>CM055117.1:379528191-380138659 GCA_029206835.1 Rana muscosa
GGGAGTGACGTCATCGCTGGTCCGTCCAATTACAGGGCCAGAGCCCACGAACCCGGAAACGACTCCGGGAAAGATATCGGTCCTGTCAGCGGTGTGCCGGCGCCGATTCAGGGAATCGTTCTAAGGTAAGGATTTCATAACTGCATACCAGTTTATTATGCCTTTGTCTTGCAGGGTTTTTTTTTTTTTTTTGGGAGGTTTACAACCTCTTTAAATAGCTTTCAAAAATTTCAACGTTACTGTAGCTATCCCATAGAAAATCACTATGCTTTCCATAGCTACACGTCCCATAGGAACAAAATGGGTGAGGGTCATAATTCCTGGGAGAAAATCGCACATGTCATCAGCCGTTGGCGTAAAGATAGAGCCGTGGTGAGCACAGACGAAACAGAACTCACATACAGACAAGAACGGGAGTAACAACAATACAGATTGCTTCAAACATGAACGAGTAACAAGGCAGACACAGTGAAAAGCCTGGTTCCACCCATCACTCTATGGTATGCCAGAAACTACATAACATGGTTGAAGTCCAAGGACTTGCGCACCATTTACCACAGCACAAACATTTCCTCTGCCTCTGCTTAAACTACATTCATTTTTCACACGTGTTATATTCTCACAAAACTGTGGTACAGCTGCTATCCTTTCTTTCTCACCTGTTCCCCTGTAAGCCGGAGCTGAAGTGACAGTGACAAGTTCCACACAATTCTAAGAACCGCCCGAGCAACAAATCCACTGCACACCGCCCCACACCTCCTCCACAGCCTATAAGCGAGTTGTGTTTACACTGGCACATCAGAGGTGTGAGCTTGTCCTATCGCACATCTCTCACAAGAAAAATGTAAAAAATAAACAAAGTATGCGCTACTGAGTGAACAAATAAATGAATGGCTGCTAGCATCAGCAAATAGACAAATCGCAAAGTAGATAATAAAATAAAAAATGCAGCGCCTATATAATGTATAGAACCCAGAGATATATATAAATCTGGGCGTGTGTGAATTCCAAATACCACAAATAAAGGGAGTAACCCTAAAAAGTTATAATATACAGCAACAAATAAAAAGTGCAATTTAATATATAACGTCCTGTGAGATGATATAACTGACAATAAAGTCCAGTATGATGCACAATAAGTGAACAAAAAAAAAAAAACAATCAATCAAAATTCGGTGTATCCATGGCGACTTCAAGTTCATATAAATATATACATTTATATAGCAGCAACACCCAGGAATGTGATTCCAACACCAGGAGTGGGGGAAAAAAATGGGTACTCTTACCCCTATGTGTGGACACACACACCAGCGGTGGTGGGTCAGACAAGCAAAAGGTGCGGATAAAAAATCCTCTGGAACCGTCCTCACAGTGCGATAAGTGCAGGAACACCGGATCTCCAGCTGGATATCTCCACGGTTGTAATACGAAGCGACAAGGATATCAGTGCATCAGAAGTGGTGATAATAACCATAAAACAAAAAAAGGGAAGCTCCACATAGTGCAGGATCAGAAGGTAATTAAAAAGACTTTGTTTATTCAAACAAAAAAGTCACAGAACACACATCGGTGTTTAAAGAGCAAAGTTTTAGAAAATGAAACAGGCTTCCATGCAGAGGCTTGTACAAGCAATATCAGATTAAAAAAAGCGTAGCTATAGGCAGGTCCATGTACCCGACATGTTTCGCATAATAATGCATCAACTGGGGCATGAACCTGCAAGACGGAGCCACGCTATATAGTGCAATAACATCATTGGTTGGATTCATCTCAGCTGGTGTGTAACTCCCATTCAGTGAGATGAACCAATCGAAGTATCAAAAAGTCTCCGCCCCCATGTCCGTCATAGGTAAGGCTAACTAAATGAGCCAATGAGAGTGGAAGAATGGCGCACGACTCTGCGTCATTGCGTCTCCGTTGAGGATCGTCATTACGCTCCCCTTTCCAGCAGTATATGCGTTCCATAGCGAAACCAAGGGAACCCATATCGCGAGAACGTATGCTACGTTACTACGCGACTACGTTAGTACAGCGTCATCACGCTACTGCCGCCAAAGGTGACTGCGTTCCAAGCCTCCCTTACAGACCACGCTGTATGAACCGCAGCGGGGAATGTACGCAACGGCAGACTGCTCTGCAGACGTGCAAGATAAAGTCAATTGGTAGATCTGTTTTAACAATATCAAGGGCACAACTGCAATACTAACACTGGCGGACAGGGGAGCTAGAGAAACAAATATATGATCTCATATCACAAACCTAGTAATATGAAAAAATATTTACAATATTAAAAGCCACTGATATTTGGAATATGAACAAACATCCATACCCGAAATATATATAATTATATAAAATACACCACTAAAGGTGAATTTACTTAATAATAAAGTATATGCAAATAATCTCATACAAAATGCAAGCCAATGCAAAGATGTTGAGGATGTTGCATAAAAAGAATAGATAGCAGGCCATAATTGTGAACAATACATACAAATTAAAATAAAAACCAGGAGATATATGAGTATAAAAAAATATATATATATACTCATATATCTCCTGGTTTTTATTTTAATTTGTATGTATTGTTCACAATTATGGCCTGCTATCTATTCTTTTTATGCAACATCCTCAACATCTTTGCATTGGCTTGCATTTTGTATGAGATTATTTGCATATACTTTATTATTAAGTAAATTCACCTTTAGTGGTGTATTTTATATAATTATATATATTTCGGGTATGGATGTTTGTTCATATTCCAAATATCAGTGGCTTTTAATATTGTAAATATTTTTTCATATTACTAGGTTTGTGATATGAGATCATATATTTGTTTCTCTAGCTCCCCTGTCCACCAGTGTTAGTATTGCAGTTGTGCCCTTGATATTCTTAAAACAGATCTACCAATTGACTTTATCTTGCACGTCTGCAGAGCAGTCTGCCGTTGCGTACATTCCCCGCTGCGGTTCATACAGCGTGGTCTGTAAGGGAGGCTTGGAACGCAGTCACCTTTGGCGGCAGTAGCGTGATGACGCTGTACTAACGTAGTCGCGTAGTAACGTAGCATACGTTCTCGCGATATGGGTTCCCTTGGTTTCGCTATGGAACGCATATACTGCTGGAAAGGGGAGCGTAATGACGATCCTCAATGGAGACGCAATGACGCAGAGTCGTGCGCCATTCTTCCACTCTCATTGGCTCATTTAGTTAGCCTTACCTATGACGGACATGGGGGCGGAGACTTTTTGATACTTCGATTGGTTCATCTCACTGAATGGGAGTTACACACCAGCTGAGATGAATCCAACCAATGATGTTATTGCACTATATAGCGTGGCTCCGTCTTGCAGGTTCATGCCCCAGTCAGGGCCGGCCCTACCATGGGACCCGGTGGGACCATGGTCCCAGGCGGCACTTTACAAGGGGCGGCAACAGGGGCGCACTGCCTGAGGACCTGGGGTTCCCTCCATGATCCATCTAGTGTGTCACTGTCGCTGTCACTGGCCGCAGTGGCAAGACCCACTTCAAGGGTCTCACCAGCGGCCCCTGCTTGCCTGACCAAACTGGTTGCTAGCCGCGGTCCGCTTTGTGTCTAGCAACCAGTGACATCAGCAGAGAAGGAGAGAGAGGCCCACCATTCATTGCGGAGGAGGAATTAACTTCCTCCTCCTCCGCTAGCTCCACCCACCTCCTCCCTGCATGTGTTCCTCTCAGCAAATCTAATGAGCGGCAAGCGCCGAGCGGTCCGAGGATCAGAAACTGCAGCCTACTCCCCCCCAACCCCTCTCCCCAGGCGCTGCTATCAGAAGAGGTCAGTTGTTTCCTGCCCATTCAACCTTCTATTAGCGGGCACGGGCAGCAGAACAGCATGAGATCGGAGCAGCTGTGTGTGTGTGGAGAGAGCAGCTGCGGGCTCTTCTCCCCCCCCTCCTCCTCCTCATGCTGCTGTTCCCTGCTATGTTTCTTCCCCCTTTTCCTCCTATTGGCCAGGGAAAAATTATTGTAGTCCCAATAACTGGCTGGCCCATTGCAATTCTAGGGGGGAAACTGCAGCCCCCAGCATGCAAAGCTGAAGGGGAGGGAGGGAGAGAGAGCCAGGCTATGAGTGACAGGCTGCATCTGGTGACAGGCATTGGTGACAACGACATGCTGCATTTGGTGACAGGCAATGGTGACAAGTGACACACTGCATTTGGTGACAGGCAATGGTAACAAGTGACACGCTGCATCTGGTGACAGGCATTGGTGACAAGTGACACACTGCATCTGGTGACAGGCATTGGTGACAAGTGACACACATTTGGTGACAGGCAATGGTGACAAGTGACACGCTGCATCTGGTGACAGGCATTGGTGACAAGTGACATAATGCATTTGGTGACAGGCAATGGTAACAAGTGACACGCTGCATCTGGTGACAGGCATTGGTGACACGCATTTGGTGACAGGTAATGGTGACAAGTGACACACTGCATTTGGTGACAGGCATTGGTGACAAGTGACACGCATTTGGTGACAGGCAATGGTGACAAGTGACACACTGCATTTGGTGACAGGCAATGGTGACAAGTGACACGCTGCATCTGGTGACAGGCATTGGTGACAAGTGACATAATGCATTTGGTGACAGGCAATGGTAACAAGTGACACGCTGCATCTGGTGACAGGCATTGGTGACACGCATTTGGTGACAGGTAATGGTGACAAGTGACACACTGCATTTGGTGACAGGCAATGGTGACAAGTGACACGCTGCATCTGGTGACAGGCAATGGTGACAAGTGACACGCTGCATCTGGTGACAGGCATTGGTGACAAGTGACACGCTGCATCTGGTGACAGGCAATAATGACAAGTGACACGCTGCATCTGGTGACAGGCAATGGTGACAAGTGACACGCTGCATCTGGTGACAGGCATTGGTGACAAGTGACACGCTGCATCTGGTGACAGGCAATGGTGACAAGTGACACGCTGCATCTGGTGACAGGCATTGGTGACAAGTGACACGCTGCATCTGGTGACAGGCAATGGTGACAAGTGACACGCTGCATCTGGTGACAGGCATTGGTGACAAGTGACACGCTGCATCTGGTGACAGGCAATGGTGACAAGTGACACGCTGCATCTTGTGGCAGGCTATGGGTGGCAAGTGGCACAGCTGCAACTGGTGGCAGGCTATAGGTGGCAAGTGACACAGCTTTGGAAGGCAATTGGCACAGTGCATCTGGTGGCAGGCAACGGTGGCAAGTAACAAGCTGCATCTGGTGGAATGGTGGCAAGTGACAAGCTCAGGGCTCCCACTGATTCTGCATTATGGTGAGTTGAACTATTTCATTATATATTACAATGTAATGATAATAGAAATAATGTGATTTGATCATCCTGACACCATATCAATCATAATGTTAGGATGATTTAAGTGCTAATACATCTTTTTTTGGGAAGGAAGGGGGGTATCCCTGAATGACAGTTTGGGAATGTGGTCACCCTAGCCGCCACTGCAGCGCTGCTGTTGCATGCAGCATGTTGCATCACTGAGCTGGGATCAGAGCGTAACTGGTCGGTGGCAGTGGAGAGAAAGGGGGAGCTTTCGTGGTGCTACACAATTCCCTTTGCAGGAGGGGGCATGTCTCTTTGCAGGAGGGGGCATGTCTCTTTGCAGGAGGGGGCATGTCTCTTTGCAGGAGGGGCATGTCTCTTTGCTTTATGAAAATGTCTCTTTGCTGGATGGGCGTAGGATTTTTTTTTTGGGGGGGGGCAGCATTTCATTCTTGGGCCCAGGCAGCACAATGTCTTGGGCCAGCCCTGGCCCCAGTTGATGCATTATTATGCGAAACATGTCGGGTACATGGACCTGCCTATAGCTACGCTTTTTTTAATCTGATATTGCTTGTACAAGCCTCTGCATGGAAGCCTGTTTCATTTTCTAAAACTTTGCTCTTTAAACACCGATGTGTGTTCTGTGACTTTTTTGTTTGAATAAACAAAGTCTTTTTAATTACCTTCTGATCCTGCACTATGTGGAGCTTCCCTTTTTTTTGTTTTATGGTTATTATCACCACTTCTGATGCACTGATATCCTTGACGCTTCGTATTACAACCGTGGAGATATCCAGCTGGAGATCCGGTGTTCCTGCACTTATCGCACTGTGAGGACGGTTCCAGAGGATTTTTTATCCGCACCTTTTGCTTGTCTGACCCACCACCGCTGGTGTGTGTGTCCACACATAGGGGTAAGAGTACCCATTTTTTTTCCCCCACTCCTGGTGTTGAAATCACGTTCCTGGGTGTTGCTGCTATATAAATGTATATATTTATATGAACTTGAAGTCGCCATGGATACACCGAATTTTGATTGATTGTTTTTTTTTTGTTTTTTTTTTTGTTCACTTATTGTGCATCATACTGGACTTTATTGTCAGTTATATCATCTCACAGGACGTTATATATGAAATTGCACTTTTTATTTGTTGCTGTATATTATAACTTTTTAGGGTTACTCCCTTTATTTGTGGTATTTGGAATTCACACATCTCTCACAAGGGCTATGGCCATCACATTACAAAAAAAAAAAGTTATTTGCACCTCACTAACAACACCCTTCCTGTCCGGGCATGCAGAGTGACATGGTTAGAATAATATTTGGTAATAAATAGCTAGTAACAGCCACAATAGAATGTCTTAGAGAGAGGGAAAGAACGATCTAATAAGTGGGAATTGAAGAGGTTACAAGGTGGTTTACAAGACTTTTCTGAACCCTAGCGCGCGCGTTGGTGCGAATCTCATATGTATGCATACCCAGTGGCGTAGCATGGGTTGTCAGCGCCCAGGGCAAGGCAAGTAATTTGCGCCCCCTAACCTGCGGACTTTTCGCACTCCCAGAGTCTCTTCCCCTTCTACAATAGTACTTACCGACCTGATTCCTACACTGACCTACCTGACCACTAATCTACCTGATTCCTATACTAATTCCTACTGACCACTAGGGATGAGCTCAGGCGTGTTCGCATTGAACACATGCAGAGCCCGCCAAGGAAGTCGGCACCGTCAGAACCGCGCTGCGCTAATCACAGGCAGGGAGACATTGTCCTGATGCTCAGCTGCAGAGATCGGGAAATGTCTCCCTGCCTGTGATTAGCGCACCTACTGACCACTACACTAACCTCTACACTGACCTACCTGATTCCTATACTGACAACTACACAGACCTACCTGATTCTTACATCGACCACTACACTACACACTAACCTACCTGATTCCTATACTGACCACTACACAATACACTGACCTACCCGATTCCTATACAAACCACTACACAATACTACTACACTACCCACTGACAACTACACTATACTACTACACAATACACTACACTACCCACTGACCACTACACACCATACTGACCCATCTCATTCCTATACTGACCCTAAGGCTGGGTTCACACTGGTCCGACAAACGCTCCGACATTGGGAGCTCATGTCGCATGACATGTGAAAATCAATGTTTCCCTATGAGAGCGGTCTTAACTGGTCCGACACAAGTCGGTCCGACTTTGAAAATGCTCCCTGTACTACTTTGGTCCAACTCTGATCCTACTTCAGCCCATTGATTATCATTGAAGTCGGATCAAAGTAGGATCCTTGTCCTAACCATCCGACTTTTGACATCCGACATTGTGATTACAGCAGCAGTAAAAGGAATTTATCTCACCCTGGGATTGTTTTGATTGGTCAAAGGACAAGTCAGACTAGCACAAAGTCGGATCAAAGTAGTATCCTGTTCATGAAAGTCGGATGGATGTCGGACCAATGTAGGACTGATGTCGCAGAGCAAAGTAGGATGAAAGTTGTATGACTGTCGTGTCGTACCAGTGTGAACCCAGCCTTACACTAACCCACCTGATTCCTACATCGACCACTACACTAAACTGACCTACCTGATTCCTATACTGACCATTACACAATACACTACACACCACACTAACCTACCTGATTCCTATACTGACCACTACACTACACTGACCTACCCGATTCCTATACTGACTACTAAGGATGAGCTCTGGCGTGTTCGCATAGTACACGTGCAGAGCCCACCAGGAAGTCGGCACCGCACTGCGCTAATCACAGCCAGGGAGACATTTCCCGATCTCTGCAGCCGAGCATCGGGACAATGTCTCCCTGGCTGCGATTAGCGCAGTGCGGTGCCGACTTCCTGGCGGGCTCTGCACGTGTACTATGCGAACACGTCAGAGCTCATCCTTACTGACTATTACACTATACAATACACTATACACTGACCACTACACACCACACTAACCTACCTGATTCCTATACTGACCACTACACTACACACTGACCTACCTGATGCCTATATTGACCACTACACTATACAATACACTACCCACAGATCGCTACACAATACACTACCCACAGATCACTACACAATACACTACCCACAGATCACTACACAATACACTACTCACAGACCACTACACAATACACCACACTGACCACTACACTAACCTATCTAATTCCTATACTGACGACTACACTATACACTACACAAATTACACAATACACTACCCACAGACCACTACACAATACACTACCCACAGACCACTACACAATACACTACCCACAGACCGCTACACAATACACACTGACTGCTACACAATACACTACCCACAGGCCGCTACACAATACACACTGACTGCTACACAATACTCTACCCACAGACCGACACCACACTACACAATACACCACTCTGACCACTACACTAACCTACCCGATTCCTATACTGACCACTACACAATACACCACAGACCGCTACACAATACACTACCCACAGATTGAAAGAAGGGTGATGGTGGCTGCGCTGTGATTATAACTAGTGAAGGAAGTGAAGGGAAGGATCTGGAAAAGGAAACTACCTGATACTAACCAAATAAATTAAATCTAATACGAACCAACCAGATGCAGTAGCGTGTTGACAACCAATGTGTAACATAAATAGTATGTGCATAAACTGAATGAATCACACCTATACACCTGAAAGGTGTGTAACCAACAGTGGACAATTAATGATGTATGCAAAAACGTGTATCACTCTAAGTGATCAACCTGTGCATATAATATCAAAGAAATAAAATATATAACAAAATATATAATAAAAGGTGTATAGCACAAAACTAAAAACAGTGAAATCCTCAAACGATTCCTGAAAATAATGGTGCCGGTATGTGATAAAGTGTATAACACAGAACTGTGAGCAATGGAATCCTCCAAAAACTTCCTGTAAATATCAAAAAATCCAATGTGTAGCAAGTCCCATCACCCGTAGAGTGCTTGAAAGAAGAAACTACGGTGCAAATCCACCCAGTGCTCACTAGCAGCTTACCTCCCTGCTGGGAAGAGACAGCATGCACTGGGGCTTCTAATGTGGACAGCAATGCAGCAATCTTGCATGGAAGTATGATCTCACTCCCATGGATGCATAGAAATACACAAACAAAAAATAAATTCATAGCGTAACTCTGTGGGTTCAGAAAACAAGTGACCAAAGGATGTATTCTCACACTCACATCAAACTAGTAAGCGTGGACATCAATCCTACGAACGCCGAGCTCGTATATATGCAGGCTGTGATGATTCCAACCATATGGTCCTCAAGCTTGCAGCAACCTCAGAGTGCCAGTGGAACATGTATAAGAAACATACAAGGTGCACATAGTGTGGGTTTGTAACCACTGGGGAATTTATTATGTAGCGGCCTCCCCTCTCCACTCTATTATCAGCTCGTCTGTCTCTTGTCTAGGGGGTACCTTAGAGGAGAGAGAGCGGGGTCACCACGCCAAGCCTTCACCGCAGATAGTTGTGTGGTGTGAGCAAAGTTCTTTTGTTTTACCTCCAGGTCGGTGTTCTGCACCTGGAGCCTCCTCCTGATGGTTACCTTGAACAATGTCTGCCAGAAAATGAGCCCCACACCATTAAAGTCCAACACTCCTTTATTCTTCCGATAACAGAGTAATGCACAGACAGTTGGACTCCCTCAAAGAGTAGAACAGACAGAGGGGTGTGGATGCAAGTAGGCCCAGACACATGGAACTCTCCACTTTCCTTCCTGAAAGTGGGTTGCGGTCTCCAATCGAGGGGGAATTTCCTTCCAGGCGGTCTCCGATGGAGGCTCACCTGTCACTGGCAATATGCTGCACCAGGTCTTCAAGCAAGTACCCCCCACCGGTCCATTACGCCTCTGGATTCGGGTACCCACTCCCGGGGTTCCCTAGGATCTCCTTCCCCCGCGGAACTCAGTGGTGGGCACTGAGCTCCAGACCTCCATCCGAGTACCTCACCCCAGGCTAAAGGTGCCTGGGATGGAACACGACCTCCGAACGTCTTCTAGGCCTATGCCGCCTAGGACCTCCATCCGACCAGCGCCCTCAGGCTGAAGGTGCCTGGGACTTCGACCCCGTGACAAAGATGGCCGGCCCCCTTTATACCCTCTCCCAGCAAGCACGGCGGGTTTCCCGCCCCATCATACCGCTGCCGAGGGAGGACAAAAAGGGGTACGGCACACAGCAATGGTTCAACTCCAGCCCAAGGCGACAGCGCCACCCGCTGGGCTGCAGGGAACTGCTTGTAAAACACTCACATTTCATAGATAAGGGAAATGACAATATCAAACGAGCAAACTTCTAAAGAAGTCATGTGACATGACGATACGTGCGTTAGGATCAGCACAGATACACTGACAGCTGCAAGAGAGGAGATGAGCTCGGTGCTCGTTTGATATTGTCATTTCCCTTATCTATGAAATGTGAGTGTTTTACAAGTTTTTATAATAAATTCCCCAGTGGTTACAAACCCACACTATGTGCACCTTGTATGTTTCTTATACATGTTCCACTGGCACTCTGAGGTTGCTGCAAGCTTGAGGACCATATGGTTGGAATCATCACAGCCTGCCTATATACGAGCTCGGCGTTCGTAGGATTGATGTCCACGCTCACTAGTTTGATGTGAGTGTGAGAATACATCCTTTGGTCACTTGTTTGCTGAACCCACAGATAGGGCCGAAACAATGAATCGATTAATCGACAACGAATCGATTATGAAATTAATCGATTACAATTTTCATAATCGATTAATCGGCCAGTGACATAACGGGGTTAAAAAAAACTAAAATGAGCCCTTTATAGTACAAAAAGAGCAAATCGCTACTGTAAATATTACTTTCACTGTCCCACAGTAAAAAATGAACCCCTTACAGTAGCGATTTGCTCTTTTTGTACTAAATTTCGTTTTTTTAACCCCATTATGTTACTAAACATCTCAGGCCTGGGTCACACCTTTTTGGTGCTTTTTGCAGAAACACACTACAGTTCATGTACCATGGTTTCCTATGGGACATGGTCACATCCATGATTTTTTCAGCTGCTGCGTATTTGGAAAGGGCAAAGACTTTAACGCAAAAACTGTGCTATTTTGGTTTAATCTACTTCAATGGAGAAGCTGCAGAAAAGCATGCAATGTGTTTTTGCGGCAATTTGTGTTTTGTAATCTGCCCAACAACAAATTGGCCAAAAAAAAACACAATGAAAAATGCAAATCGCAGCAAAATTATTATTATTATTTTTACGGTTATTAACCGATTAGTCGATTAATCGAAACAATAATCGGCCAACTAATCGATTATGAATATAATCGTTAGTTGCAGCCCTACCCACAGAGTTACGCTATAAATATCTTTTTTGTTTGTGTATTTCTATGCATCCATGTGAGTGAGATCATACTTCCATACAAGATTGCTGCATTGCTGTCCACATTAGAAGCCCCAGTGCATGCTGTCTCTTCCCAGCAGGGTGGTAAGCTGCTAGTGAGCACTGGGTGGATTTGCACCGTAGTTTCTTCTTTCAAGCACTCTACGGGTGATGGGACTTGCTACACATTGGATTTTTTGATATTTACAGGAAGTTTTTGGAGGATTCCATTGCTCACAGTTCTGTGTTATACACTTTATCACATACCGGCACCATTATTTTCAGGAATCGTTTGAGGATTTCACTGTTTTTAGTTTTGTGCTATACACCTTTATTATATATATTGTTATATATTTTATTTCTTTGATATTATATGGACAGGTTGATCACTTAGAGTGATACACGTTTTTGCATACATCATTAATTGTCCACTGTTGGTTACACACCTTTCAGGTGTATAGGTGTGATTCATTCAGTTTATGCACATACTATTTATGTTACACATTGGTTATCAACACGCTACTGCATCTGGTTGGTTCGTATTAAATTTAATTTTTTTGGTTAGTATCAGGTAGTTTCCTTTTCCAGATCCTTCCCTTCACTTCCTTCACTAGTTATAATCACAGCGCAGCCACCATCACCCTTCTTTCATTTATTCACTTTTGTCTGCTTGGATCAGACTTCCCGGTGACTGCTGGAGTGTCCCTAGCCATTTTTCTTCCCTCAATTCCCATTCCCCTTCACTAGTTAAATACCCAGCTAGCGCGGGAGTTTCTTTTTTCTATATTCTTTTTTCTATATTTCACTACCCACAGATTGCTACACAATACTCTACCCAATACACCACACTGACCCATCTAATTCCTATACTGACGACTACACTATACACTACACAAACTACACTATCCACTACACAATACACTACCCACAGACCCCTACACAATACACACTGACTGCTACACAATACAATACACACTGACCGCTACACACTACACAATACACCACCGCCTGAGGCCGGGTTCACACTGGTACGACAAACGCTCCGACATTGGGAGCTCATGTCGCATGACGTGTGAAAATCAATGTTTCCCTATGGGAGCCATCTTAACTGGTCCGATACAAGTCGGTCCGACTTTGAAAATGCTCCCTGCACTACTTTGGTCCGACTTTGATCCTACTTCAGCCTACTGAATATCATTGAAGTCGGATCAAAGTCGGAACGCTGTCTTGTATGATCCGACTTTGGCATGCGACTTGTGCTCTGCTGTTCTTGAGGGGGAACTCCACGCCAAATTTTAAATAAAAACGCAGCATGGGTTCCCCCTCCAAGAGCATACCAGGCCCTTCGGTCTGGTATGGATATTGAGGGGAACCCCCCTATGCCAGGAAAAAACTGCGTGGGGTCCCCTCAAAATCCATACCAGACCCTTATCCGAGCACGCAGCCCAGCCGGTCAGGAAAGGGGGTGGGGACGAGTGAGCGCCCCCCCCTCCTGAACCATACAAGGCCGCATGCCCTGAACATGGGGGGTGGGTGCTTTGGGGCAGGGGGGCGCCCTGCGGCCCCCCCACCCCAAAGCACCTTGTCCCCATGTTGATGAGGACAAGGGCCTTTTCCCGACAACCCTGGCCGTTGGTTGTCAGGGTCTGCGGGCGGGTGGGCTTATCGGAATCCGGGAGCCCCCTTTGATAGGGTGGGGGCCAGGATCTGGGGGCCCCCTTATGTGAATGAGTATGGGGTACATGGTACCCCTACCCATTTAGCTGGGGGAAAAAAGTGTCAATAAAAAAAACCACACTAGACAGGTTTTTAAAGTAATTTATTAGGCAGCTCCGGGGGTCTTCTTCCGACTCCCAGGGTCTCTTCCGACTTTGGGGGTCTCTGCGGCCCTTCAGTTCTTCTCCCGGTCTCCGTTTCTTCTGCCGGGCTCCTCCGCTATCTTCTGCTCTTTTGCTATCGTTGGCCCGGTCTTCTCCGACGTCTTCTTCCCTCTTCTTTTGTTCCGATGTTGACACAACGGTCTCTCCCGCTGTAATGCCGTTTGCGCGGTGCGCAACGACTTATATTGGCATGAAGCGTGGTCACCGGGTGATGTCACCCGATGACCCCACCCCCTTATGACGTCACAGTCCCATCATGCCCCGGGACTGTGACGTCATAAGAGGCGGGGTCACTGGGTGACATCACCTGGTGAACACGCCCCATGCCTATATAAATCATTGCGCACCACGCACCGCGCACACGGCATTACAGAGGGAGAGACCGTCATGTCAACATCGGGACAAGAGAAGAGGGAAAAAGACGACGGGGAAGACCGGGCCATCGCTAGCAAAAGAGCTGGCAGAAGATAGCAGAGGAGCCCAGCAGAAGGCAGAAAGCACCGGAGAGCGGGAAAAGAACAGGAGAGCATGGAGAAGGCACCAGAGAGCGGGAGAAGAGGCCGGAGAGTCGGAAGAGAACCCCCGAAGTCGGAAGAAGACCCCCGGAGCTGCCTAATAAATTACTTTAAAAACTTGTCTAGTGTGTTTTTTTTTTTTTCTTGACAGTTTTTCCCCCCAGGTGAATGGGTAGGGGTACGATGTACCCCATACTCATTCACATAGGGTGAGGTGCCGGGATCTGGGGGCCCCCTTATTAAAGGGGGCTTCCAGATTCTGATAAGCCCCCCGCCTGCAGACCCTGACAACCAACGGCCAGGGTTGTCGGGAAGAGGCCCTAGTCCTCATCAACATGGGGACAAGGTGCTTTGGGGTGGGGAAGCCGCAGGGCACCCCCCTGCACCCACCCCCCATGTTGAGGGCATGCGGCCTGGTACGGTTCAGGAGGGGGGGTGCTCGCTCGTCCCCACCCCCTTTCCTGACCGGCCGGGCTGCGTGCTCAGATAAGGGTCTGGTATAGATTTTGGGGGACCCCACTCCATTTTTTCTGGCGTAGGGGTTCCCTTTTAAATCCATATCAGCTATGAGTAAGCGTCAATTCGTGACGTGAAACGCGTTAGCCACCCTTCCCTGCATGCATACTATCTGCATTTGTTGTTTTGGATTTATGGATTTATTTTGAATTTGGATTTTTTACTTGAAATTTTGGAATAAATAACTGTCTATACAGAGTGCGGCAGTCCAGGGTTTCTTTTTCTCCCAGACCGAAGGGCCTGGTATGCTCCTGGAGGGGGAACCCATGCTGGTTTTTTATTTAAAATTTGGCGTGGAGTTCCCCCTCAAGATTCATACCAAATACAGTGCTTGGTATTGGCGGGGATCCAAGTCGGATCCCCAATCATTGAAAGTCGGACGTATGTCGGCTTCAAGTCGCAGGGCAAAGTCGGATCCAAAAGTAGGACGGCTGTCGTGTCGCACCAGTGTGAACCTAGCCTCATACACACACACTAATTACAAGCAAACAGATCACAGGTGAGGATGGTCCCCTTTAATAGCCATTCAAACCCCTTTTTGTCAACTTGTGTGCATGTTATCAGGCCAAAATCACCAGGGTATGTAAACTTTTGATCAGGGTCATCTGGGTAGTTTCTGCTATCATCATCAGTTAAAAAGAGTAAACACAGTTGATTATTAATAAATGGCTTCAGCCAAACACTCACCATGAGTGTAAGAAAAGTTGTGTTATCATTCATATTCTCTGAAAAATGGCCAAGAGATCATAAATTCTGCCAGGGTATGTAAACTTATGAGCACAACTATATATATATATATATATATATACACACACACACACACACACACACACACACACACACACACACACACACTATATTGTCAAAAGTATTGGGACTCCTGCCTTTACACGCACATGAACTTTAACCACTAGCTGCCCGCCCACCGTCATATGACAGCGAGACGATGCAGCTCTTGTTCTGGGCAGACGACATATGATGTCTTCGCCTTTCCAGTCCACTAGGGGGCACGCTCGCGCGCCTGCCGCGTCACTGGGGACCAGATGCGCATGCCCGGCGGCCGCAATGTCCGCCGGGCACCCGCGATTGCCCAGTAACTAAGCAGGACCGTGGATCTGTGTGTGTTAACACACAGATCCACGTCCTGTCAGAGGAGAGGAGATCGATGGTGTGTCCCTTGTACATAGGGACACTGATCGGTCACCTCCCCCAGTCAGTCCCCTCCTCCCACAGTTAGAATCACTCCCTAGGGAAAACATTTAACCCCTTGATCCCCCCCTAGTGTTAACTCCTTCCCTGCCAGTCACATTTACACAGTAATCAATGCATTTTATAGCACTAATCGCTGTATAAATGTGAATGGTGTCAAAAGTGTCCGATATGTCTGCCGCAATATCGCAGTCACTATAAAAATTGCAGATCGCCGCCATTACTAGTAAAAAAAAAAAAATAATGATATAAATCTATCCCCTATTTTGTAGACCCTATAACTTTTGCGCAAACCAATCACATTGGTATATTACGCTTATTGCGATTTTTATTTTATTTTATTTTATTACCAAAAATATGTAGAAGAATACGTATCGGCCCAAACTGAGGAAAAAATGTGTTTAAAAAAATGTATAAAAAAATTGGATATTTATTATAGCAAAATGTAAAAAAATTGGATTTTTGTACTCACCATAAAATCCTTTTCTCTGACATCCATGGACTGACACGGCATCTCTTATTCACTGTACACGTGGGTTATGTCCCTGCTTGCAGGAGAAGACCTAGGCAGAATGTGAGATGTTATACATACATTCTAAAAGCCAGAGTTGAACAGCCCCGCCCAGGGGGCGGTCCCTCCGGACATAACCCACCCCCTGCAGTCAGCAGACCTCAGTTCGTAATAAAGCAGTACAAACTTTAAAAGGAAGGGTGGGTGCCGTGTCAGTCCACGGATGTCAGAGAAAAGGATTTTACGGTGAGTACAAAAATCCTATTTTCTCTTATTATCCATGGACTGACACGGCGTCTTATTCACTGTACACGTGGGATGTCCCAAAGCAGTGTCAAGAGGGATGGGAGCAGTATAAATGGAAAAAACTAAAAACTTCACTCCAAACAAGGCAGAGCTCCTCAACCGAGGAGTTGCAACTCTAAACAGCGGCCTGCAACACCTTGCGGCCGAAGGAAGCATTCGAAGATGCAGCCACATTAACCTTATAAAACTTAGAAAAGGTATGAACAGACAACCAGGTCGCCGCCTTACACACTTGTGCAACCGACGCTTGATGTCGGAAAGCCCAAGAAGCACCAATTGCCCTGGTGGAATGCGCTGTGCCCGGAAAGGGAGGCGCCCGCCCCTTGAGAGCATAGGCTTGAATGACAGTTTGTCTGATCCACCTAGAAATGGTGGCAGACGGAGCCGATTGTAACTGCCTCTGCTCCGAAACAGGGCCAAACAGTGAGTCAGACTTCCGAATAGAAGCAGTAGCAGACAGGTACACCTGTGTGAAGCACAAACTCTCTGGGATGCGATGGGTGAGGACACAAGGACGGGAGGACAATGTCCTCATTTAGGTGAAAGGCCGAGACCACCTTTGGCAAAAAAGAAGGTCGCGGACGCAACACCGCCTTATCCTTATGGATGACCCAATATGGTGACTTGCAGGACAAGGCCGCCAACTCAGACACTCGTCTAACAGAAGTAATTGCCACTAAAAGGGGCCACCTTCTGAAACAAAGTCAAGAGGGGAATATCCCTGATATTCTCAAAGGGAGGTTCCTGGAGAACCAAGAGCACCAATTCAGATCCCACGGGGGGAGAGGAGGCTTGACAGGAGGGAGCACATGGCGAACCCCCTGCACAAAAGGTGCTAACCAAGGAATGACCCGCTAGTGGTTGCTGAAAGAAGACGGCCAAGGCCGAAATCTGACCCTTAATGGTACTCAAAGCGAGCTTTTGGGCCACTCCACGCTGCAGAAAACGCAGGATTCTAGGGACGGAATACGTCAGAGGACGCCAGTCCAGCTCTTCGCACATGGCGATGTAAGCTTTCCAGGTACGGTGATAGATCATTCTGGAGGAAGACTTCCGTGCCCTTAACATGGTCGAAATGACCGAGTCTGAGAGACCTCATGCCGTTAAAGCCAGAGACTGTAAAGCAGGATGAAATCTAGGACCTTGAGACAGAAGGTCCTCCCTTATTGGCAACCGTCAGGGAACGTCCGCGACGAGACATACCAGATCGGCGTACCAGTGATGCCGAGGCCAATCCGGAGCAATGATGGATAACCGGAAATCCCTCGGTCGCCACCCTGCGCAGCAGGCGAGGGAGCAACTGCAGCGGAGGATAATTGTATATCAGGTGATAATGACCCCATGGGGCCACTAACGCATCCAAGGCATCCGCCAAGGATCCCTGGATCTGGCCACAAACCTCGACACCCTGCGATTGAGTCGAGAGGCCATCAGGTCCACATCCGGCGTGCCCCACCGTCGGCAAAGGAGTTGAAATACCTCCGGGTGCAAGGACCACTCTCCCTGGTCCAGCGTCTGGCGACTCAAATAGTCCGCCTGCCAATTGTCTATGCCCGGAATGTAAATGGCCGACAGAGCCGGCACGCTTCTTTTAGCCCACTTCAGGGTACGGGCGACCTCGGAAGCCGCAGCTGAGCTCCGAGTCCCCCCTTTGATGGTTGACATACGCCACCGCCGTGACGTTGTCCGACTGGATCCTAATGGAGCGATCCTGTAATCCCTCAGACCATGAGGAGAGGCACAGTCTGATGGCCCGTATTTCCAGAACATTGATCGGTAAATGGGCTTCGTCCGGAGTCCAAAGCCCTCGGGCTGACAGGACTCCCCAGACTCCACCCCAGCCTGTCAGGCTGGCGTCCATCGTGAACACCGCCCATTGGATGGGGAGGAACGACTTCCAGGACCGAAGAGCCGGGGACCCCAACCACCATGTCAGGGACGCCCTGACCAGGTGACTCACCTGAATCGGAAGATCCAAAGACAATGGGGATTTGTCCCAAGTGAGCAAGATCTCATTCTGCAATGCCCTGGTGTGTGATTGGGCATACGGAACGGCCTCGAAGGAGGCCACCATGAGTCGCAGGACACTCATGCAAAAACGGATTGACGACCATTTTCGGGATGTCAGCACCCGCACTGCAGACTGAAGTGTCAGTAACTTCCCCGGAGGTAGGAATAACTTTGCCTCCAAGGAGTCCAGAATCAGACCTAGATACTCCAGACGCTGAGTCGGGACCAGGACTGACTCCTGAATGATCAGGAGCCACCCGAAGTCCCTGAGGGTCCGACTGACGATAGTCACACTGTCTTCTAATCCTGAGCTACTTTCTGCTCTTAGAAGAAGATCATCCAGATAGCCCATGACAGCGATGCCTCACCGTCTCAGCAAAGCTAGAACCGGCGCAAGCACCTTGCTGAACATCCTCGGTGCCGAGGCTAGGCCGAAGGAAGAGCCACAAATTGATAGTGGACTTCGCCGATCGCAAGCGCAGAAACTTCTGGTGACTTGCGCAGATCGGAACATGCAAGTAGGCGTCCTTGGTGTCCAAGGCCGCCAGAAAATCCCCTTGACGGAGTGTATCGATCACCATGCGAATGGATTCCAATTTTTGCACCTTCACGAAGGCATTCAGGGCCTTGAGATCCAGGATAGGCCTAACCCCGTTCTTTTTTGGGACGACAAACGGATTTGAGTAGAATCCCTGAAACCTCTCCTGTGACGGAACCGGCACAATCACTCCGGACCTGATCAAATCCTGAACAGCCCCCATAGGGCTGCCCGACGGGCAGGAAGGAGAGGAAGATTCGAGGGAAGAATCTGTCTGGGACCAGGAACGGAACTCTATCCTGTAACCTGAGGTGACCACCTCGCACACCCACCGGTAGGAGATCCGGGAGGTCCACCGATCCGTTAACCTGCAAAGTCGTCCCCCCACCCCAGAGTCGAGTGGGGGCAAGACTTCACACGGAGGCGGGCTTGAGAGCCGGCTTGTTTGGCTTATGCACCCAGGGGCGCATGTGTCCACCAGCCGCACTGCTGTCAGTCTGGGAGACCCGTGGACTCTGACTGACGAAAAAAAACCTTTTTCGCTGGAAAGGAAGGACCCTGCTTACGGCGGGCCTCCTTACCCTTGCTAGTCTGAGGAAGAAGAGTGCTTTTACCTCCCGTGACATCCTTGATGATGTCATCCAGCGCAGCACCGAAAAGCCTACCACCTTTTTTTTTTTTTTAACAAGAAGATTTTTTTTTTATTTAGATCTTTACAGTACAAGCGATGCAAACACACAATCCTTTACATGAAGGACAACACTCAGTAACTTAGAAAACAACGACAGTATTGACCACAGGATGGGAAGCCTACCACCTTTAAATGGTAGATCTGTCAGAAGCTTCTTAGAGGCTAGGTCAGCAGACCAGCATTTCAACCAGATAAGACGACGCAATACCACCGCCGAGACAGAGGCCCTGGATATTAAGGTCTAACGTGGCGTCGCACACATAAACCAGGCCCTGCACCATTTGGTGGGCCAGAGCAATAGTGTCTGGAGGAAAATTATGCTCCTGTACAGTTTGGTGCAACATTTTTGCCCATCCCGTAGGTGTCTGAGACACAAACGTTACCGCTACCACAGGCCGTAGGGAGGACCCCAACAAGGCAAACATGGCTCTGCTCACCACTTCTGACCTCCTGTCAGTGGGGTCCTTAAAATGCAGGTGATTCATCGGGAGAGTGGTGGCCTTGTTCAACCGGGCGACTGGAGGGTCGACCACTGGGGGAGAAGCCCACGTTTTAAGTAGGGCATCTTCAAAGGGGTATCTGATAGACAAACGCCGCGGGACCCTAAAAGTCTTCTGCGGCTTTTTCCCAGACCTTATCAATGAGCTGGTCAAAGAAAGTACATATGGAAAAACCTTTTTAGAAGGCCCGGCCTTAAAAGAACCAAAGGAGACTGTCCACCTGAGGTTCTGCATCCGCAGCATTCAGCTTGAGAGTGTCCCTCACCGCAGCAATGAGTTCACTAACAAGCGCCCTGTCATTTACTGACTCAGAACTGGAGTCTTCCTTGCAAGGAATTTCCTGTTCAAAATCATCAAAATATTCAAAGCTAGGGTCCTGAGCGGTAGTGGCAAGGCCCATATCTGAATCAGCGCACACCCCCTTTTTTTTTTTTATGGAAATAAAGTGGGGAGAGGGGCTTTTTTGCTCCCTTGCGCTCGCACACTGCTTCCCTCCTGGTCAGAAATGATTCCAGGACTGCCGACAACTGGTCCATAGGGACCGCAGGTGCTGGAGCACTGCCTGTTGCCTCAAACATGTAAGGAGAAGCTGTGACACTGACTCCAAATTGCCCCTCTATGAGACTGCTCAGATAAAAAAGTCCACCCACAGGCTGTGCTGACTGAGGAGGGGGGCGCCCAGGGGGCTCACCAGACCGGACCAGGACCGCTCAGATACGCTGTCTGTACCGCGCTGTCAGCGCGAGTGAGCTGTGAGGAGATTGTGAGGAGATTTTCACTGTTAAAGCTGCGATAGAGGCCAAACTAGTGCTGAAAAGCGCGCAGGCTACAAGAAAATGGCCGCCGCACTTCACTGAGGCGATCCGCGGCAAAATGGCCACCATGCGCAGTTAAAAGTAAAAAATAGAAAACAGCACACACACAGCTCCAAACGGTGCCCGGGCTCCAAAATCACACAAAAGGCCCCCAGCGATATGCAGACCAGTATGAGCCCCCCCCCCCCCCGGATAGTATGACCGCCCCCGGCACCCCCAGCAGCACAGCGCCAGCAATGGTGACAGAGTGACAATAAAACACAGGGGGAGACCGGGAAAATCCCCCACAGAGAAACACACACAGCATTTTGTACTCACCTGCAGGCAGGAGAGACTACTTACCCGTCCCCTGAGGGACCCACTGGTGCGTTTCTGACAGACCTATCACAGAGTATCCACCGCGAGAGATACAGTCCGTCAGGTACTGTTCAATCTTGAGAGGACCGTGGGAGCATGAAAGCAACCCGGCCACCCCTGGAGTCATGGGGCATGTCGTGAACTGAGTCTCACGCACACAAGGCGAGGATCAGCACGCTCGATGGTCGGACAGGGAAGACTACGAAGATACTAGTGTACCCAACCTGTTGCCCAGCCGACAGTTGATTGAAGGTCTCAAAAATAAAATAATAAAATTCCCAAAAGGAATAAAAATTAAAAGTAAAATCTTCCAGGAGACTGGCTCCTGAGAGAGCCACGTCTTCTCCTTCTGCTAGGCAGAAAAAAACTGAGGCCTGCTGACTGCAGGGGGTGGGTTATGTCCGGAGGGACCGCCCCCCTGGGCGGGGCTGTATAACTCTGGCTTTTAGAATGTATGTATAACATCTCACATTCTGCCTAGGTCTTCTCCTGCAAGCAGGGACATAACCCACATGTACAGTGAATAAGAGACGCCGTGTCAGTCCATGGATAAGAGAAATATTGTGTTTGAAAAAAAACTTGTCCCTATTCTTTTGTTTACAGCGCAAGAAATAACAACCGCAGAGGTGATCAAATACCACCAAAAGAAAGCTCTATTTGTGGGAACAAAATGATAAAAAAATTGGGTACACTGTTGCATGACCGGCAATTGTCATTCAAAGTGTGACAGCGCTGAAAGCTGAAAAATGGCTTGGGCATGAAGGGGGTGAAAGTGTACTGTATTGAGGTGGTTAATGGCATCCCAGTCTTAGTCCGTAAGGTTCAATAATAAGTTGGTCCACCCGTTGCCGCTATAACAGCTTCAACTCTTCTGGGAAGGCTATCCACAAGGTTTAGGACTGTGTCTATGGGAATCAGAGTTTTTGACAACAAATGTTCGATGTGAGCTTTTGGTCGGATATTCCGACCGTGTGTAGGCTTCATCGGACATTTGCTGTCGGAATTTAACAACAAATAATTGAGAGCTGGTTCTCAATTTTTCTGACAACAAAAGTTATTTTCGGAAATTCCGACCGCGTGTATCCAATTCCGATGCACAAAAATCCTATGCATGCTCGGAATCGATTTGACGCATTTTTCTCGGCTCGTTGTAGTGTTGTACGTCACAGCAATCTTGGCAATCGGAATTTCGGAGCAACATTTGTATGTGTATGCAAGACAAGTTTGAGCGAAAATCCGTCAGGAAAAAAAATCCACAGTTTTGTTGTCGGAATGTCCAATCGTGTGTACGCGGCATAATTCATCCCCCATGTGTTCTATCAGCCTGAGGTCAGGACTCTGAAGGCCAGTCAAGTTCCTCCACCCCAAACTCACTCATCCATGTCTTTATGGACCATGCTTTGTGCACTGGCCCAAATTATTTGGTGGAGGGGGGATTATGGTGTGGGGTTGTATTTCAGGGGATGGGCTTGGCTTCTTCCAGTGAAGGGAACTCTTAAAGAGTCAGGATACCAAGACAATTTCATGCTCCCAACTTTCTGGGAACAGTTTGGGGTTCCAACATGACTGTGCACCAGTGCACAAAGCAATGTGTCCATAAAGACATGGACTTAGCAGGGGTGGTGGAAAATTAACTTCAAATGCAATAATTTACATTATAATAACTAAAACATATAAAATTAAGTGTAACAATCTAAAAAATAAAAATTCCAAAGTGCTATAATGCTGTGAACCTCCCAACTAAAAAGTTGTTGCACTTGAAGTTAATTTGTATTGCAATTATCTGTAGAGGGGTTTCCACCATCCCTGCTGAGTTTTATTTGTTATGTCTTGTTTTCAATTTGATGTGTATTATATGTGAAGTTGTGTATCACAGAGACTGGTATTGTGGTAATATTGAAGTTTATTGAGATTTCAATACATTAGAAGTTTTCACCATTATTTTTAAAGTTATTGATTAGTAAGTTAGCGCTGCAATTAACAAGTAACAGTGCTTAGCGGCAAGCCTTTTACTGACAATTTTTAATGTTTCCTCCAGTAGTTAATTGTAAATCGTATTGTGGTGATTACCTATTATACTAAAGATTGGCATGTGGCATTAATAAACATCAACGGATTTTAGTTGTGCCCTACCAGGCCGCCGCCCTCCCCCATGGACAATGTGCCTGGCTGCTGAGTTCATCTCCCCATCCCTGCACTCCGTGCACAGATGGGCACTGATAAGCAGCACTGATGGGCACTGATTGGCAGTACTGATGGGCACTAATAGCTGCCCCTGATTGACACTGATAGGTGGCACTGTTTGTCACCGATTGGCAGCATTGATGGGCACTAATTGGTAGCACTGATGGGTGGCACTGAGAGGCAGCACTAATGGGCACTGAGAGGCAGCACTGATGGGCACTGAGAGGCAGCACTGATGGGCAATGAGAGGCAGCACTGATGGGCAATGAGAGGCAGCACTGATGGGCAATGAGAGGCAGCACTGATGGGCACCAATAGCTGCCCCTGATTGACACTGATAGGTGGCACTGTTTGGCAGCACAGATGTCCACTGATAGGCAGCATTTGATTGGCACTGATTGGCACCGATAGTTGGCACTGATTGACAGCATTGATTGGCACTGAAAGGGTAGAGGGGGAGTTTCACAGGCAGCTGATATTAATAGCTGCTCGGTCCCGCCCACCCCCGACATCATGGCTGAGTTGTGACAGCTGGTCTCTCTCCCTGCATGCAGTTACATTACATGAGTGTCACATACTGAGTGGCTCTGGCAAGCCTCACGATCTGCTGCCTGTGAAACTGTTTCACAGGCAGCGCGGACTACACACTCTTGGATGCATCATTTTGGGGCAGATCTAGGGAGACGGCACAGGGTGATTAGGGTGTGCCCAGGCACATCCGGCACACCCCATGCGCACGCTTATTATGCGTACCTGCAGACACCTAAAGCTGGGAGTATTAAGGAAATAGCAATTAGAATGAAAAATCGAAGGTCTCATTCACACCATACCTGCAGAAAAAAAAAGTGCACATTTCACTTGCAGAGACATCAGTTTATATCAGTTTTCATGTGTGTTTCAGCCAGTTTTAGGCTACTTTCACACTGAAGGAGTTTTTCAGGCGTTTTAGTGCTAAAAATAGCGCCTGTAAAGCGCCTGAAAACTGGGGTTGCGCTTGCGGGATGGGAAAAAAGTCCTACAAGCAGCTTCTTTGGGGCGGTTTGGGAGCGCTGTATTTAGTGCAATGGAATGCATTGGCAGCACTTCCGAAGCGCCTGAAAAGCGTTTCAGAAGCAATGCAACACGGGCGGTTTTAACCCTTTCTTCGGCCACTAGCGGGGGTTAAGAGCGCCCCACTAGCGGTTGAAAAGCAAAAGTGGCGCTTTAACATTAACCCAGTGTGAAAATAGCCTTATACACGTTGCAGTTTCCTGCGCAGAAAAGATCCGCACGATACCAGTGTTGTTGTGTGAACAGGGCAAATAGAGAACAATTGTTTTCTTTGTGCCCTTGCTGAATGCGTGCAGAAAAACTCACGTCTCTGCACATGGTGTGAACGAGGCCTTCTACAATCTCTTCAAAGCCACATGTGTCTAAAATTCCCCTCTCCATAAGCACACACATGTTAAAGTGGCATTAAACCCAAAAGCAAACATTTATTATATTGTAGCCACTTGCAGACCGGAAGACTTTCCGATTATTTTTCCAAAGATTTTTGCTATATGGCACTGTGTCGCTTTAACCGACAATTGTGCAGTCGTGGGACGTTGTACCCGAACAAAATTGATGTCCTTTTTTTTCCCCACAAATCGAGCTTTCTTTTGGTGGTATTTGATCAACTCTGCAATAATAAATATCCCCAAAAAAAATAAATAAAGAAATTTCTTCATCAGTTTAAGCCAATATGTACTCCTCTACACATTTTTTGTAAAAAAAAAAACGCAATAAGCGTGTATTGGATTGTCTACGCAAAAGTTATAGCGTCTACAAAATAGGGGATAGATTTATGGAATTTTATAATTTTTTTTTTTTTTACTAGTAATGGCAGCGATCTGTGATTTTTAGCGAGACTGCGACATTGCAGGGGACAGATCGGACACTTTTGATACTTTTTTGTGACTAACGAAACGTCCCACACTCCGCTTAAGTGCTTTCATCATATACCACTTCCTTCCAGTCTGGATATAGATATCAGATATTCCAACTGCTCACAAGCACACAACGAGACGATACTTGTTTTTCTGCTGAACATGAACTGGTTTATTAGAAAAAGAATACAGTCTTATATACCGTAAAAGAGGAGCTGCTCATATTACTCTACAATACATTTGTAACAGAAACCTAATTAACATGAGCTAATTAACTAAATCAATTACCCAGACTAGGTGACTCAGAGATATGACCTTTTAGGGTAGACTTCACGTCTCCTAGCTCACCGGCTATACAATACACATTATCATAAGTACAAACATAGGACATTTTCACACAATAGCAGGAGCTCCAGTAGGAGTTGGCTCGTCTCCTACATTGTACAGAGGCCAATGTGATCAGCTCTTTCAATTAACATGTTGAGTTCAGAAGCAAACAAACCAATATTTGTCTTTACATATATCCTGGGAGATATTGTGGATAAATATTAGTGTCCCATTTTAAGTAATCCAAGACATATTTTCTCAGTCACCCTGTGCCATCCTGGCACAGGGTGACTTAGACATAAGAGGTGCATGGGGAGCTGAAACAAGGGTATCCCATACTTTCCAAGGGATTCTGGGTTCCACGGGCCCTCCCGTCACAGGGGCCATTGACATTTATACAGCGATCAGTGCTATAAAAATGCACTGATTACTGTGTAAATGTCACTGGCAGGGAAGGGGTTAAAACTAGGGGGCGATCAAGGTGTTAAATGTGTTCCCTGGGAGGCGTTTCTAACTGGGGAGAAGGGACTGACTGGAGGATGAGATTGATCGCTGTTCCTAATCACTAGGAACAGCAGATCTCTCTCTCCTCCCCAGTCAGAACGGGTATCTGTCTGTTTACATTGACAGATACCCGTTCTGGCTCTTTCCCGTGATCTCAGGTGGCCAGCGGACATCGCGGCCACCGGTCACGCACTTCGGGTCCCTCGCCGTGCAGTGGGCACATGCGCCTGCTATGGCTCTTAAAGGAGCCGACGTATAGCTAGGGTGATTTGCAGGAAGGAGCCGACATTGACGACAGGTGGCTAGTCGGCAAGTGGTTAAGGCTACACACTATAAGAAAATCAGGCGAAAATTTACGTCCAAAGAATTTTCAGACGATTTTTGTATAGTGTGTACACAACTTTCAACAACCAATTCAGAATTTTCGTACGGGAACAGAATGAATGATTTCCGTTTAATGTGTACCGTTTTCGTATGATTTTCAGATAAGAAAAATCAGAAAAGACTGCGATAGCAGGGTGTAAATGGACGCAAATCTGTTTACATTTGACTGCCTATAGATGAGAATGGAGGGTGTGATCGGGTCCAGCTGAAAAACAGACACTCTGACCCAATTGGACCTCATATGAAAGGGGCCTAAATTTGATAGTTTAGCTAACAATACTGCTGTACAAAGGTATCCCTGTGGTCCTTAATCCAGATTGGAGAACTGTAATACAGGAGGTGTGTTACTGGCCAGATAACCAGGTGAAAACAGGGAAAACAGCCTAAAAAAACCAAAATCGAATGCCCTTTTCACATATGTCCACGGTTTCAAAATAGAGTCCTACCTGTGGCAGTGTGACAGTGGGCAGGAGGTAAAGAAGGATAAATGGAGGCAGACTTTTGCCCCCGGAACCCCGGTTAAAAATGGCTGATTAAGGGCTTGTTTACATTTGCTTCAAAATGTGGCATTGGACATGCTTTTTTAAAGCACTCTGAATGCCAATCAAAGCATCTGTCACTAAATAAAATATACTGGAGAGCAGCGTGGGAGCAATGAATCAGGATATGAATGGGGACCGGAGAGAGAGGAGGATCAGCAAACCAGAGGATCAGCAGAGCTGGGGGTTACTACTGAGCGGGGGAACAGTAGAGCTAGGGATACTACTGAGCAGGGGCATCAGCAGAGCTGGGAGTACTGCTGAGCTGGGGATCTGCTGAGCGAGGATACTAATAAGCTGGGGATCTGCTGAACAATGGTACCAATGAGCTGGGGATCTGCTGAACAGGGGTATTAATGAGCTGGGGATCTGCTGAGTTGGTATACTACTGAGCTAGGGGTTCTACTGGGCCCATTTAAAACCAAAAAAAATCGGCACACACAGGCCATTTTCCAAGCTTCATTAACCACATACGTACCGCCCACCATGGATATATGTCGCTATTGACGTTACATACCGAGGTTATAATAAATTTCACTTTCTGGTCGTTTCCGCCGCTTACCAGAGAGATCAGCAAGTGGCGGAAACTATCCGATCCCCGGGACTAATGGACAGGAAGTTGAGTGAGGTCAAGATGGCCCCTATTCGACTCTATGCCCTTGGAGGACCGGTGTTCTGTCGAAGTGCCCCCCCCCCCCATCGAATAGTGCCCGGGACGAACAGCGCATGCGCCGTACGTCATAGCACAACTGCTGATTTGCCGATCAGCTGGTCTGACATAACCATGGCACATTCGCACATGGGAGATACCATCTCACAGCCCCAATTTAAACCTATACAAACAGCGGGGAAACCGGACCATCAGTACTCCGTAAAGCCGCCCCGCAACAGCGATGCAGAATGCGAGAACTACGGTCTCCCCCCTCTGTTTTTATAGGTTTAAATTATGCCATTGAAATGTTATCTCCCATTGAGAGATACCTCCTAGATGTGCACTTGCGTCCTGGTCACGTCACACCAGCTGATCGGCAACTCCTGCGAATGTGCGGGCACTATTGGATGGGGGGCACTTCTCGACAGAACACCGGAGTGACGTCAAATGCCACTTCCACCATCTGCCCTTAAAGAGCCTTTTTTGGGGGAGTTGAAAACATAAAAATTACATGTTGTTTTTTATTTTTATTTATTGCATTTAAGTGTAAATGTGAGATCTGAGGTCTTTTTGACCCCAGACCTCACATTAAAGAGGCCCTGTCCTGCTTATTTCTATTACAAGGAATGTTGCATTCCTTTTTAAAAGAATAAAAGTGATCAAGAACTTTTTTTTTTTAAAGGGACAGTGTAAAAATAAAAAAACATTTTATTAAAATAAACAAGATTTTCTTTTTTTTTAACCACTTAAGGACCGAGCCTGTTTTTCAGACTTGGTGTTTAGAAGTTAAAAACACGTTTTTTTGCTAGAAAATCACCTAGAACCCCCAAACATTAACATTTTTTTTTCTAACACCCTAGAGAATAAAATGGTGGTCATTGCAATTCTTTTTGTCACACCGTATTTGTGCAGCGGTCTTACAAGCGCACTTTTTTGAGAAAAATTCACTTTTTTGAATGAAAAAAAATAAGACAAAAAGTAAAGTTAGCCCAATTTTTTTTTTTATATTGTGAAAGATAATGTTACACCGAGTAAATTGATCCCCAACATGTCACGCTTTAAAATTGCGCCCGCTCGTGGAATGGCGTCAAACTTTTACCCTTAAAAATCTCCATAGGCGAAGTTTAAAAAATTCTACAGGTTGCATGTTTTGAGTTATAGGAGGAGGTCTAGGGCTAGAATTATTGCTCTCGCTCTGACAATTACAGCGATACCTTACATGTGTGGTTTGAACACCATTTTCATATGCGGGCGCTGCTCACGTATGCGTTCGCTTCTGCGCGTGAGCTCGTCGGGACGGGGCACTTAATTTTTTTTTTTATTATTATTTATTTTACTTTATTTTATTGATTTAAAAAAACAAATTGGGTCACTTTTATTCCTATTACAAGGAATGTAAACATCCCTTGTAATAGAAAAAAAATCATGACAGGTCCTCTTAAATATGAGATCTGGGGTCAAAAAGACCTCAGATCTCATATTTGGACTTAAATGCAATAAAAATAAAATAAAAAAAATTATCATTTGAAAAAATGACAACAAAAAAAATAGGATTTTTGTACTCACTGTAAAATCCGTTTCACTAACGTCCATGGACTGACACAGCCTCTTCATTCTTGACAAAGTGGGTTATGTTCCTGCTCATAGGAGAAGACTAGGCAGAATGTTGGATGTTTTAACACACATTCATTTACCAGAGCTGTACAGCCCCGCCCAGGGGCGGTCCCTCCAGACATAACCCTCCTACCTGCAGCCAGCAGCCTCAGTTCGTATCAAAGCAGTACAAACTCTAAAAATGGAGGGGTGGGTGCTCTGTCAGTCCATGGACGTCAGAGAAACGGGTTTTACGGTGAGTACAAAAATCCTATTTTCTCTTACCGTCCATGGACTGACACAGCCTCTAAATTCTTGACAAAGTGGGACATCCCAAAGCAGTGCCAAAGAACGAGGGGTGTGAACCATATCAGGAAAACAAAAACAAAAAAACTTCACCCCAAACAAGCAGAGTTACCCAACGGAGGAGTTGCAACATTAAACAGCCGCCTGCAAAACCTTGCGGCCAAAGGAAGCATCAGAAGATGCAGCCACATATCAACCTTATAAAACTTTGAAAAAGTATGTGCGGACGACCAGGTCGCTGCCTTGCACAATTGTGCAACAGACGCTTGATGTCGAAAAGCCCAGGAAGCACCAATTGCCCCGGTTGAATGCACCGTAACCGGAAAGGGAGGCGCCCGCCCCTTAAGGGCATAGGTCTGTATGACATGCTGTCTGATCCACCTAGAAATGGTGGCAGACGAAACCGCTTGGCCCGGTTTTGGACCAGACACAAACAGCGAGTCAGACTTCCTAAATGAAGCCGTAGCAGACAGGTACACCCGTAAAGCACGTACCACGTCTAACGTGTGAAGCGAAAACTCTCTGGGATGCGATGTACGAGGACATAAAGACGGAAGCACAATGTCCTCATTAAGGTGGAAGGCCGAGACCACCTTTGGGAGAAAAGAAGGCTGAGGGCGTAGCACCGCCTTATCCTTATGAAGGACCAAGTATGGCGGCTTGCAAGACAAGGCCGCGAATTCAGAAACAAAGTAATGGCTACTAGAAAAGCCACCTTCTGAGATAAAGTTAAGAGAGGAATTTCTCTGATGTTTTCAAAAGGAGGTTCTTGAAGAACCGAGAGCACCAAATTCAAATCCCAAAGAGGAGGAGGTGGTTTAATAGGGGGGAGCACATGGCGGACCCCCTGTACGAAGGTACTAATCAAGGAATGGCCTGCTAGCGGCCGCTGAAAGAACAGCCAAAGCCGAAATCTGACCCTTAATGATGCTTAAAGCAAGCTTTTGGGTCACACCACGCTGTAAGAACAGCAGGATCCTGGGAACGAAATACGTCTGTGGACGCCAATCCAGCTCCTCGCACATAGCGATGTAGGCCCTCCAGGTACGGTGGTATATCTTCCTGGAGGAAGATTTCCGTGCCCTCAACATGGTCGAAATGACCGAATCCGAGAGACCCCGGTCTCTCAGCACCTGGCTTTCAATAGCCATGCCGTTAAAGCCAGCGACTGTAAAGCAGGATGAAGAATGGGACCTTGAGACAGAAGGTCCTCCCGCACAGGTAGTCGCCATGGAACGTCCGCCACTAGGCGCACAAGATCGGCGTACCAAGGACGCCGAGGCCAATCTGGCACGATGAGGATCACCGGAATCCCCTCGGCCTCCACCCTGCAAAGTAGGCGAGGAAGCAACGTCAGTGGAGGATAGGCATAAATCAGCCGATACCGACCCCACGGAGCCACCAAACGCATCTGATGCGTCTGCCCAGGGACCCCTGGACCTGGCCACGAATCTCGGCACCTTGTGATTAAGTCGAGGCCAATAGGTCCACATCCGGCGTGCCCCACCTCCGGCAAAGGAGGTGAAACACCTCCGGATGCAAGGACCATTCACCCTGGTCCAACATTTGGCGGCTCAGATAGTCTGCCTGCCAGTTGTCTACGCCTGGAATGTAAACAGCCGACAGAGCCGGCACGCTTCTTTCCACCCATCTTAGGATGTGAGCGACCTCGGACGCCGCAGCTGAGCTCCGAGTCCCCCCTGATGGTTGACATAAGCCACCGCCTTGGCGTTGTCTGACTGGATCCTGACTGAGCGTCCCTGCAGTCTCCTTGACCACGATGAGAGGCACAGTCTGACTGCCCGGAGTTCCAGGACATTGATCGGTAGACAGGATTTGTCCGGAGTCCAGAGCCCTTGGGCTGACAGAACTCCCCAGACTCCGCCCCAGCCTGAAAGACTGGCGTCCATCGTAATCACAGTCCACTGAAAAGAAAGGAACGACTTCCCCGACCAAAGGGCCGGGGATCTCAGCCACCACATCAGGGATGCCCTGACCAGGTGACTCACCTGGATCTGATGATCCAGTGATAATGGAGACTTGTTCCAGCAAGATAGGATCTCCCTTTGTAAGACTCGAGTGTGGAATTGGGCATACGGCACCGCCTCAAAGGAAGCCACCATGAGTCCCCAGGACCCTTATGCAAAAACGGAGTGACGACCATTTGTGGGATGCAAACACCCGTACCGCAGATTGAAGAGTCTAATTTTTCCAAGGGTAGAAAGACCCTCGCCTCCAAGGTGTCCAGGATCAAGCCTAGGTACGCTGAGTCGGAACCAGGACCGACTTCTGAACGTTCAGCAGCCAGCCGAATTCCCGGAGGGCCTGACTGGCTATCACCACATTTTCCTCTAATTCTGAGCCAGAGTCTGCTCTCAGAAGAAGATTGTCTAGATAGCCCTCGATAGCAATGCCTCGCTGTCTCAACAAAGCTAGAATCGGGGGAAAGCACCTTGGTGAAAACATGCGGTGCTGAGGCCAAACCGAAGGGAAGAGCCACAAACTGATAGTGGTCTTCGCCTATCGCGAAGTGCAGAAACTTCTGGTGACCCACGCAGATTGGGACATGCAAGTAGGCATTCTTGATGTCCAAGGATGCCAGAAAATCCCCCGGGTGAAGCGCAGAAATCACAGAGCGAATGGATTCCATGCGGAATTTCCGAACCTTCACAAAGACATTTAGGGCTTTGAGGTCCAGAATTGGACGGACTCCGTCCTTCTTTGGGACCACAAACAGATTCAAATAAAATCCCTGAAACCTCTCCCTTGACGGTACCGGCACAATCACTCCGCACCTCAGCGAATCTTGCAATGCCCACAATAGGGCAGCTCGACACGCCAGAAGGAGAGAGAGATTTGAGGGAAAGAACCTGTCTGGTGGCCAGAAAAGGAACTATCCTGTACCCCGAGGTGACCACCTCACATACTCACTGGTCGGAGATTCGGGAGGTCCACCGCACCGTGAACCTGAAAAGTCGTCCCCCCACCCCAGAGTCGGGCGGGGGCAAGACTTCATGCGGTGGCGGGTTTACTTGCCGGCTTGTTCGGCTTATGCACCCAGGGGTGCTTCTGTCCTCCAGCCGCACCCTTGTCAGTCCGGGAGAATTTTCCAGTGGGATCTGACTGACGAAAAAAACTCTTCTGAGTGGAAAAGGAAGGACCCGGCTTACAGCGCGACTCCTTTGCCCTAGTAGGCTGAGGTAGAAGGGTGCTCATACCCCCGTGACATTTTTAATAATGTCATCCAGGGAAGCACCAAAAAGTCTTTCGCCCTTGAAAGGCAAATCCGTCAGTAGCTTCTTAGAGGCCAGGTCAGCAGACCAGCATTTTAACCAGATCAGGCAACGCAAAACCACCACAGACACTGAGGCCCCAGAGATTAGAGGGGCAGCGTCCAAAGTGGCATCGCACACATACACCAGGCCCTGTACCATTTGGTCGGCCAGTGCAATGCAATCTGGAGGAAGATTATGCACCTGCACAGTCTGGTGCAGAATCTTCGCCCATTCCGTGAGTGTCTGAGACACCAGGGTCGCCGCTACAATAGGACGCAGCGCGGATCCCAGCATGGTGAACACGGCCCTGCTCACCACTTCTGACCTCCTATCGGTAGGGTCTTTAAAGGCAGGAGTCCCTTCAAACGGGAGGGTCGTGGCTTTATTCAGCCGGGCAACCAGGGGATCGACAACCGGAGGAGAGGCCCATTTTTTAACCAGGCTCTCCTCAAAGGGGTACCTAACCTCCAAAAGCCACGAGATTGCAAAGGTCTTCTGCGGTTTTTCCCATACCTGGTCTATGAATTTGTCAAAGAAGGGTGTATAGGGAAAAACTTTCTTTGAAGGATACGCTTTAAATGAACCAAAGGAGACTGCCTCCACCAGAGGTTCCTCAGCCGCAGCATCCAGCTTGAGATTGTCCCTCACAGCATCAATGAGTTCACTAACAAGCGCCCTGTCATGCACTGACCCAGATAAGGAGCCTTCCTCACAAGGAATGTCCTGGTCAAACATATCCAAAAATTCAGAGATAGGGTCCTGTGCCGCAGCAAGGCCCATCTCTGAATCAGAGCAATCCCCTGGCGATGGTGTGGGGAGAGGGCGCTTTTTATCCCCCTTGCACTCGCATGCCGCTTCCATCCTGGCCACAAATGATTCCAGGACTGCCGACAACTGGTCCATAGGAACCGCAGGTGCAGGAGCACAGCCTGTTGCCTCTGACATGAAGGGGGAAGCAGGTGAAACTGACTCCATAATAACCATCACCCTCTGAGACTTTGTCAAAGAAAGAAAAGTCCACCCTCTGGCTGCGCTGACTATGGGGGGTTACCCAGGGGACACACCAACCCAGAGAGGACCACTCAGCTTTGCTGCCTGTGCACCGCTCCTAGAGTGAGAGAACCGCAAGGTGACTGAGGAGATTTGTGCCGTCCCAGTCAGCAGTAGAGGCCAAACTAGCAGCAAAAAAGCGCGCGGCTGCAACAAAATGGCCTCCGCTATTATAAGTGCGCCATGGGGCAGCCACGGAAAAATGGCAGCCAATGCGGTTTACAATAGTAATAGAAACACACAGTAAACATGGCGCCCAGCGGCGCCGAAAAAACACAAGGCCCAGGCTGACCCAGAGGCATCCCCACACATAAAGCAGACCCCACACGGACCCCACCCGGGGCTGAGTGACCCCCAGTCAGCGCATAGCCAGAGAAGGTGACAGAGAGTAGCAAAAAAACAAGGGGGGGACAGGCAAACCCCCCTACCATAGGAACACATAGCATGTACTCACCTGCTGAGGCAGGGGGAACAGTACTTACCCGTCCAGCGAGGATCCACTAGTGTGTTCCTGACAGACCCATCACAGTGCAGTACCGAGTAGCTGTCGGCCCGGTCCACAGTGAAAGATACAGCAAAACTGTTCAGACATACGTGGACCCTGGAGCGAAAAGCTCACCGGCCGCCCCAGGAGTCGCGGGGTATGTCGTGGACTGATCTCACGCAGAGCGAGGATCAGCACGCTCGATGGTTGGACTGGGAAGACTACGAGGATAGCGAACTACCCAGACTGTTGATAGAAGATCTCAAAAATAAAATAAAATTTTTAAAAGAATAAAATATTTCTTCAAGTGACTGGCTCTGAAGAGAGCCACGTCCTCTCCTCTGCTAGGCAGAAAAAAACTGAGGCTGCTGGCTGCAGGTAGGAGGGTTATGTCCGGTGGTGTACAGCTGTACAGCTCTGGTAAATTAATGTATGTTAAAACATCTAACATTCTGCCTAGTCTTCTCCTATGAGCAGGAACATAACCCACTTTGTCAAGAATGAAGAGGCTGTGTCAGTCCATGGACGGTAAGAGAAAGTCCCTTTTAAGACGTATGGGCGGAAGTGACGTTTTGACGTTGCTTCCGCCCTGCTATGGTATGGAGATGGGTGGGGGCCATCTTGCCCTCACTCGTATCCATACCCAGCCACTGACAGGTCCCGACCGCCACGCTCGTTAGAGTGAGAGCAATAATTCTAGATCTAGATCTCCTCTGTAACTCTAAACTGGTAACCTGTAGGAATTTTTAAAGCGTCACCTATGGAGATTTTTTGAGTACCGTAGTTTGTCGCCATTACAAGAATGTGCGCAATTTTAACCACTTGCCGCCCGCCCACCATCAAATGACGAAGGAGCGGTGCGGCTCTCATTCTGGGATGACGTCATGTGACGGCCTGATTTCAGTAAAGAGCCGTGGCCTTGGCTCTTTAACCATGTGATTGGCTGTGTCCAATCAGAACCAGTCATATGTAAATGCAGAAATGCCGTTTATCGGCTTACACTGACAGGGTGTGTGGCGAGGAGAACCGATCAGCGGCATCTCCTCACAGGGGAGACCAGGACAGGTAATCACCGGAGCCACCAATGCCCATTAGTGATGCCAGACAGGGCCCAGTGCTACATATTAGGGCCCACCAGTGCCACCTATCAGTGCCGCCTACCAGCGCTCATCAGTATGGCATATTAGTCCCTCCTCATCAGTGCCACCTAATCAGTGCCCTTCAGTGCCACCTAATCAGTGCCCATCAGTGCAGCCTATCAGGGCCCATCAGTGTAGCCTCATCAGCGCACATCAGTGAAGGAGAAAAATTACTTATGTACTAAATTTACTGACAAACTATTTAGCAAAAAATAGAAAAACCTAGCAGTGATTAAATACCACCAACAGAAAGCTCTATTTGTGTGAAAAAATATAAAAATTTAATTTGGGTACAGTGTTGCGCAATTGTCATTCAAAGTGCGAGAGCGCTGAAAGATGAAAATTGGCCTGGGCAGGAAGGGGGTCAAAGTGTCCAGTGGGCAAGTGGTTAAAGCATTACGTAAGGTTTCAATTTACTTGGTGTAACATCATCTTTCACATTATAAAAAAAGTGAATTTTTTCCCCAAAAATTGCGTTTGTAAGACCGCTGCGCAAATACGGTGTGACAAAGTATTGCAGTGATCTCCATTTTATTCTCTAGGGTCTCTGCTAAAAAATAAATTATGTTTGGGGTTTCTAAGTAATTTTATAGCAAAAAATACTGATTTTAAGTGTCAGAAATAGGCTTGGTCCTTTAGTGGTTAAAGCTTCAAAAAAGCACAATTTTTATTGGTCTATTCATTTATTACACTACGGAGGAAGTTCCCCATCAGGTCCGCTCAGCCAATGACGTAGGCGGGATGGGGAACTTCCTCTGCAGTGTAATAAATGAACAGACCCGCCCCTTCTCACGTTCCGCTTAGCCTTACACCTACGTCATTGGCTGAGCTGACCTGATGGGGAAGTTTAGAAGGGGCGGGTCTATTCATTTATTACACTGCGGAGGAAGTTCCCCATCAGGTCTGCTCAGGCTCAGCCAATGACGTTTTGTGTGGACAGCGCTGGACATTGGATCACCGCGGGACACTAGATTTCATCGCTGGAATGTTTTTTTTTTATTTTATTTTATTTATTTTTTTAATAAAGGACTTTCCCAACGGTGTCTGTTTTTTTTTTACAATTTGTTACACTTTCTTTGTGAAATGGTAGGGGTACAATGTACCCCATTACCAATTCAAATCGGGGACCCCCAGATCCCGGCCCCCCCTTTGTTAAAGGGGTCTTCCAGATTCCGATAAGCCCCCCGCCTGCAGACTCCCACAAACACCGGGCAAGGGTTGTGGGGATGAGGCCCTTGTCCCCATCAACATGGGGACATCCTCCCCATGTTGAGGGCATGTGGCCTGGTACGGTTCAGGAGAGGGGCGCTCTCTAGTCCCCCCCTCTTTTCCTGCGGCCTGCCAGGTTGTGTGCTCGGATAAAGGATATGGTATGGATTTTTGGGGGAACTCCACGCCATATTTTTTTTTTATTTGGGGTGGAGTTCCCCTTAAAATCCATAACAGATCTGAAGGGCCTGGTATGGATATTTGGGGGAACCCCACGCATTTTTTTTTAATTTGGGGTGGAGTTCCCCTTAATATCCATACCAGACCTGAAGGGCCTGGTAATTGAATTTGGGGGGACCCCCACTCATTTTTTTATTTCTTTTACCAATGACTTTTCTATGTATTGCCGGGAGCCGACAATTCATTATAGCCGCGAGTGAGTTTTAAATGACTTTTTTTCCTTCAGAAATTACACTTTGTGCAGGGACAGTTCTAAGCACGGGAAACAAGCGCGACTTTACAGGCATACTATACACACACCCTAGGTACGAAATTTAAAGGAATATTTCACTTTTATTGTTTCGCTTTAAGCATTATTAAAATCACTGCTCCCGAAAAAACTTCCGTTTTTAAAACTTTTTTTTGCATTGATACATGTCCCCTGTTCAGGGATCTTAGGTCTAAAATGGGCCTTGTGTCCCCGTTTGGTTTCTGAATTGTGAACAGGTTTGAGTAAAAAACTGTACTCCTTTCGAATACAGGAATGTCTACAATCACTCCTTGATGCACTAGATGTTGTTGTGGCTGAAACAATAATTCTCTTTTTGGAGGATCCGAGGGAAAGCTGGATCTTAAAAACCTCTGAGGGGGAACCCCCCGTAACTCCATCTTGTAGCCGCGAGATATAATTGAGGTGACCCACTCGCCCTGAATTGTTGTCTTCCAAATGTCCGCAAAGTGCAGCAACCTTCCCCCGACTCGATGGAGTGGGGGCGTCCCCTCAAAGGGAGGGCATGGTGCTGCGTTTAGAAGAGTTTTGGACCCAGAGCCTTTTCTGGCCCTGGCCTTGCGGCTTGCCTCTGGCATTAGCACCCTGTTGGCGGCGGAACTGCCCTGGTGCTGAGACCTTTGAGGAAGCAGTCCCTGAAGTTTTAAAAAAGAGGGACGTTTGGTGCTTTTCTTCACAGGAAGTAGAGAACTCTTCCCTCTGCAAATTTTTGGGATACATTTGTCCAAGTGATCTCCGAATAAACATTTCCCATGAAAGGGGAAACCTGCCAATAACCTCTTACAGGGAGGCTCGGCTTACCAGTTCTTAAGCCATAAAAGTCTGCGCATATGTACAGAGGAGAGATCCAGACGAGAAATCTGCTGTATTGAATCCTTTAAAGTGGTTGTATACCCGCTGAACAATTTTTTTTTTTAACCCTGTAAAGCAAAAGGCATAATGAGCTAGTATGCACTGCATACTAGCTCATTATGAAATATTTACATTTAGAACGAGGCATCAGTAACTTACCTGGTCCACGCCGAGGGAGATGACATCTTGCCTCACCGTGTCTTCCGGGTATCACGGCTCCAGCGCTCTGAGTGGCTGGAGCCTTGAAGTCGTCACTCCCGCGCATACGCCCGGGAGACTGCTTTCTGTCAAGGTCCGGCGTCCGCCGGGCCTTAAGCCGTAAATCCCCTGTGTGCATGCGCCGCTGCATTCAGCGGCGGTTTGCGAGGGGAATATCTCCTAAACTGTAAAGGTTTAAGAGATATTTTTTTTACCTACAATGTGGGACTGCTTTTAAGGTGGGCTGTGATGTAAATGGGACTGCACTGTAAAGGGACAATGTAGTGAATACAGTGTCACTTTACAGTACAGTTCCCTGTATATTACATTGCCCCTAGCAATCATAGCCTCTTCCATCACAGTGCCCCTGCAGTCTGCCCCATTCCCCCTTTCTCTCTAACATCACACTTCCCCATTCCAATATCTACCTCCCCTGCACAGGACTCCTACCTGTTGGCAGGGCAGAGGCTGTTAGTTTGTGTGCCTTCTCCCGGCTGCTCTGCCTGCCCACCCGATGATGTCATCCTATCAGCAGGGCACGATCTCCATTCCGATCTGCAGCTCCTCTTGCCCTGCTGTTAGGTTGACATTGTCGACGGGGCGAGCAGAGGAGCCGAGAGAGGACACACAGGCATGGCCTCACAGCAGGAGGTGAGCAGCAACCAGTCTGTGATAGCCCTGTGCGGACCGAGGTCGCCACTCACCTCCTGCTATGCGGTCTGGTCATCAACAGGCCACAGACCATCACCAGTTTGTGGCCCAGGGCGTTGTGGATCCCTGATCTAAAGGAAATATAAAGCTGGGCATACAACTGTATCACTTCTCTTGTTCAGCCTCGTGGGTTGAACAATAAAAATCTATTGATTTCTCCATCCATACTGAATGGAGGAATCTCCCCTGTTGGCTATTGTATTCTGACAGCCAGCACTTGCAGATGTCAGAATACCTAAACAGTGGTTGCATCTGATTGGACAATGTGTCGCACAGCTCACTCGATTTAGGATCAAATGGTGGTGGGTGTGGAGGGTGCCAACAGATCCAACCACGGCTCAAATTTCATCCAGTACAGCAGGGACTGGACAAAATTTGCTCTGTGTATGGCCAGCTTTAGTTGGTGCCATTTTATAAGAGAGTTACAGTAGGTGATGGATGTGAGATTAGAGTGTTAAAATAATCTCACAGTGCATACTTAAAATGGAAACAAATCACCCAACAACCTGATAAAGGAGTAATCTCCTTATCCTATTTAAATCCATAGAGATTCTGTTCTGTGAGGTCAATCCAAGGAAGTAGAAAAACTTCTCTGCTCTTCAATACAGAATATGAATGAGCGTCCCAAAAAAACGCTCTCTTAGGCTCCATGTACACAGAAGCTCAAAAAAGGTTGTTTTGAACGCCAGATTTCTGGCAGAAAAAGCTGCTTTAAAATATATCTTTTACTAGCGTTTATTAGCGTTTTTCAGCTTTTTTTTTTCTCAATGGATCAAAAAACGCTAAAAAAAAACGCTGGCGACCAGCGTTTGAGCGTTTTTTTTGAGCGTTTTGCGTTTTTTCTTGCCGAAAAACGGCACTTTGAACGCGAATTTCTTGCGTTCAGAAAAAAGCCCATTAACTCCACTGCTCATTAACGCTAAAAAGCGCTATGTGTACATGAGCACATAGGCTAACATAGAGTGCAGTTAATGGGCTTTTTAAAAAAATGCCAAAACGCCAATAAACTGCAGTTTATGAGCTTCAGTGTACATGGAGCCTTAAAATGTACAAAAATGCCTTACACAAATTAAGTTTATCATGTGCTTTTTACAAAATATTACCATTCTCAATGTTGCTTAGTTATTGGAGCCTTTAACACCGTGCTACTGCTTGCCCTGCTTGCAGGCCACATCAACGGAGGTGTGCTGACAACTCTGCAATCGTGTCAGCACCTCTTTTTTTTCATGTGTAGCGGGGGTCCTAAATTGAGGTTATGTTATGCCAAATTTAGGGGCGACTTGAGTGATTGTTGGCTCAAGTCTTTCAATTACTGGACTCTGCCTTGCTGCTGCTTCACATGGATTGCAGTTCCCCTAGGTAGTATGGGTGGTGCTGTCACTTGTATTCGGGGTTGAACCACAGGTGTTGGAGTGGCGATTTAGTGTCCTCTCTCAGCAGCCGTGCGGTGGGCGGGGTCGGCCTGCTGTGCATGCTGGGAGAGAATACAAAAGGGGCGGACGCCATTGTTCAGGAGGGAGTGATCCGGGGGCCTGTACCCGAGGGAACCTGTGCGTTCGGGAGTCGAGTGCGTGGCCTTCCAGGCCATGGGGCCACGTACACCTCTGTCCCAGGCACCTTTAGCCCTGGGACTGCAACTTCAGCCCTGGGCCCAGCACCTTTAGCTGGAGCCCACTTCGGAAGGAAGAATCTCAGGGTGCTGCCTTGCGAGGAGACCCGTTTCTGGATGAGGAGGCTGGGGGAGGACCGTTCCGAAGGACTGGTGAGGGATCACAGTGAAGGAAGGGGCCCAGTAACTCCAGGGGGGATGTCATCCATCTGGAACCCAGGGGCCTATCAATCTGGACCATCAGGAGGTTTGGGACACTATAGATCCTGTGGCAGAGCATCTCCTAGATGCATCTATTAGGGATCTAGATTGACTGTTGGAGCTGCACGTCGGCTGCTAGCACCATTGGTGGCTATCCGGGTGAGCTATACCCACTCGGAACCGAGTGGCGACGAAGCCAGAAGTGCCTGAATGCTGTCTATCTTTCTAACACCTCTCTCTCTTTGTGCAAAGAAAATAAAGCTCTACATTGGAGTGATATACTTGTGTGGACCTTAGAGTTACTTGGGGTATAGAGACTCCGTCCTTGCACACTGAGGACAGAAACCAACTTTGAGGAGAACTTCGCTGCAAGACCCATAGGTGAAACAAGTGTGCTTAACCTCTGCAAACCAGAGGGTACGGGCATGGTGGCACCTTGCGCCTTTTCCACTCTTGAGTGAGCCAAAGAGACGGTAGGAAAAGGGTGAGGTCGCTACATGTGGGGGCTCGTAGTCCGGGATGTTGCAGTGTATACCCCCCGGAAAAGTTGGACTTTATTCCCCTGTGAGGCTCCGTGGAGGTCAGCCATTTTTCAAAATTTGACCTGCGCCACAGAGAAAAAGTAAGATTCAGGCTCGGCTGAAATTCCAGCTGCGTAGTTCATGGGCGTGTCTTAACTGGAAAAGCCTGCGAAGAAAGTGCAGCGAAAGAACAAGAGAGGGGAGGAGCTTTGGAAAGTGTGAGCTCCTCGTGGTGCGCTTGGCGTGAAAAGGGGGGCATTATCCGATAAACTGTTGATTAAGCGACATGTCTGCTCTTACTTGGAAAGCTGCTTCACCGGGATCTTGTGCTCTCTTGCCCGGTTCAACTATGGATGTGACCCCCATTGCTGCCTCCTTGACCGACACAGGAATCCGGTTGAAGCCATGGGGCCGCTTTGCCCTGTATGCATGCCGAGATGCAGAGGTCTTGGTCATGATCTGTGGAGGATGTCAGGGACGGATTATACACCTCCGACCTTTCGGAAGATGTACTCGCTGTGGGGAATTCCTGTTTGAGGTAGAACAGCCAATGGAAAAAGCAAGAGTCTACCGAGTGAACTGGATTTCAGGGGCTGTTACTCCTGAGGAGGAAGTGTGTGTGTTAACCGCCCTACCCCAGCACAGTCCCGCGGAGGTGGCAAATGTAAAGGCCGAGGTTCCAGTCGTAGAGGAACTTGAGGTGGAGAACCCTGCAGACACTGCCTCTGTTGCAACGGAGCCCTCCCTTCCACCTACAAAAAGGAAGGTAGGACTCGTGAAGGCTTCCCGCAGCCGCGGTGGAGGCCCATCCCAGCGCCAGCTTGACTTGGATCGTCCAGCTGGAGGAACTTCAGAGCGATCCATGGCAGCAGCAGGTCGAGGCCGGCCGGGGAAAGAAACAAAGGTCGGTGTCCGTTCGATTGGGGATGCTTGGGTGCCTGACCCAAAGAGACTTTTGGAAGTTAATGCTGTGTCCACAAGAGTTTGCCTGCCAGCTGAGATGTGGGACTCTTCGGACATGGATTCTTCCTCTGACATAGGGGATGATGGGGAAATTGATGAACGGTTTATCAAAAAGGGATGGGACAAAATTTCTTTAACCTCTCCTCGTAATGCGAAGGGATGGACTCTGGGGATACTACACCGCGGGTGGAAGCCCCTGTTAATGCTGGAGAAATTGTTCCCATGCCCGCTCCTCACGCTCCGGTGTCTACTGTGCCTGCTGTGCTGGAGGCCCGTTCACCATTGAGGTCTCCCATGCCACAGTTAGAGCCTGTATGCCCCAGAAGATCTCCGGACGCTATCGTTCTGTCAGGAGCTGGGGATCGGGCGACCATGCCGCCTTTGGCTCGTCTACAGCAGCTACTGAGCCAGAAAGTTGCTGCAGAGTACGGGTGGGAGTACCCATACGTCCCAAAGAATTTATTGTTTGAGATCGAAGCCTCTCGAGAGCGGTGGTATAGTGACTTTATTTGGGATCACTTGGAGGTGAAGAAAGGCCACAGATACTTCAGTTGTTCAGCAGTGATGACTGGAAGATATAAAGGCTGCTGAAAGACTAGTCTCTTGGTCGCCACATACATGCGGATCGGGTCGTGATCTGCAGTAAGGACAGAGATGATGCGACATACTCCATTGAGACTCTGGATAAAGACTGGAAGTCTCTGACTTTACCTAACCCACGGTTTTATCTTTAAAGTGGGACTTGTTTTTTTTTTCCCTGCTTTTGGCGAAAAATGCCTTGAACTGCTGTGCTGACTCTATCCTTGGAGACTTTTTACTTTTTGAAGGACTGTTGTTTTTTTGTTTCCTTCCTTTTTCACAAGTGAAAAGAACTTTGGGTAGGGATAGTCAGGGCCAAGCTGGAAGCCGTCGAGATCAACAAGGGGACCCTTGTGTGATGGTGCGTTAGAACGCATTTAGGCAACAGAGTTACATGTGTGTGCTGCTACTAAATGGTAGTGTTCTGCAAAACTTGAGCACTTACACGGTACTGCTATAGGAACACATACACTAGGCTTAGTGTGTACCGTTAGCTGAAGCAAATCATCTCCTTTAGGGGAGGTGGTTTGATTAATGTACATATAGTAGATATAGTATGATATTTGTTTGTATGATATGTGTTTTTTTCCCATGCAGGAGACCATCAAGCAACTCACCGGAGATTGGGTGGGATTTAGTTGCAATAGGATGGTGGGAGGGAATGTCATTTGTTGTAAACCACGTTCTGTCTTCTTCTCTTTGCTGCAATTCACTCCTATCATTCAGCCACTTTGGTATTTTTTTTCTTCCCATTTTTTCGGGTTTTTGTAAATAGTTCTGAAGGTAAGTTTGCGCCTGCTCAGGATTGAGTGTGCAAATTTGTCTCCAGACACTGGGCACAGTGTCTCCTTAAGAGGGGAGTATGTAGCGGGGGTCCTAAATTGAGGTTATGTTATGCCAAATTTAGGAGTGATCTGAGTGATACTTGGCTCAAATCTTTCAATTACTGGACTCTGCCTTGCTGCAGCTTCACCTGGCTTGCAGTTCCCCTAGGTAGTATGGGTGGCACTGTCACTTGTACTCGGGGTTAAACCACAGGTGTTGGAGTGGCGATTTGGTGTCCTCTCTCAGCAGCCGTGCGGTGGGCAGGGTCGGCCTGCTGCGCATGCTGGGAGAGGATACAAAAGGGGCGGATGCCATTGTTCAGGAGAGAGTGATCCGGGGACCTGTACCCGAGGGAACCTGCGGGTTCGGGAGTCGAGTGCGTGGCCTTCCAGGCCATGGGGCTACGTACGCCTCAGTCCCAGGCACCTTTAGCCTTGGGACTGCAACTTCAGCCCTGGGCCCAGCACCTTTAGCTGGAGCCCGCTTCGGAAGGAAGAATCTCAGGGTGCTGCCTTGCGAGGAGACCTGTTTCTGGATGAGGAGGCCCATTCCGAAGGACTGGTGAGGGATCACAGTGAAGGAAGGGGCCCAGTAACTCTCCAGGGGGATGTCATCTATCCGGAACCCAGGGGCCTAACAATCTGGACCATCAGGAGGTTTGGGACACTATAGATCCTGTGGCAGAGGATATCCTAGACGCATCTATTAGGGATCTAGATTGACTATTCGAGCTGCACGCCGGCTGCTAGCACCATTGGTGGCTATCCGGGTGAGCTATACCCACTCGGGACCGAGTGGCGACAAAGCCAGAAGTGCCTCAATGTTGTCTATCCTTCTAACACCTTTCTCTCTCTGTGCAAAGAAAATAAAGCTCTACGTTGGAATGATATACTTGTGTGGACCTTGGAGTTACTTGGGGTATAGAGACTCTGTCCTTGCACACTGAGGACAGAAACCAACTTTGAGGAGAACTTCGCTGCAAGACCCGTAGGTGAAACAAGTGTGCTTAACCTCTGCAAACCAGAGGGTACGGCCATGGTGGCACCTTGCGCCTTTTCCTCTCATGAGTGAGCCAAGGAGACGGGAGGAAAAGGGTGAGGTCGCTACAAATGCAACTTGCAGAAACTAGCGCAGTGTCCCCACCTCCAGCAACTAAGCAAATTCAAACACAAAGTACTTCATCCCCACATTTTATCAGCACAGTCACTGTGCAAGGAGTGATATCACTGCAGGCAGCAAGCTGGAACACTTTCCAGGCTGACCAGCGGCACTGAAGGAAGAGGCAAGCTAAATATGGCTCTGGTTCCAACACTGTACCCAAATGAAATTTTTAGCATTTTTTCCCACAAATAGAGCTTTCTTTTTGTGGTATTTGATCACCTCTGCGGTTTTTACTTTTTGTTAAAAAAATTTTAAAAGGACAGATTTAAAAAAAAAAAAAAAATTATATATTTTTATATTTTGTTATACAATTTTGCAAACAGGTAATTTTTCTCCTTCATTGATGTACGCTGATGAGGCTGCACTGATGGGCACCGATGGGCTGCACTGATGGGCACCGATAAGGCGGCACTGGTGGGCACTGATAGGCGGCACTGGTGGGTGGCACTGAAGGGCATTGATAGGTGGCACTGGTGGGCACTGAGAAGTGGCACTAATAGGTGGCACTGGTTGCTGGCAGTGATGGGCACTGATGGGTGGCAGTGATAGGCACTGATGGGTTACACTGATAGGTTGCACTGCTAGGTGGCACTGATTGGCACCACTGGTGGGCATTGATAGGTGGCACTTGTGGGCATTGATAGGTGGCACTGGTGGGCACTGGCAGGTGGCAATGGCAGGCGGTATTTGTGGGCACAGATGAGCTGCCTATGTCTGTTCCTCTTCGGGACCGATGCCCCTAACACACAAGCCGGTAATCGGCTTTTTTTCTCCTTACGCTGTTAGCGTGAGGAGAAAAAAAAACGATTACCGATCCTTTTTTTACATCACGTGATCAGCTGTCATTGGCTGACATCTCATCACGTGGTAAAGGGCTGGGACCGGCACCTTACACGGATCTGTGATCACCCGAGTCTCAGTGACTCGGGTGATCACAGCGCGTGCCGCACATGCGAAGGGGAGGACGTCTATTGACGGCCTCCCCTCATTTGGGGTCCGCACTGTAGCCGTCATTCGGCTATAGCACGGACGCCAACTGGTTAATTAGGGATGGGACCTTCATTTAAAATGGACATGAGCCTACATGAGGCATAACATTAAACAATTGAACAATTTAATTTTAAAATACCATATATACAGAAAGATTTATCATATTAACCACTTCTTTACTGGGCACATATACCCCCTTCCTGCTCAGGCGAAATTTCAGCTTTCAGCACTGTCACGCTTTGAATGACAATTGCGCGGTCGTGCGACGTGGCTCCTAAACAAAATTAACGTCCTTTTTTCCCCACAAATAGAGCTTTCTTTTGGTGGTATTTGATAATTTCTGCAGTTTTTATTTTTTGCGTTATAAACAAAAAAAGACAGACAATTTTGAAAAAAAAAAACACAATACTTTTTACTTTTTGCCGTAATAAATATCCCAATTTTTTTTTTAAAAAAATCTCAGTTTAGGCCGATACGTATTCTTCTACATATTTTTGGTAAAAAAGAAAAAAAAAGAAAAATCGCAATAAGCGTATAGTGATTGGTTTGTGCAAAAGTTATAGCGCCTACAAAATAGGGGATAGAATTATGATTTTTTTTTTTTTTTTACTAGTAATGGCGGCGATCTGCGATTTTTATTGTTTTAAAATAATACTAATGCGCTACTATGTGTACAATTTGTGGATAAAACCAAACCAACTAGGATAACCAAATAGTGACAGCTGCAACCAATCAAGGAAATCTGTGATCCTGAACGTGTATGTGAATAAATATATTGGTGCGCTGAGACCAACCCTATTTTGTGGCACAAATCAATAAATGTGTAATAACACAATAAATCCACTAATAAAGTGCTATAAGTAAAGTGATACTGTGCTAATTAATGCAAAAAATTAAGTGCAAACTGAATCCTGAATGGATGTTGCTCCGTGCATAAATGAAATAGCAGCAATAGGCTTACATACAGTGCAAAGGTAGCAATAAGCTGTACTCACAAACATCAATAAGCAATAATGGCAAACATAAATACAAATCCGAAAGGAAAAAAGTTCATGAAAGTCTACTTATGGTGCTGATTGTAATTCCAAAGGCTTCCACCGAAGGCACTAATCCGTCGTGCAGGAATAATGGTGCTAGTTAGTTGAGAAAATTGTAGGTGGTTGGTGTATCCTCTGGAAGATACGGCACCTCATCCCTAATTGATCTAAAGGGCGAAGAATGGGGACTATGGGATTATTGCGGTGCCAAAAAGTGAGTATATACAACAATTATAGTAGAAAATATATTTTATTTATACAAAAAGTAAATAGCAATAAAAAGGCAAATACATTTGTAGCTATTAGTGTACAGTAATAATGGTTCAGCCCAACATGTTTCACCAAATCATTGGCTTCATCAGGGGTAGTTGATTGTACAGTGTAGCTTTAGAGGAAAGTCTAAAAAATAAAATATATCTTACATGAGTAAACAATTATACAACCAGGCATGTTATAAACGGGAAGGCAAAATTGGGCGCCCTACGACAAAGACAACAATACCTGAAGGGCAACGGAAGGAGTACTAATGTGCATGTCCATCATACCCACCAACTCTCAAGGATAGCGCAATCAAATAGCTGCCAAGGGCCAAACAGGAAGCCAGACAATGTGGCTGCAGGGGACTATTAGAAAGAAAACATTAACATTAATCCTAGAATATATAGGAATGACTAATGTGGCAGAAAAAATCGCCACAATCAATTAGACAACCTAATGTGTGGACTAACATAGTGTCAAGTACATACCTATAAACTGTATAGAAAATGTAAAACAAAAACGGGGCGCAGAAGGGTGTATCTGGACGAAGTCCACTCCCCAATAAGGTATCAAAAAATCTAAAAGCAGAAAGATAATCGAAATGCTCAATTATCATCCAAATATGTATATCCATAGATTTAGGAAAATAAAAATAAAAAGAGGAAGGCTTACCTGTAGTAAAGAAGCTAGGTAGAAAATCAGAAGATGCACGCTAGTATGAACTTGTGCAAAGGCAAATGAAGCCCCCCCTGAGTATGATATTACAGGCAAGGAGCAATGGCCCAATCAATGCACGCTTCCGATGACAAAGTTGCTTATTTGTGATGATGAAATTGGAAATGGTAGTGGAAGGCAATGTTGGAAAAACCTAAAATGCCCTACAGGAAAAAGAGTTGCATCAGACCAACCAAACAGTGAGCAAAAGTAAGTCAAATACTTTCACTCCAAGGAGAAAAGCCAAAAAATGAAATTATTAGATACCTGAAATCACTAAACAGCACAGCAGCAGCGCCCCGCACCAACAGACAGCTGATTGAGCTGTCTGTGGAGGTTTAAATAGTCCCCCAGTCGCCTAGCGTCTTGCGTCGCTGGACGGCGGCGGACGTGAGGTAGCCAGCGCGCACGCGCACAGCGCCAATAGCCTACAATGACCATACTACTTAGCGGTGGACGTCACATGACGCGGCCAGTGCGTGCAACCAGAGGGACGCAAGTGGTAAGGACGGAAAGCGGAGGAATGTTACCAGGGCAACCGTGGGCAGGCGTGGCTACAGAGCGGGCTTGGTGTGTAAACACCAGTCCTTGGGTGTCCATACAGACACGAGTCAGCAACCCGGCAAAGGCCCATGAGAGCCAACCGACGCGCTGCCCAGAGAGACGGTAGAGAGGTAACAGATGCAGCACAGACTCCATCAACAAAGCCCACAGATGAAGAAGGCAAGCCGTTTCAATCCCAGGGCACCCAAAACCCTCCGGGTCACAACATGATGTCCTAAATTGAAAAAGAAAACACACATGACTGTTTTTACTAAAACTAATACAATAAAACAGAAAAAACAACACCATTTATGCAAATATACAAATAAGTAAATAGTAACATGCATAATATATACAGAATATTGTATTAAGCCCTAAGGTCAAAAATAATGAATCAAGAATGGGAATTAACCCATTGTTGATTAATTCTCAGTGGGTCCCAAGATGTTAATGGGATGAAGGTCAAAAGGTCATAAGGGAGAAAGAAGCAGGGAGTAAACAGGAGAAGGAATCGTGGACATAAATGAACTAATCAGCTATTAAAGAAAAGATTTGTAACTAATATATTCATTGAGTCCAGGATATTTAACTGCATCAAGAGTGTGTATCCAGCGAGTCTCCAATTGTAGCAAGGCTATGCCTATATTGCCCCGACGAACATGCTGAGGCACATGCTCGAGGGCATAGAAGGTGACAACTTGAGCATCATAATTGTGTTGATATCCAATATGTCGATTTAAGGCTGTAGTGGTTAACTTTTTATAGGTAGGCAATACATGATCCCTAATTCTTTTAAAGAATGGTCTCTTGGACTTGCCCACATAGAAGCAGCCACACTGGCAAAGTGCCAAATATACAACACCAATTGTTTTGCAGTTTATACGGTGCTTAATACTATGGATACATCCATTAGGTAATGGAACATCACGAGACCCAGGTAAAAAACAACAAACATCACATTTCCCACAGGGGAACGTGTCCCCCTTGGTCAAAGATGAACGTTTCGAGGATTCAAAATGGCTAGAGACCAAATGATCTTTAAGTGACGGAGCACGACGATAAGTGATCTCTGGATGAGGTTTAATAAACTTTTTAACAGTCTTGTCAGCCAGCAGGATAGGCCAATATTTTTGAAGAACATTTCTAACTTGACCATGTTGGTTAGAAAACTTGGTAATTACACAAACTGAACTTGTTTTTTTTAGAAGAATGAATAAAGTCATTCCTGCTTAGCTTGGCAACCCTGTTAAAAGACCTCTTTAAGAGAGAACGACTGTATCCACGAGCAATCAATTCTATTTAAAAGAGGTTGAGGGTGTGCACTAGAGGCGTGCAATAGAGTGTTTCCAGCTGAGGGTTTGCGCTAAAGAGAGGAATGGAGTGTGCCATCCTGATCAATATGGAATGTTAATTGATCAATATAGCCGGTTTGTTCTTTGGTTGTTGAAGTTCATTCTTACACGTAATGTTTTACGTGTTTTTCTATTCGGCAACTCCCACTCCCTCCAGATACAGGGGGTGGCTATGGGGACCAAGTGTGCCCCCTCCTATGCCAACTTGTATCTGGGGGGGTGGGAGAGGGAATTATTTTCCACTGAATCGTTTACATCTCTGCTCAATCATGTCATTACCTGGTACAGGTATATAGACGATATTTTGATTCTTTGGTCTGGTACCAAGGATGAGCTTCTGCAACTGACTAACAAACTGGCTGTCAACGACTATAATCTGTCCTTCACAATGGAGTGCAGTCAACAATCCATGAATTTTTTGGATTTAACAATCCATATTGATCAGGATGGCACACTCCATTCCTCTCTTTACCGCAAACCCTCGGCTGGAAACACTCTATTGCACGCCTCTAGTGCACACCCTCAACCTCTTTTAAATAGCATTCCATATAGTCAGTTTCTTCGTCTTAAGCGCAACTGCACTCGGGACTCAGACTTCTATGTGGCTGCTAACGATCTACGGAATAGATTGATTGCTCGTGGATACAGTCGTTCTCTCTTAAAGAGGTCTTTTAACAGGGTTGCCAGGCTAAGCAGGAATGACCTTATTCATTCTTCTAAAAAAAAAAAAAAAACAAGTCTCAAGCCCCATACACACTATCAGTTTTCTTGCAGGTTTTTCTCTTCAGGTTTACCAAAACCATGTAGTGCAAGGGCCTGCCTGATTGCATACGAATTGAAACTCTTAAGGTTTGACCTCATATTAGATGGTTTTGGTAAACCTGAAGAGAAAAACCTGCAAGAAAACTGATAGTGTGTATGGGGCTTTAGAGTTCAGTTCATGTAATTACCAAGTTTTCTAACCAACATGGTCAAGTTAGAAATGTTCTTCAAAAATATTGGCCTATCCCTCCTCAATGTAGATGCCAAGATCCTGGCTAAGATCCTCGCCAATCGGCTGAACACCGTTATCACGGCCCTGGTCCACCCGGACCAGACGGGCTTTATGCCGGGAAGGGGCACGGACATTAACCTTCGACGCTTACACACTCACATGGCAATCGCGGACCCTGATGCCCTGGGGGTGGTGGCCTCACTCGACGCCGAGAAGGCCTTCGACTCGGTCGAGTGGGGCTACTTGTGGTCGGTTCTCTCCCACTTCGGTTTTGGCCCTCGTTTTCTGTCCTGGATACAGATGCTCTATTCTCGGCCCAGGGCTCGCGTCCGTACCAACGGGGCCCTGTCTGCCTCTTTTCCCCTAGAGAGGGGGACTAGACAGGGTTGTCCGCTCTCCCCGGCATTATTTGCTTTGGCCTTGGAGCCATTAGCTGCCCATATCCGGCGGGATCCGGGGGTTCGGGGGGTGCGGGTGGGTCCCTTGGAGGAGAAACTGTCGTTGCATGCAGACGATACGCTGCTATATCTTGCGGATGCAGCTGGCTCCCTGCGCAATGCGCTGGTCCACTTTGACACCTTCGGCCGGTTTTCGGGAATACAAATAAACTGGGACAAATCGGTCCTGTTCCCGCTCCACCCGGCGTTGCCCCGAACGGACTCTAATACACCCCTGCTCTGGGTAGACTAATTCACTTATCTTGGCGTGCGCGTTGGTTTAGAGTTAACGGGCTACCTGGCAAAGAATGTCCTCCCGGTACTGGAGCAACTCACTAAGAGATGCACGGTATGGCGTGCCCTCCCCCTCTCGCCGGTGGGACGTGGAAATATTATTAAAATGATATATCTCCCTAAACTATTATACTTCTTCAGACAGACCCCCGTCCCTATCCCTAGGTCCTTTTTTCGGAAGCTTGATAGTATAGTCATGACCTTTATTTGGGCTGGGCGCCCCCCCCCCATGTGGCAAAGCGTTTCCTCTACCTCCCCCTCTCGAGTGGTGGGCTAGCCCTCCCGAACTTCCTGGCATACTACTGGGCAGCGGTCCTTGTCACGGTTCAGTGGTGGTTCTCCCAGCCATGTCAGAACCCGGCGGTCACGCTCGAGGCTGCGGTCCTGGGATCCTACGCGGCCCTGTCTAACCTGGTCTTTCGGGGAGCTGGGGCACACTCCTCGGTCACGGGGCCTATGTCCACAGTCCTCCGGGTCTGGATGTCCGCTAGGGCGAAGTATGCTAAACCTGCTACCTTTTCCCCGTATACCCCCCCTGTGGGGGAATCCCCTCCTCCCCCATCTCGACTCGATCCCTGACCCGGTGGTGTGGGCTCGACGGGGCATCCTTACCCTCCGGCATGTGATGCCGGGGGGTAGGACCCAGTCTTTTCGAGACCTGTCTAGCGCATTCCACCTCCCCGCCTCCCTGAGCTTTCGTTATTGCCAGCTAAGGCATGCCCTTACGTCTCAGTTCCCTGACCCAGTGACCCTTGACTCAGACCCGATCGAGCGACTGCTGATCTCGGGGGTGATGGGGAGGCCTCTCTCTTCCCTCTACCTCCGACTCACTGTGGCCTATGACACGGATACGACTGACGTGCTGGCGAAATGGATCGCGGACATTCCCGATCTGGACGAGGAGACCTGGGAGGACTGTGTCTCTTCATACTTACCCTCTATGATCGCCTCTAGAGATAGGTTCATACAACTGAAGTTCCTCCATAGGGCCTACTATACCCCGGTTAGGCTGGCCAGAATTTATCCCTCCAGGAGTCCGTTGTGCACCAGGTGTTTGGTGTCACCGGGTTCTTTCTTCCATATGGTATGGACCTGCCCCAAACTGGCTCCCTATTGGCGGGAGGTGGCGGAGGAGCTTTCGGATCGCTGCGGTGTTGAGATCCCGCTGGATCCGAGACTGTTCCTCCTCAGCTACCTGGGTGAAGTTGAGGGTGACCGGTATGTTAAATTATGTATAACTTTTGCCCTGTTCTATGCTAGGAGGGAGGTCCTGCTCCGTTGGAGGAGACCAGAGCTCCCTACTAAATCATCTTGGCTTGAGGCTATTGCTAGGTTGACTTATAAGAGTAGGAACTGTCCTGCCAAATTTGGAAAGGTCTGGTCGGGCTGGGCCGATACATCTGGTTGAGACTCCCTCCCACCCAGGAGCGGACCCTTTTGTTCGCTTGGAGGGGGCTGCCTGGCCTCCCCCCCCCCTGCTCCCCTCCCCTATTTTTATCCTTCCCCTCTCCTCCCCCCCGGGGCCCCGGCGCCCCCCCTCCCCTTCCACTGCCCACTATTCACTGGATTTCCCTTGACTCCTCCCTGTGCTTTGGTTGGTGGGGGGATGATTACTAGTATGGAGGTTCACTGATGTACTCCCTTGCTTGAATGTCTTCTCTCACTGATTTTCCCCTCATGAGTTCTGAACCCCCCCGTTGTTGTTTCTATGTGCTATGCTGCCTGCTGAGGTGAATCGGTGTTAAAATGCAAATGTTACCCCTACTGTACTGTCATTGCGATGTATGTGTGTCTGTCTTTTAAAAAATAAAAAAAAACTTTTTCTGTTAAAAAATATTTGCTTATCCTGCTGGCTGACAAGACTGTTAAAAAGTTTATTAAACCTCATCCAGAGATCACTTATCGTCGTGCTCCGTCACTTAAAGATCATTTGGTCTCTAGCCATTTTGAATCCTCGAAACGTTCATCTTTGACCAAGGGGGACACGTTCCCCTGTGGGAAATGTGATGTTTGTTGTTTTTTACCTGGGTCTCGTGATGTTCCATTACCTAATGGATGTATCCATAGTATTAAGCACCGTATAAACTGCAAAACAATTGGTGTTGTATATTTGGCACTTTGCCAGTGTGGCTGCTTCTATGTGGGCAAGTCCAAGAGACCATTCTTTAAAAGAATTAGGGATCATGTATTGCCTACCTATAAAAAGTTAACCACTACAGCCTTAAATCGACATATTGGATATCAACACAATTATGATGCTCAAGTTGTCACCTTCTATGCCCTCGAGCATGTGCCTCAGCATGTTCGTGGGGGCAATATAGGCATAGCCTTGCTACAATTGGAGACTGGCTGGATACACACTCTTGATGCAGTTAAATATCCTGGACTCAATGAATATATTAGTTACAAATCTTTTCTTTAATAGCTGATTAGTTCATTTATGTCCACGATTCCTTCTCCTGTTTACTCCCTGCTTCTTTCTCCCTTATGACCTTTTGACCTTCATCCATTAACATCTTGGGACCCACTGAGAATTAATCAACAATGGGTTAATTCCCATTCTTGATTCATTATTTTTGACCTTAGGGCTTAATACAATATTCTGTATATATTATGCATGTTACTATTTACTTATTTGTATATTTGCATAAATGGTGTTGTTTTTTCTGTTTTATTGTATTAGTTTTAGTAAAAACAGTCATGTGTGTTTTCTTTTTCAATTTAGGACATCATGTTGTGACCCGGAGGGTTTTGGGTGCCCTGGGATTGAAACGGCTTGCCTTCTTCATCTGTGGGCTTTGTTGATGGAGTCTGTGCTGCATCTGTTACCTCTCTACCGTCTCTCTGGGCGGGCGTCGGTTGGCTCTCATGGGCCTTTGCCGGGTTGCTGACTCGTGTCTGTATGGACACCCAAGGGCTGGTGTTTACACACCAAGCCCGCTCTGTAGCCACGCCTGCCCACAGTTGCCCTGGTAACATTCCTCCGCTTTCCGTCCTTACCACTTGCGTCCCTCTGGTTGCACGCACTGGCCGCGTCATGTGACGTCCACCGCTAATTAGTATGGTCATTGTAGGCTATTGGCGCTGTGCGCGTGCGCGCTGGCTACCTCACGTCCGCCGCCGTCCAGCGACGCAAGACGCTGGGCGACTGGGGGACGATTTAAACCTCCACAGACAGCTCAATCAGCTGTCTGTTGGTGCGGGGCGCTGCTGCTGTGCTGTTTAGTGATTTCAGGTATCTAATAATTAAATTTTTTGGCTTTTCTCCTTGGAGTGAAAGTATTTGACTTACTTTTGCTCACTGTTTGGTTGGTCTGATGCAACTCTTTTTCCTGTAGGGCATTTTAGGTTTTTCCAACATTGCCTTCCACTACCATTTCCAATTTCATCATCACCAATAAGCAACTTTGTCATCGGAGGCGTGCATTGATTGGGCCATTGCTCCTTGCCTGTAATATCATACTCAGGGGGGGCTTCATTTGCCTTTGCACAAGTTCATATTAGTGTGCATCTTCTGATTTTCTACCTAGCTTCTTTACTACAGGTAAGCCTTCCTCTTTTTATTTTTATTTTCCTAAATCTATGGATATACATATTTGGATGATAATTGAGCATTTCAATTATCTTTCTGCTTTTAGATTTTTTGATACCTTATTGGAGAGTGGACTTCGTCCAGATACACCCTTCAGCGCCCCGTTTTTGTTTTACATTTTCTATACAGTTTATGAGTATGTACTTGAGACTATGTTAGTCCACACATTAGGTTGTCTAATTGATTGTGGCGATTTTTTCTGCCACATTAGTCATTCCTATATATTCTAGGATTAATGTTAATGTTTTCTTTCTAATGGTCCCCTGCAGCCACATTGTCTGGCTTCCTGTTTGGCCCTTGGCAGCTATTTGATTGCGCTATCCTTGAAAGTTGGTGGGTATGATGGACATGCACATTAGTACTCCTTCCGTTGCCCTTCAGGTATTGTTGTCTTTGTCGTAGGGCGCCCAATTTTGCCTTCCCGTTTATAACATGCCTGTTGGTATAATTGTTTACTCATGTAAGATATATTTTATTTTTTAGACTTTCCTCTAAAGCTACACTGTACAATCAACTACCCCTGATGAAGCCAATGATTTGGTGAAACATGTTGGGTTGAACCATTATTACTGTACACTAATAGCTACAAATGTATTTGCCTTTTTATTGCTATTAACTTTTTGTATAAATAAAATATATTTTCTACTATAATTGTTGTATATACTCACATTTTGGCACCGCAATAATCCCATAGTCCCCATTCTTCGCACTTTTGGTGCTGGTTAGTTGTTAATCCATATGTGGAGTAAACACATTGAAACAAAAGAGGACAATCATAGTGCAGCATATTAAGAAATATTGATCCAAGCAGACAAAGCTAGTATATCACTCACATGTGACCATTAGACAAATGCGCATAGCACAGCTCAGCAGAGTGATCTCCTCATTCAGTGTCTGTGTATGACAGACTACTGCTGACAGCTTTACTAGGTTCCTCCCTACGTGTTACATCAGAGTCACCTGACTTACTCATGGGTTACCCCGAGGAGGGGGTTACATGTGTTCCCTATTAGTGATTTTTACTGTGGGGGAGGGGACTGACTGGGGGAGGAGACCGATGGTTGTCCCTATGTACAAGGGAAACACCATCAGTCTCCTCTCCCTAGCAAGGAAAAGAAGGGGAGAGGTCCCAGTGCTCACTATGTATATACTGTACACTCACACTATGCCTGAAAAATAACAGACGCACAGTGTGACGTTTAGATGGCGGACTCACCAAGTCAGGTGCGGTCTCTGTGGCCTATAGATAGATATATAAAGAAAAACCCACCAGGGAGAAACCTAGAGAGTTGGACTCCCCCTGGATAAAGAAGCCACAGGTGGACCACGCCGCTTATGAAAACAGATAACTTTTAATGGTACAAAAAAATTAATTAAATAATAATAGAAAAATCAATACACAAATTACTGATGCTCAAAAAAACCCACACCAGCACCCACAGACAATTAAAATTAATATGATGACGTCATCAATATTAAAACCACAAACTACTTAAATGCGGACGCATGCATGCATTAGAGCAGGGTAATCAACTGGAAAATTGGTCCAGGTAATGGCCCTGTGTATAATAGGGCCAGTCAATAGGGCTAGACCAGTTCCAAAGGAACATGAAAAATGCAGATATAGCTGTGCAATGAAAAGCTGAAACTGGGATAAAAAAGTGACACTATGCAAAAAATACGGTTCTAATTGAGTATTTTGGTATGAAATAGCAATGATGAATGATAATTGGATAGGTCACATTACAGTGCCTTGCGAAAGTATTCGGCCCCCTTGAACTTTTCATCCTTTTGCCACATTTCAGACTTCAAACATAAAGATATAAAATTTTCATTTTTTGTGAAGAATCACCAACAAGTGGGACACAATTGTGAAGTGGAACGAAATCTATTGGATTTTTGAAACTTTTTTAGCAAATAAAAAACTGAAAAGTGGTGCGTGCAAAATTATTCGGCCCCTTTACTTTCAGTGCAGCAAACTCACTCCAGAAGTTCAGCGAGGATCTCTTAATGATCCAATGTTGTCCTAAATGACTGATGGTGATAAATAGAATCCACCTGTGTGTAATCAAGTCTCTGTATAAATGCACCTGCTCTATGATAGTCTCAGGGTTCTGTTGAAAGCGCAGAGAGCATCATGAAGACCAAGGAACACACCAGGCAGGTCCGTAATACTGTTGTGGAGAAGTTTAAAGCCGGATTTGGATACAAAAAGATTTCCCAAGCTTTAAACATCCCAAGGAGCACTGTGCAAGCGACCATTTTGAAATGGAAGGAGTATCAGACCACTGCAAATCTACCAAGACCTGGCTGTCCCTCTAAACTTTCAGCTCAGACAAGGAGAAGACTGATCAGAGATGCAGCCAAGAGGCCCATGATCACTCTGGATGAACTGCAGAGAACTACAGCTGAGGTGGGAGAGTCTGTCCACAGGACAACAATCAGTCGTACACTGCACAAATCTGACCTTTATGGAAGAGTGGCAAGAAGAAAGCCATTTCTCAAAGATATCCATAAAAAGTCTTGTCTAAAGTTTGCCACAAGCCACCTGGGAGACACACCAAACATGTGGAAGAAGGTGCTCTGGTCCGATGAAACCAAAATCAAACTTTTTGGCCACAATGCGAAACGATATGTTTGGCGTAAAAGCAACACAGCTCATCACCCTCAACACACCATCCCCACTGTCAAACATGGTGGTGGCAGCATCATGGTTTGGGCCTGCTTTTCTTCAGCAGGGACAGGGAAGATGGTTAAAATTGAGGGGAAGATGGATGCAGCCAAATACAGGACCATTCTGGATGAAAACCTGTTGGAGTCTGCAAAAGACCTGAGACTGGGACGGAGATTTATCTTCCAACAAGACAATGATCCCAAACATACAGCAAAATCTACAAAGGAATGGTTCACAAATAAACGTATCCTGGTGTTAGAATGGCCAAGTCAAAGTCCAGACCTGAATCCAATCGAGAATCTGTGGAAAGAGCTGAAAACTGCTGTTCACAAACGCTCTCCATCCAACCTCACTGAGCTCGAGCTGTTTTGCAAGGAAGAATGGGCAAGAATTTCAGTCTTTCGATGTGCAAAACTGATAGAGACATACCCCAAGCGACTTGCAGCTGTAATCGCAGCAAAAGGTGGCTCTACAAAGTATTAACGCAAGGGGGCCGAATAATTTTGCACGCCCCACTTTTCATTTTTTTCTTAGTTAAAAAAGTTTCAAATATCCAATAGATTTCGTTCCACTTCACAATTGTGTCCCACTTGTTGGTGATTCTTCACAAAAAATAAAAATTTTATATCTTTATGTTTGAAGCCTGAAATGTGGCAAAAGGATGAAAAGTTCAAGGGGGCCGAATACTTTTGCAAGGCACTGTATATCAATCTATTCACTGGTTGAAGCAAGCAAAAAGCAGAAAAAGCAAAAATAGAAAACGCAGGTCAATGCAGGGCAGCAAATTGGCAGCAGACAGCAAAAAACCACTGAGTGTGGATAAGACAGGCAGTTGTAATCATCAAATGGCTAGATGAAACAGCAGCATGAACAGCGGCCTGAATAAAGTGACATTGCTTGGACCGAAGGTCCCCTCACCCAGCCTGGGAGCAGCAGTCACTCGTCCTGTGTTGCAGGGTTTGTCTTCTCTGTATCAATAGGAGGCATTCACAGCAGATAATACGGCCGTAATTGGCATGTTCACCCCGTGCGGGGGTCAAAGGTGCTGATTCTCCTAGATAAGAGGAATATTAGTGCCTTGTATAAGTCTTCCAGGCGTCAGTCATCCAGGATTTTTTTTTTTTTTTGAGCATCAGTAATTTGTGTATTGATTTTTCTATTATTATTTAATTAATTTTTTTGTACCATTAAAAGTTATCTGTTTTCATAAGCGGCATGGTCCACCTGTGGCTTCTTTATCCAGGGGGAGTCCAACTCTCTAGGTTTCTCCCTGGTGGGTTTTTCTTTATATCCTCTCCCTAGCAGGACGTGGATCTCTGTGTTTACACACAGAGATCCACGTCCCTGGCTCTGTGACAGCCGATCGCGGGTACCTGGCGGACATCGCGGCCACCAGGCACACGCATCGGCACCCGCGTGACACGGCGGGCACAGCTTTTCCCCGATGCGCGCCCGCAGCGGCACGCATCGCAGAAGTAAACAGGAGGACGTCCTCCCGGCAGGAAGGCGCCACGCTGTAGACCTTTTTTGTCTATAGCGCGGGTGCCAAGTGGTTAAGGACAGAAACATAGCGATTTGGGTATTGTTTATTAAAAATTACTTATTTGTTTAGCTAGTGTTCTGTTTCAAATGCTGCTTTATGCAGGGGTTGATTTACTAAAACTGGAGAGTGCAAAATCTGCTGCAGCTCTGCTTGAAAACCAATCAGCTTCCATTTTTTTTGTCCAAGCTTAACTTAACAAGCTGAAGTTAGAAGCCGATTGGCTACCATGCACAAATACAAAATTGGGTGTATTCCTGCGCTACTATGGAGAGGGCTAGCTAGTGATATAAAACTGCTGCAAGCACCAGGGGGGGTCAGATCATAGCCACGGAAATTAAGTGTATAAAGAGGGGGGTGGTGCTGCGCTGTTTAGTGAAATAAATTAAGTGAAATTCTTCTAAAACTTTGTGTAAGATAATAAAACAAATGCAAATAAAGAATTATTGCAAAACGCACATAAAATAGCAAGATCTTCCAAGATGTGAAAAACGCACAATAAATAATCTTCAAGTGGTGACCATAAAATACTATCTTCTAAAATAGTAAACAATGTGCAGCAGGTCTAAACACTGTGTCAAGAAATCAAGATTGTGCAAATCGCAAAATAAATAATGAACTGTGACAGTAAATCATAGACAATGAAATCAAAAATGTGAAATGCAAAGCATACGTGCAACCAGTGCAAAAGATGCATAAACGCATAAATCAATCCGAGGGGATGTTGCATTTTAAAAAGTGCATGGTGCGACAGGTCTCTGAATATCCTCACGAACTAGGATAACCAGGTGAGTTGTAACATGCGTCTTTAAATTATAAATGTTGCAGGGCGATCGCACAGAAAATTGCAGTATATGCGACTATATCAAGTGCAGGTAGAGTTCATTTGGTCAATCGTGAATGGTGAAAAAAGAAAAGCAGTTCATTTATCCTGTGCAGGAAGTGCAGTGATGCATGGAACGCAGGAGGGCCAAGTGTAGTGAAGTAGTATAGTGGTTTCCAGTTGATAATTGATGTTTAGTTATTAGTATGATGATATAAGTTATGTTCCCGCAGAATCACACCCAAGTTCTCCAGAGAGTGCACTTTATTGACTTCCAATACAGAACACAGTCCAATACTTGCACAGATGACAACGAATCCAATCAGAGTATATATATATTTCAAAGTCCCATGTCTTCTAGATCATATTCTAGACTTGTGCTTTCCTATCCATGCAGAGTGACAAGACTGGAGTAGTCTGAATGCCAGCTTGAATGTCTCAAATACTGGTCTGACACTGGGGGGGGGGTTCTGCCAGGTCAACCAAATGTTCCCATGAATGAATACCCCCATCGAAACCATGTCCCCTTTGAACTGTTCAATTAAGTTAACAGGCCACCTCACACACCTTGCATAAGATCAACACATCAAAGCTGTTATCTGGCCTCTTTCATATGACTGTGTTGACTCAGTTGACTCTGACAACTAAGTTATCAACTGAAATCTGGCCTGGTCAATATTGTACTCACATATAAACCTATATATATATATATATATATATATATATATTGTGACAGCAGGAAGGTAAAGTCACCTGGTTGCATCCAGGGGGGTAGATATATTTCTCCCAGATTCAGGCTTTATGCCGACTTATACAACTAGGGAGTTGATGAAGCCCAGCTGAGGCTAGTGGGCTCATGAATGACTCATACCTCTAGGGAGAGTGCTGGGCGTCGTGAGGCAGGGAGTTGATGAGACCAGCTGAAGCCTGTCAGTTCGTTTAAGGCCTCTATAAAAACTCCCAGCTTCATTAGATGTTAGCTCATGCCTGGAACCAGACCTGTGTGGACTGTCTAGGGAGAGTGAACCCCTGTGCGGTGAGGCAAAGCCTGTGTGGCTATTTGTTTGGACTTTTACTAAACCAGGGACTTAGGGACTAGGACAGCACCAGGCTGATCCCAGTTGTTAGTTTAGGAAACCTGCATGTTTAGTCAGAGGTCAAACTGACCAGGATTTATTTTGTTTGTTTCTTTTTGGCTTTGCTGTGTTTTGTCACTGTACATAGAGAAATAAACCGCACCTTTTGATTTTGAAAACCACAACCTCCGTCTGCTGGCCCTGTTTTTGTGTGGGGAGCCCAACCAGGGGGTCACACACACCCGCTACCGAGTTAACCCCCTCACAGTTGGTGGAGAATGCGGGCAATTTTTTTTAAGCCAGCATGGAGGAGATACTGAAACAGCTGGCTCTAGCAAATGCCAATCAACAGCAGACAAATGCAGGTTTGCAAAGGAGCCTTGCAGCCCAGCAGCAAGCTCATCAACAAGCCCAGCAGCAATCTGAGGCCCGCTTCATAGACCTGTTACAGAAGCAAGAGCAGAGACTACAACAAATGGAAGCAGTAATGCAGCAACGTCCGCAGACCAGTGAGGAAAGCCGTCCCACTAATACCGCGTCCTTTGGGGTGAGTCGTTTATTGACAAAAATGACTGGAGAGGATGATCCAGAGGTATTTTTGACCACATTTGAAAGGACTGCTGAAAGAGAAAAGTGGCCTGAGGAGCAGTGGGCTGGACTGGTGGCTCCTCTGTTAACTGGTGAATCGCAGAAGGCTTACTATGACCTAGAGCCTGACCAAGCAAAAGACTATGTGATGCTAAAAGCTGAAATATTGGCAAGGCTGGGTGTCACCCTGGCTGTCCGGGCTCAGCGTGTGCATAACTGGACTTTCCAGCTTGGAAAACCCCCCAGGTCTCAAATGTATGATCTCATTCACCTGAGCAGGAAGTGGCTACAGCCAGAGACTTTGTCCGCACCGGAGATTGTGGAACGTGTTGTGATGGATCGTTTCTTGAGAGCTCTTCCTACCGCCATTCAAAAGTGGGTAAGCCATGGAGACCCAGAAACGGCCGGTAAACTTGTGGATCGTGTAGAGAGATACTTGGCTACAGAGAACCTGACGGCCTCTTCCAGAGACTCTCGGACTTTCCACCCTAAGACCAGACCATCCCCAGGGGCGGATAAGAGGATTCCAAGGGGTGAGGGTGGAGAGAGTGAGAGGGTGGGAGCTCTACCCCAAGTTTGGCGAGAACAGCCTGGGAAATCAGCGGCTCAAGAGGCCGCAAGAAGGATCGTTTGCTACCGCTGCCGGCAAGCGGGACATATTGCAGCAAATTGCCCGGTTGTGGAGGAACCCATGCAATGTGACTTTCTGATGGACAGACGTCAGTCGCTGTGTGCGACAGTCGCATGCACTGCCATTCGGGGAACTGAGAAACATTTATGCAAAATGTGTATTAATGGTAGAAATGTTGTGGTATTACTGGATTCAGGTAGCCTTGTGACCCTGATAAAGGCTGAATTAGTTAAAACAGAGGTCTCTGGGAATAGCAAGGTAGCTGTTATTTGTGTGCATGGGGACACCCGAGAGTATCCAGTGACTACAGTGTGTTTCGAGACCCCCAAAGGTACCCTCTCTCATCCAGTGGGGTTAGTATCTCAATTACCGCATGATGCCATTGTGGGAAGGGATTTTCCGAAGTTCTGGGAACTGTGGGATGATCCTGAGCCCCCCACTGGTGCCCCTATGTACCAGGAATGTGATAGCCAGAACTCCTCTGAGAGTGGTGAGGACTCTCCAGAATTTCCCTTGTCAGTATTGGCAGGGGAGACTCAAGAAACTGGAGAGGAGCCCACCTCCTCAGACGAAAACCTACCGTCTGTGGAGTTTTCTGATCTGGAGGTTCACAGGGAAAATTTTGCCACAGAACAGTTAAAAGACCCCGCCCTAATAAAGGCACGGGAAAACGTAGTGGAAATAGATGGCGAGTTAGTGAACCCAGATAATACCTGCACTTACCCATACTTCAGCGTAGAGAAGGACCTACTGTATCGGGTGGCAAAAAGGGCAGAAGAAACCGTTGAGCAGCTGGTGGTGCCCAAACCTTACAGGAAGTTGGTGTTGGAGTTGGCCCATGGGCACATTCTTGGAGGTCATCTGGGGACAGAGAAAACCCGGGAGAGGGTATTACAGAGATTCTATTGGCCTGGGGTGATGAAGGACATAGAAAATTATTGTTCCTCCTGCCCTGTGTGTCAGAGGTCGGCCCCGATGCCACATTTCCGTAGCCCGCTGGTCCCTCTACCCATCATTGAGGTCCCGTTTGAGAGAATCGCAATGGATTTGGTAGGTCCTATAATCAAGTCCGCTAGGGGGCACCAGTACATATTGGTTATAATGGACTATGCCACCCGTTATCCAGAAGCGATCCCTCTCAGAAATACCTCGGCCAAAACCATAGCCAAAGAGCTATCTCTTGTTTTTAGCCGGGTGGGTATTTGTAAAGAACTGCTTACGGACCAAGGTACACCCTTTATGTCCCGGGTTATGAAAGAGCTGTGTAAATTGTTCAAAGTGACGCAATTGCGTACATCTGTGTATCACCCCCAAACCGATGGGCTGGTTGAAAGATTCAACAAAACCCTAAAACAAATGTTGAAGAAAGTGGTGGATAGAGATGGAAAGGATTGGGACTGTCTACTTCCTTATTTGATGTTTGCTATTAGGGAGGTGCCTCAATCCTCTACGGGATTCTCCCCCTTTGAGTTACTGTATGGGAGACACCCAAGAGGGCTGTTGGATATTGCCAAGGAAACTTGGGAAAGTGAGAGTTCTCCCCACAGGAGTGTGATTGAGCATGTCGCCCTGATGCAAGATCGAATTGCACAGGTAATGCCCATCGTGAAGGAACATTTGGCCCAAGCGCAGTTGGCACAGCAGAGAGTGTACAACCGTGGAGCAAAGACCCGTACCTTTTCCCCGGGGGATAGGATATTGGTACTTGTCCCTACGGTTGAAAGTAAATTCCTTGCCAAATGGCAAGGCCCCTACGAGATAATGGAAAAAGTGAGCGAAGTGAATTACAAGGTCAGACAACCAGGAAGGCGAAAGCCCGAACAGATATATCACGTTAATCTGTTGAAAGCCTGGAGGGATAGAGAGTCCCTAGTCGCAGAAACTTGGTCACCAGCTCAAACTGGTTGCGTGATTCCGGAGGTTGGAATAGCAGCCACCTTGTCACAACCCCAACAACAGGAGGTTAAGGAGTTTGTGCTTCGCAACAAGGAGGTGTTCTCTGAGCTGCCGGGACAAACATCTGGGGTAGAGCATGATATTATTACCCCGCCCGGTGAAAGGGTGAAGTTAAAACCCTATCGGATCCCAGAGGCCCGACGGGAGGCAATACGGGAGGAAGTACAGAAAATGCTGAACTTAGGGGTGATAGAGGAGTCCCAAAGTGATTGGTCTAGTCCCATTGTGTTGGTGCCTAAACCGGATGGGAGCTGGCGATTTTGTAACGATTTTCGTCAGTTGAACAAAGTTACAAAATTTGACACCTACCCCATGCCACGTATAGATGAGTTGATCGACCGGCTGGGAACAGCCCGATACATGACGACTCTTGACCTCACAAAAGGGTATTGGCAAATTCCCCTGGCCAAGTCGGCCAAAGAGAAAACCGCATTTGTAACCCCAGACGGGGCGTTCCAATATAAGAGAATGCCGTTCGGGTTACAGAATGCGCCGGCCACATTCCAGCGGAAAATGGACCAGATGCTGAGGCCCCATCGGAAGTATGCTGCGGCTTACCTGGATGACGTAATTGTCCATAGCACAGATTGGGCCTCACATCTGCCAAAAGTGCAAGCAGTCCTGGACTCTGTTCGGGAAGCGGGGTTTACGGCTAACCCCAAGAAGTGTACCATTGGGCAGGAGGAGGCCAAATATCTTGGGTACACCATTGGCAGGGGAGTAATAAAACCCCAACTCAACAAAGTCGAGGCCATCCAGAGTTGGCCACGTCCCAACAGCAAGAAGCAGGTACGAGCCTTTCTGGGAATCGCGGGTTATTATCGGCGCTTCATTCCCCACTTTGCTTCTAAGGCTGTGCCCCTAACCAACCTGACGAAAGGGAAAGGGTCGGTCATGATTAAATGGACCCCCGAGGCTGAGGCAGCATTCCAATTCTTGAAACAAGCCTTATGTAGCCAGCCAGTGTTGTACTCACCCGACTTCTCTAAAGACTTTGTCGTACAAAGTGATGCGTCAGATGTGGGGTTAGGAGCAGTATTGTCCCAGGTCTGGAACGGGGAAGAGCACCCAGTCATTTACCTCAGCAGGAAGTTGAAGTCCCATGAGGTAAATTACGCCACGGTTGAAAAGGAGTGTTTAGCGGTGAAGTGGGCTCTAGATTCCCTTCGGTACTATCTGCTAGGTAGGCACTTTGACATGGTTACGGATCACGCTCCGTTAAAGTGGATGGCTCAAAACAAAGAGACAAATAGAAGAGTGAATAGGTGGTTCCTGGCCCTACAGGAATTCAACTTCACAGTAAAGCATCGCCCTGGCGTTCAAATGGGGAATGTGGATGCTTTGTCTCGAGTACATGAATGCCTGATTGCTGGTGTTCCAACCCCAAGGTTAAAACAAGAGGGGGGGGTATGTGACAGCAGGAAGGTAAAGTCACCTGGTTGCATCCAGGGGGGTAGATATATTTCTCCCAGATTCAGGCTTTATGCCGACTTATACAACTAGGGAGTTGATGAAGCCCAGCTGAGGCTAGTGGGCTCATGAATGACTCATACCTCTAGGGAGAGTGCTGGGCGTCGTGAGGCAGGGAGTTGATGAGACCAGCTGAAGCCTGTCAGTTCGTTTAAGGCCTCTATAAAAACTCCCAGCTTCATTAGATGTTAGCTCATGCCTGGAACCAGACCTGTGTGGACTGTCTAGGGAGAGTGAACCCCTGTGCGGTGAGGCAAAGCCTGTGTGGCTATTTGTTTGGACTTTTACTAAACCAGGGACTTAGGGACTAGGACAGCACCAGGCTGATCCCAGTTGTTAGTTTAGGAAACCTGCATGTTTAGTCAGAGGTCAAACTGACCAGGATTTATTTTGTTTGTTTCTTTTTGGCTTTGCTGTGTTTTGTCACTGTACATAGAGAAATAAACCGCACCTTTTGATTTTGAAAACCACAACCTCCGTCTGCTGGCCCTGTTTTTGTGTGGGGAGCCCAACCAGGGGGTCACACACACCCGCTACCGAGTTAACCCCCTCACAATATATATACACATACACACACACACACACAGACACATATATACATATATCTAATGACATAATGTCCCACATAAATCAGCCAACATATTACAACACCGAGGGGGGGGGGGGGTTGTGTGATGGGAATATCGTATTCCTCTTCCTGTGCTGGTGCACTCCGGTGGTGGTGACTTTTTGGTAAAGGTGGCCTCTTACCTGTAGGTAGAGAGGTAACAGCATGTAGCAAACAAGATGCTCTGTGTTCCTCTTGCCTGGTTCCTATAGGGGTCTGTGTGTTGTTTGGGATGGTTGTCTCCTAATAGCTGGATGCCGGGGTAATTGGGGTTTCCCTCTGGAGTATGCAGTCATATGCCAGCCGTTGTGTAAGTAGAAATGCAGAAGGAAGATACTATATGGTGTAGTACATTTTTAAAACATTTATTGTTCAACACGTTAAAAGCAGTGGTACTCACATTTGGCAGTAACACAATGTAAAAGACTCCACGAGCTGCAAGCTCGTCTGCTGAGCGTCACTTCTAGTTCCTAGATTAGTCTCTACGCGTGGCCTCACGGTCACGTGACTTCATCAGGAGATCGATTGTAAATCTAAGCATTCGTGGAGGAACATATATCCCATCAATCACTTCTCCTGTCATTTTAACTTGTTTTACAGACACTCCGCTACATATCTCCCCCCTCTGCTCCCTGCTTCTTAGCAGAAATTCCTTGGTCTCTTGTTTTTGGCTTATGGACAAGGCCTCAGCGATCTCCACCGCCGGCAGGGTAGAAGGACCTGCGGTAGTCATCGCCAAGGGTGCTTGGACCATAAGGGATTCTCTGTCCTTCCAGGGCTTCAAATAAATTGATATGGTAGATTTGGTAGGGTTTTCTTTTTCCAGGCTGGTGTACTTTATAGTTAATTTCCCCCACCTGTTCTACAACCTCGTATGGCCCTTGCCATTTCGCCAGAAATTTACTCTCCACCGTAGGTACCAGTACAAGAACTCTGTCACCGGGGTTAAAGGTTCGGATCCTAGCTGAACGGTTATAGACTCTAGCTTGAGCCTGCTGAGCCTGTTGCAAGTGGGACTTAACAATGGGCATGACTTTACCAATCCGGTCTTGCATCTGGGCAATATGTTCCACTACACTTTTGAGTGGGGTTGCCTCTTGTTCCCAAGTCTCTTTTGCTATATCTAATAAGCCCCTCGGGTGTCTGCCATACAGCAACTCGAAAAGGGAAGAGCCAGTGGAGGCTTGGGGTACCTCCCGTACAGCAAACATGAGATAGGGCAAGAGGCAGTCCCAGTCCCTACCATCTGCCGCGACCACTCGCTTTAACATTCCTTTCAGCGTTTTGTTGAACCTTTCCACTAGACCATCTGTTTGTGGGTGGTACACAGAAGTGCGTAAGTGGTTAATTTTAAACAATTTGCATAACTCTTTAGTAATCTTTGACATGAAGGGCGTGCCCTGGTCTGTTAGCAGCTCCCGAGGAATACCGACACGTGAAAATATAACAGAAAGCTCTTTAGCAATACTCTTAGCTGAGGGGTTCCTTAGCGGGATTGCCTCTGGGTACCGGGCGGCATAGTCCAAAACAACCAGAATATACTGGTGCCCCCTAGCGGACTTAACCAAGGAACCTACAATATCCATGGCAATCCTGTCAAAGGGCACCTCAATGATGGGTAAAGGTACCAATGGACTCCGGAAATGTGAGACCGGAGCAGTGAGCTGAAAAACTGGGCAGGATTCACAGTACACTTTCACCTCTTTGTGTAAACCTGGCCAATAAAACCGTTGCAATATTCTTTCCTTAGTTTTAACCACCCCCAAATGTCCCCCAAGAACATGAGAATGTGCCAGGTCCAGTTCCATGCGTCTATGAGGTTGAGGTACTAGCAACTGTTCAAGTCTCTCTCCTCGTACTTCATCGACTCTGTATCACAGGTCATTTTCCATAGCAAAATGTGGGAATATGGCCTCCTCCCCTGGCTCTTGGGGTACCCCATTTACCACTTTTACCTGTTCCCTTGCTCTAGCTAGAGTGGGATCCCTAAGCTGGGCCGTGCCAAACTTTTTGCGGGTCGTGGGTAGATCCAGCAGGCCTAACTCTGGATGGGGGTTTTCTGTGTCCACTGCAAGGACCTCCAAGGATAAATGGGCAGACTCTTTCTCTTCGTTCGGTTCCTCTAGCGGTTTTGGGCAGTAGGAATCTGATCCCACTGGGGGCCTTGCTCCCTTGGCGTTATCCCATAGATCCCAGAAAAAAGGGAAGTCTCGTCCCAGGACAGTGGTATACATGAGATTTGGGACTACTCCAACCTAATGGTCCATAGTGCCACAGGGAGACTCGATAGATACCACGGCCGTGGGTTAGCACTTGGTATCCCCATGAATACAAACCACGCCCATTAGCTGTCGCTGCAACTTTTGGGGGTTCACGAGGCTGGCATGCACTAAAGTTACTAAACTGCCAGAATCCAGCAAGGCAGTCATCTGGCAACCGTCCACTTTAATGACACAAATCTGTTTCTCAGTGCCGCTGGGCTGTTGTGGGGTGTCACAACAAAAGAGCCTTTCTGGGTCTCACTGTAATCCATAGATTCTTGATTTAGCGGACAACTGGCAGCCAGGTTCCCCCGGTTCTTGGCAACGCCAGCACACTATAGGACCCTGGTCCTGGCGGGTCTCCCTTTGGTGATTGAGTCTCTTCACTCCTTGCACCTCAGGAACCTCAATCGCCTTTACTTCCTTCTTCCCCCACTTTAGGGCGGGATTGCTTTTTCCCGGGTTGGTGGGCTTCTGTCTCTTGGAGAAGGATTCTGTGGGTACTACACCCCTAAGAAAATCCTCATTACACAAGTATCGCTCCACGAGGGCCACCAACTCATTGGCATTTTTAGGATCAGCTCTCCCGGCAAACCGCTGTATAGGGGTTGGAAGTGCTCTCACAAAGCGGTCTACTACAACTCTCTCCAATACTTGAGCTGGGGTGGCGACCTCTGGCTGTAACCACATCCGTGTGAGGTGGATGAGGTCATACATCTGGGACCTTGCAGGTTGGTCCACCTTAAATTGCCAAGCATGGACGCGCTGGGCTCTCACAGCCATCGTTACGCCAAGGCAGGCCAGAATCTCAGTTTTCAGTTTCATATTGCTGGGCCTCAGCAGCATTTAGATCAAAATAGGCCTTCTGTGGGTCCCTGGTCAAAAAGGGGGCAAGGACCTCAGCCCATTGGTCCTGGGGTAGCCCTTCACGCTCTGCCACCCTCTCAAAAACCGTGAGGAAAGCCTCCACATCATCCTCGGCCGTCATTTTCTGTAATGCAGCCTGCACTCGCTTGCGTAGACCTGAAACATTATTCACACGTAGGAGCTTGTCAGTCAGGGACTCTACCTGAGTCTGTATGAGCTTATTGAACTCCTTCTGCTCTTGCACGGCCACTTGGGTAGCTGTTATCAACAAGCGGTTTGTTTCTTGTTGGTCTTTGCGTGCTTGCACCAGCTGTTTGATTACTTGATTACTTCCTCCATTCTCTTAACAGTTTACTGGTACCAGTGAATAACAAAAATATTTTCTTAACGTACTGTCCCTTTAAGAGCGCTGGCTCTTATTTATTTTTCAACAACAACAAAAAATGCAGCTGCAAGAGGTACAGTCTCTGGGTCTTGTGCCCGCTTCCGGCCACCAATTTGTAGGGGGATCAGACTCAAGGCAGGGACAACTCACAGTCTCTTTAGGAAAACACCATGTTTAATGCACAGGATATTTCCAACAGAAGAAAAAGGGCATCATGCCATCAAACAAACAAAATAAACTTCTGCTCTACCGAGCCTTACTGTATCCGTAGTCTGAACAGTCCTTTGGTTTGGTAGTAAGTGTCCTTATAGTTGCACAAACTTGAATCCAAAATCAGGGATAAGCATCCATGCTCCAGTGTGCCTCCTCACTCAGAGACACACACTCTCTCACTGAGAGCTGAGACCAGCTGCCTTAATCAAGGCCTAGAAGGAAACCAACAAACTGCGGCTCCACGGACCTGGGAGCCTGCCCCACCCAGAGCTCTATCAGGCTCCCAATAAAACCAGCCCCAGAACGAACTTTACCAACACAGAACTAGGTTTCTTTATCCTAAAGTCTTTGCTGGTATTATCTTAGATTGTAAATCAAAGCATCCGTGGAGGAACATATATCCCATCAATCACTTCTGTCATTTTAACTTCTTTTACAGACACCCCGCTACACCAGCCACAGGAAGGACCCGATCGCTGCCGACGGCTCCGGTAAGCGGCGGAGGGCACGAGAGAGCGGTGGGAGGGGGGGGCGCAGAGACCACCATTATCGGGGAAACCGGACCGTCGGCTGAAGAAGAGGATATCTGGGTTATGGCAGCTAGCTGCTGCCATAACAGAGATATCCCCCTTAAAACAGCCGACGTATATCGGCGTGCGGCCATCCGGAAGTGGTTAATAAGACACAGAAGTCAAATCCCATATCTCTCAACTGCATACCTCCCAGCATTTGAACTTGAGAATGAGGGACATTTTAGCGAGATAGGGACCACCGGCACGCTATGCGCCATGGCAAAACGTGGGTGTGGCCAAACATGATAGGCTTAAGGGACTTAGTTAAATAAAACCTGGGCTTCCTTGTACCTATAAAATATGCTTTAATTGCTGTGCCACAAGCTGGAGTCTCAGGGATACATATAAACCTCAACACAATCATTAAGACAATTACTCCCAATAAATCTTATTTTCTATACACTGAAAATAGACAGACAGAGAGTTTATAGAGGATTATGAGGGACCCAGGGGCGGACTGACCAGTCGGGCACTCGGGCACAAACCGAGGGCCGAGGCCATTAGGGGCCCGGACTCGGCCCCATGAGAGGCCACTTGAAGCAGCTGTAGTAATGCCATTGTCGATTATGCCGAGAATAATACTGCTAACAGCGCGCTGCTCCCCGCCGGCCCCTCCTCTTCCCTCCCGTCTGTCCCAGGTGCTTGTACTGTATGCGTCGTGACATCACCTGGGACGGATGAGAAGAGAAGAGGAACACCGGCGTGGAGCAGCGCACCGTTAGCATTATTATTATTGGCATCGGTGGGGTGAGTGAAGCTGAGACACCAGGGCCGTCATGGGGGGGGGGGCAAGTACAGATGCATGGGGCCCGGGCCCCACCTTGACCGCAGGAAAGCCCAGCCATGATACTCTCCTGGCCCCCCCCCCCACCCCCACAGTGTCCCCCTGTGTGTGTGTGTGCTCTCCCTCTATTGTCCCCCTGTGTGCGCGTGCGCTCTCCCTCCGGTGTCCCCCTGTGTGTGTGCGCTCTCCCTTTAGTGTCTCCCTGTGTGTGTGCTCTCTCCCTCCAGTGTCCCGCTGTGTGTGTGTCCTCTCCCTACCCAGTGTCCCGCTGTGTGTGTGTGCTCTCCCTCCCCAGTGTCCCGCTGTGTGTGTGCACTCTCCCTCCAGTGTCCCCCTGTGTGTGTGCGCTCTCCCTCCAGTGTCCCCCTGTGTGTGTGTGTGTGTGCGCTCTCCCTCCAGTGTCCCCCTGTGTGTGTGTGTGTGTGTGCTCTCCCTCCAGTGTCCCCCTGTGTGTGTGTGCGCTCTCCCTCCAGTGTCCCCCTGTGTGTGTGTGCTCTCTCCCTCCAGTGTCCCCCTGTGTGTGTGTGCGCTCTCCCTCCAGTGTCCCCCTGTGTGTGTGTGCGCTCTCCCTCCAGTGTCCCCCTGTGTGTGTGTGCGCTCTCCCTCCAGTGTCCACCTGTGTGTGTGTGTGCGCTCTCCCTCCAGTGTCCCCCTGTGTGTGTGTGTGTGCGCTCTCCCTCCAGTGTCCCTATGTGTGTGTGTGTGCGTGCGCTCTCTCTTCAGTGTCCCCCATTGTGCTCTCCCTCCCCAGTGTCCCCCCGTGTGTGTGTGTGTGCTCTCCCTCCAGTGTCCCCCATTGTGCTCTCCCTCCCCAGTGTCCCTTGTGTGCCTCCTATTGCCCGGGGGCCCCATGAGTTGTCAGTCCGCACCTGGAGGGACCTGAGGAACCCCGAATGGAGCCAAAGAATAAGTACTGCAGTATGTGCAGCACATAGTAGCAAATGATGGTCTAGCAGTGGGAGTGGCTTAAAGAAAGATGGTTAAACAGAAGCTGAGCCTAATTGCTGTATACAGTGCAGCATTGCTTGAACAAATGAACATCAGAAGGAAATCTTATTTTAAATGTCAGAAATATACAACATAAGACTAAGGGCTCATTCACACTAGTGGTTGTAGGGGTCATAAAACCGTGGCTCAACCACAGGGTTTTACTGTCTCCCCAAGTGCAACCCCTTTAGGTGTAGAGACAGCAGCCGGTGGTGTACATATGCTGCAGTTGCAATGCTTTGCTTCATGGCTGCAGCAGGAGTTATATCCCCTGATGCATTGGAGGGCACTACTGCACACCGACAGTGACCCATTCAAATGAATGAAGACGCTCTGCAAAGCACTGCTTCTTCAAATCGTGCAGTACCAGGTGGTTTAATGGTTGCAAACATGCAGCCATTAAGAATTAATGGCACCTGCATACGTCTCACAAGGGCAGCATAGTTGCATGCAGTGCGGGAAATCCACACGGAACGCCACTTTCCTACACTGTTCTAGTGTGAACCAACCCTTAGAGCCCTTTCACACTGCTGCCGCCCATAGCGTCGGCGGTAAAATAGCGGTAAAACGCCGCTATTTTACCATCGGAATTGCGGCGCATTTCGACTGCTTGCGGGCGCTCTTAACCTCCGCTAGCTGCCGAGAAAGGGTTAAAACCGTCCGCAATGCACCGCTACAGCGGCGTATTGCTGACGGTACGGCGGCGCTGCCCCATTGATTTCAATGGGCAGGAGCGCATTAGGAATGGTGAGTTCACCGCTCCTAATGTGCTCCACAGACGCTGCTGGCAGGACTTTTTCTGACGCCCCCCCCCCCAGCGCACCGCTCCAGTGTGAAAGCCCTCGGGCTTTCACACTGGAGACAATGGAGCAGCTGTTTGAGGGCGGATTGCAGGTGCTATTTTTAACGCTATAGCGCCTGCAATACGCCCTCAGTGTGAAAGGGGTCTTAGGAGAGAGATTTGAGAGAGGCAAGGATCACTGTGGTACATGGAAGAAAGGAAGAAGGGATCAATATGGTACATGGAAGGAAGCAAGGGTCACTATGGTACATGGAAGGCAGAAAGAATGGATCACTATGGTACATCAATGGCAGGAAGAATGGCTCAATGTGGTACATGGAAGGCAGGAAGAAGGGCTCACTGTGGTACATGGAAGGCAGGAAGAATGTTTAACTATGGCACATGGAAGGCAGGAAGGATCACTATGGTATATGGAAGAAAGGAAGGAGGAATCACTATGGTATATGGAAGAAAGGAAGGAGGAATCACTATGGTATATGGAAGAAAGGAAGGATGGATCACTATGGTACATGGAAGGCAGCAATGATTACTATGGTACATGGAAGGAAGGAAGAATAGATCACTATGGTACATGGAAGGTAGGAAGAAAGGCTCACTATGGTACATCAAGGGCAGGAAGAATGGCTCACTGTGCTACATGAAAGGCAGGAAGAATGGATCACTATGGTACATGGAAGGCAGAAAGAAAGGCTCACTGTGGTACATGGAAGCCAGGAAGAATGGATCACTATGACATGGAAGGCAGGAAGGAACACTGTGGTATATGGAATAAAGGAAGGAGGAATCACTATAGTATATGGAAGAAAGGAAGGAGGGATCACTGTGGTACATGGAAGGCAGCAATGATCACTATGGTATATGGAAGAAAGGAAGGAGAGATCACTATGGTACATGGAAGGCAGGAAAAATGGATCACTATGGTACATGGAATGCAGGAAGTAATGCTCACTATGGTACATGGAAGGCAGGAAGAAAGGCTAACTATGATACATAGAGGGCATGAAGAATGGATCACTGTGGTACATGGAGGGCAGGAAGAATGGATCATGGAAGGCAGGAAGAAAGGCTCACTGTGGTACATGGAAGGCAGGAAGGAACACTATGGTATATGGAAGAAAGGAAGGAGGAATCACTATGGTATATGGAAAAAAGGAAGGAGGGATCACTATGGTACATGGAAGGCAGCAAGGATCACTATGGTACATGGAAGGCAGGAAGAATGAATCACTATGGTACATGAAAGGCAGGAAGAAAGGCTCACTATGGTACATGGAATGCAGGAAAAAAGGCTAACTATGATACATGGAGAGCAGGAAGAATGGATCACTGTGGTACATGGAGGGCAGGAAGAATGGATCCCTATGGAACATGGAAGGCCGGAAGAAAGGCTCACTGTGGTACATGGAAGGCAGGAAGGATCACTATGGTATATAAATGAAAGGGAGGAGGAATCACTATGGTATATGGAAGAAAGGAAGGAGGGGTCACTATGTTACATGGAAGGGAGGAAGAATCATTATGGTACATGGAAGGCAGGAAGGATCACTATGGCACATAGAAGGCAGGAAGAATGCATCACTATGGCACATGAAAGACAGGAGGGATGGATCACTACAGTACATGAAAGACAGGAAGGATGGATCACTATGGCACATGGAAGACAGGAAGGATGGATCGCTACGGTACATGGAAGACAGGAAGGATGAATCACTACCGTATATGGAAGACAGGAAGGAGGGATCATTACTTACATGGAAGGAAGGAGGGGTCATTACTGAGGAAGCTCAATCAGAGGGCGATACGTGTGTAGAGGGGAGGAGCCGAGCCTGTGACGTCACGCAGCCACAGCGGTGAGCGAGAGGAAGCATTTGAACTAGAGGTCTATCGATATGGGTTTTTCTCTGGCCGATGTCGATATTTATAAATCGCGGCGGCTGATGGCCGATATATGATGCCGATTTTTTTTGGCCTGATATGTTAGGCCGATTTTTTTTTTGCCCTTCATCTCGTAAAATCTAACAGTTAGACCCCTTTCACACTGGGGCGTTTTTCAGGCACTTTTGGGCTAAAAACAGCACCTGTAAAGTGCCTGCAAAACGTCTCCCCTGCAGTCTCAGTGTGAAAGCCCGAGTGCTTTCAAACTGAGGTGGTGCGCTGGCAGGACGTTAAAAAAAGTCCTGCAAGCAGCATCTTTGGAGCGGTGTATACCGCTCCTCCACCACTCCTGCACATTGAAATGAATGGGCACCCCTGCCGAAGCGCCTGCAAAGCGTTTCTGCAGTGGCGCTACACGGGCACATTTAACCCCTTCATCGGCCGCTAGCTGGATTATAAGCGCCCCGCTAGCAGCCAAATAGCACCGCTAAAATGACAGTAAAGCGCCGCTAGAGCTAGCAGTGTTTTACCGTCAACACCTGCCCGCTCCAGTGTGAAAGCGGCGGAGTTCCGCCAAATTTTTTTTTTTAAAGTCAGCAGCTACAAATACTGCACCTGCTGACTTTTAATACATGGACACTTACCTGTCCTGGGCGCCCGCGATGTCGACACCCAAAGCCGATCTCTCCCTCGGCTTGCGGATGCTGCCGCCGCCATCTTCGGTAAGGGAATCAGGAAGTGAAGCCTTGCGGCTTCACTTCCTGGTTCCCTACTGCGCATGCATACCTCCCAACTTTTAAAAGTCCCACCGCGGGACATTCAGTCAAATGTTTTTTGCCGCGGGACATTTAATTGTTATTTTTCTTCCCTGACACAAGGCCGCTGATCACAGTGGGGGAGGGGGCACGGGGCATTTTTTTGGCCGCCGATCACGCACGCGGGGGGGGGGGGAGCTTGCCTGCTTCCACTGGCTCTTCTTCCTCCACTTCCTGCTGTGTGGGAAAACTTGCACTCTCGCGGGACTGCGGGAAGGAGGAGTCTATGTGGGGAAAAACCCGCAGAATCCGTGCTTGTTGGGAGGTATGCGCATGTGTGAGTTGCACTGCGCGATCCCACTGGTCCCTGCTGTCTTCTGGGACCTGTGTGTCTCCCAGAAGACAGCGGGGGGGATGGAGTAGGCGCCGGATGTGGCGTAGGTCACCGCAGTCATCGTGGTGATCTATGCCTGGAAGTGGGAGCAAATACCTGGATTACACAGGTATCTGCTCCCTCCTCCCCCCTGAAAGGTGCCAAATGTGACACCGGAGGGGGGGAGGATTCCGAAAAGCGGAAGTTCCATTTTTGGGTGGAACTCCGCTTTAAGTAATAAGTGATACAAAAATGTATTAAATTTAAACATTTACTAAACACAACAAGCCTCCAGTCAGTGCACTTGTATGTATAATTTATATAAAAAATATATATATATCTTAAATACACAAAAACAGGTAATCAAAACTTTTGGGCGGAAAAAAAAAATGGGCTAACTTTACTGTTTAGTTTTTTTAAAAATTCATTAAAGTGTATTTTTTCCCCAAAAAATTGCGTTTAAAAGACCGCTGCGCAAATACCGTGTGACATAAAATATTGCAACAATCACATTTTTATTCCCCAGGGTCTCTGCTAAAAAATATATATAATGTTTGGGGGTTCTAAGTGATTTTCTATCAGAAAATACAGGATTTTTACTTGTAAGCAACAAGTGTCAAAAAAGATTTACCCGTATATACTCGAGTATAAGCCGACTCGAGTATAAGCCGAGGTACCTAATGTGGCACCAAAAAACTGGGAAAACTTACTGACTCGAGTATAAGCCGAGGGTCAACAATGCCTCACTGTTCCCATCCTTACTGTTCCTATCCTCACTGTTCTCCTATCCTCACTGTTCTCCTATAATTTTTACATTGTAAATAGTACCTGTAAAGAAGTTGCGGCTGCGGCGTCCATCGTTCAAATTCCGCGGTCTCTTCCTGTTCCTTCCGTGATAGGCGATTCGCATCAGACACTCTCCGCCTATCACGAACATTCTCTCATCCTCAGTTTCCCAGCAGACACTGTGTTGGGTGTTCCGCCAATCACAGACGTCTGCTGGGAAACTGAGGATGAGAGACCGTTCGTGATAGGCGGAGAGTGTCTGATGAGAATCGCCTATCACGGAAGGAACAGGAAGAGACCGTGGAATTTGAACGATGGACGCCGCAGCCGCAACTTCTTTACAGGTACTATTTACAATGTAAAAATTTCGCTGACTCGAGTATAAGCCGAGGGGGGGACTTTCAACCCAAAAAAAGGGCTGAAAATCTCGGCTTATACTCGAGTATATACGGTAGTCTTTAAATGGTTATAAATATAAAAGAGTGCAGCGCAAAAATAAAGAAATTGAATTACATAAAAAAGTCCTTTTAAAATCAGCAGAAGTCCATAGGGTGAATAGTGCACAATATAAGCATGTGATGTGGATCACACACATTGACCAGAAGAAGATCCCTCCACCACACACAGAATGGCCTCTCACCTCTATGCTTCGACCTCCAGGAGGTCACAAGGCATAAGATAGATCATACATGGACAACCGATGGCATCCAATCTCTCAGCCTCCCCTTCCAAGCAGCATATATCAGCATAGGCAACAAATAACTTGATAAGCCTCCTCCACCGTCATCCAGTTATGAAAATAAACAGAGGAAACTTTCTAGTGCTCTCTGATATGCAATGGTTTAATTCAAATACAGAGTAACAAATGAATACTCACATTAAAAAGCACTCATATGCGAGTGCGGACAAAAAACAGCATGTAAAACGATCACAAGATCACAGATGCTCTGAGATAATCGCAGCAGCGTCCGGCGTAGCTCCTCCCCCCGTACGCGTTACGCCAATGGGCGTGACTTCCTCAGCGTGGGGCGGGGCTAAACACGGACTTGCCGCAATTGTTTAAATAGGTAACATGGCAACCTATGACCAATCATGATTCACAAAAGGAATAACCTATCCCAGCTGACCTTTCAGAAGAAAAGCTTCTTGCTAAAAGGAGAATGGTAACATAGATGAAATACAGCAGTCAGCATATATGCAACTGGTCAATCGTTGCAAATAGACACCTAAGTCAATACACCGAACCCTCTGTGTCCTAAGCCATATAAAAAAGGGCAATCAACCCCACAATAAATATAAAATGAAATAATACTATTATATCCACAATAAGATACATGTATAATAGACGCCACCCGCGATCATCTCCGAGCTTACATATAACACACAAAAAAATATATATATTGTGAGGGGGTTAGCTCGGCAGCGGGTGTGTGTGACCCCCGGGATGGGCTCCCCACACAAAACAGGCCCAGCAAACGGAGGTTGTGGTTTTCAAAATCAAAAAGGTGCGGTTTATTTTCTATTTACAGTGACAAAACACAGCAAAGCAAAAGAAACATAAACAAAATAAATCCTGGTCAAGTTGACCTCTGACTAAACATACAGGTTTCCTAACTAACAACTGGGATCAGCCTAGTGCTGTCCTAGTCCCTAAGTCCCTGGTTTTAAATGTCCAAGCAAATAGCCACACAGGCTTTGTCTCACCGCACAGGGGTTCACTCTCCCTAGACAGTCCACACAGGTCTGGTTCCAGGCATGAGCTAACATCTAATGAAGCTGGGAGTTCTTATAGAGGCCTAAATGAGCTGACAAGCTTCAGCTGGTCTCATCAACTCCCTGTCTGCACGACGCCCAGCACTCTCCCTAGAGGTATGAGTCATCCATGAGCCCACTAGCCTTAGCTGGGCTTATACAACTCTCCACCTAGTTGTATAAGTCGGCGTAAAGCCTGAATCTGGGCGAAATATATCTACCCCCCTGGATGCAACCAGGTGACTTTACCTTCCTGCTGTCACATACCCCCCCTCTTGTTTTAACCTCGGGGTTGGAACACCAGCAATCAGGCATTCATGTACTCGAGACAAAGCATCCACATTCCCCATTTGAACGCCAGGGCGATGCTTTACTGTGAAGTTGAATTCCTGGAGGGCCAGGAACCACCTATTCACTCTTCTATTTGTTTCCTTGTTTTGAGCCATCCACTTTAACGGAGCGTGATCCGTAACCATGTCAAAGTGCCTACCTAGCAGGTAGTACCGAAGGGAATCTAGAGCCCACTTCACCGCTAAACACTCCTTTTCAACGGTGGCGTAATTTACCTCATGGGACTTCAACTTCCTGCTGAGGTAAATGACTGGGTGCTCTTCCCCGTTCCAGACCTGGGACAATACTGCTCCTAACCCCACATCTGACGCATCACTTTGTACGACAAAGTCTTTAGAGAAGTCGGGTGAGTACAACACTGGCTGGCTACATAAGGCTTGTTTCAAGAATTGGAATGCTGCCTCAGCCTCGGGGGTCCATTTAATCATGACCGACCCTTTCCCCTTCGTCAGGTTGGTTAGGGGCACAGCCTTAGAAGCAAAGTGGGGAATGAATCGCCGATAATACCCAGCGATTCCCAGAAAGGCTCGTACCTGCTTCTTGCTGTTGGGACGTGGCCAACTCTGGATGGCCTCGACTTTGTTGAGTTGGGGTTTTATTACTCCCCTCCCAATGGTGTACCCAAGATATTTGGCCTCCTCCTGCCCAATGGTACACTTCTTGGGGTTAGCCGTAAACCCCGCTTCCCGAACAGAGTCCAGGACTGCTTGCACTTTTGGCAGATGTGAGGCCCAATCTGTGCTATGGACAATTACGTCATCCAGGTAAGCCGCAGCATACTTCCGATGGGGCCTCAGCATCTGGTCCATTTTCCGCTGGAATGTGGCCGGCGCATTCTGTAACCCGAACGGCATTCTCTTATATTGGAACGCCCCGTCTGGGGTTACAAATGCGGTTTTCTCTTTGGCCGACTTGGCCAGGGGGATTTGCCAATACCCTTTTGTGAGGTCAAGAGTCGTCATGTATCGGGCTGTTCCCAGCCGGTCGATCAACTCATCTATACGTGGCATGAGGTAGGTGTCAAATTTTGTAACTTTGTTCAACTGACGAAAATCGTTACAAAATCGCCAGCTCCCATCCGGTTTAGGCACCAACACGATGGGACTAGACCAATCACTTTGGGACTCCTCTATCACCCCTAAGTTCAGCATTTTCTGTACTTCCTCCCGTATTGCCTCCCATCGGGCCTCTGGGATCCGATAGGGTTTTAACTTCACCCTTTCACCGGGCGGGGTAATGATGTCATGCTCTACCCCAGATGTTTGTCCCGGCAGCTCAGAGAATACCTCCTTGTTGCGAAGCACAAACTCCTTAACCTCCTGTTGTTGGGGTTGTGACAAGGTGGCTGCTATTCCAACCTCAGGAATCACGCAACCAGTTTGAGCTGGTGACCAAGTGTCTGCGACTAGGGACTCTCTATCCCTCCAGGCTTTCAACAGATTAACGTGATAGATCTGTTCGGGCTTTCGCCTTCCTGGTTGTCTGACCTTGTAATTCACTTCGCTCACTTTTTCCATTATCTCGTAGGGGCCTTGCCATTTGGCAAGGAATTTACTTTCAACCGTAGGGACAAGTACCAGTATCCTATCCCCCGGGGAAAAGGTACGGGTCTTGGCTCCACGGTTGTACACTCTCTGCTGTGCTAACTGCGCTTGGGCCAAATGTTCCTTCACGATGGGCATTACCTGTGCAATTCGGTCTTGCATCAGGGCGACATGCTCAATCACACTCCTGTGGGGAGAACTCTCACTTTCCCAAGTTTCCTTGGCAATATCCAACAGCCCTCTTGGGTGTCTCCCATACAGTAACTCAAAGGGGGAGAATCCTGTAGAGGATTGGGGCACCTCCCTAATAGCAAACATCAGATAAGGAAGTAGACAGTCCCAATCCTTTCCATCTCTATCCACCACTTTCTTCAACATTTGTTTTAGGGTTTTGTTGAATCTTTCAACCAGCCCATCGGTTTGGGGGTGATACACAGATGTACGTAATTGCGTCACTTTGAATAATTTACACAGCTCCTTCATAACCCGGGACATAAAGGGTGTACCTTGGTCCGTAAGCAGTTCTTTACAAATACCCACCCGGCTAAACACAAGAGATAGCTCTTTGGCTATGGTTTTGGCCGAGGTATTTCGGAGAGGGATCGCTTCTGGATAACGGGTGGCATAGTCCATTATAACTAATATGTACTGGTGCCCCCTAGCGGACTTGATTATAGGACCTACCAAATCCATGGCAATCCTCTCAAACGGGACCTCAATGATGGGTAGAGGGACCAGCGGGCTACGGAAATGTGGCATCGGGGCCGACCTCTGACACACAGGGCAGGAGGAACAATAATTTTCTACGTCCTTCATCACCCCCGGCCAATAGAATCTCTGTAATACCCTCTCTCGGGTTTTCTCTGTCCCCAGATGACCTCCAAGAATGTGCCCATGGGCCAACTCCAACACCAACTTCCTGTAAGGTTTGGGCACCACAAGCTGCTCAACGGTTTCTTCTGCCCTTTTTGCCACCCGATACAGTAGGTCCTTCTCTACGCTGAAGTATGGGTAAGTGCAGGTATTATCTGGGTTCACTAACTCGCCATCTATTTTCACTACGTTTTCCCGTGCCTTTATTAGGGCGGGGTCTTTCAACTGTTCTGTGGCAAAGTTTTCCCTGTGAACCTCAAGATCAGAAAACTCCACAGACGGTAGGTTTTCGTCTGAGGAGGTGGGCTCCTCTCCAGTTTCTTGAGTCTCCCCTGCCAATACTGATAAGGGAAATTCCGGAGAGTCCTCACCACTCTCAGGGGAGTTTTGGCTATCACATTCCTGGTACATAGGGGCACCAGTGAGGGGCTCAGGATCATCCCACAGTTCCCAGAACTTCGGAAAATCCCTTCCCACAATGGCGTCATGCGGTAACTGAGATACTAAGCCCACTGGATGAGAGAGGGTACCTTTGGGGGTCTCGAAACACACTGTAGTCACTGGATACTCTCGGGTGTCCCCATGCACACAAATAACAGCTACCTTGCTATTCCCAGAGACCTCTGTTTTAACTAACTCAGCCTTTATCAGGGTCACAAGGCTACCTGAATCCAGCAATACCACAACATTTCTACCATTAACACACATTTTGCATAAATGTTTCTCAGTTCCTCGAATGGCAGTGCATGCGACTGTCGCACACAGCGACTGACGTCTGCCCGTCAGAAAGTCACACTGCATGGGTTCCTCCACAACCGGGCAATTGGCTGCAATATGTCCCGCTTGCCGGCAGCGGTAGCAAACGATCCTTCTTGCCGCCTCTTGAGCCGCTGATTTCCCAGGCTGTTCTCGCCAAACTTGGGGTAGAGCTCCCACCCTCTCACTCTCTCCACCCTTACCCCTTGGAATCCTCTTATCCGCCCCTGGGGATGGTCTGGTCTTAGGGTGGAAAGTCCGAGTGTCTCTGGAAGAGGCCGTCAGGTTCTCTGTAGCCAAGTATTTCTCCACACGATCCACAAGACCATCGGCCGTCTCTGGGTCTCCATGGCTTACCCACTTTTGGATGGCAGTAGGAAGAGCTCTCAAAAACCGATCCATTACAACACGTTCCACAATCTTTGGTGCGGACAAAGTCTCTGGCTGTAGCCACTTTCTGCTCAGGTGAATGAGATCATACATTTGAGACCTGGGGGGTTTTCCAAGCTGGAAAGTCCAGTTATGCACACGCTGAGCCCGGACAGCCTGGGTGACACCCAGCCTTGCCAATATTTCAGCTTTTAGCATCACATAGTCTTTTGCTTGGTTAGGCTCTAGGTCATAGTAAGCTTTCTGCGATTCACCAGTTAACAGAGGAGCCACCAGTCCAGCCCACTGCTCCTCAGGCCACTTTTCTCTTTCAGCGGTCCTTTCAAATGTGGTCAAAAATACCTCTGGATCATCCTCTCCAGTCATTTTTGTCAATAAACGACTCACCCCAAAGGACGCGGTATTAGTGGGACAGCTTTCCTCACTGGTCTGCGGACGTTGCTGCATTACTGCTTCCATCTGTTGTTGTAGTCTCTGCTCTTGCTTCTGCAACAGGTCTATGAAGCGGGCCTCAGATTGCTGCTGGGCTTGTTGCTGAGCCTCCAGACTCTGTTGCAAAGTTGCGTTTGTCTGCTGCTGGGCTGCAAGGCTCTGTTGATGAGCTTGCTGCTGGGCTGCGAAGTTCTGTTGTTGAGCTGCAAGGCTCTGTTGATGAGCTGCAAGGCTCTTTTGCAAACCTGCATTTGTCTGCTGTTGATTGGCATTTGCTAGAGCCAGCTGCTTCAGTATCTCCTCCATGCTGGCTTAAAAAAAACTGCCTGCATTCTCCACCAACTGTGAGGGGGTTAGCTCGGCAGCGGGTGTGTGTGACCCCCGGGATGGGCTCCCCACACAAAACAGGCCCAGCAAACGGAGGTTGTGGTTTTCAAAATCAAAAAGGTGCGGTTTATTTTCTATTTACAGTGACAAAACACAGCAAAGCAAAAGAAACATAAACAAAATAAATCCTGGTCAAGTTGACCTCTGACTAAACATACAGGTTTCCTAACTAACAACTGGGATCAGCCTAGTGCTGTCCTAGTCCCTAAGTCCCTGGTTTTAAATGTCCAAGCAAATAGCCACACAGGCTTTGTCTCACCGCACAGGGGTTCACTCTCCCTAGACAGTCCACACAGGTCTGGTTCCAGGCATGAGCTAACATCTAATGAAGCTGGGAGTTCTTATAGAGGCCTAAATGAGCTGACAAGCTTCAGCTGGTCTCATCAACTCCCTGTCTGCACGACGCCCAGCACTCTCCCTAGAGGTATGAGTCATCCATGAGCCCACTAGCCTTAGCTGGGCTTATACAACTCTCCACCTAGTTGTATAAGTCGGCGTAAAGCCTGAATCTGGGCGAAATATATCTACCCCCCTGGATGCAACCAGGTGACTTTACCTTCCTGCTGTCACAATATATATATATATATATATATATATATATATATACCGTATTTATCAGCGTATAACACGCGCCGGCGTATAACACGCACCCCAATTTAAGAGGGAAGTTTCAGGAAAAAAAAATTATTTTAAATAAAGAACTTTGAAGCAAAATAAGGGTAGCTCAGAGCTTTTTTTTTATATTAACATTTATACCACTTACAAGGTAAATATTTAAATAACATACCGTATATACTCGAGTATAAGCCGAGATTTTCAGCCCTTTTTTGGGGGCTGAAAGTCCCCCCCTCGGCTTATACTCGAGTCATCGAAATTTTTACATTGTAAATATTACCTGTAAAGAAGTTGCGGCTGCAGCGTCCGTCGTTCAAATTCCGCGGCGTCCATCGTTCTAATTTCCACGGTCTCTTCCTGTTCCTTCCGTGATAGGCGAATCTCATCAGACACTCTCCGCCTATCACGAACGTTCTCTCATCCTCAGTTTTCCAGCAGACGTCTGTGATTGGCGGAACACCCAACACAGTGTCTGCTGGGAAAACTGAGGATGAGAGAATGATCGTGATAGGCGGAGAGTGTCTGCTGAGAATCGCCTATCAAGGAAGGAACAGGAAGAGACCGCAGAATTTGAACGATGGACGCTGCGGAATTTGAACGATGGACGCCGCAGCCGCAACTTCTTTACAGGTAATATTTACAATGTAAAATAGGGAACAGCGAGCTAGGGAACAGTGGGGCATTGGCTTATACTCGAGTCAGTAAGGTTTCCCAGTTTTTTTGGCAACATTAGGTACCTCGGCTTATACTCGAGTATATACGGTAATTTGAAAGTAAAAGCAACTGTTTTAACAAAGAAAGTGGGTAAATCCTTCTGGGGCTGAAGTGGTTAAGACCAGTGCACACACTGATGCCTGACAAGGGAGGGCAAAGAGACACAAACTCTGCAGGGAGGGGGGCCTGTCAGGTAGTGTGTGTTGTGTGTGTTGCTTAGCTCCCCCTCCCCCCCTGTCAGGCAGTGTAATTAATTTAATTGTCCCCCACAACTCCCCCCCCCCCCTGCCGGCATTATATTTCATTGCTCTCCCCCCTGGGCAGACTCTCTTTTTTTCAATGAGCTTTTTCAAAGCTCTGTCATCCACACGTCAGATTCCTGTCAGCCTCAACTCTCGCGAGCAGTGCAGAGCGTTACCGTGGTTACGCTCTGATGGCCGCGAGAGTTAGACTGTGGCTTCTGTGTGCAGTGCAACAGGAGGATGTCTGCCGCGGAGGTCTGCCGGGTCTGAGTGTCCCGGGACTCCCAGGTCCCCTGGGCTGTCGGCTGTCTCTGATGGTGTCTGCTCGGCTGAGATCGCACCACCCAGGACGCTACACAGTACGTAAACTTAAAAAAGCTGCGCAAAAAATAAACAAAAATCCTTATAGTGATGAAAGATTATCCAGAACTCAATCTATGACAATACAAGCAAACAATATATACAGGTTGTCAGAAAAAATGACTAAATAAATAATTGACATTATTTAGAAAAAAAGGGAATCCTGTGTATGGGAAATAAATTATCAAAAAAAAGTGTCTGACAGAATAACATAAATGAATGAAGATCTCATTGATCCACTGTTGGTGACTCCAAACTCAAAACACCAGATGAAAAAGTGCTGTTAGTCTAATAGACAGAAATTCCACCACCATTAGAGTTTACTGCCGCTTACCGGAACACCTGATCCCTTCAGAGATCAGTGAAAGCAGATGGCTGTATTCCCCTGCCAGGGTCTCTAAGAGTGGCTAGAATCTGTGTTGCTCCACTAGGATTATACACCAGTCCTCTCCATATAGCCCGGATTCGATTTGCCAATAGAAAAGAAAGCCACCATAGTGTAATCCAGTTTAAAATAATATTTATTGTATTAAAATTGCACTTACAATTAGATGAAAACAAAAGCGTGTGGTATGTTAAAGCCGGCCGGCTAAAGACAGCCCGTTCCTTCCGGACTCTCGGTATGTTGGTGACGTCAGCACGCCGCTCCTCCCTACGCCGTTTCGTCACAAATGACGTCGTCCTGGGGCACGGGCGGCGTGCTGACCCACCGCCATATATAGTGCACAAACAACAGAGACGCCCAGATCTGATCTCCCCGCGCCACTGCCGCATAAATCGCCATTTTAGTAGTGGGCAAAATTGCCCATATATAAAGTACCCCATATCCTACTCTTTTGGCTTCTTGTCTCCGCAGTATATTGATCATACCGGGATTGAATGTCTGTTTAAAACACAAATATGTTTTTTTATATAATAATCCCGTATCAAGGAAGGATTCTGCGGGCTGGTGGTGCCGCGCATCTCCTCCATCATAGATTTAGGATATAACATGTTAAAAAGTATACAGGCTAGATTCCCAAGAAAAAAACTGGAAATCCTATTAGTGTTACATTAAGCTATAAAAACACATATCTCATTACATTAATAATTCTATTGGCCACTATATGGATAGTACTCAGGGCCCCTACTGGATGCAACCAGTACTGCATATTGGCAGCCTAATGAACATATAATATATAATAATTTAAAATGTATAAGGAGGAACAGGGCCTAATACAGCTCAAATTAAGGGCTAATAAAAAACACATATAATTTGGACATTAGTATAAACATTTATTCGTTGAGAATACGTAGGCGATGCCAGGCTCATATGGTTAAAGGGAGATCTACCCCTTTGATGGAAAAAATACCATCGAACATGGCAGAGCCACCATAACTCTAATAGAACAGTCGAACCTCAGAGCCGCATCTCCCCAATTGATGAGATCATGCAATCTCTAAGAGTACCGACCACCTAAATTTAGGAAGAAGTAAGCAGGGAATAATATTAATAAAAGACTGTATAAGAGAAAACATAATTTTTATAAAAAATATTTTATATACAGTTCTTATTTTATATACAGTTCTTATTACTTTTCAAAGGGAGTTTCATTTTGACCTCATAGGGCTTCCCCTCTATCTATTTATAATATAGAGAAATAAAGGTCACTATGTCTCTAATAGTAAGCTTGGACAATAAGGGAGTTGAAAAAACCCCTGTCCCTAAGATATCTGAATAAGCCCAATTAACAGGTCTACCCTCTCCATGCTAAAATTATTTCCCCCATGGAGAAATCAAAACTTATATTCACAAACTACAGGTATTTAAAACCGCGTGATGACTGAGAGATCAGGTCTGGTTCACAAATCACCTGTTATATCACCCAAATGACACCATGGACTATATAGCTCCCTAAGGATGTTCTAAGCATTATCTATAAATGCATTCACATCTACTGTATGTCTATATTCAGGCCGTAAGGGGTATAACTCCGTACCCTATATATCCATGCCATTTCCATCTTTGATATTTCCCTCACCAGAGAGCCACCCCTCCAGTGAGGGCTATACCTATCAATCCCCAGGAACACCGTGCCTGCTGGGTTGAGCTTGTGATGTAAATCATAATGCCTTGACACTGAGTGGTCTTTAAATCCACTTTTGATGTTGGCAATATGCTCACCCAAACTCACTTGCATCGATCTTTTTGTGCGGCCTATATATTGCATCCCGCAGGGACATTGCAATAAATATACAACCCCTGTGGAACTGCACGTGACAAATGACTCAATCTGATGTTCCCTAGAGGTACTTGTTGATCTAAATGAGACCGTTTTTTTAGATTTGATTTTGTTGAGTCTACACACTTGGCATCTACGACACTGATGATATCCAGAAATATTCTGGAAAAAGGATACTCTTTTGGGTGGTGGATCAACCACATTGGGTGCTACTTTATCCCGAAGTGAGGGGACCCCCTAAAGATAACCTGTGGTACTGCTGGCAAAAAGGTGCTAATAATTTGATCACTCTTCAGCACATGCCAGTGTTTCCGCAGGATCTTTTTCACTAAAAAATGTTGGGTGGAATAAGTAGTGACAAGTGGTATGAGTGGTCCATCACGTTTCTTTTTTGGACCTCCATCCAATAGGACTGTTCTATCAATTCTCCCAACCTCATTTATTGTTGTTTCTAAGGAGTTCGAGTCATACCCTTTCTCTACCAATCTTTCTTTCAAGATATTGGCTTGAAGGGCATAATCAGCCATCTCTGAGCAATTCCGCCTTATCCTTATGAATTGGCTCTTGGGCACTGATTTGAGCCAAGAATCCTTATGGCAGCTTCCTAGAGGTATATACGCGTTACGATCCGTCTCTTTAAAATATGAGATCGTTTTAAAGTCTGTCCCTTCTTTGATCACTGTGAGATCCAAGAAGTGGATTCTGTCTTGACTGGCTTCATATACAAAGCTAATGCCCCTATCGTTCTTATTTAAATTCACAAAGAACTCCTCTAATTGGGAAAAAGTGCCTTCCCATAGGAGGAGGACGTCATCAATATACCTCGCCCAAAAGGCGAGGCAAGGATTGCGTTCCCTATAGATGACGTCCTCCTCCCACTTGGCCATGAAGAGATTGGCCAAACTGGGGGCATATTTAGCCCCCATAGCGACACCCCTCTTTTGTCTATAGAAATTTTGGCTAAACCAAAAGTAATTATGGTTGGCCGCAAATTCCAATAAATCCATGACAAAAGATTGTTGTTCCTGGGGTATCATGGACAGAAAATCCAAATAGTATTTTACTGCGGACAGTCCCAATACATGCGGTATAACAGTGTACAAGGATGCCACATCTGCCGTGACCATCCATGTACGTTCAGTCGCCTTTTGACCTGCCAACAGATTGATTACATGACGTGTGTCTTTAAGGTATGAGGGCATTTGTTGTACCAACGGTTGCAAAAAATGGTCTATGTACTTGCCCACCCGGGACGTAATAGAATCAATTCCGCTCACTATCGGACGTCCCGGGGGGCAAGTTAGACTTTTGTGGATTTTCGGCAAACAATAAAGAATAGGCACCCTTGGTGCTTTAGGGATCAGAAAAAGCTGTTCTTTCTCATTCAATATACCCAACCGTACGCCCTTCTGAACAAGTGTTTCCAATATATTTTTGTACTGAACTATTGGGTTGCCTGGCAAAAGTATATACGTATCCTTATCACCTACTATTCTAGATAATTCCCGAAGGTATCACTTCTATCCAGAATGACTATCCCACCCCCCTTATCCGCGGGGCGAATAACCAACTCCTTATTGTTGCACAAAGAGTCCAATCCCTCTTGTAGGTTTTTATCTGTTCCTTTATTAACCACCTTAACCGTTTCTAATTCCTTCAAAACTACATCGCGGAAAACCCGTAATGCCGGAGCCAGAGTTCCAGGAGGATTAAATGTTGATGCATTTGACAATCCTGAACATTGGTATTTAGATGGACTGCCTCCTCCCTGAAATGATGGCATACTCGCAAAATGTCTTTTAATATTGATTCGTCTAACATATTTGTGTATATCCATATAAGTTTCAAATTTATTCAATTTTCTAGGTGGAGCATATTTGAGGCCTTTATTTAACAAAGCAGTTTCACTTGTTGTTAAAACCTGAGTACTCAAGTTAAAAATGCCCTCTCCTGTTACATCCTTGACTTTTTTTGATTGTGCTCTCCTCCCCCCTCTGACTCCTCTTTGTTTTCGATGGGTCGTTTTGTACCCTGGTTTTGCCTGGGAAAACCCCAATGATATTGTTCCTGTGGGTTATCCTCCGACCTATTCGAATGATCCCTAGAGGACCAAGTATACTCTTGGTCTCTATAATCAAATTCCGTAGGACCCTCCCTGTCTCTTAAGGGAAAGAAACGGTTGTGGGAATCTCCTCCACCATTAAGCTCCCATTCGTCCCTATTTCTTTCTGGACGTGTCCATTCATTATGGTACGGCTCCTGATATACAGGTCTATCCTGCCCATAATGATTGTATGAACCTCTATCAGAGCCCCTCCTTGGTCTAGGCGGTTCTCTGTAAGGTTGATATTGGAACCTATTGGGTTGTGCACCATGTCCTCTATCATTATTTCCTCCTGGTCCATACTGATGGTTCCATCCATTGTTCTTACTAAACTGGGCTCCTTTAGTGGGTCCATATGTTCTAGAGGGAGATTGGTAGGACACCCGTCTACCTTTCTTTCCCGACTTGCTATTATTTTGATTTTTTTTAGCTGTTTTCTGTGATACCTCCTTAATAGGTAAGTGTTGGATTTCCCCCAAGGGGACCGTGGGTACATCCTCTCCCTGGGTGATAGCATCCATCCTAGATTCCTGTTTATTTAATTCCTCACTGGCCAATTTTTTTTGCCAGTCAAAAACACTATTGGCCTCATAGTCCCTATAGTCCCTGTTATACTTCTTCCTTTTTTTATTTTTCTGTTCCTTTTCTTCCTTATCTAAAATTTTTAAAAGATTAACTGTTCTTTCTTTATATTCCTCACTCTCTTTATGAGGAAGTAGGGAGTCTTTCAGAGTTTTTATTTCAGTATCTAATCTGGAGAGCTTGCCATTCTTCCTCAGCACCAAGAAGCGTAGAAAGTTGATCCCAGCTTCATTGAAATATCGGAACCAACTTTCTAAATCCACTTCCCCTTTTTGTGGGCATACTTCCCACCTGAGACTTCTTGGCACCATACTCAGTCGGATGTATGTCTCCAGAAAAGCCACATCCCACTGTGTATGTATCTCTGAGATTGTTAAATTTTTAAGGCGAACAAAAAGCCCTCCCAGATCTCCATCTTTGGTGCTAAAAGTTTCAAAGACACCTTCAGTGTTGACCACCTTTGATGCTCTGTATTCAAATATATCCATCTGCTCTGATTTATTCTTAAATAAATGTGAGAAATATATTTAATTATTTAAACCACTCTAAATGGTACTCACCCCGTGATTATGACCCCAATATATTAATACCGTGATTCAAATATAAATATCTTATACAAGACTACTGAAAGTCTCAGACTGCTGCAATATCTATGTATCTAAGTGATCAAGAAAAAATTAAGGTGTATACTGCGCTGTCTTAGAAAAAAACTATCTGTATATGTGACAAATGCTGCAACTTAAATGTGAGACACACACAATAGAAACAAATAAACTTAAAAAAGCTGCGCAAAAAATAAACAAAAATCCTTATAGTGATGAAAGATTATCCAGAACTCAATCTATGACAATACAAGCAAACAATATATACAGGTTGTCAGAAAAAATGACTAAATAAATAATTGACATTATTTAGAAAAAAAGGGAATCCTGTGTATGGGAAATAAATTATCAAAAAAAAGTGTCTGACAGAATAACAAATGAATGAAGATCTCATTGATCCACTGTTGGTGACTCCAAACTCAAAACACCAGATGAAAAAGTGCTGTTAGTCTAATAGACAGAAATTCCACCACCATTAGAGTTTACTGCCGCTTACCGGAACACCTGATCCCTTCAGAGATCAGTGAAAGCAGATGGCTGTATTCCCCTGCCAGGGTCTCTAAGAGTGGCTAGAATCTGTGTTGCTCCACTAGGATTATACACCAGTCCTCTCCATATAGCCCGGATTCGATTTGCCAATAGAAAAGAAAGCCACCATAGTGTAATCCAGTTTAAAATAATATTTATTGTATTAAAATTGCACTTACAATTAGATGAAAACAAAAGCGTGTGGTATGTTAAAGCCGGCCGGCTAAAGACAGCCCGTTCCTTCCGGACTCTCGGTATGTTGGTGACGTCAGCACGCCGCTCCTCCCTACGCCGTTTCGTCACAAATGACGTCGTCCTGGGGCACGGGCGGCGTGCTGACCCACCGCCATATATAGTGCACAAACAACAGAGACGCCCAGATCTGATCTCCCCGCGCCACTGCTGCATAAATCGCCATTTTAGTAGTGGGCAAAATTGCCCATATATATAGTACCCCATATCCTACTCTTTTGGCTTCTTGTCTCCGCAGTATATTGATCATACCGTATGTACCATTGGGTTTTTTAATGATATCGGCGTATAACACGCACATGCTATTTTCACTCTGTTTTCAGGGTGAAAAAGTGCGTGTTATACGCCGATAAATACGGTATATACAAAAGAAAAAAAATAAAAATATATATATATATATATATATATATATATATATAAAATAATAATAATAAGTAATATGAAAAAATGGGAAAAAAAGAAACCGATAAACAAAAAGCACTAAATTACCTATTAGAAATAAAAAAATGTAAATCAAAATCAACGTTAAGGCCTGCAGGCGAGAGAACTTTGGTCTCGAAAATCCAAAAAGATTCTCGCCGACTCGATTGCCGGATGTAATGTCCACCCCTCCAATGTTTTGGCACTTTTTCAATCCCCCAGAATTTCAGTCCTCTAGGGTCACGCTGATGACAACTCCTAAAATGGCGGGAGACACTATGGGTTTTTACCCCCCTTCTGATGTTACTCACGTGTTCCCCCACCCTCACATGTAACGCTCTAGATGTGCGCTCCACATATTGGAGCCCACAGTCACATTCCAACATGTAGACAACTCCTTCTGTTGCACATGTGATCAGCTGTTTGATTTTATATTCAGTCTGTGTGACTGTGGAACTAAATGTTTTGCGTTTTTTATGTTATTTTTTGCGTGTTTGCATGTGGCACAGCGACCACAAGCATAAAATCCAGACACAAATTAAAATAGCTTAGGCTGTGTTAAAGTAGGCGGATCTATAACGCCAGGGGCTAAACTGTCCCGGAGGCTAGGTGCTTTTCTATATATAAATTGGGGACGTTCTGGCAGAACTGGACCAAGGATACGATCATATTTGAGAATGGGCCAATGTTTGGCAACTATTTTTTCAAAACCCTTATGCTGAATACTGTAATCCATAATAAGCTTAATAATGTTTAATTTTAATTCTAGGGAAAAAGTGAGGATGGGCACAGTGAGGATGGGAACAGTGAGGATGGGAACAGTAAGGTGGCAATAGGCTTAGTGAAGTTGCAATGGGTGGGCATTGTTGACCCTCGGCTTATACTCGAGTCAGTAAGTTTTCCCAGGTTTTGTGGTAAAAGTAGGTACCTCGGCTTATACTCGGGTCGGCTTATACTCGAGTATATACGGTATCTTATTGTGGATATAATTGTATTATTTAATTTTATATTTATTGTGGGGTTGATTGCCCTTTTTTATATGGCTTAGGACACAGAGGGTTCGGTGTATTGACTTAGGTGTCTATTTGCAACGATTGACCAGTTGCATATATGCTGACCGCTGTATTTCATCTATGTTACCATTCTCCTTTTAGCAAGAAGCTTGTCTTCTGAAAGGTCAGCTGGGATAGGTTATTCCTTTTGTGAATCATGATTGGTCATAGGTTGCCATGTTACCTATTTAAACAATTGTGGCAAGTCCGTGTTTAGCCCCGCCCCACGCTGAGGAAGTCACGCCCATTGACGTAACGCGTACGGGGGGAGGAGCTACGCTGGACGCTGCCGCGATTATCTCTGAGCATCTGTGATCTTGTGATCGTTTTACATGCTGTTTTTTGTCCGCACTCGCATATGAGTGCTTTTTAATGTGAGTATTCATTTGTTACTCTGTATTTGAATTAAACCATTGCATATCAGAGAGCACTAGGAAGTTTCCTCTGTTTATTTTCATAACTGGATGACGGTGGAGAAGGCTTATCAAGTTATTTGTTGCCTCTGCTGATATATGCTGCTTGGAGGGGAGGCTGAGAGATTAGATGCCATTGGTTGTCCATGTATGATCTATCTTATGCCTTGTGACCTCCTGGAGGTCGAAGCATAGAGGTGAGAGGCCATTCTGTGTGTGGTGGAGGGATTAGACATGTGCAAAAGGAAAAAATTTGTTTTGTTTCGTTTTAATTCGTTAATTAATTTCGTTTAGTTAGATTCGTTAAATTTGTTAAATTCGTTTTCGTATTTCGTTTTGTTTTCGACCGAATTCGAAAATCGGTCGCATTCGAAAATATTTCAACCGAATTCGAAAATATTTCTACCGGATTTGAAATTATTTCAACATGATTCAAAATTATTTCAACCGCATTTGAAACTATTTCAACCGGATTCGAAAATATTTTGCGACCCAAATTTGGGTCCACGTATCTCAGGGTCACTTAGGAATAGAAACCCCAAATTTGGAGATGTTATAGTGCTAGTTCTACTGTGTTTGCATACCAAATTTGGGGTTTCTAGCTACAAGTGGCCCCGAGATATGTGGCCCAAAATTCGGGTCGCAAAATGTCATTCTCTGCTGCAGAAAAGTGTTTGACATTTTGCGACCCGATTTTGGGTCCACGTTTCTCGGGGTCACTTAGTGATAGAAACCCCAAAATTGGTATGCAAACACAGGAGAACTAGCACTACAACATCCGCAAATTAATTATCGCCAACTAACCCCGAGATACGTGGACCCAAAGTCGGGTCGCAAAATATTTTTGAATCCGGTTGAAATAGTTTCAAATGCGGTTGAAATAGTTTTAAATGCGGTTGAAATAATTTCGAATCATGTTGATACTATTTAAAGCAGATTCGAAAATATTTTGCGACCCGACTTTGAAAAAAAAATCAAATTGATTCTAACAGTCTGCAGGAGATCTGCAAAAAAAAAAGAAGTGAAATGGCTGTTAATAGTCTACAGGAGATCTGCTAAAAAAATAAAATAAATGCTAATAGTCTGCAGGAGATCTTATGTAAAAAATAGTAATCTGCAAAAAAAATTAAACATGAAATAGATAGTATCTATATTCTATTCTATTCTATTGTTTTTCTAGTGTATTCTCTATTTCTATTCTAATCTATTCTATCCAAAGTTAAAATTAATTACATTTTTTTTAATTCCTACTGTTCGAAATTAAAATGTATTCTATTCGAAATTCGAATTTCATAAGATGGTTGCATATTCTTTCTATTTTATTCTATTAAATTATATATTTTTTCTATTCTGTTCTAATCTTTTCTATTTGAATTATAAATTTTGAAAGATGGTTAGTTACTTACTTATATACATCTGTCACATAAAAAAAAAGATGTGAAATGGCTGTCATGGATGTCGATCGCAAGGCAAGTACATATGCTGTATGTCATTGTCCGAGTGCCACGTGACCGGCCACGAGTGCCACGTGACCAAGTTGTGGATTGTCCACTTGCCACGTCACCTGCCACAAGTTATGGGGTTCCTAGCACCAAGTGACCCCCAGATATGGGCGATCTGTCAAGTGCTTTTCTGCAGCAGAGAATTAAATTTTGTGACCCGACTTTGAGGCCACGTATCTCGGGGCCACTTATAGCTAGAAATCCCAAAATATTTGGTATGCAAACACATTACAACTGGCACTACAATAACCCCAAATTTGGGGTTTCTATCACCAAGTAACCCCGTTGTAATGCTAGTTCTACTGTGTTTGCATACCAAATTTGGGGTTTCTAGCTATAAGTGGCCCCGAGATACGTGGCCCCAAAGTCGGGTCACAAAATGTCATTCTCTGTTGCAGAAAAGTACTTGACATATCACCCATATCTGGGGGTCACTTGGTGCTAGGAACCCCATAACTTGTGGCAGGTGACGTGGCAAGTGGACAATCCACAACTTGGTCACGTGGCAGGTCACGTGACACTCGTGGCTGTTCACGTGGCACTCATGGCAGGTCACATGGCACTCATGGCAGGTCACGTGACACTCGTGGCCGTTCACGTGGCACTCGTGGTCGGTCATGTGGCACTCGTGGCCGGTCACGTGGCACTCGTGGCCAGTCACGTGGCACTCGTGGCAGGTGTTGTGGCAAGTGGACAATGACATACAGCATATGTACTTGTCTTGCGATCGACATCCGTGACAGCCATTTCACATCTTTTTTTTTATGTGACAGATGTATATAAGTAAGTAAATAACCTTCTTCCAAAATTTATAATTCAAATAGAAAAGATTAGAACAGAATAGAAAAAAAATATAATTTAGAAGAATAAAATAGAAAGAATATACAACCATCTTCTGAAATTCGAATTTCGAATAGAATAAATTTGAATTTCGAATAGTATGAATTCAAATTTTTTAATTAATTAATTTTAACTTTGGATAGAAAAGATTATAATAAAATAGAAAATAGACTAGAAAAACAATAACCCCAAATTTGGGGTTTCTATCACCAAGTAACCCCGAGATACATGGACCCAAATTCGGGTCACAAAATATTTTCTAATCCGGTTGAAATAGTTTCAAATGCAGTTGAAATAATTTCGAATCATGTTGATACTATTTCAACCGGATTCGAAAATATTTTGCGACCCGACTTTGGGTCCATGTATTTTGGGGTTACTTGGTGATAGAAACCCAAAATTTGGAGATGTTGTAGTGCTATTTCTACTGTGTTTGCATACCAAATTTGGGGTTTCTAGCTACAAGTGGCCCCGAGATATGTGGCCCCAAAATCGGGTCGCAAAATGTCATTCTCTGCTCCAGTAAAGTGCTTGACATTTTGTGACCCGATTTTGGGTCCACGTATCTCGGGGTCACTTAGTGATAGAAACCCCAAATTTGGTATGCAAACAAAGGAGAACTAGCACTACAACATCCCCAAAGTCGGGTCACAAAATGTCATTCTCTGCTGCAGAAAAGTACTTGAAATATCGCCCATATCTGGGGGTCACTTGGTGCTAGGAGCCCCATAACTTGTGGCAGGTGACGTGGCAAGTAGACAATCCACAACTAGGTCACGTGGCAGGTCACGTGGCACTCGTGGCCGTTCACGTGGCACTCGTGGCAGGTCACGTGGCACTCGTGGCCGGTGTCGTGGCACTCGTGGCCGGTGTCGTGGCACTCGTGGCAGGTGTTGTGGTAAGTGGACAATGACATACAGCATATGTACTTGCCTTGCGATCGACATCCGTTACAGCCATTTCACATCTTTTTTTTTATGTGACAGATGTATATAAGTAAGTAAATAACCTTCTTCCAAAATTTATAATTCAAATAGAAAAGATTAGAACAGAACAGAACTATTTCAACCGGATTCGAAAATATTTTGCGACCCGACTTTGGGTCCATGTATTTTAGGGTTACTTGGTGATAGAAACCCAAAATTTGGAGATGTTGTAGTGCTAGTTCTACTGTGTTTGCATACCAAATTTGGGGTTTCTAGCTACAAGTGGCCCCGAGATATGTGGCCCCAAAATCGGGTCGCAAAATGTCATTCTCTGCTCCAGTAAAGTGCTTGACATTTTGCGACCCGACTTTGGGTCCACGTATCTCGGGGTCACTTAGTTATAGAAACCCCATATTTGGTATGCAAACACAGAAGAACTAGCACTACAACATCACCAAATTTGGGGTTTCTATCACCAAGTAACCCCGAGATACATGGACCCAAAGTCGGGTCAAAAATATTTTTAGATTCGAAAAAATTCGGATTCGGTTAAATTCGTTAGTATTGTAATTCGGTAATTCGGATGCATCCGAATGTCCGAATAATTAAAAATTAGTCCGAATTTCGATTCGGAACGAAACGAAATGCACATGTCTAGGAGGGATCTTCTTCTGGTCAATGTGTGTGATCCACATCGCATGCTTATATTGTGCACTATTCACCCTATGGACTTCTGCTGATTTTAAAAGGACTTTTTTATGTAATTCAATTTCTTTATTTTTTGCGCTGCACTCTTTTATATTTATGTTTCTTTTGAGGTTTTTTATGAATTTACCCCTAAGTGCTGGCTGCATTATTTGTTATTTGTTTAATTTATTTTTTCAGCGCTGAATACTATTATTTTACTCTTTAACCACCTCCCTACTGTGCACGAAAACCCCCTTCCTGCCCAAGCCATTTTTCAGCTTTCAGCGCTGTCACACTTTGAATGACAATTGCGCGGTCGTGCGACGTGGCTCCCAAACGAAATTTGCGTCCTTTTTTTCCCACAAATAGAGCTTTCTTTTGGTGGTATTTGATCACCTCTGCGGTTTTTATTTTTTGCGCTATAAACAAAAGAAGAGCGTCCAGTTTGGGAAAAAAACACAATTTTTTAATTTTTGCTATAATAAATACCCATTTTTTTTTTTTTAATAAAATTTTCCTCAGTTTAGGCCGATACGTATTCTTCTACATATTTTTGGTAAAAAAAAAAAATCGCAATAAGCGCGTATTGATTGGTTTGCGCAAAAGTTATAGAGTGTACAAAATAGGGGATAGATTTATAGCATTTTTATTTTTTAATTTTTTATTAGTAATGGCGGCGATCTGCGATTTTTTATTGTGACTGCGATATTGCGGCGGACACATCGGACACTTTTGACACATTTTTGGGACCATTCACGTTTATACAGCGATCCCTGCTATAAAAATGCATTGATTACTGTATAAAAGTGATTGGCAGGGAAGGGGTTAACCACTAGGGGGCGGGAAGGGGTTAAATATGTTCCCTCAATGTGTTCTTACTGTGGGGGGAGGTGACTGACTGGGGGAGGTGACCAATGGTTGTCCCTATGTACAAGGGACACACCATCAGCCTCCTCTCCCTCACAGGACGTGGATCTCTGTATTTACACACAGAGACCCACTTTCCTGCTCGTTTCCCGGGCAATCGCGGGTGCCCGGCGGCAATCGCGGCCGCCGGGCACGCGCACCGGGGCCTCGTGAACGCGGCGGGCGCACGCGCGCCGCTGGCTTCAAGCGCGCGCCTCCTAGCTCGTTTTAAAGGGAGGACGTCATATGACGTCCTCCCAGAACGAGAGTATCCTCCGCCCGCCGTCAATTGACAGTGGGCGGTGGACAAGTGGTTAAATGGTTAAACTGAGATCTCCTACTCACCGAGTTCAGTCCTTTGAAGTATAAACATTGTATCTCTTTACTTCTTTTCTCAGACTTGGCAGGCTGCCCAGATAGGAGAGAGAAGTCACCCCACGGGAAACTTCAGGCAACTTGCATTGACTTCTATTACAGAAGTTATTTGCAAGTTGTGCTAAAGTTTTAAATCTGCTTTTTTTTCAGCACAATCGGCCGATGCCGATTAATTAAAAAATGGCAAAAATCGCCCAATATATCGGCCGGACGATATATCGGTCGACCTCTAATTTAAACTGTGTTAAGCGAGATTTTATTGAATATCCTGTAAGTGTGTTTTTATTGGGGCATTTAAATAAATATTGCAACGGAGAGCACTATGTATCCTCTATTTGTTATTGCATGATTTTGGAGCCATATCCTAAGAGGAAATATCGAGCGCTATTGCCTTTATTGGAGGAAGGAGAGAAGTAGCGGGGATGTAGATAAGTGAGACCATAGCGGAGCACGAGTAATTATAAATTATAACGTAATATTGTCGTTTATTAACGTGACCCCGTTACTACAGGATCACAACAGCAAAAAACCATACCTGTAAAAAAGAAAAGGCACAATACTTCCTGGAGGCCGTGTCTATAAACACACCGTAAGCCCGGGTTCACACTGCCCGCGACTTTAGGCTCCATGCACACTGGAGCTCATAAACTGCAGTTTATTGGCGTTTGGGCGGGTTTTTTTTTAAAGCCCATAAACTGCACTCTATGTTAGCCTATGTGTCCATGCACACATGAACGTTTTAGCGTTAATGAGCAGTGGAGTTTATTGTCTTTTTTTCTGAACGCAAGAAATTTGCGTTCAAAGTGCCGTTTTTCGGCGTGAAAAAACGCCAAAAAAAGCCAAACACAGATAAACGCGCATAAACGGCCGCTAATTAGCGTTAGGCGTTTCTCTATTCAAAATCAATGGTACCCCTCCAACAAATTTTAAAAAATTGGCGTGGGGTTCCCCCTCGGACGATACCAGGCCCTACGGTCTGGTATGGATTTTAAGGGGAACCCCCTACACTGAAAAAACGGCATGGGGGTCCCCCCAAAATCCATACCAGACCCTTATCCAAACACGTAGCCTGGTCGGTCAGGAAAGGGGGTGGGGACGAGCGAGCGCCCCCCCCTCTCCTGAACCGTACCAGGCGGCATGCCCTCAACATGGGGGGTAGGGGCTTTGGGGCAGGGGGGCCCTGCGCCCCCCACTCCAAAGCACCTTGTCCCCATGTTGATGAGGACAAGGGCCTCTTCCCGACAACCCTGGCCATTGGTTGTCGGGGTCTGCGGGCGGGGGCTTATTTTAATCATCCAGATCCCGGCCCCCCAACCTATGTGAATGAGTACCCCCTACCCATTCACCTGGGGAAAAATGTGTCAAAAATAAAAACAAACACATTACAAAAGTTTTTAAAGTAATTTATTAGAAAGCTCCGGGGGTCTCTTCCGACTTCCCCGCGCTCTCCGGCCTCTTCTCCCGCTCTCCGGTGCCTTCTGCCGGGCTCTTCCACTATCTTCTGCCCGCTCTTTTGCTAGCATTGGCCCGGTCTTCTTCTTCCCTCTTCTCTTCTGATGTTGACACGATGCTCTCTCCCGCTGTAATGCCGTGTACGCGGTGCGCAATGACTTATATAGGAATGGGGCGTGGTCACCAGGTGATGTCACCTGGTGACCCCACCCCCTTATGATGTCAAAGTCCCAGCCCCGGGGCATGCTGGGACTTTGACGTCACCCGGTGACATCACCCGGTGACCACGCCCCATGCCTATATAAATCATTGCGCACCGCGCAAACGGCATTACAGTGGGAGAGATCGTCGTGTCAACATCTCAAGAAGAGAAGAAGGAAGAAGACGACGAAGAACACCGGGCCACCACTAGCAAAAGAGCTGGCAGAAGATAGCGGAGGAACCCGGCAGAAAGCAGAAAGCACCGGAGAGTGGGAGGAGAACCGGACAGCGCGGAGAAGGCACCAGCGAGCCGGAGAAGAGGCCGAAGAGTCGGAAGAAGACCCCCGAAGTCGGAAGAAGACCCCCGAAGCTGCCTAATAAATTACTTTAAAAACCTGTCTAGTGTGGGTTTTTTTTATTGACACTTTTGCTCCAGGTGAATGGGTAGGGGTACAATGTACCCCATACTCATTCACATAGGGTGGGGGCCCCCTTATTAAAGGGGACTCCCGGATTCCGATAAGCCGCCCGCCCGCAGACCCCGACAACCAACGGCCAAGGTTGTCGGGAAGAGGCCCTTGTCCTCATCAACATGGGGACAAGGTGCTTTGGGGTGGGGGTGCAGGGCCCCCCTGCCCCAAAGCACCTACCCCCCATGTTGAGGGCATGTGGCCTGGTACGGTTCAGGAGGGGGGAACAATCGCTTGTCCCCACCCCCTTTCCTGACCGACCAGGCTGCGTGCTCAGATAAGGGTCTGGTATGGATTTTGGGGGGACCCCATGCCGTTTTTTCAGTGTAGGGGGTTCCCCTTAAAATCCATACCAGACTGAAGGGCCTGGTATCGTCCGAGGGGGAACCCCACGTCATTTTTTTTTTCATTTTTATTGAAGGTTCCTCTTCATCCTCAGCACGCAACTCGCACTGCAAGTCAGATCATGATGATCCAACTTGTGGTGCGACTTCTATTCAAATCAATGGGCTCCCATAGGGAACCATTGATTTTGAATAGAGCCAGAGAAAAAAAAAAAGCTAAACATGCATTGACGGCAATGCAAAACGCTGATAACATCTAGTTTTTAAAGCAGCGTTTTCCTGTCAGCAATCCGGCGTTCAAAACTGACGTTTTTGAGCTCCAGTGTGCATGGAGCCTTAAAGTCGAACCCCAGGGTGACTTCGGCACGACTTGAATGTGGCTTCTTTAACAGAAGTCAATGCAAGTAATACCAAAAGTAGTGAAGGGATCTTTTTCGAGCGACTCAAGTCGCACCAATTAGAATGGTTCCATTGCATTGAATGGGGTCCGACTTCTGATGCGACAAGTGCTCCAAAGTCAGAACGATAGTCGCATCACTGTGAACTGGGCCTAATGCTGCTTCCCAACTGCTGCTGGTATAACAAATGTGTGTGTGTATGTGTGTGCCTCTGTGATTACCTGCTACCCCCACTGCACACAGTAGTTCCTCCTATTGTGTCATATGTCACTAAAGGACATACGATGCTGTGGGAAGAACGCAGTGGGTGAACCCTTCCAACTGGTCAAAAACTTTCAGTCACTGTGGTCCAGCATCAGAGCAGTGTTTCAAGAAAGGGCAACTGCAAAGATACATATAGTGCCTATTCTTTTTACATGTATGCTTTTTCAGCCATCAACTGTCACCAAAAAATAGGATTTTTTACTCACCGTAAAATCCTTTTCTCTGAGTCCATGGACCGACACAGCTTCTCTATTGACAAAGTGGGTATTATCCGTTAATTAGGAGTGACTAGGCAGAAAAACTTGTAAAAAGTGTTGCATCACACCTTCTACAGTACCGCCCAGGGGGCGGACCCTCTGGGTATACCCTCTCAGTCTGCATCTTCGCAGATCAGTTCGTCAAAAACCAGTACAAACTTAAAAGGAGGAGTGGGTGCTGTGTCGGTCCATGGACTCAGAGAAAAGGATTTTACGGTGAGTAAAAAATCCTATTTACTCTTTCGTCCATGGACCGACACAGCTTCTCTATTGACAAAGTGGGACGTCCCAAAGCAGTGTCAGAGAAAAAACGAGGGGTGGTAACAGCATAAAAATAAACTTCACCCCAAACACAAAACAGCACTTCTCCAACGGAGGAGTTGCAACTCTAAACAGCCGCTCGCAAAACCTTGCGGCCAAAAGAGGCATCCGAAGATGCACCTGCATCAATTTTGTAGAATTTTGTGAAAGTGTGAGCGGACGACCAAGTCGCCGCTTTACATAGTTGGGAAACAGACGCTTGATGTCGGAAAGCCCAAGAGGCACCTATTGCCCTGGTCGAATGCGCCGTGACAGGAAAGGGGGGCGCCTGACCCTTTAAGGTGTAAGCCTGGATTACTATCTGTCGGATCCACCTAGAGATGGTGGCCGACGAGACTGCTTGGCCCTTCTTGGGACCAGCCACCGAAACAAACAGTGAGTCTGACTTCCGGAACAGGGAAGTAGCAGATAGGTATACTCTCAAAGCTCGGACAATGTCCAAGGAATGCAACGCCGACTCCTTAGGATTCGACGGCTGAGGACACAAGGATGGAAGTACAATGTCTTCGTTGAGATGAAAAGCCGAAACGACTTTCGGAAGAAAGGAAGGCTGCGGCCGCAGCACCACCTTATCCTTGTGGAAAATCAAATAGGTAGCCTTGCAGGACAAGGCTGCCAGCTCAGAGACTCGTCTAACTGACGTAACAGCCACCAAAAAGACCACTTTCTGAGAAAGTGTCAACAGGGGAATATCTCTAATATTCTCAAACGGTGCCTTCTGAAGCACCGAGAGGACCAGGTTCAAGTCCCACGGAGGTAACGGGGGACGGACTGGAGGGGCCACCTGTCGGACCCCCTGCACAAATGTACTCACGAGAGAGTGAGTTGCCAGGGGTCGCTGAAAAAAGACAGCCAGGGCAGATATCTGTCCCTTAAATCGTACTTAGGGCAAGCCCTTGGTCCACCCCATGCTGTAAAAACAGCAGGATTCTGGAAACCAAATAGGTACGCGGATGCCATTTCATTTCCTCACACCTGGAGATGTAGGCCCTCCAAGTGCGGTGATAGACCTTCCTAGAGGACGGTTTTCGAGCACTTCTCATAGTAGAGATTACTGAGTCTGACAGGCCCCGGTCTCTCAGTACCTGGTTCTCAACAGCCATGCCGTTAAAGCCAATGACTGTAAAGCAGGATGGAATATGGGACCTTGCGATAGCAGGTCCTTCCGTAGTGGTAGGCGCCAGGGGACGTCTGCTACCAGACGTACTAGATCGTCGTACCAAGGACGCTGAGGCCAATCTGGAGCGATTAAGATCATTGGAATTCCCTCTGCCTCCACTCTGCGGAGCAGAAGAGGAAGAAGCCTTAAGGGAGGGAAGGCATAGATTAGCCGATACTGACCCCACGATGCTACCAACGCGTCCGTTACGTCTGCCCATGGGTCTCTTGACCGGGCCACAAATCTCAATACCTTCCGATTGAGTCAGGAAGCCAGAAGATCTACGTCTGGTGTGCCCCATCTTTGGCAGAGGAGTTGGAACACCTCCGGGTGTAAGGACCATTCTCCCTGGTCCAGCATCTGGCGGCTCAGGTCGTCTGCCTGCCAGTTTTCCACACCCGGAATGTACACGGCCGACAGTGCCAGTACGCTCCTCTCTGCCCACTTCAGGATGCGAGCGATCTCCGATGCTGCAGCTGAGCTTCTTGTTCCTCCTAGATGATTGACATATGCCACTGCTGTGGCGTTGTCTGACTGGATCCTGACTGGACGCCCTTGCAGTCTCCGAGACCATTTGAAGAGGCACAGCTTGATCGCCCGGATCTCCAGGACATTGATCGGCAGGAGGGCTTCCTCTGGGGTCCAGCGACCCTGCGCCGACTGGACACCCCAGACTCCCCCCCCCCAACCTGTAAAGCTGGCGTCCGTCATGATCACTATCCAGTAAACCGGAAGAAATGACTTCCCGGCCATTACAGCCGGTGCTGTCAGCCACCATACCAGGGATCTCCTGACTAGGTGGCTCACTCGGATTTGATAATCCAGAGATGAAGGGCATCTGTTCCATCTGGACAGAACTTCCTTCTGTAACACTCGAGTGTGGTATTGAACATATGGGACGGCCTCGAAGGAGGCTACCATGAGGCCCAACACTCGCATGCAAAAACGGAGTGACGACCAATTCCTGGAAGTCAGCTGCCGTACTGCAGCCCGGAGGGTCTGCAACTTCTCCACAGGGAGGAATACCTTTGCCTCTGAGGAATCCAGAATCAACCCCAGGTACACTAGGCGTTGAGTGGGCACCAATACTGACTTTTGCGTGTTTAGTATCCAACCACAGTCTCGAAGAGTCTGACAGCTAATGGACACGCTTACCTCTAATTCTGAGCTTGAAGGGGCCTTCAGCAGAAGGTCGTATAAGTAGCCTGTGATAGCGATACCCCGCTGTCTTAGAAGTGCCAGAATCGGAGCGAGCACCTTGGTGAACGTCCTGGGTGCTGAGGCAAGGCCCAACGGGAGGGCCACAAACTGGTAGTGGTCCTTCCCAATAGCAAATCGCAGAAACCTCTGGTGTCTGGAGTATATGGGGACATGCAGGTATGCGTCCTTGATGTCCAAGGAGGCCAGAAAGTCCCCCGGATGGAGAGCCGTGACTACAGATCGAACCGACTCCATCCGAAAACTTTGTACCTTCACAAAGCAATTGAGGGCTCTGAGATCCAAGCTTGGACGAACCCCCTCCTTCTTCGGCACAATGAACAGATTTGAGTAAAAACCCCGTTCCAGTTCTGGAACTGGAATAACTACCCCGCGTTCCAGTAGACCCTGGACCGCCCCATACAGGGCCTCCCGACGGGTCGGTAGTAGCTGGAGATTGGAGGTGTTGAATCTGTCCGGTGGACAAGAGAGAAACTCTATCTTGTAGCCTGAGGAGATTACTTCGCAAACCCACCTGTTGGAGATTAGTGCTGTCCACTGAGTCGCGAATTTGCGAAGACGTCTCCCCACCCGAGAGCTGGGTGGGGGTGGACCTTCATGCGGACGCAAATTTGTCCGCAGTCTTATTGGGTATGCGGGACCAGGGACGCTTTTGTCCTTGGGCAGGCGCTTTATCGGCCTGGGGTCTTTTCCCTGTCGCCCTAGGGGGATGAAAAAAACACTTGTGTGCAGTAAAGGAGGGCCCTTGCCCTTGGCGTGGCCCCTTACCCTTGCTAATTTAGGGAAGCAAAGTGCTTTTACTTCCTGTGGCATCCTTGATGATGTCATCCAGAGAAGCCCCAAAAAGTCTGTCGCCCTTAAAAGGCAGCTCCAACAGGGCTTTCTTGGAAGTCTGGTCCGCAGACCAGCCTTTTAGCCAGATCAGGCGGCGTATTGCTACTGCATAAACCGAAGTTTTAGACAGCAGGGGAATAGTATTCATGTCTGACTCGCAGACAAACCTAAGGCCCTGGACCAACAGGTCGGCCAATGTTATCTCATCAGGAGGAGCATCTCGCTCCTTAACCCCTGGAGTAGCAATCTTGCCCATTCAGTAAGTGTGTGAGACACTAGGGCCCCCGCCAATGCCGGGCGTACTGCCGAGCCTACCACTGAGTATAGGTAGCAAGCGAGTGCTTCAGCCTTCTTATCCACAGGGTCCTAGAAACCAGGAGCCCCTTCTACAGGAATTGTGGTGGCTCTATTAAGTCTGGACACCGGAGGGTCCACTATAGGGGAGAGAGGTCCATTTCTTCAGAAAACTCTCCTCAAAGGGGTACCGTACCGCAAACCTCTTTGGGACTGTAAAGACCCTCAGTGGGTTCTCCCATTCCTTGTATAAGAGTTTATCAAAAGACACACAAGGGAACACCTTAGCAGTGCGGGCAGGTCTATGAAACCCAAGTGGACCGGAGTCTCTGCTGCTTCTGCAGTATTTTCCAATTTTAGCATATCCCGCACTGCAGTAATAAGGTCAGATACCAAAGCCGTCTCGCGTACTGACCTGGACTTTGAGTCATTCTCACTGTCCGGTCACGGTCTGCAGTCTCTGATGCGTCAGAATCTGGGCCCCGAGCCGTAGCTGGACCTGGTTCTGCACCAGAATTATCCCCAGAAGCTTGCAGGGGATGGGGCGTTTACTACCCCCTGTATTCCCGTGTGCTGCTTCCACCCTGGCAGGGATTGCAGTCATAGCATTCATAGACACCTCAGGGGCACCAGCTGCTAAATCTGGTGTTTCAGGGGAGAAGACATCTGGCTCAGATGCCATGCTGACCACACGCTGACACTCACAGGGCTCCAGGCAAGATATCAATAGGCCACCCTCCTGTGCTGCAGAGAGGCCGGGTCACCCAGAGGACTCACCACCCTGGATAGGTACTGCTATGCTGCGCCTGTGATGCTGTCCCACTGCTGCTGTGTCAGTCTGCTTCTTTTATCAGCACTTCCTGTGTGAATTTTCGCGCCAGTGTAATGCACCCTAGAGGCCGGAGGCTCTCGAAAAATGGTTGCCAAAAACGTCTGTATGGAAGATAATGTGGGCTCTAAGAAAATGGCCGCCGACAGAAGATAGAGGTCAAGCAGCCATAGCCCACAAAAAGATGGCCGCCGAACGGCAATATCTGCATACAGGGTGGACAAACATGGCCGCCGATCAGCTGATAGGGGCCAGTGGGTGTGGCCGAACCACAGGAAGATGGCCGCCGGGCAGTCACAAGAGGCCAAACTTGGCATGGACCACCTCAAAATGGCCGCCGACAGCATGGAGGAGGAAGGACACAAACACAGACAAGAAAAAATGACATTTCTTTTAAATGTTAGTTACAGCCAGCCCCGCTCCAGTGGGACCCCCTAGGTGACCCCCAGCACCCAGCAACCTTTAGCTAGAAGCCCAGGGAGGAGGGAAAGGCAGGGAGAGAGGGAAGAAAGGGGCCACAACCACTTACTTGATCTCTCCAGGAATGTCCAGCTAAATCACCCAGCCGAGGCAGGGGAGTTTTACTTACCTATTCTGCATGTATTCTGCTGGAAGACATTCCAAACAGATCATCGTCCGCGCACGGAAGGTGACTGTTGGCCAGGCATGCTGTGATTGGACCCAGAAGGGACGATCATATGTATGCCCTGGAGCATGACGCTCACCGGACAGGCTGCTGCGACTCGGCCGTAAGGTCAGCCGAAGCTGAGCGGTCCGATGCAAGCCTTGGAGCGTAAGCTCACCGGCCAGGCTGCTGCGACTCGGCCGTAAGGTCAGCCGAAGCTGAGCGGTCCGATGCAGGCCCTGGAGCGTAAGCTCACCGGCCACCCGTGGAGCGACGGGCATGTCGTGGAAAACCCAGCGCGTAGCTAGGGTCGGCACACGCTCGATGCCCGAAACTGGGGAGACTACAAGGATCGAGGATCCAGCCTGTCACCCAGTCGGCAGTTGATCGAAGATCGCAGGAAACAACAAATGTAGCAAAAAATATATATATATATATATATATATATATATATATATATATATCTTTTTTTCCCCGGACCAATGGGCCCGAAGGGAGCCATGTCCTACTCCTTGCTAGACAGAAAAAAACTGATCTGCGAAGATGCAGACTGAGAGGGTATACCCAGAGGGTCCGCCCCCTGGGCGGTACTGTAGAAGGTGTGATGCAACACTTTTTACAAGTTTTTCTGCCTAGTCACTCCTAATTAACGGATAATACCCACTTTGTCAATAGAGAAGCTGTGTCGGTCCATGGACGAAAGAGTAATACTTTTTGTCCCAAATATGAAACAAATTTAGTAATTAAAAATAAATAAAAATTAAAGCAAACCAAAGCATTTAACCGCCTAACATACATGCATGTACAAAACGTAAATGCTTGTGTCGGGAATGCCTACGCAAGACAACATTGATTGCGCTAAACATGTTACATATCGCTGTGCAAGCATGGAGAGAGCAATAATTCTAAACTGATGACCTGTAGGGGCTTTTAAAGCATCGCCTATGAAAAACATAGGGTATCAAAGTATGCCTGTTTAAGTGGGGAAATCATTTTAAAAGAAAAGTTTACCTTTCTACAAAAATAATAAATGCACATTTATTTTGCAGGTAAAAAAATGTACATTTCTTTTGTGTAGTAGGAGCCTGTAAAGCATTGCACCAGCAATCCCTGATGCCATGCAGGTCTCCTGCACACTGTCAGTGTATCTGCTTTCCCATACATCCTGTATGGACAAGCCAATACTTGCTGACAGGAAGAATCAATAAACTACCAAAGCGCCATGGTACTTCATTGAGAACTACAAGCCAACAGCTGCTAAGGATGTCGGGGCTTGTAGTTTGTTTGAACACACAGAGCTGCGTGTATGAATGACACGGTTGTGTGACCTGAGCTCCGCACAGCTACGCTGTTTTCAAGCAGTGACTGCTAGTACAGGGAACTTCTCCACTTACTGCTATTGGTTGAGAATTTAAATGATGCGCTGGAAGCTTTTGAATGCAGAGAATAACTTTACTTGTATAGAGGATTGCAAAACATGTCTTCACATCATGGTAACAGGAACTGAACACACTGAGAGAAGCACTTCTTCTCACATACAATAGAGTTACAATACAATAGAGATTTACATGCACATTACACTATAATACTACAGCGCCACCTGCTGTATACATAGGTATAATGCATAGGTATAATGCATACAGTATATAGTCACAGTATATAAGCAACTTGCTAGGAAAAGGTAAAAATGGCGCAAAATAGTTCTGGTATAATAGGAGTTAAAATGTCACTGGAAAATACACTATAAATTATTCCAATGTCCATCAGATGATGTATGCACCAGCGGCAGCTACCATAAGCAGAAGCAGGCTCTGGAAGATAAATGAGGAAAGGAAGGTGCGCCAAACTAAGTGCAGTATTAACGTTTTAATAACCATTAATAAAAACAGCCAAATGGCTACTCACAAATAGGAAGAAGTAATCAGGCATGTAGAGTGTAAATAGCATACAGGGTCCGGTGTCATCAACAGTCCGAGGGAAAGATGTAGGTCCCAGATGGAGAATAAGGCTGAAGGCTGAAGGCAGATGTAGTGTCAGCAATGGAAGTCCTGGGCGTAGAGATGCTGTATGTATGTTGTTATTCTTCCTGTAGTGGAGGAAGATCCAGGACGATGCGCATCAGCGTGCGCTTCAGCGTGGAGCGCAGCGTGCCGTCGGACCGGAAGTGACCGGAAGTGACGTGGTAAGAAGAACGGACCAATAGGATGACGCGTTTCTCAGCTTCCGCTGTTTCATCAGATCCATGGATATCATGGGGGTGGGCGGAGAATATATGGCAGAAAGGAGTGCTGTGATAGGTCGATTAGCACATATGCATTTGTGGGAAAAGCGCAAAGGGATATTGAAAACATGTATTGCAGGGATACAAGACGGCATGTTTACGAAAAGGAAATTGAATGAAAAATAGTGTGATTTGATAATGGAAGGGAAAAAGGCTTTAATGCTTGAAATAATATATATAAAAAAAGGGGGGGAGGGGAGGTATTATAAGACGAATTTCAAGAGGAGGGAAGGGGAGGGGGGAAAAAAAGGGGAGGGGGACGGTGGTGCTGTTAATATTTAAGCAAGTACAGGGAGAATGATATGGCAATTATGAGAGATCAGGGCTGGATGGAAGACCTTGTAATACCAAGCAGGGATAGTAGGAGAGGATTCATAATCGTAATAATAATGATGATAATGAACTATATAAAATTAACCCATAAATAAAAGTTGGATACAACAAGAGAAAAGGAAGAAGGGGATGGAGTATTGATAACATGATATGTAATGTATAAAGAGGTACACATATATGAATATACACATATGTATACAAAAAAAAAAAAGATAAAAATAAAGGTAAAAATAAAATAAAGATGGAAATAAAAATAAAAATAAAAATAAAAAGGAAAATTATAATAATAATAAAAAAAAAAAACAACCAAAGATAGATAGAAAAAAATTGGTGTGGGTGACTGATATGTATAGACACACACACAAATGCCAACATCCGTATGTATGGCAAAAGTTAGGCGAATGAAAGTGAGGGGACATCTGTATTAATGTGTAAAGAACATGGAGATTATGGGGAAATGGGGGGTATATGTAATAAACATGCATAAAAACACAATAACACATATACATATATACTAAAATCCTACATATATAAAAATTATATAAATTATACATAGGTGATAGAAAACACATGTATAAAACATATATAAATATATATATAAAAAATATATAAAATATATACACATAAAAAATATATATATATAAAAAATATATATATAAAAAATATATACATAAAAACTATGTGAAAAGGGGGAGGGGGGTGGGGTGTAGGGGGAGAAAAGGTGAGGGGGGAGGGTAAAATATAATAATAAAAGCATAATGAAACACATGCAGCGAATTGCATGAGACAAGAATACGCAGGGAAGTAGCAACACAAGAATATTTAGATGATGTTGTTAGTTTCTATTTCTTCATTAAGGCCATGAGGCGACATAGTGTTCAAAGAATATATCCAGTAAGTCTCTTGTCTGCAGAGACGTTGGAATCTCTCAACTGCAGTGGGAGTATCTGGTATGGATTCAATGATCCACACTTGGAGGGCACTAGTGTCTTTGTGATGGTGGGCTGAAAAATGGCGTGCCACACTGTATTTAGGGTTGCCTCCTTGAACTGCACGACGGTGTTCTCCAAATCTGGCCCGTAAGGCTCTGATGGTTCTGCCTACGTAGAGGAGGCCACATGGGCAAGAAATGCAATAAATTACGTAGGTAGTAGAGCAATTGTAAAAAGAACTTAGGTTAAAAGTTTTATTATTGGCCTTGAAAGATTTTTTACCGTGGGTAACATTAGAACAAGTTAGACATAGGGCCTTTTTACATTGAAACATCCCTACAAGGGGGATTAAAGTAAGCTGTTTTAGCATATAGTTCTTATGATTGTTCGGTGCTTTCATTTTGCTTGGAGCAATCTTGCTCTTAATATTTGGGGCCCTACGATAGGCGAACTTGGGAGTGGCTGGTATGGACTTCGATAAGTGAGGATCTTGAGTGAGAATAGTCCAATGCTTCATGAAGATGTTTTCCATTTTCTTATGTTTGGCATGGTATTGGGTGATGAAACGGGTGGTGGGTTCTGGGTTGGATTTTTTGGGGGGCGGCAAGGAGTCTTGGAGGTAGATGGTACGAACTTCTTCAATTAGATGAGGAGGATATCCTTTTTCAATAAATTTGTTTTTAAGTAAAATACTTTGAGATGTATAGTCTTCTAGTCTGGTGCAATTGCGTCTGAGCCAATGGAATTGGCTTTTGGGAACATTGTTAACCCACCTAGGGTGGTGGCAACTGGAATAATGTAGGTAGGAATTGCCAGCTGTGGGCTTAGTATAATTTTTAGCAGTAATGGAATTATCTATATGGAAAAGCTCAAGATCCAGAAAACATATGGACTCAGGGTCCATGGCAGAGGTAAAAGTTAATCCAAAATTATTGCAATTGCAGTAGGTAACGAAGTCTGTAATCGAGGTGGCTGGCCCATCCCAAATGATGATTATGTCGTCTATATAACGACCATAGAAGACGAGATTGGCCGAAAAGGGGTTGTTGACTTCAATGCATCTGGACTCCCACAGTCCCATGGTGAGGTTAGCGTAGCTCGGGGCAAAATTTGCGCCCATCGCGGTACCTTGCTTTTGTAGAAAAAATTCCCCAGCAGATAGAAAATAATTGTGCTCCAGACAAAAATGTGTGGCCAATAGGATGAACTCAATTTGGAGTGAATTAAGATCAGGATCATCTTTCAAGAAGTGGGCCACTACCTCAAGACCCACAGAATGTGGTATGGAAGTGTAAAGAGAGCATACATCAAGGGATACCCAAGAATATGAGGGTTCCCAAGTGTAAGGTTTGAGTAGGTCAATCAAGTGGGTGCCATCACGGATGTAGGAGGGAAGAGCTTGAGCTAATGGTTGTAGGAAATGATCAATGTAGAGGGAAAAGCTGGTGGTGATACTATCCATGGAGGCAACAATGGGACGGCCTGGCGGGTTGATGGTATCTTTGTGAATTTTTGGTAAGTGATACAAATATGGTACTTGAAAAAAGGGTTTCAGGAAAAAGGCGGCCTCTAACTTGTTCAGGATCCCATCAGCGAAAGCTTGCTTGATGATGTTGGTGGCTTCTTCTGTAAATTTCGGCAATGGGTCAGCTTTTAATTTTTCATAGGTGTTTTTGTCAGAGAGGAGTCGTGTTGTTTCTTTCATATAGTCAATTTTGTTCTGTAGCACTATACCTCCTCCCTTATCTGCAGATCTGATAATGATGTTTGGATTTGTACTTAAGGATTTCAAAGCTTCATATTCTGGTGGGCTAAGATTGTTATTATATCGTTGAGATTTGGATGATTCAGATGCACATAGGTCGGTAAGTTCTTTGAAAACTACTTGATAGAATGTGGATAAGTAAGGACCTTTTGATTGGGTGGGATTAAAGATGGATTTGGGTCTGAATGAAGTGTGGGCTATAGACGGATTGGATTGAGTATATTGTGACCACACTATCAGGTCATCCTCTTCATCCACGTTCCATAAGTCGCAAAGGTCTTGAATTGCTTGTTGGTCCGCAGAGGTATCTAAGAGGTTGGGTGTAACATCAGAGGGGGTGGTGGAAGGATAAGTAGTATTATCGGCTTTCATATTGAAATGTCTTTTTAGGGTAAGGTTACGAATAAATTTATTAAGATCTTTGAACATGGTGAAAGAATTGGGAAGGGTGGTGGGAGCAAAATTCAGACCTCTGGCCAATAATGAAGTTTCTTGCGCATTCAGGGTGAGGGAAGATAGATTATAAATTTTTATAGTTTTCTCAATTTGTCCGGGCGTAATGAATGGAGGTTTGTGTTTCCCTCCTCTTCCTCTTCCTCCTCTTCTACGTGTTTTCTTTTGGTTTTTGGAAGGGATGGGCTGAGTGGAGGGGTCTGCACTAAAAAAGGAAAAGAAGAGGAAGCGGAAATGGGTGCCAGTAAGTCACCAGATGTAGCTATGGGGGTAACAGTAGATGTGGGTCTAGCTGGAGCATGAGGACAGACAATGGGTGTAGTATCTAAAATATCCTGGGGGATGGAGTCTACAGTGGATAATACCAAGGAGCTGGTGGAGTTGGGGATAATGAGGGGGTGACTGTCTTTGATAGTGCTAGTATCAAGGGAAAGGTATGGGGTAGAAGTTACTTTGAGTGATTTGGTGGGTCTAGGGGCAGTGGTAGTGATGGCAGGACGTGGTCCAGGGAATGCAGGTGTGTGGGTGGGAAGGGGAGGGGGAAGGGGAAGTTTGGGTAGGGATGGCAGTCACCCCCTCATTATCCCCAACTCCACCAGCTCCTTGGTATTATCCACTGTAGACTCCATCCCCCAGGATATTTTAGATACTACACCCATTGTCTGTCCTCATGCTCCAGCTAGACCCACATCTACTGTTACCCCCGTAGCTACATCTGGTGACTTACTGGCACCCATTTCCGCTTCCTCTTCTTTTCCTTTTTTAGTGCAGACCCCTCCACTCAGCCCATCCCTTCCAAAAACCAAAAGAAAACACGTAGAAGAGGAGGAAGAGGAAGAGGGGGGAAACACAAACCTCCATCCATTACGCCCGGACAAATTGAGAAAACTATAAAAATTTATAATCTATCTTCCCTCACCCTGAATGCGCAAGAAACTTCATTATTGGCCAGAGGTCTGAATTTTGCTCCCACCATCCTTCCCAATTCTTTCACCATGTTCAAAGATCTTAATAAATTTATTCGTAACCTTACCCTAAAAAGAGATTTCAATATGAAAGCCGATAATACTACTTATCCTTCCACCACCCCCTCTGATATTACACCCAACCTCTTAGATACCTCTGCGGACCAACAAGCAATTCAAGACCTTTGCGACTTATGGAACGTGGATGAAGAGGATGACCTGATAGTGTGGTCACAATATACTCAATCCAATCCGTCTATAGCCCACACTTCATTCAGACCCAAATCCATCTTTAATCCCACCCAATCAAAAGGTCCTTACTTATCCACATTCTATCAAGTAGTTTTCAAAGAACTTACCGACCTATGTGCATCTGAATCATCCAAATCTCAACGATATAATAACAATCTTAGCCCACCAGAATATGAAGCTTTGAAATCCTTAAGTACAAATCCAAACATCATTATCAGATCTGCAGATAAGGGAGGAGGTATAGTGCTACAGAACAAAATTGACTATATGAAAGAAACAACATGACTCCTCTCTGACAAAAACACCTATGAAAAATTAAAAGCTGACCCATTGCCAAAATTTACAGAAGAAGCCACCAACATCATCAAGCAAGCTTTCGCTGATGGGATCCTGAACAAGTTAGAGGCCGCCTTTTTCCTGAAACCCTTTTTTCAAGTACCATATTTGTATCACTTACCAAAAATTCACAAAGATACCATCAACCCGCCAGGCCGTACCATTGTTGCCTCCATGGATAGTATCACCACCAGCTTTTCCCTCTACATTGATCATTTCCTACAACCATTAGCTCAAGCTCTTCCCTCCTACATCCGTGATGGCACCCACTTGATTGACCTACTCAAACCTTACACTTGGGAACCCTCATATTCTTGGGTATCCCTTGATGTATGCTCTCTTTACACTTCCATACCACATTCTGTGGGTCTTGAGGCAGTGGCCCACTTCTTGAAAGATGATCCTGATCTTAATTCACTCCAAATTGAGTTCATCCTATTGGCCACACGTTTTTGTCTGGAGCACAATTATTTTCTATCTGCTGGGGAATTTTTTCTACAAAAGCAAGGTACCGCGATGGGCGCAAATTTTGCCCCGAGCTACGCTAACCTCACCATGGGACTGTGGGAGTCCAGATGCATTGAAGTCAACAACCCCTTTTCGGCCAATCTCGTCTTCTATGGTCGTTATATAGACGACATAATCATCATTTGGGATGGGCCAGCCACCTCGATTACAGACTTCGTTACCTACTGCAATTGCAATAATTTTGGATTAACTTTTACCTCTGCCATGGACCCTGAGTCCATATGTTTTCTGGATCTTGAGCTTTTCCATATAGATAATTCCATTACTGCTAAAAATTATACTAAGCCCACAGCTGGCAATTCCTACCTACATTATTCCAGTTGCCACCACCCTAGGTGGGTTAACAATGTTCCCAAAAGCCAATTCCATCGGCTCAGACGCAATTGCACCAGACTAGAAGACTATACATCTCAAAGTATTTTACTTAAAAACAAATTTATTGAAAAAGGATATCCTCCTCATCTAATTGAAGAAGTTCGTACCATCTACCTCCAAGACTCCTTGCCGCCCCCCAAAAAATCCAACCCAGAACCCACCACCCGTTTCATCACCCAATACCATGCCAAACATAAGAAAATGGAAAACATCTTCATGAAGCATTGGACTATTCTCACTCAAGATCCTCACTTATCGAAGTCCATACCAGCCACTCCCAAGTTCGCCTATCGTAGGGCCCCAAATATTAAGAGCAAGATTGCTCCAAGCAAAATGAAAGCACCGAACAATCATAAGAACTATATGCTAAAACAGCTTACTTTAATCCCCCTTGTAGGGATGTTTCAATGTAAAAAGGCCCTATGTCTAACTTGTTCTAATGTTACCCACGGTAAAAAATCTTTCAAGGCCAATAATAAAACTTTTAACCTAAGTTCTTTTTACAATTGCTCTACTACCTACGTAATTTATTGCATTTCTTGCCCATGTGGCCTCCTCTACGTAGGCAGAACCATCAGAGCCTTACGGGCCAGATTTGGAGAACACCGTCGTGCAGTTCAAGGAGGCAACCCTAAATACATTGTGGCACGCCATTTTTCAGCCCACCATCACAAAGACACTAGTGCCCTCCAAGTGTGGATCATTGAATCCATACCAGATACTCCCACTGCAGTTGAGAGATTCCAACGTCTCTGCAGACAAGAGACTTACTGGATATATTCTTTGAACACTATGTCGCCTCATGGCCTTAATGAAGAAATAGAAACTAACAACATCATCTAAATATTCTTGCGTTGCTACTTCCCTGCGTATTCTTGTCTCATGCAATTCGCTGCATGTGTTTCATTATGCTTTTATTATTATATTTTACCCTCCCCCCTCACCTTTTCTCCCCCTACACCCCACCCCCCCCTCCCCCTTTTCACATAGTTTATATATATTTTTTATATATATATTTTTATATATATATATATATTTTTTATGTGTATATATTTTATATATTTTTTATATATATATTTATATATGTTTTATACATGTGTTTTCTATCACCTATGTATAATTTATATAATTTTTATATATGTAGGATTTTAGTATATATGTATATGTGTTATTGTGTTTTTATGCATGTTTATTACATATACCCCCCATTTCCCCATAATCTCCATGTTCTTTACACATTAATACAGATGTCCCCTCACTTTCATTCGCCTAACTTTTGCCATACATACGGATGTTGGCATTTGTGTGTGTGTCTATACATATCAGTCACCCACACCAATTTTTTTCTATCTTTGTTTTTTTTTTTATTATTATTATTATAATTTTCCTTTTTATTTTTATTTTTATTTCCATCTTTATTTTATTTTATTTTTACCTTTATTTTTATCTTATTTTTTTTTTTTTTTTTGTATACATATGTGTATATTCATATATGTGTACCTCTTTATACATTACATATCATGTTATCAATACTCCATCCCCTTCTTCCTTTTCTCTTGTTGTATCCAACTTTTATTTATGGGTTAATTTTATATAGTTCATTATCATCATTATTATTACGATTATGAATCCTCTCCTACTATCCCTGCTTGGTATTACATGGTCTTCCATCCAGCCCTGATCTCTCATAATTGCCATATCATTCTCCCTGTACTTGCTTAAATATTAACAGCACCACCGTCCCCCTCCCCTTTTTCCCCCCCTCCCCTTCCCTCCTCTTGAAATTCGTCTTATAATACCTCCCCTCCCCCCCTTTTTTTATATATATTATTTCAAGCATTAAAGCCTTTTTCCCTTCCATTATCAAATCACACTATTTTTCATTCAATTTCCTTTTCGTAAACATGCCGTCTTGTATCCCTGCAATACATGTTTTCAATATCCCTTTGCGCTTTTCCCACAAATGCATATGTGCTAATCGACCTATCACAGCACTCCTTTCTGCCATATATTCTCCGCCCACCCCCATGATATCCATGGATCTGATGAAACAGCGGAAGCTGAGAAACGCGTCATCCTATTGGTCCGTTCTTCTTACCACGTCACTTCCGGTCACTTCCGGTCCGACGGCACGCTGCGCTCCACGCTGAAGCGCACGCTGATGCGCATCGTCCTGGATCTTCCTCCACTACAGGAAGAATAACAACATACATACAGCATCTCTACGCCCAGGACTTCCATTGCTGACACTACATCTGCCTTCAGCCTTCAGCCTTATTCTCCATCTGGGACCTACATCTTTCCCTCGGACTGTTGATGACACCGGACCCTGTATGCTATTTACACTCTACATGCCTGATTACTTCTTCCTATTTGTGAGTAGCCATTTGGCTGTTTTTATTAATGGTTATTAAAACGTTAATACTGCACTTAGTTTGGCGCACCTTCCTTTCCTCATTATAAGCAACTTGCTGTTGTACTTCCAACATCCCTTCTCAACAGCATGTACTTTGTCGAATTACATTCAGCTTCTTCTGGATATAACTATTATGTTCCTTCGACAAAGGCTTAGTGAGTGCATCAGCAGTCATCTCCTCTGACGTTCAGTATTGAATGTCAATAACACCTTGCTCTTGATTATCCTTCAGTAGGGGATACTTGACGTTGATGTGTTTGGTCCTAGAATTGACCCTCTCTGATTGCGTAAGCTTTATACATCCCTGGTTATCTTCAAAAATGGGAATTGTTTTTTACATGTCTACCCTAATGTCCACAAAGAGTTGATAAATCCATATCGCTTCTTGACACGTGTGTGCTACTGCAATGTACTCTGCTTCAGTAGAGGATAGAGTGACAATTACCTGCTTTCGACTAGACCAACTTATGGTTCCTTCCCCATACTGTAAGATGAATCCACTGGATTTATTACCACAACGGTGACGTAATTTCCTCACGGATGACACATCACACCGAGCTGACGCATGCGCAGTACATAAATGAAGACAGCAGATGATACCTCTGTTTGAGACAACGGACCGGCGCTTCCTGGATCATTGACTAACGCTATACAGTGGCCAGCAGAATCCCCAGCCAGACTACCTGAACTGAATCAACCTCAGCTGATAAAATCCTATGCAGTGTGAGAATTCCAGCCACCTGCGGATCAGAATTGAGATACCGGGACATCAGTTTCAGGATCAACACTCTACAGGTGAAACTCGAAAAATTTGAATATCGTGCAAAAGTTAATTTATTTCACTAATGCAACTTAAAAGGTGAAACTAATATAGGAGATAGACTCATTACATGCAAAGCAAGATAATTCAAGCCGTGATTTGTCATAATTGTGATGATTATGGCTTACAGCTCATGAAAACCCCAAATCCACAATCTCCGAAAATTTTAATATTACATGCAATCAATAAAACAAGGATTGTACATAGAACAATATCGGACCCCTGAAAAGTATAAGCATGCATATGTACTCAGTACTTGGTTTAGGCCCCTTTTGCAGCAATTACTGCCTCAATGCGGCGTGGCATGGAAGCTATCAGCCTAGGCACTGCTGAGGTGTTCTGGAAGACCAGGATGCTTCAATAGCGGCCTTCAGCTCTTCTGCATTGTTCGGTCTCATGTCTCTCATCTTTCTCTTGGCAATGCCCAATAGATTCTCTATGGGGTTCAGGTCAGGCAATTTTACTGGCCAATCAAGCACAGTAATCCCACGTCATTGAACCAGGTTTTGGTGCCTTTGGCAGTGCGGGCAGGTGCCAAGTCCTGCTGGAAAATGAAGTCAGCATCCCCATAGAGCTCGTCTGTGGAAGGAAGCATGAAGTGCTCCAAAATCTCCTGGTAGACGGCTGCATTGGCCCTGGACTTAATGAAGCACAGTGGACCAACACCAGCAGATGACATGGCTCCCCAAATCAACACAGACTGTGGAAACTTTAAACTGGACTTCAAGCATCTTGCAGTGTGTGCCTCTCCATACTTCCTCCATACTCTGGGTCCTTGGTTTCCAAATGAGATGCAAAATTTGCTCTCATCAGAAAAGAGGACTTTGGACCACTGAGCAACAGACCAGGTCTGTTTTTCTTTAGTCCACGAAAGACGTTTCTGACGTTGTTTGTTGTTCAGGAGTGGCTTGACAAGAAGCCCATGTCCAGGATCCGTCTGTGTGTGGTGGCTCTTGATGCACTTGACTCCAGCCTCAGTCCACTCCGTGTGAAAGTCCACAACACTTTTGAATGGCCTTTTCCTGACACTCCTCTCCAGGCTGCGGTCATCCCTGCTGCTTGTGCACCTTTTTCTTCCACACTTTTCCCTTCCACATAACTTTCTATTAATGTGCTTTGATACAGAACTTTGGGAACATCCAACGTCTTTTGCAATTACCTTTTGAGGCTTTCCCTCCTTATGGAGAGTGTCAATGATGGTTTTCTGCACAACTGTCAGGTCAGCAGTCTTTCCCGTGACTGTGATTCCTACTGAACCAGACTGAGAGACAATTTAAAGGCTCAGGAACCCTTTGCAGGTGTTATGGCTTAATTAGCTGATTAGAGTGGGACACTTTGAGCCTAGAATATTGCACCTTTTCACAATATTCTAATTTTCTGAGATTGTGGATTTGGGGTTTTCATGAGCTGTAAGCCATAATCATCACAATAATGACAAATCACAGCTTGAACTATCTTGCTTTGCATGTAATGAGTCTATCTCATATATTATTTTCACCTTTTAAGTTGCATTAGTGAAACAAATGAACTTTTGCACGATATTCAAATTTTTTGAGTTTCACCTGTACGGTGTACGATTTGTCTGCTGTAAATGAATGCCTGTGTTCTGTGACTGACTACATGTGTGTTACTGGAGCAACCAGACTGCCCAACGAAAAGATAACATGCAGCCGCTCAGGGTCTTATACATGCTGTGGCCACAATGTGCTGCTTCACAGTCGCAGCAAAAATTATACCCAATGTCACATTCGGTGTGCACCACTGACACCAAACAGGAACCATTCCAATTAACTGGATCACACAGCAATTGAGAGACAAACACTTGCATCTTTCTACATAAAATATAGAACACAAGCTGTTATGTAATACATTTTTGATGGACTCCCCTTTAGTCCGTTTATTGCTGTGTCTAATAGAAAATTGCAGGAGCAGCCTCACTAGAATGATAATAATGCAATGCATATTTTGTTATACATATGTAGCGGGGTGTCACTTTGAGGAGCCTAAAAGACTACTATGCCCAAAGTACAGCGGGACACCCACAGTGCATTGCCTGGCGCAAGGTCTGCTGGGGAAAGGCTATTTAAGGAGGAGCGGAGCAACACGCGGGTCTCTTTGGACGTCGCTCACCTAGCAAGTGGAGCCTGCGCTGGGTCTGTCGTTGGACTGGGCCTGAGAGTTGGGCCTTGTGATCCAAAGAGCCTCCGGCCTTCACGGGAGACCCCAAGAGTTACCTCATCCATCATCCTTCTAAGGACTGTCGGGAGGATCTGAGACTACGGGAGTCGTGAGACTGTGTACGGGTCTCCTGGGTAGATGACTGTTCTTTTTCCCTGTGGATTACAAATACCCTTTTTAATGCACCACCATTGCTAGTGAAGATCTCTCCCAACGGAGCATCGTATCTGCAATAGTCAGGCCTGACTTTAAAGTAATTAGACACTGTTTGGGCGCCATCTTTGCCCACGAGGGGGAAGCTCGTGAGCGCAGTTGATTGACATTGAGTGTGTGAAATACTGTTAATGCCGCGTACACACAATCGTTTTTCACGTCGTTAAAAATGCCATTTTTTAAATTGGCCATTAAAACCGATCGTGTGTAGGCTCCAGAGCATTTTTAACGACGTGAAAAATGGCCTAAAAAAAATGAGAACCTGCTCTATTTTTTCACGTCGTTTTTCACTGCGTTTTTTTTAACTACGTGAAAAACGATAGTGTGTATGCTTTTACGAGGGGAAAAAAAACGCGCATGCTCAGAATCAAGTATGAGACGGGAGCGTTCGTTCTGGTAAAACTAGCGTTCGTAATGGAGATGGCACATTCGTCACGCAGTAACGGACTGAAAAGCACGAGGCTGAAAAGCGCGAATCGTCGCTCAACAAACTTTACTAACATGAAGGGTGGCGCCATTCGAACGGAACTTCCCCTTTATAGTGCCGTCGTACGTGTTATACGTCACTGCGCTTTGCTCAAGCGTTTTTTTTTAATGAGCGTGTGTATGCAAGACAGGCTTGAGAGGAAACAAGAAAAATCACGTCGAGAAAAACGTTGTTTTTGAAAATGACATTAAAAACGATCGTGTGTACGCGGCATTAGAATTTATTGCTTGATTATATGCTTAAGGCTCCATGTACACAGAAGCTCAAAAACGGTCGTTTTTAAAGCAGCAGAAAAAGCTAGCTTTTATCAGCGTTTTTTTACTAGCTTTTATTAGCGTTTTTCAGTGTAGCGTTTTTTCGTTTTTTTTTTCAATGGACCAAAAAACGCTAAAAAACGCTCGCGGCCAGCGTTTTTGAGCGTTTATGAGCGTTTATCGGCGTTTTGCATTTTTTTCTGCCGAAAAACTGCACTTTGAACGCAAATTTCTTGCGTTCAGAAAAAAGCCCATTAACTCCACTGCTCATTAAAGCTAAAAAACTTTATATGTACATGAACACATAGGCTAAACAGAGTGCAGTTAATGGGCTTTTTAAAAAAAATTTTTTTTTTCAACAAGAAAAACGACCGTGTGTGGTCTTTTTGTCATTTTTCCCGACGTGAAAAACGGCATTAAAAACGACGGGAAAAATTAGAACATGCTCTAATTTTTATCGTCGTTTTTCCCGTCATTTTTTTCCACTGCAGTTTTCCCATAGGGAAACACTGCCACGGAGCCTACACACAGTCGTTTTTCTCGACAAGAGAAAAAATGACGGGAAAAACGACCGTGTGTGGGGGAACAAGCCGTTCCCTCGTTTTTCATGTCATGATTCACAGCGTTTTTTTAACCGCCGTGAATCACGATCGTGTGTACGCGGCATAACAGTTAACATTGCAGGGCTCTGCATAGGCATATGTACTACTGTTTAACTTTAGGTTTTATACTCAGTAAAACTTACTTGTAATTAAGCAAATACGCTGTGTGGTTATATGTTTATTGCGGTATTGTGATCCCCTTAGCTAACGGGTTCCACAATCCAATATTTACTGCTATCTGTGCCAAGGGAGGTTAGAGCCAGTTACTGGGAGTTGACAGCAGTGTGTTACAGGCCCAATATATACCGTATTTAAAATCAGGGGAAAATCGTGGGTGCGTGTTATACGCCGATACTCACCTATCCCTGGCGATCTCCGCTGACTGTGAGCGGAGCGGAGCAATCGCCGCCGAGATACACATAGCCGAGTGTATTCGGCTATACTCGGCTTTTCTCGGCTCCGCTCACAGTCACGCCCAGTCCCGCCATTGGACCTGTGATATGTCCATCATAGGGCGGGACTCGGCGTGACTGTGAGCGAAGCCGAGAAAAGCCGAGTATAGCCGAATACACTCGGCTATGTGTATCTCGGCTCCGCCCAGTCCCTGCGTTCTCTGCGGCGTTCGCCGCGCTCCGCCCTGTATCAGCGGCGATCTCGGCGGCGCCAAATTTAAATTCAAGGCTGCACTGGACACTGGGCAAGGCTGCACTGGACACTGGCAAGGCTGCACTAGACACTGGCAAGGCTGCACTAGACACTGGCAAGGCTGCACTGGACACTGGCAATGCTGCACTGGACACTGGCAATGCTGCACTGGACACTGGCAATGCTGCACTGGACACTGGCAATGCTGCACTGGACACTGGCAATGCTGCACTGGACACTGGGCAAGGCTGCACTGGACACTGGCAAGGCTGCACTGGACACTGGCAAGGCTGCACTGGACACTGGCAAGGCTGCTGGCAAGGCTGCACTGTGACAAGGCTGCAAATGACACTGGTAAGGCTGCATTTAAATGTAATTTTTTTTTTCTTAAACTACCCTCCTAAAAGTTTTTTTCCCTAAAATTCCCTGCTAAACTTGGGGTGCGTGTTATACGCCGGCGCGTGTTATACGCCGATAAATACGGTACATATCAGCAGCCCTCTTAACTGGGGGTATTGCTACACATACTTTTATGTTAATTGTTGTGAGTCAAAGAAAAGGGTGATGACATGTTAGAAAAACAGTGAGTGACTGAGCATGAAGGAACTTGGCGACAGAGCTCCAAATTCTTCACATACCAATCACTAACAAAGCAAAATAAAAAAGATTTATGCTTTTGAAACAGTGTGAACTTTACATATAGAAAATAATGAAGCATGAAAATAACGTTATTCATTATGTCCAATCTGTGTCATGCATAAAGCCATCATAAAGTCACCATCTGCAAACTAACAGCAGGTGATGTCTTATTCTATAATATATTCATAGGTTGCAGTGTGTGCTTTTATTTTCTTGACATTAACAATAATCTTTGTTTTTTGCCTACTACCATTCTGTGACATATAAGTTAAAGTGTAACTTCGCTCTCTCAATCAACATTGACTATTTTAACCACTTGCTTACTGTGCACTAAACCCCCTTCGTGCCCGGACCAATTTTCAGCTTTCAGTGCTCTCACAATTTGAATGACAATTACTCACTCAGGTAATAATGTACCCAAATGAATTTTTTGTCCTTTTTTTCATACAAATAGAGCTTTCTTTTGGTGGTATTTGATCACCTCTGGGTTTTTTATTTTTTGCGCTATAAATGAAAAAATACGGAAAATTTAGAAAAAAAATAACTATTTTTTTTTAGTTTATGTGATAAAATTTTGCAAATTATAAATTTTTCTTCATAAATTTTGGCCACAATTTATACTGCTACATATCTTTGGTAAAAAATAACCCAAATTAGTGGATATTATTTGGTCTTTGTGAAAGTTATAGAGTCTACAAGCTGTGGTGCGGATCATAAACAATTGATCACACCTAATGTACTGGTGGCCTATCTCATTTCTTACGACCCGAACAAGCCAGGAAAGTACAAATACCCTCAAAATGACCCCTTTTTTGAAAGTAGACATTCCAAGGTATTTAGTAAGATGCATGGTGAGGTTTTTGATGTTGTAATTTTTTCCCACAATTCATTGCAAAATGAAGATTTTTTTTTTTTTTTTTTTTTTTTCCACAAAATTGTCATTGTAATAGGTTATTTCTCTCACATGGCATGTGTATACCACAAATGACGCCCCAAAATACATTCTGCTACTCCTCCTGAGTATGGTGATACCACCTGTGTGGGACTTTTTCACAGCCTGGCCACATACACATGTCCAACATGCAGGGAGCACCATCAGGTATTCTAGGAGCATAAATTACACATCTAACTAGTTGACTACCTATTACATTTTTGAAGGGCCTGGAGCACCAGGACAATGGAAACACCCACAAAGTGACCCCATTTTGGAAAGCCAACACCCCAACGTATAATCTATGAGGCATAATGAGTCTTTTGAACGGTTCATTTTTTTGCAGAAGTTTTTGTAAAATGTGGAAAAAAAATGAAAACGCAATTTTTTTACGCAAAGGTGTGCATTTATAAGGAATTGCCAACACATAGCATGTACATAGCAAAAATTACACCCCAAAATACATTCTGCTACTCCTCCTGAGTAAGGATGATACTAAATGTGTGAGACTTTTATACAACCTGGCCACATACAGAGGCCCAACATGCAAGGCACACCATCAGGTGTTTTGGGACACATAGCACGCACATACCAAGAATTACACCCCAAAATACATTCTGCTGAGCAAAGGGTAAACAAAAGATTACCTGTCGTTTTAGTAGGGCAGTTGTCCACAGGAGGATAGCACTGGTCCAGGCAGCAGGCAGGGACTTGGTCAGCAAAAGCGAATGCAATTGTCCAGGCAACAGGCAGGAATACTGTCCATAGTCAGTACAGGCAGCAGGCAGGGATACTGTCCATATACAGTCCAGGGTCAGTGCAGACAGAGATTGTCAGCAGTGCCGTAATATTGGTCCTGGTAGTAGGCAGGTCCATGTGGTGTGGTCAGTTCATGCGATAGGCAGAGGCATGATAGCATAGGTCCTACAGGCAGAAGGCAGAAGTAGGGCCTCGTTCAGGACTGAATGGGGACAGAGGCAGGCAAAAAGCATGGTCAAACAGTCCAGGGTCAGTTCCAGATCAGGCAGAGGTATGTACAGAATCGGTAGGCAGAAGCGTGGTCAAATAACAGTCCAGGGTCACTTCCAGATCAGGCAGAGGTATAAACAGAATCGTTAGGCAGAAGCGTGGTCGAATAACAAGCCAGGGTCAGTTACAGAGAAAGCAGAGGCATAAGGGGTGTGAAGGTAAATGGCAGGAAGTGATGGTTATGGTTACCATACTTCACTAATAATGTAGTGAGGTATGGTAACGGCAGAAACAGTCACCTATGCAGAGGCCTGGTTCTGAAGTACATTGGGCACAATAATAAATGGTGTCTCTTCTCTCTCCTCCTCTGGAGCACACCCGACATTTTTTCTGACGTTTTTGGCCTGTTGGTCTGGGAGGGATTTTATCTGGAAAATGGTGCTCGGAGAGTCGGCTAATCACATCGGATCTAATGTTTACTGGTGGGCCGTTCGGGTATAAAAGGGCAGTGGTGATTTCCTCCTGGAAGAAAAGGAAGGATTTGGGTCTTTCAGTGGATTTCCGATATATTACATAGGAGTTGTACACGGCCAAATTAAAAAAATTAATTGAAACTTTTTTATACCACTGGTATGTTCGTCTTGTGGAAAGGTAGGGTTCGAGCATATGGTCGTTGAAGTCGACACCCCCCATGAACTTATTGTATTTGTGGATGCATGTTGGTTTTTGGATCCGGCCATTCCTCCTGGTGATCTCAACGAATGTATTGTTGTGGATGGAAGAAAGCACGTACACATCCCTTCTGTCCCTCCACTTCACAGCCAGAATTTCCTCATTCCGTAAACTCGCCGTCTCCCCTCTTCTTAATTTTTTGTTGACCAGGCTTTGAGGAAAGCCCTTCCGGTTCGTCCGTACGGTGCCACATGCTGGAGTGTTCATTCTGTGAAGGTTTCGGAACAGGGGCAAACTTGTATAAAAGTTGTCCACATACAAGTGGTAGCCTTTCTCCAGAAGTGGGTTTATGAGTTCCCAAACTATTTTCCCACTGGTTCCTATGTAGTCTGGGCAATTAGGGGGTGCAGTTGGGTGTCCTTCCCTTTGTATACAATGAAGGCATACGTATACCCTGTGGCTCGGTCGCACAATTTATAGAGCTTCACCCCATAGCGGGTCCTTTTGGTGGGAATAAATAGTTTTATGCCCAGCCTGCCAGAAAATTTGATAAGGGACTCATCCACGCATATGTGTTGGTCTGGGGTAAACAAATGGGGCAAGATTTCAGAAAAATTATTTAGTAGCGGCCGAATTTTATAAAGCTTATCAAAATTTGGGTCATTTCGGGGAGGGCACTGGGTATTGTCATTGTAGTGTAGGAATCTCATAATCATGAGATATCTGGTCCTGGGCATTACTGAGGAAAAGATGGGCATGTGGTAGATGGGGCGGAATGACCAATATGAACGCAATTGATTTTTTCCGTTTTGTCCCATGCAGAATGTGAGGCCCAAAAAAATTCTAAACTCCTCCACTGTAAGGGATTTCCACTGGTAGGGATGGGCATAAGAGGACGTTGGGTTGCTTGTTATGAACTGTTGGGCATATAGGTTGCACTGGGCCACAATTAATGCAAGCATGTCGTCAGTGCAAATTAAATTGAAAAAGTCAATCGGGGAAAAGTTTTCTGTATCCACCTGGACCCCTGGCTGGGCAGTGAAAGGGGGAATGTTGGCTTCTCCTGAATTAGGAGGAAGCTACAAGGGGTACTGAAGGGAATAGGGAAAGCTGGCATGGGACCTAACCCTTTGGGACTGAGGTGACACCCCACTGGTACGTGGCCTTGCTTGCCGAGGTACTGCAGTGCTGGTGGATGGCACTGCAGTGGTGGTGGATGGCACTGCGGTGCTGGTGGATGGCACTGCCTCCTCAGCAGAACGCCTTCGTCTGGCGGGCAGGCCCTCCTCCTCCCCCTCCTCAGCTGTCATTGATCCACTGCTTAGGATAGGCTCATAGTCAACATCAGACTCATAATCTGAATTTGCGGAGGAATCCGAATCGGAGAGCTCCCTGTTGCTCCTGTCGGCCGCAAGAATATCGTACGCCTCCTCGGCTGAAAACAATCTTTTAGCCATTGTTGGTGATGACAGAAGGCACTGGCACTGACAGATGGCACTTATACGTGGCACTGATGACACTGATACGTGGCACTGATACGTGGCACTGATGACACTGATATGTGGCACTAGTGACGCTGATAACAGATGACAGGTGGCACTGATGGCAGGTGGCACTAATGACAGGTGGCACTGACAGATGGACACTGGCAGATGGGCACTGTTTTTCTCTTTGTAAAATGTGTTTTCTTTTTTTTCTTTTTTTTACTCACAATGGCTGTAGCTGCAGCACAGATCGCTCTCCCTCCTCACACGCGGTCTCTGTGTGAGGAGAGAAAGCCGGCAATGAGAGATGAGAGATGATCTCATATGTTTACATTTGAAATCATCTCTGATTGGACAGTAAGATCGAGTGCTAAATGGCCTCTGTGATTGGCCATTTAGCACGATCTGTGATTGGCTGTGTCCAAGGGACACGACCAACACACGCGCGGGGAGGGAGTAAACAGGAGGACGTCCATGGACGTCCTCCCAGCAATTGAGCGCCGCAATGCAGGCGTCTTTTGCCAATAGCCCGGGCGCGAAGTGGTTAATCCTTATGCTGCTAGCATTGGCAAATATATAGTAAAGTACCGTATATACTCGAGTATAAGCCGACCCGAATATAAGCCGAGGCACCTAATTTTACCACAAAAACTGGGAAAACGTATTGACTCGAGTATAAGCCTAGGGTGTGCCTCACTTTGCCACACTGTGTCCATGCCTCACTGTGTCCATGCCTCACTGTGTCCATGCCTCACTGTGTCCATGACTAGTCTGACGTTTAACATGGGAGTCTATAGAGGGGGTGCCCGGCTTTGAAAACTCGTTTCTCCCCGGCTGTAGGTCCCCTGGACAAGAAACTTTGCACACTTGTAGAGGAAGAGTGGGGCTATATGTGTGCCAAGTTTGGGGTCCAGGGGACCTACGGCCGGCCAGTACTGGCTCCCCAAAGTCCGGGAGATCAGGCGCAAAAAGGTGACTCGAGTATAAGCCGAGGGGGGGCATTTTCAGCACAAAAAATTGTGCTTAAAAACTCGGCTTATACTCGAGTATATACGGTATATCTTATTTACTTGTTTAAATTTGTTTTTACATTTCTTCAGTTACTTTTGGGAAATTATGGCATACATCCCAGGAGACTTGAGGAGCGGGTTTTCTTAGCCAATCACACTCTCCTGCCTGCATGGCTGAGCTAAGGGCAGATTGATTCCAGGAAGTAAATGCTACATGCAGTGTCGTCACTAGGGGGTGGCTATTAAGGCTAGAGCCCCAAATCTGGGGCCCATAGCTCCGAGTCCAGGGCCGGCCCTACCATGAGAGTGTCCCACACAGCCGCGGCACTATCACTGAGTCTGCATGATGAGTGTGAGAATGAGTCTCCTCCTTGCTCCGCCCATATCATAGAGTCGGGAGGAACCTTCTCACACAGAGCTCCTGAGCAGGTGAGTGCAGACCATGGGAGAGGGGGAATAATCTGTACTACCCTAGCCATGGGTGTCCACAGAACTTTTTTCAGGGGGAAGAGGGGGGGGGGGGGGCGCTTCGACAGCGGCGGTACACAGTCACATTTACTTTCTTCTACCGCTAGCAGGGGTTAAAAGCGCCCCACTAGCGGACGAATAGCGGCGCTAAAGCAATGGTAAAGCGCCACTAAAACTAGCGGCGCTTTACCGATAACGCCGCCAGATGGCAGTGTGAAATAGCTCTTGAGATAATTCAGCTTCACTTTGTATTGGAAGTTATTCAGGCCAGGCGTACCAGTCCATGCCTATATAAATATAGCCTAGAGAATGTACATCTTTCTATACTGCAATACAGTATAGGTTTTCATCAAGATCAAAATATGACCTTTAGGCTAGCCTTGCTGTCTCCTAACACATTATCACAGGACTCTGTCACAATATACAGGGTCAATTAGCACAATGAAAGATCCTCAGAAGCCATCCTAGATTCATTTACATCACAACAGGTGGGCTGGAGTTGGTGACATTAGCATCTAACAGTATGTGTCCCAACATTATGAATGAGTCACTTTTTCAGTTAACCTGTTGAGTTCAGAATCAACAACCAGTAAATAGTTATTTTACTTATATCCTGGGAGATATTGTGGATAAATATTACTATCCCATTTTAGGTAGTCCAAGGTATATTTCCTCAGTCACCCTATGCCCAAAGTGACTCCTGTCACACTGACTTTCATCATCTGGTTGCCAAGATGTAGGATGTGGAAGAAGACATGCAAACCACGAAATTTGCGGTCCACCGGGTTCAAACTCAGCAAGTAGATGACTGTTACTTCCTCTGTGACATGCAGAGATACCTGGAGGACTTGGATAACCGCAACCGTCGCAATTTGTGGCCTCCCGGAGGCGACGGACTCAGAGGACTTGAAAACCACTCTCCAGGCCTTGTTTAATGGTCTGTTGGGAGACCCTGCATCCCAACACAATGAATTTGATAGGCTCTAAAACCTAAAGGTCCACCATCAAGACCCCAAGATGTTATCTGTAGGGTGCATTGCTATACTTTGAAAGAGGATATCACGCAAGTTACGAAACGTATTCTCTGTGAAGGTGCTTCTGTCCAACTGTGCCCGGGCTTATCCTGGATTACCTTACAAAGGCGCATATTACTACAGCCACTTCTTTATTCCCTGCGTGAGACTAACATCATCCAACGCTGGGGTTCATCCTCGAAGCCACCCACAATGGGAAATCGCAGTCCTCTGCATCCCTGAAGATCTGCGTACATTCTGCGAGATCCTGGATATATCTACTCTGGAACTCCCCGGTTGGGACCTCATCCACCTCCTCCCCCACCACCAATTGTCTGGCAGAGGGTTACCACCCATAAACATCTATGTCCTCCTGATGCGCCACTCAAGAGCCCTAAAACAAAACCTGCTTTTGCTGGTTCTACTTGTTACGTTCAAACCATCGGATTCCCCCCTCTTTTTTTGCATATTATAGAATGTTTTGTGTGAATATCCAATAGTTGGCCTTTGATGGCCTTAGTTTATGCTAGCTTATATATTTCCTGTGGACTGCTGAGGGTCCGGACATGATGGTTGAGTTCTTTTGTGCTTGGCTATTATGACGGCGTCACAGTATCCTTGGACAATACTCATTTTACGATTTGCCTATGTGTTTCTGCTAGTTTTTTACGAATTTAATAATGTTTTTTTATTGAGATGTAGTATAATAGTAAAGTGTCACAAGTAAAAATTTAATACAATAACCTATAACCATTAAGCACAGGGGTCAAAAAAGAAAAAAAGGGTCACGTGTGAATAGTGCATTAAGTGCAGTGGTCATAAGGAACAACACACATAGCCCAAAAACCCAAAATGTACCACACACAGAGCGCAAAAATCAAAAACACACAAGAAGCAAAGCACAGCAATCCGGCGTGAACAATATTCACAGTGCAGGGATCAAGAGTGTGTGACCCACAAAACACCGGGTTCAAGAGTGCACAAACTCAAAGCACAGGGATCAGAAGGGATCTATACACAAAGTGCAGGGATCAGGGGTGCACATCACACAAAAATCACCAGTGCACTACGCACAAAGTGCAGGAATCTGAAGTGCACAAAACACAAGAGTCAGAGGAAGCAATGCACACGACACAAAGATAAAAAGTGAACAACATGCAGAGTGCAGGGGTCAAAAGTGCATATTGAAAAAAAAGTGCAGGGGTCAAATGTGCATATTAACCACTTGTCGACTGGCTCACGCCGATATACGTCGGTAAAGTGGCACGGGTGCGCAAAATCACGTACCCATACGTCGGCCCTTTAAGAGTCGCCAGAGGGTGCCACCCATGCAATCTGTCCTCTCTCCTAGTTGGTCCCACACAGTTAGAACACAGTGAGGGAACACAGTTAACCCCTTGATCGCCCCCTAGTGTTATCCCTGCCAGTGACAATTATACAGTAACCAGTGCATTTTTATAGCACTGATCACTCTATAAATGTCAATGGTCCCAAAAACGTGTCAAAAGTGTCCGATCTGTCTGCCGCAATGTTGCAGTCACGATAAAAAAATGTCATCTGTCTGAAGAATGCTTTTCCAGAACGGTTATGGCTTTTTTAGATTTTTTTGGGCAAAATCTGGCTTTCCTATTCTTCAGGCTTATGAATGGTTTGCACCTTGTGGTGAACCCTCTGTATTTGCTCTCATGAAGTCTTCTCTTGATTGAAGACTTTGACAATGATACGCCCAACTCCTGAAGAGTGTCCTTCACTTGTCTGAATGTTGTGAATGGGTTTTTCTTTACCATAGAGAGGATCCTGCGATCATCCACCACAGTTGTCTTCTGTGGACGTCCAGGCCTTTTTATGTTGCTGAGCTCACTAGTGCGTTCTTCTTTCCTCAGAATGTACCAAACTGTTGATTTGGCCACTCCTAATGTTGCTGCTATCTTTCTGATGGAGTTTTTTGAAGCCTTAAGCCCCATACACACGTTCGGACTTTTTGACAACAAACTTCTAAATTGCCAGGTTTTCAAAAAAAATCAGACCGTGTGTACGCTCCATCGGACAAACTTTTTTGGTTTTCATCAGACAAATGTTCGCTCTGCAAACGGACAAACTTTTCGGCAACAAAAGTCCTACGGTGCAAAGTCCTGCCGTGTGTACAGAAATCCATCGGACTTTAGTCCAAAGTACAAACACACACGAAGTTGACCAAAGGGTGGCGGTAAAGAGCAGAAAAGAGCAGAAAAAACACGTGATTTTTGGAAAGTTTGCTGAAAAAGTCCTGCCGTGTGTATGCATACCAAGTTCACGGCCAACGCCCTTCAAACAAAAATCCACAGAACAATTTGTTTGAAGTCCGATCGTGTATATGGGGCTTTACAATGGCCTGTTTTACTTGCACGGACAGCTCCTTTGAACGCATGATGTAGGTTCACAGCAATAGATTCCAAATGCAAATACCACACTTGGAATCAACTCCGGACCATGTACCTGCTTAACTGATGAAGAAATAACAAAGGAGTAGCCCACACCTTGCCATTAAACAGCTTTTGATTTAATTGTCCAATTACTTTTGGTCCCTTGAAAAGGGGGCGTGGGTATTCTTAAGAGCTGTAATTCCTAAACCCTTCCTCCGATTTGGATGTAAATACCCTCAAATTAAACCGGAGCGTGTGCACTTTCAGCTCATATCCATTATAACTATAGCTTGGATATGTTTTTGTACATACCTGAAAAACTTTTTAATTGTGCCTGTGTCCAAATATATTTGGACCTAACTGTATTTGAAATGCATATATGGGAGACCTTTTACAAAGGATTTGTCATTTTTTTCCATCTAGTCCTGAACCAGCTTGGTGACCTCACTTTTTCTAAACTGTAATTAAGCTGAGGCCCTTCCCACACCTATGAACTGATTGGGTAATGAAGGAGCAGCAGTAGACTGATGAGGTTATCTCTCTCCGTATGTCAGCATGTTACTTGTCAGTCCATTTGCATCAGAGTACTCTCCCACCCTGTTCAAATTCCACTATACAGTGAATTACATGTGGCTGATATCAATACAGATTCAGGCATTTACATTAGTTGCATTTGTGGCCACTGTGAGCATAGTTACATAGTTACATAGTTAGTCAGGTTGAAAAAAGAGTCCATCCAGTTCAACCATAAAAAAATAAAATAATATTATCATACAATCCCATATACCTAATTCTATACCCACAGTTGATCCAGAGGAAGGCGAAAAACCCCAGCAGAGCATGATCCAATTTGCTACAGCAGGGAAAAAAATTCCTTCCTGATCCCCCGAGAGGCAATCGGATATTCCCCGGATCAACGTTACCTATAAATGTTAGTACCCAGTTATATTATGTACATTTAAGAAAAAATCCAGGCCTTTCTTAAAGCAATCTACTGAGCTGGCCAGAACCATCTCTGCAGGGAGTCTATTCCACATTTTCACAGCTCTTACTGTGAAGAAACCTTTCCGTATTTGGAGGTGAAATCTCTTTTCCTCTAGACGTAAAGAGTGCCCCCTTGTCCTTTGTGTTGACCGTAAAGTGAATAACTCAACACCAAGTTCACTATATGGACCCCTTATATATTTGTACATGTTGATCATATCCCCCCTTAATCTCCTCTTCTCAAGAGTGAATAAATTCAGTTCCTCTAATCTTTCCTCATAGCTGAGCTCCTCCATGCCTCTTATCAGTTTGGTTGCCCCTCTCTGCACTTTCTCCAGTTCCCCAATATCCTTTTTGTGAACTGGGGCCCAAAACTGAACTGCATATTCCAGATAAGGTCTTACTAATGATTTGTACAGGGGCAAAATGATATCTCTCTCTCTGGAGTCCATACCTCTCTTAATACAAGAAAGGACTTAGCTCGCTTTGGAAACCGCAGCTTGGCATTGCATGCCATTATTGAGCATATGATCTACCAAAACCCCCAGATCCTTCTCCACTACGGATCCCCCCAGTTGTACTCCCCCTAGTATGTATGATGCATTTATATTCTTAGCCCCCAAGTGCATAACTTTACATTTATCAACATTAAACCTCATCTGCCACATAGTTGCCCAATTAGACAGGGCATTGAGGTCGGCTTGTAAATTGGCGACATCCTGTAAGAACGTTATTCCACTGCATAGCTTAGTGTCATCTGCAAAGACAGAAATGTTACTTTTGATCTCAGACCCAATATCATTTACAAAGATATTAAACAGTAAGGGTCGCAACACTGAACCTTGGGGTACACCACTGATAACCTTAGACCATTCAGAGTAAGAATCATTAACCATGACTCTCTGAATTCTGTCTTTTAACCAGTTTTCTATCCATTTACAAACTGATATTTCCAAGCCTGTAGACTGTACCTTCCACATGAGCCGTGTGTGGGGAACTGTATCGAACGCTTTTGCAAAATCCAAGTATACCACGTCCACCGCCACCCCTCTGTCCAAGATTTTACTTACCTCTTCATAAAAAGAAATCAGGTTTGTCTGACAACTTCTGTCTTTCATAAATCCATGCTGTCTGTTGCTTAAAATATTTTTGTCCAGCAAGAACTCATCTATGTGGTCTTTTATTAATCTCTCCAGTATCTTCCCAACTATAGAAGGTAAACTAACACTTCTATAGTTACTTGGTAAATACTTTTTTCCCTTTTTAAATATAGGCACCACATTGGCCCTGCGACCAATCCAGTGGTACTATTCCTGTCATTAATGAGTCCCTAAAAATTTGATACAATGGCTTTGAAATTACAGAGCTCAATTCTTTTAGGATCCATGGATGTACAGGTATGCCATCTGGTCCAGGTGCTTTATCCACCTTTTTTCTGTCTAAATATTTCTGGACCATATCACTCTTGAGTCATTGTAGATTTGGGGCTGTGTCACTACCACCCCCATTTTGGACATGAGCTCCCCAATGCTCCTTTGTATACACAGAGCTGAAGAAAGTATTTAATAAATTAGCCTTCTCTTTGTCCCCAGTCACCGACTCTAGATTATTTTGTAAAGGGCCTACATGCTCAGACTTGACCTTTTTACTATTAATATACTTGAAGAATTTTTTGGGGTTTGTCCTACTATCTTTTGCAATCTGTCGTTCGTTTTGAATTTCAGCATCCTTGATTTCCTTTTTACATATCCTGTTATATTCTTTGTAACATTTAAATGACACTAGTGTTCCCTCATTTTTATATTTTTTAAAAGCTACAAGAAAAGAATTTATAGTTTTTTTAACTTTCGCCGTGAGCCACATAGGTTTTATTTCTAGCCATTTAAACTTATTGCCCATGGGAATATACTTTGCAGTGAGTTCACAAACAGTCTTTTTGAAAAATTCCCATTTCTGTTCTGTGCCCATTGATGCCAATATTCCCTCCCAGTCTCAGGCCTCGTACACACGGCCGAGAATCTCGTCAGGAAAAAACTCGTTGTTTTCCTTGACGAGATTCTTGGACAAGAAACTTGTCCCAGCCGAGTGTACACACGCTCAATTCAAAGAACCCGCGGTTCTTTGAATGGAGCGAACGCGGTGACGTCATCGACTACGACGAGCGTGCGCTCGTCACATTCGATGCCGTCGCCACCATCTTGCTACACCCTACCTATGCCTAGGAAGCTACCGCGCATGCGTCAAAGTAATTTCGCGCAAATCCCCCATTATTATTACCGTCCCAGCCCTTGCAGCCCTTTCCATCTGTGCAAGGAGCTGAGTCTCGACCTCCTCATTAACATTGGGTGGTTTATAACAAACTCCAATGATTAACTTTGAACTACACACATCTGTATGCAGTTCCACCCATAATGCTTCAGACTCATCCCACTCTCCATCCACCAGGTCCTCTTTCACACTCGCTTTGAGATCACTTCTCACATAGAGACAGACCCCTCCACCTTTCCTTTTTACCCTGTCTTTCCGAAAGAGTGCATAGCCAGGAATATTAATAGCCCAGTCATGTGGGGAATGAAGCCAAGTTTCAGCAATACCGATTACATCATAGCTCTCCTCATGCACCAGAGCTTCCAACTCACCTATTTTGCTTGGCAGACTTCTGGCATTGGTGAACAAACACTTTAATGCATTAATATATTTTGATCGGTCACATGCTATCCCTCTTGGGTGTTCCGAGATTGCAACTAGGACTTGCTACTATACTTACCTTGGGTTTGTGTGCTTTGGTTACCCTACCACTAATGCCCCTAATACTACCCTCTGGAATATGTTCCACGCTGACTCTCACTATCTCTGGACCCTCCCCCCCCCCCCGTCGCCTAGTTTAAAAACTCCTCTAACTTTTTGGCCATCCTTATTCGCAGTTGATCTGCACTCTCCTCATTTAGGTGCAGTCCGTCCCTTCTATAGTACTGGTTATCGACTGAGAAGTCGGCCCAGTCCTCCAGGAACCCAAACCCCTCCTTACTACACCAGCTCTTCAGCCACTTGTTCACTTCCCTAATCTCCCTCTGCCTTTCTGGTGTGGCTCGATGTACCGGTAGTATTCCTGAGAATACTACCTTGGAGGTCCTGTTCCTCAATTTAGCTCCCAAGTCCCTAAAATCGTTCTTTAGAACACTCCATCTGCCTCTGACTTTGTCATTGGTGCCAACGTGCATCATGACAGCTGGGTCTTCCCCAGCCCCTCCCAGTAATCTGTCCACCAGATCCGTGATGTGCCAAACCCGAGCGCCTGGTAAACAACATACAGTTCGGCGCTTCAGGTGTTTGTTACAGATTGCCGTCTCTGCAGAGCAGCTGGGCTAACCCCAGAATACACAGGTTCCAGGGCCCTTACGGTTCTCCACCCAACCTGTACTCTACTGTGCGTAGATGGTGGGCAGGGACAGCACCTTTCTATCCTCATGACTGAGCCTGTTTAACCCCCTGACCCCCAGGAGTAATCTCATGCTGGGCCCAAGTATCTACTTCCAGGACTCTGTCACCAGGTCTGCACCAACACACTACTGTCATTGCACTTTGCAGGTATTAGCTGTAGATAGGGACTTCTCCTTACGCATGCACACCGAGGCCAGATCTTGCAAGAAAACATTTTCTGCTTATTTACTTCAGCCCAACAATGCATTCAGGCCAGAGGACGGCACAACATAGCCCAGAAAATTACAAGAAGGGTTACAGTTCCAATTAATAGTTTAGATATTTAATTGGATATCTTTATGTGGGAGACCTTTATACATTTTTGGTGAGCAATTAAGCAGACTTCTTATGCCCTCCATCTGTCAAATGCCTTACTGTCCACTTATCTCTGGAGGGGAGAACCAAGGGAAACCACAAGGCCTGGTCCAGCCAGTTTTTCTCGAGTATTACTCCCTCTTCCAGTGAGCAATCACATATACTCTATACCAGGGGTGCCCAACCTTTTGAAGAGCGAGGGCCACTGAAGCGACTTGGTAACCGGTCACGGGCCAAAATGAGTGGAATGGGCGGATTACAGGTCTGTGTCCACGTTGCATATGCTGAACGGACACAGCCCATGCTACTCTATGGGCCCTCCAATTCAATCTGCCCAGACGGAAGGGGACGGATCCCCTTCTGTTTTTTGTTTTTTTAGCGGATCGGATTGGAGGTAAGCGGGGGTAAATGGACATAGGAGGTGAATGGAGGGTCGGATTGGGTCTTAAGGCTGCTTTCACACTAATGCACCACATGCACCTGTGGCTTTCCTGCAGATTTGCTGAACTTTGCCATAGACTTCTATTATATCCTGCAGATGTGGTGCAATTTCTGAAAGCGCACCAAACCCACAAATAATAACAGAAGTCTATGGCTCATTGCAGGTAACCTGCAGGTGCACTGCACCAGGGAGGCCCGGAATGGAAATACAGAAAGAAAGAGTAATGGAGGGCCAGGCATGACAAGGTGGATAGTAAAGGCAACAGAGGGTTAAAAAAAGCTGGGAAAATTAGAGAGGGAGGAGACAGGAGTAATATGTGCTGGATGGGAGGAGCATTTAAATAGGCAGGGGCGGGAACGCACGAAAACATTTTGTGAAGGGACAGTTAGGGAGAGGAAGTTTTGCACTTCTCTCCTTCAAAAATTGGTGGACGTGGACCTCATTTTAGCCAGGCTAAGAACAGCGGCTGCGTCCAGGGGACCCGACTGGCTTCAGTCCCAGGTGGGGTGGCTGCTGGACGGCGCAGAATGGCAGGGGATGGTGACTCGGCCTTCCAGGGGCTCTTCCAGAGGGCGCAGGCGCAGCACTGAGGTGGCGGTCGGTTCACCTGGAGGGGACAACAGTCCGGCGCGGAGGGGACCCACGGCCTCTGGGCGGTCTTCGCCTGGGTGGCTCATCTCATCCATGCCACCAGCCCAGGAGTGCAGGTCTGAAGGAGAGCTGTCTGGATCGGATGAGCAGGATCGAGTGGAGGTCGCGGCACCGGGGGAGTCGAGAGCACCGACTGTGGGGGATGTGCCCAGTCAGTCCGGTAAGTCAAAAACTCTTATTTCTCCTGTTGATTTAACTGATGCTTTGCGTAAACTGTTAAGTGTAGGGTTTGGGGGGACAGGTACTAGTGGGGGGGTTCCTCTGGGTGAAAAGGCGGTGGTGACAACTGTAACAGGGGGGGCAGGCAGTCAGCCTGCTCCCCCCGGGACAGGTGGTCAGTTGTCTGATTTGCTGGGGGGTTGAAGGATTTGTTGCAGAAATTTTCAGGGGCGAAGGAGGGTTCCCCGCAGGTAGCCCCGTGGGTAGGTGGGCAGTCTGGGGTGGCCGACAAGGGGGTCACGCACGGGGCCACTGCAGGGCCCTCTGCGGTGCAATCTGGAGCTGTGCAGGTGAGTACAGCGGTGGGGGAGAAGGCGGCGGAGCCTGTGGCGGCAGCCCGAGCGGATATGGTATTTGTATCGCTGATGCTGCCAAGTGTGAGGTTTACGTTTGGGTGAGTATGTTGAGATTTTCTCCCTGCTGCCCCTGGAGAAGTTCAATTTGGATAGGGTGAAGCCGGATGATTCCAAAAAGGAAGATGAAGAAAATAGGAGGTATAGGTTGATCCCGAGGACATTCGGGAATTGGCTGCAGGCATTCGCCATTTTGGCTAGCGTGATAGGCGAGAAAACCCTGAAACATTGCTCGGCCTTGTTCTGTTATATGGACGCGATAGGTGAGGCCCATAGGGTATATGGTGGGACTGCTTGGCTGCGTTATGACGAGCAGTTTAGGCAGCCTAGGGCGGTTCGACCTACTCTACGGTGGGACCACAGGGACATAAGCCTTTTAATGCGTCTGATGTCTTCGGCGTGGACGCCGAGCCAGTTTCTTCAGGGGGGGGGGGTCGGAGGGACAAATGCCTCAGTGCCACTGACCGTAAAAAAATGGGGGGTGTGCTGGCAGTACAACGAGGGTTCCTGCAAGTTTGGGGGATCCTTTTGTTTCAAACATGAATGCTCTGGATGCGGGGGTAACCACCCCTTGTCCCAATGCTTTAAAAAAGGGAAGCGTGCCATAGACGTTGCTCACAAGAGGGACGACGCCAGTGAAGGAGGAAAGGATGCATTTTTTTCTAAGTATATACCCAGATAGGGCTGCTGCAGAGCTATTGACAGTGGGATTTTCGGAGGGTTTTCACATACCGTGCTCTCTTGAAGTAGTGCGTCCTGTAGCAAGGAATTTGTGGTCGGCCCTGGCTAACCCGGGGGTGGTTTCAGACAAATTGGCGAAAGAGGTGGCATTGGGTCGTATGGGGCGCCATTCAGGAGAAGCCACTCTGTAACCTGGTGGTGTCACCGCTGGGGGTGGTGCCTAAGAAGGAACCAAATAAGTTTTGGCTTATTCACCACCTTTCGTTCCCTAAAGGGGGGTCTTGTCAACGACTCTATAGATAAGGGGGCTTGCACAGCGTCGTACACGTCATTTGATGCGGCAGTAGGTTGGGTGCGGCGTTATGGGCGTGTGGCACTCATGGCAAAAGCGGACATTGAGTCAGCCTTCCGTTTGCTGCCAGTACACCTGGACAGTTTTTGGCTGTTGGGGTGCTGCTGAGAGGGGGCGTTTTATGTGGATCAGTGCCTGCCCATGGGATGCTCCATCTCATGCGCCATGTTCGAAAAATTTAGTTCCTTTTTGGAATGGGTGGTGCGTGACATGTCGGGTGTGGATTCGGTAATCCATTACCTGGACGAATTTTTTTTGTTTGTGGGTCCCCCCTCCTCCAAGGTGTGTGCAATTTTATTGGCTATGTTGCAGCACATTACAGGTAGGTTTGGTGTCCCGTTAGCGGCAGAGAAGACTGAGGGCCCAAGGACGGAACTTAGTTTTCTGGGCATCGTGTTTGATTCCGAGGCACTGGAATGTAGGCTACCAGCGGATAAGGTGGGCGCGCTTCGGGTGAGATTAGGGAGATGATGGTGAAGAGGAAGGTGCAACTGCGTGGACTTCAATCCTTGATGGGTAAGTTGAATTTTGCGTGTCAGTTTATTCCCATGGGTCGGGTTTTTTGCCGACGGCTGTCGGCTGCTACACAGTTTATTAGACTCAATGAGGAACATAGGGATGATTTGAAGGTGTGGAACACGTTCTTGGAAACTTACAACGGGCGATCGGTGTAGATGGGGGGCCCGGTGAGCAATTTTGATTTAGAATTGGTTACTGATGCAGCAGGGTCCACTGGTTATGGTGCATTTTTCCAAGGGCAATGGAGTGCAGAGGCCTGGTCTTGGATGGAAGCAGGGTTCATTCGTAACCTGGTATTGCTGGAACTGTTTCTGGTGGTATTGGCTATGGAACTGTGGGGTGCGAGGTGTAAGGACCTGAAGATTAGGTTGAACTGTGACAATATGTGGGTGGTGCAAGTCATCAACCGGATTACCGCATCGTCGAGACCGGTGGTACGATTGCTGTGCCACCTCGTATTGCGTTGCTTACATTTGAACGTTTTTCTATATGCTGTGCATATCCCCGGGGTTGACAACACACTAGCTGATTCACTGTCTCGGTTTCAGTGGGACCGGTTCAGGGAATTGGCGCCGGCTGCGTAGAGGGATGGGACGCCTTGCCCGGGTTGGCTTTGGGAGGTTGCCTTGGAGCCGCCGCAGGGTGGATCAGGAATTCAGTATGTGGGTCTACATGGGTGGCATATACAAAAATCTAGAGTAAGAGGGCTGCGTTCATACAGCTAGCGGATGCTGAGCTGGGCGCGTCCGAGACGAGGTTGCTGGTAGTTTACTTTGTAACTCGGCACATGGAAGCAGGGGGTTCGGTGTCAGGGATCGAGAAGAAGCTGGCAGGCTTGGCATTTCTGTTCACGCTCCAGGGCGTGCCAGATTTCACTAAGGATTTCTGGGTAAAGCAGGCGTTAAAAGGGTATCTAAATGATCACCCTCATAATGATACAAGGCGGCCTGTGTCTTTTTCACAAATGATTTGCGAGAAATTGGCCGGGGTGTGTTCATCTGTTCATGAAGTTAAGTTGTTCTATACAGCGTTTTCTATCGCATTTTTTGGGGCATTTAGGGTGGGGGAGCTGGTGTGCCCGTCAAAACTGAGGGCTGGGGGGTTGCTGGTACAGGACATGGAGTTATCGGGCGATAGGGTAAGGTTGCGGTTGAGGAGATCAAAAAGGGAGAGAGGTGATGGTGCTCGGGTTTGTCCAGTAAGGGTGGTGTAGGAATTTCTGGAGGTTAGGCCGGCCGGGGGTGGGCCTTTTTTGGTGCATGGGGACGGATCGTTTCTATCACGGTTTCAATTCGTGGCAGTTTTCCGTAAATGCCTGCGGGCGGCGGGCTCGACTGCGCGCAATTCGCTTCGGGGCAGCCACTGAGGCTGCCCGGTGCGGGTTGGATGAGGCGGCGGTTAAACGGATCGGGAGATGGGAGTCCAGGAGGTTTCGTTCCTATGTACGCCCCCATTTATTGGCCGATGTGAGTGGGAATGACTAGGTTGTGAAGGGGTGTGCGAGGGTGGTTATTGGCAATGATGTGGTGTTTTTTCTGGTGTTTGAATTATGTTGTGGTATTTTCGTTTCAGATGGAGGTCCAACACGCCTCGTCTGGATTCTGGGGCATTCGTATGTCTTTTGGGGGGCAAAGAGAGCGGACGTCAGACAGGAGGGCAGGCAGTTGGGGATACCCAGGAGGGAGGCTTGCGTTAGGTGGACAGGCATCCCGGGCATGGTATGGAGTAGGGTGGTGCCAGAGGTGTATCGTTACGCCAGGTTGGATAGACCGCCGGACGTATTGGTACTACATGTGGGGGGGAACGACTTGGGGATCAGAGCTATTGGGGCTCTGTTCTCGGCTGTAAAGTTGGATTTCTTGGCACTTAGAGAGGCTTTTCTGGGGACGTTGGTGGTCTGTTCTGATATTGTGGCACGCACCTCGTAGCGGATGGCGAGATCAGTGGCGCGGATTAACAAGGCAAGAATTAAGTTGAACAAACTAGTGGGTAGGTTCGTTGCCAATAATGGGGGTCTGGTTGTAAGGCACATGGAGTTGGAGGTAAATGGTGTGCATCTTTCTGATGTGGGGATGGATTTGTGGGCATTGGGGATTCAGGATGGGATCCAGCGGGCCCTGCGGGTGTGGAAGGGCCCTTAAGGGTAAGGGGTTACCCTTGCAGGCTGTGGCGATGTCTTTGACGGTGGCATAAAACAGATGCGGTAGAAGTGGTGGGGGGCTCATCGGTGGTATGTGCCCCTCTGGTGTATTCCAGTGGAACGGTGACTGCTGGAATACAGGTATGGTTGCACTGCGAGAAGGTGTTGTCGCCGAGCTGTGATACGGCTGGAGGCCTGGTATGGTAAAATTTTGGTCCCGCAGTGTATTGGTGGAAAAAGTGTTAAAAGTTTGGGGTGCCGTCAGAGACCAACAGACTGGGAGTTAAACTGTTATTTGGTAGATGTGTTTATAAAGTTATTTAAGTGAAAGTATAATTTTATATTGGAGTTTTTATCTAATTATGTTTTAACCACTTGCTTACTGGGCACATAAACCCCCTTCCTGCCCAGGCGAAATTTCAGCTTTCGGCACTGCGTCGCTTTGAATGACAATTGCGCGGTCGTGCGACGTGGCTCCCAAACAAAATTGACGTCCTTTTTTTCCCACAAATAGAGCTTTCTTTTGGTGGTATTTGATCACCTCTGCGGTTTTTATTTTTTGCGCTATAAACAAAAAAAGAGCGACGATTTTGAAAAAAAACACAATATTTATTACTTTTTGCTATAATAAATGTCCCAATTTTTTTTTTAAAACGTTTTTTTTTCTCAGTTTAGTCCGATACGTATTCTTCTACATATTTTTGGTCAAAAAAAATCGCAATAAGCGTTTATTGATTGGTTTGCGCAAAAGTTATAGCGTCTACAAAATAGGGGATAGTTTTATAGCATTTTTATTAATATTTTTTTTTTACTAGTAATGGCGGCGATCAGCGATTTTTATCGTGACTGCGACATTATGGCGGACACATCGGACACTTTTGACACCATTTTGGGACCATTCACATTTATACAGCGAACAGTGCTATAAAAATGCACTGATTACTGTATAAATGTGACTGGCAGGGAAGGGGTTAACACTAGGGGGCGAGGAAGGGGTTAACTATGTTCCCTATTTGTGATTCTTACTGTGGGGGGAGGGGACTGACTGGGGGAGGAGACCGATCTGTGTCCCTATGTACAAGGGACACAGCATCGGTCTCCTCTCTCCCTGACAGGACATGGATCTCTGTGTTTACACACAGAGATCCACGTCCTGCTTCTGTAACTGCCGATCGAATGTACCTGGCGGACATCGCGGCCGCCAGGCACGCTCCTCGGCATCACGTGATGCGCGCCGCACAGCTGTTCCCCGCCGCGCGCCCTCGGCAGCGCGCGGCGGGATGTAAACAGAGAAGGACGTCCTGGGGATGTCCTCTCGGCACTTGAGAGCCGCGCTGCAGCCGTCTTTCGGCTATAGCGCGGGTCTCAAGTGGTTAATAAAAAAGACTGTTATGGCCAGTTATAATCCAACTCTGGTGTGGTCTAATTATTATAGATTGGTTAAGATAAGGGGGTAGGTAATATTAAGGGGGTAGAATGGTATGGGTAAGTGTTGGGAATATCTCGATTACACTGGTCATGCAGATTCGTTTGAAAGCACCCTAGTAACCACTGCAAAACAGATATGCCCATATATACACTGATTTCAATAATAAACTTACCTTTAATAACAGTCTTCTATTCAGTTTTCCCCGGCTGTTGCTGTCCCAGGCAGAGTTCATTTGGTATCGATTGTGACAGGAGCTGGCGCTATACAGGAAGCATCGGCTTATGTGGCTCTCCTTTGCAGCTGCTTGCTTTCTCTACTGCCGGCTTCATTCACAACACTAATGCTCTGGGATGGCGTGTCAGCAACCTGCGATCGGGGCTTGCCAAACCACCATTCCAGAGAAGGAGGTCGTGGGCCACATTAGAGGGCTCCATGGGCCACATTAGAGCGCTCCGCGGGCCACGTTAGAGGGCTCCACGGGCCACATTAGAGGGCTCCGCGGGCCACATTAGAGGGCTCCGCGGGCCACTGGTTGGGCACCCCTGCTCTATACTGTCCAATGTGGGGGACCCCTCTGCAGCCTCTCCCGCTGGAGGGAGAGAGCAAGAGCACCTCAGCAAGGCTTTCTTCTCCTCAGATTTTGCAGACAGCCAGACCCAAAACCCTAGCTTCACCAACCTTATAAAAGGAGCTCCCATGAGGCTCCACAAAATAGGAGGTGCAACCCTTAAAGGGCAACTAACCCAACTCCACCTGCCTACACATTTGATAATATATGTTATGAATGAATACATCAAATTGACATTAAGTTATGTTTTTCATATTTGCATGGGGTTCACCTTTAAATTCTATAATGCAACAAGAAACATTTCACCCATGGTATGCTGCAACACAGGAAAAAAAAAAAAAGAGTAATGCACGATCGGACATTCCGACAACAAAACTGTGGATTTTTTTCAAACGGATTTTCGCTCAAACTTGTCTTGCATACACGCGGTCACACAAATGTCGGAAATTCCAATCGCCAAGAACGCAGTGAGGTACAACACTACAACGAGCCGAGAAAAATTAAGTTCAATGATTCAGAGCATACATCGAATTGATTCCGAGCATGCATAGGATTTTTGTGTGTCGGAATTGGATACACGCGGTCGGAATTTCCGACAAGAACTTTTTGTTGTCGGAAAAATTGAGAACCAGCTCTCAATCATTTGTTGTGTTGTGACACACAGTCGGAATATCCAACCAAAAGCTCACATCGAACATTTGTTGTCAGAAATTCCGAAATTCCGATAATGCACAAATATTCAATGCAACTGCCTGCCAAAACATTTCGTTTTTGTCAGTTATGAAATCAGGCTCATTTCCCAATAGCAAGCACAATTTGAACACCTTACCAGTTCACCCAATGCGAAGTTAAACAAAAATATTATTTTTTCCCTAAAAATAAAAACACGTTGTTATATCACCCCATCAAGGGTTGAATTTAGCATCTTAAATGTAATTTTTTTTATTGTTATACAAGTCCCCCGTGTCTTTACTCTTTACTTGATTTTAAGCCCAGAATCAGGGCCGGCGCTCCCACTAGGCGAACTAGGCAGCCGCCTAGGGCGTTTTACTGCCTAGGGGAGCAACCACAGCCGCCGCGTCCCCTCCAGAGGACCGATCCTATGGCGGGTGGTGGCTCGTGCGTGCGGAGTGTAGCGGGAGGCAGCTCCATCTGGCTAGCTGCAAAGTCGCTGGGCGGGGAGAATGTGCAGTCAGATCCCCCCCTTCCTCAGAGCCAGGGGCGACCATGCCGATGTCCAGCAGCAGCTGTGGGTGTCAGCTCTCTGGCCGCCCCACCTCCCTCCCTTGGTTATGTGCAGCCATTGGGCCGAGGCCACCGGCCCACTTGTCCTGGAGCTGGATGAGCCCAAAGCAAAGCTGCTCCTGCAGCCCGCCCTGCTTAATCAGCCTCTCTGCGGCCAGCAGCCAGAGCCTGGGGGTGGAACCGATTGATCAGCTGATCTGAACGGGGGAGGAGCTCTCTCGTGCGTGATCCTGGGACTGGTGACACCGACTGACATGTGGAGGGAGCTGGAAAGACGTGCCCCAAGGTAAGAACTTGTCAGGTGGTGGGGGAAGCGCAGGGGATGAGGGCTTCCAGTCAGACCTTTTCACTGGTGTGTGACCCCCCAGGAAGTGATGTCACAGCATGTGACCTCCTCTGTAGAAAGTGAGCTCACAGGGTGTGAGCTCCACAAAGGAAGATGACCTTATAAGGATCTGACCATACAAGGATTTGACCACACAGGATGTGACAATACAGGATAACCCTTCCGACAGGGTTAGTTAAATACATACAACAACATATTCAACAACATGAATAATACAACACAATAACAATACAATGATGGCTAAAGTCTTATGGGCGTGTCCGGGCAGGGAAAGCGTGTATCCTCTTAGCAAGCGAAGCCGTATTGCTTTAAAACATGGACGCTCTCCCTGACTCTGAAAACGCACATAAGCTCTCATATTACCGCTGATAGGAATCCTTATTTTGCGCCATTCCATAGAATAACGCATATTCAGATTATACTTATTATTGCTTGTGGAAGGGAGGCTATCTGCAGACGTGCGCTACGAATCTCGACCATGCTGATCAGACACAGCAGAGACAAGAGCGCACATCTGCCTATAACCAATGATGTCATTGCAGAGCGAGCATATCCCCCTCCTCAACGATCGTCCATGCTAATGCACAGAGGGCCTCTCGTCGGCGGACATATCCCCACGCTGCAAACATCACACTCCAACCTCAAGACGATTTCCACTACCAGACGGGATTCAACCAGCCTCAGACTGATCAGTTATGACACCAGCCATTGGATGGCTTCACAGTTTGGTTGAGAGCACAACCAATGTGACAGTTGGCATTCCCAACTGAGAACCAACTGATGGAGAACCTAGCTGTGGGACCCAAATACATGACACCGCTCAACCTCTTCAAACAGGAGGGTACGGGCATATAGTACGGTGTGCCCTGTTCCTGCAAGTGAGCCAAAGGTAGGAAAAAGGGTCCGTGTGCTACACACACGTGTGGGTAAATGCAGAAGCCATCAGTGTTTACCTCAGTATAGCCACATACATTCACTTGTACAGTATAGGCAGTCATACACAGTATGTGGCTATTTTATGCCTCAGCACACAGAAGATGCTAAACACAAACACATTTCAATGCATTCGTGAGCATACAATTCGATTTTTTGTCTTCAATCTAAACAGACGATATATAATATTATATGCCATGACTACATATTCCTGTAATGTATTGTAATAATTACGCAGGGGATAAAGAACACCAGATGCTCAGCATTTGTTTAAAATGGCACTTCTTGATGTCTTATTTCTACCCTGTCTCCATATTGTTAGCATGCATCCTTTTCTACTGGCAGTTTATGTAGAAATAAGTAATCTGGTTACTCACACTGAATTGAAGCTGAGCGTCTTCTGGTTGAACTGAGACTTATTATGAATGCTGTAAACACTGCAAACACAGACTGATCTTGCCCACACAGGTTGTGCTTCCGCTCGTGTCACACATAGTTACCTGAAATTGTATGCAAGAGGAGGGTGTAGGGGTGTGTGCATTTAAATGAACTAGTCAGACTGTGACGGATGTCCAGTTTTTTACCTCAACTGTCACACTGAAAATATATTAACCCTTTACATACTTTTTTTTACCTCATATCCCTGCGTTTTTGAAATCTTAACTTCAATAATATAAAGCCTGGTATATTAGCGTTGATTTAGGGATTACTTGTTCTGCAGGTACTACTGTTGATTGTGCAATCTTTCATTTTACCTATCATATATTATACTGTATATAAACATTTATTCACAAACATATACACGTACACAATATACAGTATATAGATGGCATTACCTACAAAATACGGAAGACAAAGCTGAACTGGTATCTGCAGATGTGACCAAGAGCTCTTTTATCCCTTGGTAATCTATGCTTTGCTTGGAATTACCTTCCCATCATGTTTCAGCAGACTATATTATTCCATACTGTGCTGTCTCCACCCTCCTTATTTGTAAAATGACAATATTTACATGTTATGTACTTTTACCACATTTACTGATATCCTTCAGGTATCTGGGAAACCAGGGATGGACTGGCCATAGTGACTACCGGGAGTTTCCCGGTGGGCCGATGGCTCAGTTGGCCGTTTTTTTTAATGCAGTTTGGTGGCAGCGGGAGCGTGGCAGCAAACAGCGACCCTCACTAAAAAAAAAAAAAAAAAAAAAAACATTTTTGTGGCCCATTTTTTTATGCAGTTCGGCGGCAGCGGGAGCGTGGCAGCAAACAGCGGTGGGGATTCGGGGAAGGTGGCCATCGAGGAGGGCAGTTGGATGTAAAATTCCGAGGGAGAAGAGCTCCACCCTCTCCCTGACCACCGAAGAGGCGGACAGTAGCGAGCGCGGCCACCCCGGCGCTCATGTAGAAAGCAGTGCAGCGCTAAAATTAAACTAAAAGTGGTTCCCAGAACCTCGATTCCTCCATCTCCTCTCTGCTCCAGGAACCATGCGGCCTGGGCCGGAGGGCAGGCTGACTGGGAGCCCAGAGGAAGAGAACATGCGCCACTGTAAGGAGCAGAGCAGCGTGAGCACCCCCCCGATCAAGAGGGAGACTCGGCACTGCCGCTGATGGCCATCAGGTACCTGGCATCCGGGGAGGTGAGCAGAGGAGGGACTGCAGAAAGGGACAGTGCTATGTGGTCTGTCTCAGCCCTCCCCTCTGTCTCTCTGCCCCCTCTGTCTCTCAGTCCCCCCCTCTGTCTCTCAGTCCCCCCTCTGTCTCTCAGTCCCCCCTCTGTCTCTCAGTCCCCCCTCTTTCAGCCCCCTCCTCTGTCTCTCAGCCCCCACACTATCTCTCAGACCCCCCCTCTGTCTCTCAGACCACCCTCTGTCTCTCAGCTCTCCTCCTCTGTCTTTCAGCTCTCCTCTGTCTCTCAGCTCTCCCCCCCTGTCTCTCAGCTCCCCCCCTGTCTCTCAGATCCCCCCACTGTCTCTCAGCCCCCTCCTCTATCTCTCAGCTCTACCGCTCTGTCTCTCAGTTCTCCCCCTCTGTCTCTCAGTCCCCCCTCTGTCTCTCAGCTCCCCTTGTCTCTTAGACCCCCCTCTGTCTCTCAGTTCCCGTGTCTCTCAGTCCAACTCTTTTAGCCCCTCCTCTGTCTCTCAGGTCCCCTCTATCTCTCAGCTCTCCCCTTCCACTGTCTCTCAGCTCTCCCCCTCCACTGTCTCTCAGCTCTCCCCCTCCACTGTCTCTCAGCTCTCCCCCTCCACTGTCTCTCAGCCCCACCCCACTGTCTCTCAGCCCCCCCACTGTCTTTCAGCCCCCCCTCTGTCTCCCAGTTCCCCCCTGTCTCTCAGCTCCCCCCTGTCTCGCAGACCCCCCCTGTCTCGCAGACCCCCCCCTGTCTCGCAGACCCCCCTCTGTCTCGCAGACTCCCCTCTGTCTCGCAGACTCCCCTCTGTCTCTCAGTCCCCCCCTCTTTTATCCCCTCCTCTCTCTCTCAGCTCCCCTCTCTCTCTCAGACCCCTCCTCCGTCTCTTAGACCCCCCTCCGTCTCTTAGACCCCCCTCCGTCTCTCAGACCCCTCCTCCGTCTCTCAGACCCCTCCTCCGTCTCTCAGCTCTCCTCCACTGTCTCTCAGACCCCTCCACTGTCTCTCAGCTCCTCTCCACCGTCTCTCAGCTCCTCTCCACCGTCTCTCAGCTCCTCTCCACCGTCTCTCAGCTCCCCTCCACCGTCTCTCAGCTCCCCCCCTGTCTCTCAGACCCCCCTGTCTCTCAGTCCCCCCCTGTCTCTCAGTCCCCCCCTGTCTCTCAGTCCCCCCTCTGTCTCTCAGTCCCCCCTCTGTCTCTCAGTCCCCCCTCTGTCTCTCAGTCCCCCCTCTGTCTCTCAGTCCCCCCTCTGTCTCTCAGTTCCCATGTCTCTCAGTCCCCCCTCTGTCTCAGTCCCCCCTCTGTCTCTCAGTTCCCATGTCTCTCAGTCCCCCCTCTTTATCCCCTCCTCTCTCTCTCAGCTCCCCTCCGTCTCTCAGACGCTCCCCTCCGTCTCTCAGACCCCCCCTCCGTTTCTCAGACCCCCCTCCGTTTCTCAGACCCCCCTCCGTTTCTCAGACCCCCCTCCGTCTCTCAGACCCCCCCTCCGTCTCTCAGACCCCTCCTCCGTCTCTCAGACCCCTCCTCCGTCTCTCAGCTCCCCTCCACTGTCTCTCAGCTCCCCTCCACTGTCTCTCAGCTCCGCTCCACTGTCTCTCAGCTCCCCTCCACCGTCTCTCAGCTCCCCTTCACTGTCTCTCAGCTCCCCTTCACTGTCTCTCAGCTCCCCTTCACTGTCTCTCAGCTCCCCTTCACTGTCTCTCAGCTTCCCCCTCTGTCTCTCAGCTTCCCCCTCTGTCTCTCAGCTTCCCCCTCTGTCTCTCAGCTTCCCCCTCTGTCTCTCAGCTCCCCCTCTGTCTCTCAGCTCCCTCCCATGGTCTCTCAGCTCCCTCCCATGGTCTCTCAGCTCCCTCCCATGGTCTCTCAGCTCCCTCCCATGGTCTCTCAGCTCCCTCCCATGGTCTCTCAGGCCCCCCTCTGTCTCTCAGGCCCCCCCTCTGTCTCTCAGGCCCCCCCTCTGTCTCTCAGTCCCCCTCTTTTATCCCCTCCTCTCTCTCTCTCTCAGCTCCCCTCTGTCTCTCAGCTCCCCTCTGTCTCTCAGACCCCCCCTCTGTCTCTCAGACCCCCCTCTGTCTCTCAGACCCATCCTCTGTCTCTCAGACCCATCCTCTGTCTCTCAGACCCATCCTCTGTCTCTCAGACCCATCCTCTGTCTCTCAGACCCATCCACCGTCTCTCAGACCCCTCCACCGTCTCTCAGACCCCTCCACCGTCTCTCAGCTCCCCTCCACCATCTCTCAGCTCCCCCCTCTGTCTCTCAGCTCCCCCCTGTCTCTCAGACCCCCCCTGTCTCTCAGACCCCCCCCCTGTCTCTCAGACCCCCCTCTGTCTCTCAGACCCCCCTCTGTCTCTCAGTTCCCATGTCTCTCAGTCCCCCCCTCTTTTATCCCCTCCTCTCTCTCTCAGCTCCCCTCCGTCTCTCAGACGCTCCCCTCCGTCTCTCAGACCCCCCCTCCGTTTCTCAGACCCCCCTCCGTTTCTCAGACCCCCCCTCCGTCTCTCAGACCCCCCCTCCGTCTCTCAGACCCCCCCTCCGTCTCTCAGACCCCTCCTCCGTCTCTCAGACCCCTCCTCCGTCTCTCAGACCCCTCCTCCGTCTCTCAGCTCCCCTCCACTGTCTCTCAGCTCCCCTCCACTGTCTCTCAGCTCCCCTTCACTGTCTCTCAGCTCCCCCCTCTGTCTCTCAGCTGTCTCTCAGCTCCCCCTCTGTCTTTTAGCTCCTCCTCGGTCTCTCAGCTCCCTCCCATGGTCTCTCAGCTCCCTCCCATGGTCTCTCAGCTCCCCCCTCTGTCTCTCAGCTCCCCCCTCTGTCTCTCAGCTCCCCCCTCTGTCTCTCAGCTTCCCCCTCTGTCTCTCAGCTTCCCCCTCTGTCTCTCAGCTTCCCCCTCTGTCTCTCAGCTTCCCCCTCTGTCTCTCAGCTTCCCCCTCTGTCTCTCAGGCCCCCCTCTGTCTCTCAGGCCCCCCTCTGTCTCTCAGGCCCCCCTCTGTCTCTCAGGCCCCCCTCTGTCTCTCAGTTCTCATGTCTCTCAGTCCCCCCTCTTTTATCCCCTCCTCTCTCTCTCAGCTCCCCTCTGTCTCTCAGACCCATCTTCTGTCTCTCAGACCCATCCTCTGTCTCTCAGACCCATCCTCTGTCTCTCAGACCCATCCTCTGTCTCTCAGACCCATCCTCTGTCTCTCAGACCCATCCTCTGTCTCTCAGCTCTCCTCCTCTGTCTCTCAGCTCTCCTCCTCTGTCTCTCAGCTCTCCTCCTCTGTCTCTCAGCTCTCCTCCTCTGTCTCTCAGCTCTCCTCCTCTGTCTCTCAGCTCTCCTACTCTGTCTCTCAGCTCTCCTACTCTGTCTCTCAGCTCTCCTACTCTGTCTCTCAGCTCTCCTACTCTGTCTCTCAGCTCTCCTACTCTGTCTCTCAGCTCTCCTCCTCTGTCTCTCAGCTCTCCTCCTCTGTCTCTCAGCTCTCCTCCTCTGTCTCTCAGCTCTCCTCCTGTCTCTCAGCTCCCCTCCACTGTCTCTCAGCTCCCCTCCACTGTCTCTCAGCTCCCCTCCACTGTCTCTCAGCTCCCCTCCACTGTCTCTCAGCTCCCCTCCACTGTCTCTCAGCTCCCCTCCACTGTCTCTCAGCTCCCCCCTCTGTCTCTCAGCTTCCCCCTCTGTCTCTCAGCTTCCCCCTCTGTCTCTCAGCTTCCCCCTCTGTCTCTCAGCTTCCCCCTCTGTCTCTCAGTTCCCTCCCTCTGTCTCTCAGACCCCTCCTCTGTCTCTCAGCTCCCCTCCACCGTCTCTCAGCTCCCCTCCACCGTCTCTCAGCTCCCCTCCACCATCTCTCAGCTCCCCCCTCTGTCTCTCAGCCCCCCCTCTGTCTCTCAGCCCCCCCTCTGTCTCTCAGCCCCCCCTCTGTCTCTCAGCCCCCCCTCTGTCTCTCAGTTCCCCCCTGTCTCTCAGCTCCCCCCCCTGTCACTCAGCTCCCCCCTGTCACTCAGACCCCCCTCTGTCACTCAGACCCCCCTCTGTCACTCAGACCCCCCTCTGTCACTCAGTTCCCGTGTCTCTCAGTCCCCCCCTCTTTTATCCCCTCCTCTCTCTCTCAGCTCCCCTCCGTCTCTCAGACGCTCCCCTCCGTCTCTCAGACCCCCCCTCCGTCTCTCAGACCCCCCCTCCGTCTCTCAGACCCCCCCTCCGTTTCTCAGACCCCCCCCTCCGTTTCTCAGACCCCCCCTCCGTCTCTCAGACCCCCCTCCGTCTCTCAGACCCCCCCCTCCGTCTCTCAGACCCCTCCTCCGTCTCTCAGACCCCTCCTCCGTCTCTCAGACCCCTCCTCTGTCTCTCAGCTTCCCCCTCTGTCTCTCAGCTTCCCCCTCTGTCTCTCAGCTTCCCCCTCTGTCTCTCAGCTCCCCTCCACTGTCTCTCAGCTCCCCCCTCTGTCTCTCAGCTTCCCCCTCTGTCTCTCAGCTTCCCCCTCTGTCTCTCAGCTGTCTCTTAGCTCCCCCTCTGTCTCTCAGCTCCCTCCCATTGTCTCTCAGCTCCCTCCCATTGTCTCTCAGCTCCCTCCCATGGTCTCTCAGCTCCCTCCCATGGTCTCTCAGCTCCCTCCCATGGTCTCTCATTTTCCCCCTCTGTCTCTCAGCTTCCCCCTCTGTCTCTCAGCTTCCCCCTCTGTCTCTCAGCTTCCCCCTCTGTCTCTCAGCTTCCCCCTCTGTCTCTCAGCTTCCCCCTCTGTCTCTCAGGCCCCCCTCTGTCTCTCAGGCCCCCCTCTGTCTCTCAGTTCCCATGTCTCTCAGTCCCCCCTCTTTTATCCCCTCCTCTGTCTCTCAGACCCATCCTCTCTCAGACTCCTCCTCTGTCTCTCAGCTCTCCTCCTCTGTCTCTCAGCTCTCCTCCTCTGTCTCTCAGCTCTCCTCCTCTGTCTCTCAGCTCTCCTCCTCTGTCTCTCAGCTCTCCTCCTCTGTCTCTCAGCTCTCCTCCTCTGTCTCTCAGCTCTCCTCCTCTGTCTCTCAGCTCTCCTCCTCTGTCTCTCAGCTCTCCTCCTCTGTCTCTCAGCTCTCCTCCTCCGTCTCTCAGCTCTCCTCCTCCGTCTCTCAGCTCTCCTCCTCCGTCTCTCAGCTCTCCTCCTCCGTCTCTCAGCTTCCCCCTCCGTCTCTCAGCTTCCCCCTCCGTCTCTCAGCTTCCCCCTCCGTCTCTCAGCTTCCCCCTCCGTCTCTCAGCTCCTCCCTCCGTCTCTCAGCTCCCCCCTCTGTCTCTCAGTTCCCATGACTCTCAGTCCCCCCTCTTTTATCCCCTCCTCTCTCTCTCTCAGCTCCCCTCTGTCTCTCAGACCCCCCTCTGTCTCTCAGACCCATCCTCTCTCAGACTCCTCCTCTGTCTCTCAGCTCTCCTCCTCTGTCTCTCAGCTCTCCTCCTCTGTCTCTCAGCTCTCCTCCTCTGTCTCTCAGCTCTCCTCCTCTGTCTCTCAGCTCTCCTCCTCTGTCTCTCAGCTCTCCTCCTCTGTCTCTCAGCTCTCCTCCTCTGTCTCTCAGCTCTCCTCCACTGTCTCTCAGCTCCCCTCCACTGTCTCTCAGCTCCCCTCCACTGTCTCTCAGCTCCCCTCCACTGTCTCTCAGCTCCCCTCCACTGTCTCTCAGCTTCCCCGACTGTCTCTCAGCTTCCCCCTCTGTCTCTCAGCTTCCCCGACTGTCTCTCAGCTTCCCCCTCTGTCTCTCAGCTTCCCCCTCTGTCTCTCAGCTTCCCCCTTTGTATTTCAGCTCCCTCCCATTGTCTCTCAGCTCCCTCCCTCTGTCTCTCAGTTCCCTCCCTCTGTCTCTCAGTTCCCTCCCTCTGTCTCTCAGTTCCCTCCCTCTGTCTCTGAGTTCCCTCCCTCTGTCTCTCAGTTCCCTCCCTCTGTCTCTCAGTTCCCTCCCTCTGTCTCTCAGTTCCCTCCCTCTGTCTCTCAGTTCCCTCCCTCTGTCTCTCAGTTCCCTCCCTCTGTCTCTCAGTTCCCTCCCTCTGTCTCTCAGACCCCTCTCTCTGTCTCTCAGACCCCTCCCTCTGTCTCTCAGTTCCCTCCCTCTGTCTCTCAGTTCCCTCCCTCTGTCTCTCAGTTCCCTCCCGCTGTCTCTCAGTTCCCTCCCTCTGTCCGAGTTCCCTCCCTCTGTCTCTCAGACCCCTCCCTCTGTCTCTCAGACCCCTCCCCCATCTCTCAGACCCCTCCTCTGTCTCTCAGACCCCTCCTCTGTCTCTCAGCCATTCATTTCAATGGGCAGGAGTGGTGTGTACACCGCTCCTCCACCGCCCCAAAGATGCTGCTTGGAGGACTTTCACACTGGGACTGCAGCGGAGGCGTTTTTCAGGGGCTTTACAGGCGCTATTTTTAGCCCAAAAGCGCCTGAAAAACGCCTCAGTGTGTAAGGGGTCCTACACTCACCCCCTCTCTTTTAAACTCACTCCCTCTCTCTTACACTCACCCCCCTCTCTCACCCACCCCCTCTCATCCCCTTTCCCTCACCCACCCCCTCTCATCCCCTTTCCCTCAACCCTTCCTCACTCACTCTCTCTCTCTCTCTCATTCCCCTCTCGCTCACCCTCTCGTGATATACAATAATGGATGTAGGGGCCTTTTAGTGGGCGTGATTTTTTGGGGGGCAGCATTTTATTGAATTAAAGTGGGCCGGTCTGGATGAAGTCCAGGGCCAAATTTTGGTCCCAGTCCAGCCCTCTGGGAAACTAAAAAAAGTCAAATACTTTTGTAGCACAGGTCTGTTACCAGAGTTATCCTCATTAAGTTATGTATGGTTTATTAGTAAAGGGTTTGGCTCCCTCTAGCGTCCATTTTATTTAATGCTATTAAGACTTTCGTTTGGTTATATTAAGCCATGAAACAAAGCATTGTGGGAATTGTTGTGAAGGAGGAAGTGACTCATATGTTAAAACTCAGTCAGCAAACTACCTACCCACAATGCCCAGTTCACCTACCCACAAGCCCAAGACACAGAACAGCCTGCTGGGTAAGGATATAAAAGAGAGGTGTGGCATGTTTCCGGCCTCTTGGGACACCATTCAAAGCCTGCCTGCAGGGAAAGTGTGTGTGTGTGTGGCTGACGGACTACGGCCTGGACAGCAGGGAGGGAATCGGTTGGCCTCTGGGGAGCTCCAGATCACAGTCAGAGGGACTGGTGTGCGGATGAACCGGAGGATCCAAGATTCCTAAAGATTTCCTGCATTGCAGTTGCACCAGCCATCTGAGGGAGCAGCGCGGTGTGACAAGGCCAGCTAGGAACGGCTTGAGACACCCAGAGAAGAGCCTGGAAAGCATCTGAGTAGTCCCACAGGAGTAGTTCACTCAGATATAGACTGTGTATAATGAATGAATGGGAATGAATAAGTTACTTGTATAGCGCTCACATGCAAACTTAATCGCCTCTAGGCGCTTTTTGCAGCCAGTGTCTGCTTGGCTGGTGCGGTCATTTTACCCTGTAGGATCTCGACACACACATTTATACATATATACTGGGCCAATTTGGACAAGATCCAATTAACCTACCAGCATGTCTTTGGAGTGTGGGAGGAAACCGGAGTACCCGGAGGAAACGAGCGACCCTTTTTGCTGCTAGGTGAAAGTGCTAACCACTACACCACTGTGCTGCCCTGTATAGTACAACTTAAAGGTTGATTTCCCTGTGCTGCAAAGTAATATTGAGTTGCAACCTTTATTAACCACTTCCATACCGGGTCATTGTAAAATTACGCCGGCAGGAACCCTCTCTCATCCCGGGTTGTTGTGGAGATTTTTATGGAGATGTATTTAATATGTATTGTCATAGTGTCACCCAGTGTTAGTACTTCCGCAACCCGCTCTAAAAGAGCTGATTGGGGTAGTCTGAGGCTGGTTGAATCCCGTCTGATAGGGGAAAACGTCTTGAGGTTGGAGTGTGATGTTTGCAGGGTGCGGATATGTCCACCGACGGGGGGCCCTCTGTGCATTAGCATTGACGATCGTTGAGGAAGGGATGTCCTCGCTCTGCAACAACATCATTGGTTATGAGCAAATGCGTGCTCTTGTCTCTGCTGTGTCTGATCAACATTGATTGGGATTCGTAGTGCGCGTCTGCAGATAGCCTCCCTCCCCCATTCAATAATAGTATAATCTTAATATGCGTTATTTTATGGAATAGCGCAGAATAAGAATTCCTATCAACGGTAACTTTAGCCATCATACGTTATTGTATTCATTGTATGTATTATTGTATTGAATCCTTTAAGCCATATTTCTTGAGTGGGATTCATGTATGGTATCTCCTGTTGAAAGGAATGTCCAGGTATTGCCATTTTGCTGTGTGGAAGGGACATCCTGTGAGGTCCCCGCCCATGGGGGAGGGGATTGGTTTCTGCAGCCAATCACCTCCTGTGTGAGATCTTTTGAGTTTAATAAAAGCCTATGATTAGGTGTCGGCTAGACAGTCATGCTGGCCTGCTGAGATGAGAACATAGCTTTTGTGGTGCTGCTTTCCTTGGATGAATGATGGGACGAATGAACGGTGAGTGGATCTTAGCAAACTTAGCTAAAGATAGCATTATTACATAAAGATGAATCTAAAGTGTGTGCTTATAGAGCACAGGAAATATGGGCTGTGTGCTCTGCAGACAACCAATAATTCCACAACAGGGTGGACGTCATATGACGTCCTGGGTTTGAGGGGGGATATCTGAATGATGCCTGCAGCTAGAGGCATAATTAAGATATCCTTGTTTTCAGCCAGCGATTCTGCGCACCATAAGAATGATCATAGCGGCGGTTCCGCCGCTTGATCGTTCTTATAAGCGGCGGGAGGGGACACCCCCCTCCCGCCGCCATCCGGTGCTTCTCCGGGCTCTCCCGTGCCATCGGGGACCCGGAGAGAATCATCTGGCGCCGGTGGTGGGTCACCTGACGAGCATAGAGATGACTCTATGACCGTCGGAGGCCCGGGCGCGATGTGATGACGTCACGCCCAGGTCCTCAGATGTAAACAAAGCCGCCATTGTGGCTAGTAAGTATGAGATCTGTGAAAATGTTTTCACGATCTCATGCTTTCCAGCCTGGAGGAGAGATGTGGGGTCATCTCTCCATAAAGAGGACCTGTCACACACATTCCTATTACAAGGGATGTTTACATTCCTTGTAATAGGAATAAAAGTGATAAAAAAAAAAAGTAAAAAAATAAATAAATAAGTGAAATAAAAAAAAAAAAATTTTTAAAACGCCCCTGTCCCCAATAGCTCGCGCTCAGAAGCGAACGCACACGCAAGTCTCGCCCACATATGTAAACGCCGTTCAAACCACATATGTGAGGTATCGCCGCGTGCATTAGAGCGCGTGCAACAATTCTAGCACTAGACCTCCTCTGTAAGTCTAACCTGGTAACCTGTAAAAAATTTCAAAGTGTCGCCTATGGAGATTTTTAAGTACCGAAGTTTGGCACCATTCCATGAGCGTGCGCAATTTTAAAGCGTGACATGTTAAAATTGGGCTAACTTTACAGTTTTGTTATTTTTCAATTCATGAAACCATTTTTTTCCAAAAAAAAGGCGTTTGAAAAATTATTGCGCAAATACCGTGCAAGATAAAACGACCGTCATTTTATTCCCTAGGGTGTCTGCTAAAAAAAACATATATAATGTTTGGGGGTTCTGAGTAATTTTCTAGCAAAAGAATGATGATTTGTACATGTAGGAGAGAAGTGCCAGAATAGGCCCGGTATGGAAGTGGTATAAAAATCCCTGTATGGAAAGGGTTAAAGAAGAAGCTTTACCAGTGTGTTCTATGTACAAACTTTCAGTTACCTGCATAGTTCTGTTATTACTTTGCTGCCTACTAATTTCCTTACCTGGATTTACAAACACTGCAGTATAATTTAACTGAGCTAGCTGAAGAGGAAGAAGAAAAGAGACTTTGTCATTTCCTATACAGCGTCACAACTTCAGGTTCACAGAGCTGAACAGTGTACTGAAACCTAGGGGGAGCCCTTGAGTATATTATATGGACAAATGTATTGTATTTCACTGCAGCATAGTGCTTAATATTTTCCTACAGGTGTGGTGTGTGCTCTGGAGGAGGGAGTGGGAATGTGATTGTTCTGTCCATCAGATGTCTATATTCTGAATATCTGCATTAGTGTTGATTAAAATTACATTTAAGGTTGTAATTTCTATAGAAATCATTTGCAGAGCGTAGGCGCCATTTAGCGTCCCTTTTTGGTATTGTTTCAGTTTGTTCATTATTAAATGCATTAATGTATAACCCAGGAAGTGATTAGAAAGCAAAGTATTCTGGGTAAAATCTCACAGGAAGAGACACATTCACCATGCTTTTCAAGACACTGCAGGAAGCAGGATATGTCTTATTTCAATCTCTTACCATCAACCCTTAGAGAACTTAAAAAGTAAGTTTTTACTGTCTCATATTGTACTGTGTATATTTGTATCTGCAATGTATGCTAAATGTATGGGATATTGTACTTATCAAGGTTTATTCTTGTTAGTTGTAGTTTCACCTAGCGTGTTCCAATAAACTGCGATCAAAGAAATACGGTATCATGTTTATGGGATAAGAATGGTTTAGCTGAATGTCCTTGAGACAGAACACATTCCATTCCCGAACACAAAGGCAGCTACCGGACACTCGAACCAGCTGAACAAGAAACCCATACGAATAATTCTCCCCCAAATACAAGACGAAGCTCTGTGTTGAGGGTCAAGCAGGAATGAATCTTTATTGAAAGCAATACAAGTTTTATACACAGTCAAAAGAGGCGGTGCATAACTTCTGCTCATATTACTCTGGAAATACACCTGTGACCAGAAACCTAATTAACATGAGCTCATTAACTAATCCCTTTCGACATCCTAAATGACTCAGAGACATGACCTTTAGGCCAGACTTGCCGCCTTGTAGCTCAGAAGACACAATCAACATTTTCACAAATCAACACAGAACTCCTTCATACAATTGCAGGGTCAATTAGCACAGACGACAATGGGTGAAAGAGAAGCCATACTAGACTAATTTACATTATAACAGACAACAGATAGACAGGTGGCTGGAGTTGACATCAGCACCTCCTAACAATATGAATCAGTCAGTCTTTCTAATATGGCATATACAGGGTTCCATTTTAAGTAACCCAAGCCACATTCCGAATGTCCATTATTTTCTTGCTCACCCTGTGCCCCTAATAGACACAGGGTACCTTAGACATAAGAGGTGCATGGGAGCTGAAACAAGGGCATCCCATACTTTCCAAGGGCTTCTGGGTTCCACAGGCCCTCCCGTCAGTTATTTTTTTTTTTTTTTAGCATCAGGGTACCCGCCGTTTATTACCTAATAAAAGATTAACCCCCTGATTACCCGGCTGGTGATATCAGTTAGGTTTCAGTGTCAGATAGGGTCTGCATCAGATTAGTGCCAGTAGTGTTAACACCCACGCACGCAGCATACGCCTCCCTTAGTAGTATAGTGTCTGAACGGATCAATATCTGATCTGATCTATACTAGCGTCCCCAGCAGTTTAGGGTTCCCAAAAACGCAGCATTAGTGGGATCAGCCCAGATACCTGCTAGCACCTGCGTTTAGCCCCTCAGCCCACCCAAGTTCAGTATCGATCGATCACTGTCACTTACAAAACACTAAACACATAGCTGCAGCGTTCGCAGTCAGGCCTGATCCCTGCGAACACCAACAGTTTTTTCTGTAGCGTTTGAATCGGTCGCTGACAGTCAGGAGCTTTTTTTCCTGTGAATCTCACTAGTGTACCAGTAAATTTAGAAACCAAAATGTAAAATCGAAGGTACACTAGTGAAGAGGCCTACACGTTTCTGAGCATGACAGATAGTGAAGAGGAAGTCACCGAACTGTCAGATTCAGGCTCAGAATACGATCCTGTAGACAGCAGCGGCACCCTGACAGAAAGCTCCGACGACGGAGTAGTTGTCCCTGCCAAGGTCAGGCATACCCGACCCCGTTCTTCTGCTGTTGTTGAGGTGCAAGAACCGTAGGGCTCTCGTATGGAGCAGAGAGCGAGTACTAGTGCCGCTCCTGCTTCTGGTGAACTGGCAAGCATTAGCGGCCTAGTACATCCTGGTCGTACATCCAGCACTGCAGTAACACTTGGTGACGTGGCGAGTCCCATAAGTGCAGTTCAAGCTGGCAAGGGGGCTAGCACGAGTAGAGTCCCGCTGCCACCAAGAAGAAGACAAAGACAGGCCGGTCAAGTCCATAGTGCCCTTCCTGCTGCATTTGCAATCCGAATTGGGAGCCCACCACTTCTGCAGCACCCGTACTTCCCCCATTCACTGGCTAATTCGGAATTCAGGTGTAAGCAGTTGTTTTTCACGGAAGATCTCTATAGATCTATTGTGGACCAAAGCAATTTGTATGCTGGTCAATTCATCGCCGCTAATCCCCATTTGACCCTTGCCAGACATTGGAAACCAATTACGGTTTTTCGAATTTAAGACCTTCCTGGGCCTATCCCTCCTCATGGGCATAATTAAAAAGAGTGAATTGCGGTCATATTGGTCCACTGACCAAATTCACAATATGCCCCTGTTCTCTGCCTCCAGGACAAGATACGAGCAGATCTTGCGGTTCATGCATTTTAATAATAATGAACTCTGTTGTCCTCGGGTTTGATCGGGTATACAAAATTCGGCCCCTCGTAAACCACTTCAACCAACGTTTTGCAGTCTTGTATACTCCCAATCAACTTGTCTGATGAGTCTCTGATTAAGTTTTCTGGCCACTTGTCATTCAAACAGTATCTTCCAGCAAGCGTGCCAAATATGGGGTCAGGATGTATAAGCTCTGTGACAGGGCATCAGGCTATTCATGTAGTTTTATGGTTTACAAGGGAAGAGATAGTTACATAGAGCCGGAGAATTGCCCAGATTACATAGGGAGCGCTGGTAAGATAGTGTGGGATTTGGTGTCACCCTTATTCGGAAAGGGGTACCACTTGTATGTGGACAGTTATTACACAAGTGTGCCACTTTTTTAGTCACTTGTTTGATCATGGAATTGGCGCATGTGGCACCGTGCGATCTAATCAGCAGGGCTTACCCCAGCGGCTTGTAGATTCCCGTCTTAGGCTGGGGGAGAGAGTCTGCTTGAAGTGTAATAATTTGCTCGCTGTGAAGTGGAGGGATAATAAGAATGTTTCCGTTCTGTCCTCCCTTCACGCAGACACGACGGTCCAAATTCCTACGGCGACTGGTGTTGTGAAGAAACCCCTCTGTGTCCACGAATATAACGTTAATATGGTAGGGGGTGGACCTCAATGACCAGTTGTTGGCGCTGTATCTTTTTTTTTTAATTAGATCCTTTTTTTATTTTTATATGCAAGCAACATTGAGACAATACAGACACATTTTACAAACAGATTAACATTAAAGCGGAGGTCGGCCTAAAAAAAATTATTAAAAGCCAGCAGCTACAAATACTGCAGCTGCTGACTTTTAATACATGGACACTTACCTGTCCAGGGCACCCGCGATGTCAGCAGCTGATGCCGATCAGTCGCTCGGCTCTCGGCTGCTGCCGCCCATCCTCAGCTGCTGCCTGGTTCCCTACTGCGCATGCGCGAGTCGCGCTGCGCATCCTCACTGGTCCCTACTGTCTTCTGGGACTTGTGTGTCTCCCAGAAGACAACGGGGGAAGATAGTGTAGGCGCAGGAAGTGGCATAGGTCACCACGGTGATCTATGCCAGGAAGTGGGAGCAAATACACAGGTATCTGCTCCCTCCTCCCCCCTGAAAGGTGCCAAATGTGACACCAGAGGGGGGGAGGATTCCAAAAAGTGGAAGTTCCATTTTTGGGTGGAACTCCACTTTAGACAAAACACAACCCAAGAAAAGAAATAAAAAATAAAAAAAGATACCCCAAACCACCCCACCTGAACAAAAAACACCCCCTTTCCCCCAACCCTGCTCTTGGATTATGTATGGGAAAAAAAAAAGACAGAAAAAAGGACAGAAAAAAAAAACAGCATCCAATATTACAAAATATATAGTACCTATTAGTTTACATGAATTGAAGCCATCTTGACCAGGTAGCATCAAACTTACTCATGGAATTCCTTAGGGAGTATGTATCCACTCAGATACGGTCGATGGGTAGGGAGAAGTCCACTTAAGAGCAATCTGTCTAGGGGCAACAAAAAGTGCACGTCTTATAGTGTTACCAATAGAGGAGATATAAATAGACGTATTGCAGTATCCCAATAGACATATGAGTGGTTCAACCGGAATATTAGTATCCAATAGCCCGTTTAGGGTACCAATCACCTTCGCCCAGTATCTTTGAAGTTTCGCCACACCGCCACAAAAGATGTATTAGCGTACCTGTATTACCAGATCTAGCACAGGCTGGCTCAGATTTCAATCCAAGATCTGTGTCATTCTGTGCGATGGAGAGAGAGACACCTGGGGCGAGGACCAAAGAATATCATCCCAGACCTCCACAGAGATAGAACCAATATCTTTTTTCCCAACCAGCCCTAGAGCGGATGGAAAAGTTCAGTAGAAACCTATCTGACAATACCCTATATGTAGCAGAGGTGAGACCTTTTGTTGACCCTGCCTGTACTATCTTATCAAGAACAAAGATAGGGGAAAAAAATATCCTAGCAGAAGAAAATTGGGCATGTAAAGCATGTCTTAGTTGGAGGAATTGATAGAACCAATTAGATTGTAGAGCAAACTCTCCCCTTAGATCTTCAAAGGATTTAGGTATACCGTTTTCATATAACTGAGCTAGAGTTGTCATTCCTAACTTCCCCCATCTCTGAAAGCCTCCAAGGGCCAAAATTTGAAGAAGTCTATAATTTTCCCATGTGGGAGTGTATCTAGTAGGATAAGAGACACCCAGTATTTTTTTAACTGTATCCCATATTTTACATATTACCGTGCAGGTAGGCATATCGGCAAGCGAGACTCCCCCTCTTGCACAATCTAGGATATAGAGTGGTAACAGACCCTTAAATGCATAAGAAAAGTCTGCTTAGACTCCCATCCAGCAAAGTGCTGTAGTTGGGATGCAAAAAAGTATAACCTTGGATTAGGAAATGCCAGACCGCCCGCATTTTTGGGGTGTTGTAGAATCTCCAATTTACTGCGAGGGGTTTTGTTCTGCCATATTAATCGCCTAAATATGGTATTAATCTTAATAAAAATCTGCATGGGTATCCAGATAGGGGCATTGTGTAAAAAATAAAGAAGCTAAGGCATCCATATCATCTTAATTTGATTAATACAGCCTATTAACGATAAGGGCAGCTTATTCCAGGTTTTACTTTGATTTTGGCATCTAGAAAGTAATGGAAATATATTATCCACAATATATGACTGTGGGGAGTCAGACATAGTTATACCCAAATATTTTATAGGGGAGACAACCTTAAGATGAGAAAGTGTAGGGGGCGCATGCGTGGCGCTGAACGGGATGGCAGCCTAAGATTGTAGCTCCGCTCCACTCGGGACCAATTCGGCTTCCAGAGGGCTTAAAACTTCATTACCCGCACCGATTCTAACACCCCTCGAGCCATGCTGTAGCAGTGCATGCCTTCGTCGAGGAAGAAATCCCATAGCTCCGCTCAGAAGACCCTTTACTCACTATCTCCTCCGCACACGTCAGAAGTTCAACATGGCCCAAGATGGCGCAGCCGGCGGAACACACATGCCAAGCCCGATCCCCTCTCCACAGCTGGCCCTTGGCTCGCTCTCTGACCAGGACCATGAGTATACGGCATCACTCTCCAAATCGGACCTGGATGCGAGCCTAGAAGCCATGTACACTAGACTGACCACAAAGTTCCAGATGGAGCTTCACAAAACCGCCCACTCTCTTTCACAGGAGATTGCGGCCCTGGGTACAAGAACAGATAGACTCGAAACCAAACATGGCGAGCTGGCCTTAGAGACTGCTTTTGCACAGATACAATCGCAAGTCGAAGACCTCGACAACAGGAACAGACGCAATAATTTGCACCTCCCTGGCATCCCTGAGACTGTTACGGAGCTGATCCCTACGGTCATTAGGCTTTTTAAATCTCTGCTCCCTGACTGACTCTGCGGCCTTCACCTGCGACCGTATTCACAGAGTCCTGAGGCCGAAACCACCTGCAGACAAGCCCCACCGGGATATTGTTCTATGCATGAAGGACTTCCTGACCAAGGAGGAACTCCTCAGGGCAGCCAGAAATAAGCAACGGATTACCCTGGATGACTACACGGTCCAGATATATCCTGACATTTCACCTGCCACCCTGGCAGGCGGGGCTTCCCTTTCAAGCTGGTGATACCCCATAATGGATCAACTTACTCGGCCACCACACTGCAGGAGGGCCAGTAGATTTTGGTGAAACTAGGCCTCCTAGAAGCGGAAGCTATCCGCCGCCCGCCACTGACACCCAGACCTTCTCAAATCTGGCGCACACCGCCTTCTAGGCAACAACGGCGTAGAATTCGCTATGACTCCAGAGACGGTGGCTTTGCTTAACAGCCGGGTTCTCTTCATCATCCTGCAAGATGGAATATCTGTTCCTCGACGTAGCTGCACTTACATTTGCAAGTTTTCTACTAAATCTGGTTTCTGTCCCTCGGAGCCGTTCCATGACTCCCCCCACCCAGCTAGTACTCTGCTTCCCGGTCCTTGTCTGGGAACTGAACTCCACAATACCGCTGGGTTTAAGACCTTGTTGTCTCGCTTACTGAATAGTTTATTCAGGTTAATTCTTGTCACCTGATCCAGATGACTGTTTTTTTCATGACTCTGTTTTGTTTTCTGAACTCAATTTTTTCAGGTCAGCTTCCTTTCAAGATATGGATTACCCATCTTCCTGCTCGTTTGCTGGTATATGGTTATTTGATATTGCTCTGTATGGTTTGCACATTGAATTTACTTAGTATGTTGTATTTGGGGTGTGGCAGCGCTCCTTGCTTTGTTGGATGAGGCTCTTGCCAGAAGACTTCAGCTTAACGCATCCATTTATTTCTCATCATGGTGATTACATGCATCTCCCATAATGTGAAGGGCTTTATCTCCCCAATCAAGAGGAAAAAAGCATTTGCGTTTTATAAACAACTTCAGGCTAAAGTCCTCTTGATTCAGGAGACACATTTTTCGCAGGCCTCTCATCACAGATTTTTTCACAGGCAATTCCCACAAGCATTTTACACTCTGCACTCCTCAAAGAGTAGGGGCGCTGCCATACTTCTACATTCCTCCTTTCCTATGGAAGTCCGGCACATATATAAGGACAAAGAAAGTAGATTTGTAATTAAGGGGATTGTTCTCAACACAGAACTCACCATTGCTAGCATTTATGCACCTAATGATGCCCCAGCCTCCTTTTTTAAGTCCCTCTTTGAGCAATTGTCTAAATTTCAATCTACTCATATGATTATTGGTGGTGACTTTAATATGGTGGCTAACGCCTCGCTTGATAGGAACACAATGGCAGCCACTGCTAGAGCCTTCCCTAAATCCCTCGCTAGGGATCTGCTAAATTATCAGTTGGTGGATACATGGAGAGCACATAATGTTGGAGCAAAGGAGTATACATTCTACTCTCACCCCCACAATAGTTATGCCAGACTGGACTATATCTTCTCCACCCCTATTATTTTAGCGAATACCTCCTCTGCTACCATTCATAATTGTGTCTGGTCAGACCATCATGTCACCTCATTCACCACTGCATTTATTAGACTAGCTCTGACTCCCTTTACTTGGAGACTTAATGAGACACTACTCTCGGACCTAGCGATTGAGTCAGGAGGTTTCGCAGGCAATTGAAGAATACTTTGCCCTCAATGCATTGCCGGAAAAAACTATCTCCACGGTGTGGATGGCCCATAAGGCAGTATCGAGAGGTAAACTCATCAGTATTTCTTCAGCTTGCAATAAACAAAACAGGGAAAAAATTGTCTCCCTTTCATCAGAACTTGACAATTTGTATAAAAATACCGAAGCCCTGACTCAAGAAGCCACTAGAAGCTCCATAGATCAGAATCGCCTTGAGCTTGATGCCCTTCTCACAACTAAAGTTGAGAAATCCCTCAGGTGGTCCAAAGCAAAAATTTTATTGCACAGTAACTGCTCCTCGACCCTGTTTGCAAGCAAGTTGAACCAGTCTTCCCGTCCCCCCCATGTTTACAAGTTGGCATCTGGCCCAGGGCTGGCCACATCACACCCTCAGGAAGTCCTCCAAATTTTTAACCAGTTTTATTCCACCCTGTTGGCCCCTTTACAAGCTGAACCCTCTCCTGAACATCTTGCTTGGTTTAATAACATTCCTCTTCCCTCACTTTCCTCCTCCCAGCTGGAAAAACTGAATGCACCGATTACTGAATCGGAAGTCCTCAATGTAATTAAAGCTCTAAAGCAGGGCTCTTCTCCCGGTCCTGACGGTTTCTCCTCTATATATTACAAAAACTGTTCAACTCGATATTGCAAGATGGTAGCTTCCCGGAGGAAATGCTATTGGCAAACATGTCCCTCATCCCCAAGCCTAATAGGAACCACTCTCTCCCCCAGAACTACAGGCCTATATCTGTCAATAATAATGACTTAAAAATCTTTAGCAGAATTATGGCAGACAGGTTGGCAGGGGTTATCTCTTTGTTAATTTCTCCCTACCAAGCCGGTTTCATCCCCCATAGACTCATAACTGACAATAAACGTCTTGCAACTAATGTGATTCAGGATGCTAACCTCTTCTCTAAAAAACTTTTCATGCTTAGCCTAGATATTCACAAGGCATTTGATAGTGTGTCTTGGAGCTATGTGTCCACCTTGTTGCAGCGGATGGGATTTCATGGTGAATTCCTACGGGCCTATCATGCCCTCTATCAGAACCCCAAAACGCGTATTAACCACTTAACGACCGCCCACTGTAAATATACGTCGGCAGAATGGCACCGACAGGCAGAATCACGTATATCTACGTGACTGCCTTTGTATAGTTGGGGGGTCCGATCGGACACCCCTTCTTTACAGTGAGCGGTGGTTAACTGATTGGGAGCGATCAGGCATGAGGGGACGGCCGTTCTATTCCGGCCACCCCCTCTTGATCGCTCCCGGCGAATGAGAGAGCTTCCCCTGCCTGTGTAATGTTTATATACCAAGCGCCGTACAGGAGAAGATGCCAGGTTAGTGCACAAAACACTACACTGACACCAGGACACATAGGTACATAAATCGCCCCCCCAGATCACCCCCCAGCCACAGTGTCACTGATTGCAGTGACCATTTATTTACTGATCACTGCAATCAGTGACATTTGTGACTGTAAAAGTGTCACCAAAGTTTAGTTTTAGGTCCAGTGTAGCCCCCTAACCCCCCCATATAAAGGTTTAACCCCCTGATCGCCCCCCAGATAACCCTTTCACCCCCTATCACCACTGTTGCTAAGCGATCATTTTTCTGATCGCCGTCTTAGCGTCGGTGATGCCGATCGGTAGCCAGTAATTTTTTTTAGGTTTGCCGCAGGTTTTTATAGCGTCGAGTACCCCCATATATTACCTAATAAAGGTTTAACCCCCTTGATCGCCCCCCCAGGTAACCCTTTCACCCCCTATCACCACTGTCGCTAAGCGATCGTTTTTCTGATCGCTGTCTTATTGTCGGTGATGCCGATAGGTAGCCAGTTATTTTTTTTATGTTCACCGCAGGTTTTTATAGCATCAGGTACCCCCATATATTACCTAATAAAGGTTTAACCCCCTTGATCGCCCCCCAGGTAACCCTTTCACCCCCTATCACCACTGTCGCTAAGCAATCATTTTTCTGATCGCTGTCTTAGTGTCGGTGATGCAGATCGGTAGCCAGTAATTTTTTTTTAGGTTCGCCGCAGGTTTTTATAGCGTCAGGTACCCCCATAAATTATCTAATAAAGGTTTAACCCCCTTGATCGCCCCCCAGGTAACCCTTTCACCCCCTATCACCACTGTCGCTAAGCGATCATTTTTCTGATCGCTGTCTTAGCGTCGGTGATGCAGATCGGTAGCCAGTAATTTTTTTTAGGTTCGCCGCAGGTTTTTATAGCGTCAGGTACCCCCATATATTATCTAATAAAGGTTTTAACCCCCTAATTGCCCCTAGTTAACCCTTTCACCAGTGATCACCATATAAGTGTTAAGGGTGACGCTGGTTAGTTAGTTTGCTTTTTATAGTGTCAGGGCACCCGCCGTATATATAACCCAATAAAGTTTTAACCCCCTGATCGCCCGGCGGGTGATATCAATTAGGTTTTAGCGTCAGAGAGGGTCTGCGTCACACCCCAGGCAGCGTCAGGTTAGTGCCAGTAACGCTAACACCCACGCGTGAAGCATACACCCCCCTTAGTGGTATAGTATCTGATCAGATCAATATCTGATCTGATCAGATCTATACTAGCGTCCCCAGCAGTTTAGGGTTCCCAAAAACGCAGTGTTAGCGGGATCAGCCCAGATACCTGCTAGCACCTGCGTTTTGCCCCTTCATCCAGCCCAGGCCACCCAAGTGCAGTATCGATCGATCACTGTCACTTACAAAACACAACACACATAACTGCAGCGTTCGCAGAGACAGGCCTGATCCCTGCGACGCCAGTGCTGTAGGAGGTGATTTCACCACCACAGTTAAAAAAAAAAAAGCATATATGCCGAAGCATTGGGGCAGCAGGGGCGGAGGAGCGGAGGAGCAATTTTGCTCCTAATGCCGCGTACATACGGTCGAAATTCCGACGGAGGCTTGCCCGTAGAAAAGTCGGACCATGTGTGTGCGGCATAACTTTTTTGCGGGAGGATGCCCCCATGCTTCGGCATATATAAATGGTGCATGTATGCCCATCATTAGAAGTGGGTGGATGAAGGGCGGTATTCTAATGGTGGGCATACCCACCGATCAATCTCTTTTTTCGTTCAGCCAACTGGCTGCATGAAAAAAAAAGATTACAATACATGTCCAACAAGGACCAGCAACGTACTGGTATGTTGCTGGACTTTGAATGTTTATACCAGAATGATGCCTGCTGGTTTAGGTATCATCTTGGTATCATTCTTTTCAGCCAGCGGCCGGCTTTCATGTAAAAGCAATCCTAGTGGCTAATTATCCTCTGGACTGCTTTTACAAGCAGTGGGAGGGAATGCCCCCCCCCAGATATAAAAAGCGCCATTGGGAAATTGGGAAAGCATTTTATCACACCGATCTTGGTGTGGTCAGATGCTTTGAGGGCAGAGGAAAGATCTAGGGTCTAGAAGACCCTAGTTTCTTCAAAAAAGAGTACCTGTCACTACCTATTGCTATCATAGGGGATATTTACATTCCCTGAGATAACAATAAAAATGATTAAAAATAAATAAATATGAAAGGAACAATTTAAAAATAAAATAAAAAAGCAAAATTAATAATAAAAAATAAAAAAAAAGCACCCCTGTCCTGCCCTGCTCTTGCCCAATGGCGAACGCAAGCGTCGGTCTGGCGTCATAGGTAAACAGCAATTGCACCATGCATGTGAGGTATCACTGCGAAGGTCAGATCGAGGGCAGTCATTTTAGTAGTAGACCTCCTCTGTAAATCTAACGGGGTAACCTGTAAAGGCTTTTAAAGGCTTTTAAAAATGTATGTAGTTTGTTGCCAATGCGCGTTTGTGCGAAATTTTAAAGCATGTCGTGTTTGGTATCTATGTACTCGGCCTAAGATCATCTTTTTTATTTCATCAAACATTTGGGCAATATAGTGTGTTTTAGTGCATTAAAATTTAAAAAAGTGTATTTTTTCCCCAAAAAAATGCGTTTGAAAAATCGCTGCGCAAATACTGTGTAGAAAAAAAAATGCAACACCCACCATTTTAATCTGTAGTGCCTTTGCTTTAAATATATATATAATGTTTGGGGGTTCAACATAATTTTCTTGCAAAAAAAAAATAATGTTTTCATGTAAACAAAAAGTGTCAAAAAGGGCTTTGTCTTCAAGTGGTTAGAAGAGTGGATGTAAGTTTCCTAATGTTGTGTATAAAATGCCAGAACAGTTCAAAACCCCCCCAAATGACCCCATTTTGGAAAGTAGACACCCCAAGCTATATACTGAGAGGCATGTCGAGTCCATGGAATATTTTATATGTTGACACAAGTTGCGGAAAAAAGTCAATTTATTTTTTTTATTTTTATTTTTTTGCACAAAGTTGTCACTAAATGATATATTGCTCAAACATGCCATGGGTATATGTGGAATTACACCCCAAAATACATTCTGCTGCTTCTCCTGAGTACGGGGATACCACATGTGTGAGACTTTTTGGGAGCCTAGCCGCGTACGGGACCCCAAAAACCAAGCACCGCCTTCAGGCTTTCTAAGGGTGTAAATTTTTGATTTCACTTCTCACTGCCTATCACAGTTTCGGAGGCCATGTAATGCCCAGATGGCACAAAACCCCCCAAATGACCCCATTTTGGAAAGTAGACACCCCAAGCTATTTGCTGAGAGGTATTGTGAGTATTTTGCAGATCTCGCTTTTTGTCACAAAGTTTTGAAAATTGAAAAAAAAAAAATATATATATATTTTCTTTCTTCATTTTCAAAAACAAATGAGAGCTGTAAAATACTCACCATGCCTCTCAGCAAATAGCTTGGGGTGTCTACTTTCCAAAATGGGGTCATTTGGGGGGGTTTTGTGCTATTTTGGCATTTTATGGCCTTCGAAACTGTGATAGGTAGTGAGGAGTGAAATCAAAAATTTGTGCCTAGAAATCCTGAAGGCGGTGCTTGTTTTTCGGGGTCCCGTACGCAGCTAGGCTCCTAAAAAGTCCCACACATGTGGTATTCCCGCACTCAGGAGAAGCAGCAAAATGTATTTTGGGGTGTAATTCCACATATAACCATGGCATGTGTGAGCAATATATCATTTAGTGACAACTTTTTGTAATTTCTTTTTTGTCATTATTCAATCACTTGGGACAAAAAAAAAAAATATTCAATGGGCTCAACAGGCCTCTCAGCAATTTCCTTGGGGTGTCTACTTTCTAAAATGGGGTCATTTGGGGAGGTTTTGTGCTATTTTGGCATTTTATGGCCTTCAAAACTGTGATAGGTAGTGAGGAGTGAAATCAAAAATTTGCGCCCTTAGAAATCCTGAAGGCTGGGCTTGGTTTCCGGGGGCCTGTACGCGGCTAGGCTCCCAAAAAGTCCCACACATGTGGTATCCCCGTACTCAGGAGAAGCAGCAAAATGTATTTTGGGGTGCAATTCCACATATAACCATGGCATGTGTGAGCAATATATCATTTAGTGACAACTTTTTATAATTTTTTTTTTTCTTTTTTTTTTTTGTCATTATTCAATCACTTGAGACAAAAAAAAAAATATTCAATGGGCTCAACATGCCTCTCAGCAATTTCCTTGGGATGTCTACTTTCCAAAATGGGGTCATTTGGGGGGGGGGGTTTGTACTGCCCTGCCATTTTAGCACCTCAAGAAATGAGATAGGCAGTCATAAACTAAAAGCTGTGTAAATTCCAGAAAATGTACCCTAGTTTGTAGACGCTATAACTTTTGCGCAAACCAATAAATATACGCTTATTGACATTTTTTTTACTAAAGACATGTGGCTGAATACATTTTGGCCTAAATGTATGACTAAAATTGAGTTTATTCGATTTTTCTTATAACAAAAAGTAGAAAATATCATTTTTTTTCAAAATTTTCGGTCTATTCAAATACCATTAAAAGAAAGCTCTGTTTGTGGGAAGAAAAGGACGCAAATTTAGTTTGGGTACAACATTGCATGTCCGCACAATTTACAGTTAAAGCAGCGCAGTGCAAAATTCTGAAATCACCTCTGGTCCTCTAGCTACCAAATGGTCCGGGGCTTAAGTGGTTAAAATCCCTGGTTGCAGTTCAGAGTTCTTTGAGTTGGGCAGGGGCTCTAGGCAGGGATGTCCATTGTCCCCGCTTGTTTTTGCGTTGGCAATGGAACCCCTGGCTATCGCCATAATGCAACATCTGGATATCTACGGGTATACCAAGGCATCCGCGACCTACAAGTTCTGTAGGTACACGGATGATGTGTTGTTATTTCTCACTAATCCCCTTGTTACTTTACCATATTTCCTGCACACTTTGTCATCATTTCTGGGGTCTCAGGCCTCTCGGTAAACGTTTCAATATCTGTGGCTCTCTCTGTGGATTTTTCCCCGGTTGAACTGGAGCAGCTTAAACGCTCCTTCCCCTTTGCATGAGCTGGGCCATCCCTACCCTATTTAGACATTAATCTTACCAATGCGTTTGATAAGCTCTTTGAAGAAAATTATCCCCCGATGATGTCCAAATTAAAACAATTACTTAAATCCTGGTCCTCTCTTCATATCTCCTTTTTAGGCAGAATAGCGGCCCTTAAGATGACCATACTCCCTAAACTGCTCTACTTGTTTAGAGCATTGCCTGTTAAGCTTTCTAAGTCCTATCTAGCTAACCTTCAAGCCCACTTTAATCTATCTGGAAGGATAAACCCCCTAGATTCTCTAGAGATACACTGTACCATTCCCCTAAATGTGGTGGTCTGGGTGTCCCCCAGATATGGCTTTACTATATTGCCAGCAGATTCATACAACAAGCCCAATGAAATATTAAAAACTCTAAAGTCCCTTGGGTTAGATTCCAACAGGACTCAATCAGTCCACTCTATCTCCCTGGGCTTTTTTGGTCTTCTGCTTCCCACACAGCTGCCCTGGGCTCCAAGAATTTATTGGTCACCATGAGCTTTAAGCTGTGGGACCTTTATAAAATGAAGTTGGGCCTTATTTCACAGATTCCCCTGGGTGCCACATTCCTGGGTGATGTCAAATTTGCCCCTGCATTTAGGAATCCGGGAATTGTTCCAGATCTGGGTAGATAGGGGACTGACAACCTTAGATGATTTTTTACAGGATTCAAAGTTTAGGACCTTCTCAAGCCTTCAAGCTCAACATGATATCTCAGTCGGGGAATTCTATCGTTATCTTCAAATACAACATTTCTTTCAGACTCACTACACTGGGTCCCCCTCAGACTCTAATGCTGCGTACACACGACCGCTTTTCTCGACGAGAAAAACAGCGGGTTTTTTTTCGCCGAGAAAAACGATCGTCTGTGGGCTTTATGTCGTTTTTCTCGTTGAGAAAAACGGCATAAAAAACGACGAGAAAAATTAGAACATGTTCTAAATTTTCTCATCGTTTTTTCCAGCATTTTTTTCCGCGGCAGTTTTCCCATAGGGAGACACTGCCGCGGAGCCCACAGACGGTCGTTTTTCTCGTCAAGAGAAAAAATGACGGGAAAAACGACCGTGTGTAGGGAACCAAGCGGTTCCCTCATTTTTCCTGTCATTATTCACGGCGGTTTTTTAACCGCCGTGAATAATGATCGTGTGTACGCGGCATAACACTTTCTATGAAAGCATCGGTCATGCTTCCCCTCACCAAAAGGGCCTGATTTGGAATCTTCCACTGAAAGCCCCCCACTGAAATATAGATCTCAATGGGAGCGGGAACTACAGGTAGGAGAGGAGGATTTAGACTGGGTGACAGGTTGGCAAAGCATGAGGAAGTGCACCAAATCCCTGACGATAAGGGAAACAGCTATCAAGCTGCTTACCCGTTGGTATTACACTCCTGTGCGCCTCAGTAAAATCTACCCACAGGCCTCCCCTAACTGCTTTAGGGGTTGCGCCCACAGAGGCTCATTTCTACATCTGTTTTGGGAATGCGAAAATTTGCAACCCACATGGCGGAGAGTCCTGGATCTGATAGACACGCTGGCAGGTGGACAGTGGACACGTGGTGCTAACTCATACTCATTGCCTCTTATTTGAAGGCCTGCCGGACACCCCCAAACCCCTTGTGAGATTAATCCACTCCATCTGTGGCGATGCAGTGGGCTATTGCTCTACACTGGAAAACGAGCTCTGTCCCTTTCTCACAAGTTGTCGCCCGTGTAGACCAAATGATGTTGACTTCACACCCTGCATGATTCCATTCCAATTTATGATGCTAAGTGGAACCCTTGGTTCTTGTTTCGACTTCATGATTGACCCAAGTCTTTATGGTTGTTTCTTTTTCTCATGCCGTGTAGACACGACCGTTTTTCTCGTCGAGAAAAACAAAATTTTTTCCTTTTGACGAGAAAAATTATCGTCTGTGGGCATTTTGTCATTTTTCTCGACGAGAAAAACGGGATTAAAAACGACGAGAAAAATTAGAACATGTTCTAATTTTTCTCGTCGTTTTTCCCGACATTTTTTCCGCGGCAGTGTTTCCCATATTTTTTTTTCCCATAGGGAAACACTGCCGCGGAGCCCACAGACGGTCGTTTTTCTCGACAAGAGAAAAAATGTCGTGAAAAACTACCGTGTGTGGGGAACAAGCCGTTCCCTCGTTTTTAATGTCATTATTCACGGCGGTTTTTTAACCGCCGTGAATATTGATCGTGTATACGCGGCATTATTGTTTTATTCTCATTTTTATTTTTGTTGTTTGGATTGTACCTTCTTGATTCTGTAACTTACACCATGTAATTTGTTACACATTAGAATTTTCCTTAGCTATGTCAATGGCTATTAACTTTTAGTTCTGTCCTGCAACCTGCTGTGTTGGTTGTTGTCACTGATTACAGTATATTGTAAAACTTTTTTTTTTTCCTTTCTTCTTCAATAAACTTATTTAAAAACAAAAATATGAGAAAGTGTAGATGGCAATGAGTCTGGAAGGGGATCCAGGGGCATTAGCATGGATTTCTCCCAGTGTATGCCTAACCCGGAAAACCTGCCAAACTCTTTAATATAAAAACAACAATGACTGGCGCTGAAAATAACAGTGAAAAATAGATATATAATTCCTGTGAAGAAAGTTATTTTGTGAGAAATAATTTGCAGCTGCTGTTTCAACAAGTGCTATAACTTGAACTATGACAAATTAAAATTAAAATACAGCGCTAGCAATAGTGGAAACTTGCCAAAAAGACAAAAGGTGAAACAAAAAACAAGTGCTAGGTATAACACATATATTGGCCTCAGCCAATAGGTGAAATGAAAGTCCAAACCAAAATAATGGTAAATAGTGAAAGGTAAATTCAATGCAATAAATGAATTGGGCAGCAAATCTTCAAACGAGTCCAAACAACAACCAAACAAGCTTATTCCCCTCTGAAGCTCCACTCACCATTAGATGCTAGTCCTCCGCTTCTCAGATGGGAATCATGGAGTAAAAACAGTCAAAGCAGGCTGAATGACTTACTGGGTGCTCAAAGATGAAACAAATGTGTGGGAGAAAAAAGAATGCTGGACAAGTCTAAAAACGTTGACTAGGCGTTAGTAGCAATGGATGGCATAGGCAGGCATTCAGTACAAAAGCTTCCACGAGCGCCGCTCAAACAGCGTGCGCTCCACAGAGACAGGAAATATGTCAGTGGTTTTGCCGTAAACCTGAAGTGCGTCAACGCGTTTCGCCCCTCCTCCAGGGCGTCATCAAAGGACATCACATCCGGTCCACAGCAGTTCAATTTATAGTGAGGAGAGTGACCTCCTCACTGAAAAAAGTCAATTAGTAAACATCTACTTCCGGGTTCTACATCATTGACCTGATTGCCAAGCAAAGCTTTATTAAAAACATATGTAGGAAACAGAAAACTGCCACCTAGCGGACAAAATAAACCATGGTTAAAAATAGTTAAGAGAAGGAAAACAGAAACAAATCTGCCACCTAGCGGATAAAAAAGAGATGAAATATATTGCAAATATCAATGAATAAAAAATAAAAATAAAATAAAAATAAAAATAGATATAAAATATATATATATATATATATATATTTCATTACCGCCGGCAGGGATGAGCAGATATTGGTCAAGAAAAAAAGATCATCTGCATATAATGATATTTTTTCCTCCATATCTCCCCTAATTAAACCGGTAACATCATAAGAGGCCCGTATAAGACATGCCAAAGGCTCTATAGCCAGGGCAAAAAGCAGGGGGGACAACAGACACCCCTGCCTAGTGCGCCGGAAGAGTCTAAGGCTCCATGTACATGGGACGCTGGTGCAAACTCTTCTGAACGAAGGTTGAAACCGGCATTTAGAAACGCCCGTTTTGCCGCGTTTGCATGCTGCGCTTAGCTGCGTTTGCGTCTAGAAGAGTTTAGTTAAGAAACATCATAAGGACCCTCCCTAAGCTCAAAAAACAGTATTATTAACCATTTCAGCCATTTTGTGAGACCAGAGAGTAGCAGCAGCTGAGAGAGCAGCAGTGTACTTGTATTTAGCGTGTCACTTGCCACATCACCTGCCACAAGTTGTGGATTGTCCACTTGCAACGTCACCTACCACAAGTTGTGGATTGTCCACTTGCCACGTCACCTGCCTCAAGTTGTGGATTGTCCACTTGCCACGTCACTTGGCCACGTCACCTGCCACAAGTTGTGTATTGTCCACTTGCCACGTCACCTGGCCACGTCACCTGCCACAAGTTGGGGATTGTCGACTTGCCACGTCACCTGGCCACAAATTGTGGATTGTCCACTTGCCACGCCACCTGGCCACAAATTGTGGATTGTCCACTTGCCACGTTACCTGCCACAAGTTGTGGATTGTCCACTTGCCACGTCACCTGGCCACATCACCTGCCACAAGTTGTGGATTGTCCACTTGCAACGTCACCTGGCCACGTCACCTGCCACAAGTTGTGGATTTTCCACTTGCCACGTCACCTGCCACAAGTTATGGATTGTCCACTTGCCACATCACCTGACCACGTCACCTGCCACAAGTTGTGGATTGTCCACTTGCCACGTCACCTGGCCACGTCACCTGGCCACATCACCTGCCACAAGTTGTGAATTGTCCACTTGCCACGTCACCTGCCATGTCACCTGGCCACGTCACCTGCCACAAGTTGTGGATTGTCCACTTGCCACGTCACCTGGCCACGTCACCTGGCCACAAGTTGTGGATTGTCCACTTGCCACGTCACCTGGCCACAAGTTGTGTATTGTCCACTTGCCACGTCACCTGGCCACAAGTTGTGGATTGTCCACTTGCCACGTCACCTGGCCACAAGTTGTGGATTGTCCACTTGCCACGTCACCTGCCAATTCACCTGGCCACGTCACCTGCCACAAGTTGTGGATTGTCCACTTGCCACGTCACCTGGCCACAAGTTGTGGATTGTCCACTTGCCACGTCACCTGCCACGTCACCTGACCACGTCACCTGAAACAAGTTGTGGATTTTCCACTTGCCACGTCACCTGCCACAAGTTGTGATTTGGTCACTTGCCACGTCACCTGCCAACGTCACCTGCCACAAGTTGTGGGTTGTCCGCTTGCCACAAGTTGTGGATTGTCCACTTGCCACGTCACCTGCCAATTCACCTGGCCACGTCACCTGCCACAAGTTGTGGATTGTCCACTTGCCACGTCACCTGGCCACAAGTTGTGGATTGTCCACTTGCCACGTCACCTGACCACGTCACCTGCCACAAGTTGTGGATTTTCCACTTGCCACGTCACTTGCCACAAGTTGTGATTTGGTCACTTGCCACATCACCTGCCAACGTCACCTGCCAACGTCACCTGCCACAAGTTGTGGATTGTCCGCTTGCCACAAGTTGTGGATTGTCCACTTGCCACGTCACCTGCCACAAGTTGTGGATTGTCCACATTGCAATGCAAGCAATTACAGTTTTTTTTTATATTTTTTAATGGTTTTTCATCATTTTTGAGATTTTTAATGTAAAAAAATAGGTCACCTTTAAAAAAGCTTATAAACGAATACGCGGCTAAACGCCGGTATCGCGTTTAGCCGCATTTGGCATCTGAAACATGGAAATCTTTGGCGTCTGAACCCATTTTTTTTGCTTTCAGAAAAACGAGGTTAAACGCAACTGCCTAAAAACAGCAATAAACGTCCCGTGAACATGAGGCCTAAAATTGGGAGATTTTAGGCCATTGATCCTAAACGATGCCACCGGAGCTGAGTACAACAACCGCACCCACTGGCAGAAGTCAGAGCCAAGCCCAAATTTTTCAAGGATGGCCCACAAGTATGGCCATTCGACACTATCGAAGGCCTTGATTGTGTCTAACGCTAAAAAGGCACAATGTGAGTGGCCCGGAGCCGGAACCTGCATATTTAAATATGCGTGTCTGATATTGAATGCGGTTGAATTGCGGCATGAATCCTACCTGATCTGAATGGATAATATGTTTAATAACCTTATTCAATCTAGTAGCAAGCAGGGCCGGACTGGGAATAAAATCCAGCCTGGAAAAAAATTCATACCAGCCCCACAGCATTATTATACCAGCGTAACAGCATAACGTCATTATTTTCTTGTTCATAAAAGGGAAAACATACATTTTAAAGCACATTTGAAGAGTGTATTATATATAGATAAGACAGATATGAAAGCACATAGGGCTTTTTATATATATATATATATATATATTATGTGACAGCAGGAAGGTAAAGTCACCTGGTTGCATCCAGGGGGGTAGATATATTTCTCCCAGATTCAGGCTTTATGCCGACTTATACAACTAGGGAGGGAGTTGATGAAGCCCAGCTGAGGCTAGTGGGCTCATGGATGACTCATACCTCTAGGGAGAGTGCTGGGCGTCGTGCAGGCAGGGAGTTGATGAGACCAGCTGAAGCTTGTCAGCTCGTTTAAGGCCTCTATAAAAACTCCCAGCTTCATTAGATGTTAGCTCATGCCTGGAACCAGACCTGTGTGGACTGTCTAGGGAGAGTGAACCCCTGTGCGGTGAGGCAAAGCCTGTGTGGCTATTTGTTTGGACTTTTACTAAACCAGGGACTTAGGGACTAGGACAGCACCAGGCTGATCCCAGTTGTTAGTTTAGGAAACCTGCATGTTTAGTCAGAGGTCAAACTGACCAGGATTTATTTTGTTTATGTTTCTTTTTGGCTTTGCTGTGTTTTTGTCACTGTACATAGAGAAATAAACCGCACCTTTTGATTTTGAAAACCACAACCTCCGTCTGCTGGCCCTGTTTTTGTGTGGGGAGCCCAACCAGGGGGTCACACACACCCGCTACCGAGTTAACCCCCTCACAGTTGGTGGAGAATGCAGGCAGTTTTTTTTAAGCCAGCATGGAGGAGATACTGAAACAGCTGGCTCTAGCAAATGCCAATCAACAGCAGACAAATGCAGGTTTGCAAAGGAGCCTTGCAGCCCAGCAGCAAGCTCATCAACAAGCCCAGCAGCAATCTGAGGCCCGCTTCATAGACCTGTTACAGAAGCAAGAGCAGAGACTACAACAAATGGAAGCAGTAATGCAGCAACGTCCGCAGACCAGTGAGGAAAGCCGTCCCACTAATACCGCGTCCTTTGGGGTGAGTCGTTTATTGACAAAAATGACTGGAGAGGATGATCCAGAGGTATTTTTGACCACATTTGAAAGGACTGCTGAAAGAGAAAAGTGGCCTGAGGAGCAGTGGGCTGGACTGGTGGCTCCTCTGTTAACTGGTGAATCGCATAAGGCTTACTATGACCTAGAGCCTGACCAAGCAAAAGACTATGTGATGCTAAAAGCTGAAATATTGGCAAGGCTGGGTGTCACCCTGGCTGTCGGGGCTCAGCGTGTGCATAACTGGACTTTCCAGCTTGGAAAACCCCCCAGGTCTCAAATGTATGATCTCATTCACCTGAGCAGGAAGTGGCTACAGCCAGAGACTTTGTCCGCACCGGAGATTGTGGAACGTGTTGTGATGGATCGTTTCTTGAGAGCTCTTCCTACCGCCATTCAAAAGTGGGTAAGCCATGGAGACCCAGAAACGGCCGGTAAACTTGTGGATCGTGTAGAGAGATACTTGGCTACAGAGAACCTGACGGCCTCTTCCAGAGACTCTCGGACTTTCCACCCTAAGACCAGACCATCCCCAGGGGCGGATAAGAGGATTCCAAGGGGTGAGGGTGGAGAGAGTGAGAGGGTGGGAGCTCTACCCAAAGTTTGGCGAGAACAGCCTGGGAAGTCAGGGGCTCAAGAGGCAGCCAAATGGATTGTTTGCTACCGCTGCCGGCAAGCGGGACATATTGCAGCAAATTGCCCGGTTGTGGAGGAACCCATGCAATGTGACTTTCTGACGGACAGACGTCAGTCGCTGTGTGCGACAGTCGCATGCACTGCCATTCGGGGAACTGAGAAACATTTATGCAAAATGTGTATTAATGGTAGAAATGTTGTGGTATTACTGGATTCAGGTAGCCTTGTGACCCTGATAAAGGCTGAATTAGTTAAAACAGAGGTCTCTGGGAATAGCAAGGTAGCTGTTATTTGTGTGCATGGGGACACCCGAGAGTATCCAGTGACTACAGTGTGTTTCGAGACCCCCAAAGGTACCCTCTCTCATCCAGTGGGGTTAGTATCTCAATTACCGCATGATGCCATTGTGGGAAGGGATTTTCCGAAGTTCTGGGAACTGTGGGATGATCCTGAGCCCCCCACTGGTGCCCCTATGTACCAGGAATGTGATAGCCAGAACTCCTCTGAGAGTGGTGAGGACTCTCCAGAATTTCCCTTGTCAGTATTGGCAGGGGAGACTCAAGAAACTGGAGAGGAGCCCACCTCCTCAGACGAAAACCTACCGTCTGTGGAGTTTTCTGATCTGGAGGTTCACAGGGAAAATTTTGCCACAGAACAGTTAAAAGACCCCGCCCTAATAAAGGCACGGGAAAACGTAGTGGAAATAGATGGCGAGTTAGTGAACCCAGATAATACCTGCACTTACCCATACTTCAGCGTAGAGAAGGACCTACTGTATCGGGTGGCAAAAAGGGCAGAAGAAACCGTTGAGCAGCTTGTGGTGCCCAAACCTTACAGGAAGTTGGTGTTGGAGTTGGCCCATGGGCACATTCTTGGAGGTCATCTGGGGACAGAGAAAACCCGAGAGAGGGTATTACAGAGATTCTATTGGCCTGGGGTGATGAAGGACATAGAAAATTATTGTTCCTCCTGCCCTGTGTGTCAGAGGTCGGCCCGATGCCACATTTCCGTAGCCCGCTGGTCCCTCTACCCATCATTGAGGTCCCGTTTGAGAGAATCGCAATGGATTTGGTAGGTCCTATAATCAAGTCCGCTAGGGGGCACCAGTACATATTGGTTATAATGGACTATGCCACCCGTTATCCAGAAGCGATCCCTCTCAGAAATACCTCGGCCAAAACCATAGCCAAAGAGCTATCTCTTGTTTTTAGCCGGGTGGGTATTTGTAAAGAACTGCTTACGGACCAAGGTACACCCTTTATGTCCCGGGTTATGAAAGAGCTGTGTAAATTGTTCAAAGTGACGCAATTGCGTACATCTGTGTATCACCCCCAAACCGATGGGCTGGTTGAAAGATTCAACAAAACCCTAAAACAAATGTTGAAGAAAGTGGTGGATAGAGATGGAAAGGATTGGGACTGTCTACTTCCTTATTTGATGTTTGCTATTAGGGAGGTGCCCCAATCCTCTACGGGATTCTCCCCCTTTGAGTTACTGTATGGGAGACACCCAAGAGGGCTGTTGGATATTGCCAAGGAAACTTGGGAAAGTGAGAGTTCTCCCCACAGGAGTGTGATTAAGCATGTCGCCCTGATGCAAGATCGAATTGCACAGGTAATGCCCATCGTGAAGGAACATTTGGCCCAAGCGCAGTTGGCACAGCAGAGAGTGTACAACCGTGGAGCCAAGACCCGTACCTTTTCCCCGGGGGATAGGATATTGGTACTTGTCCCTACGGTTGAAAGTAAATTCCTTGCCAAATGGCAAGGCCCCTACGAGATAATGGAAAAAGTGAGCGAAGTGAATTACAAGGTCAGACAACTAGGAAGGCGAAAGCCCGAACAGATATATCACGTTAATCTGTTGAAAGCCTGGAGGGATAGAGAGTCCCTAGTCGCAGAAACTTGGTCACCAGCTCAAACTGGTTGCGTGATTCCGGAGGTTGGAATAGCAGCCACCTTGTCACAACCCCAACAACAGGAGGTTAAGGAGTTTGTGCTTCGCAACAAGGAGGTGTTCTCTGAGCTGCCGGGACAAACATCTGGGGTAGAGCATGATATTATTACCCCGCCCGGTGAAAGGGTGAAGTTAAAACCCTATCGGATCCCAGAGGCCCGACGGGAGGCAATACGGGAGGAAGTACAGAAAATGCTGAACTTAGGGGTGATAGAGGAGTCCCAAAGTGATTGGTCTAGTCCCATTGTGTTGGTGCCTAAACCGGATGGGAGCTGGCGATTTTGTAACGATTTTCGTCAGTTGAACAAAGTTACAAAATTTGACACCTACCCCATGCCACGTATAGATGAGTTGATCGACCGGCTGGGAACAGCCCGATACATGACGACTCTTGACCTCACAAAAGGGTATTGGCAAATTCCCCTGGCCAAGTCGGCCAAAGAGAAAACCGCATTTGTAACCCCAGACGGGGCGTTCCAATATAAGAGAATGCCGTTCGGGTTACAGAATGCGCCGGCCACATTCCAGCGGAAAATGGACCAGATACTGAGGCCCCATCGGAAGTATGCTGCGGCTTACCTGGATGACGTAATTGTCCATAGCACAGATTGGGCCTCACATCTGCCAAAAGTGCAAGCAGTCCTAGACTCTATCCGGGAAGCGGGGTTTACGGCTAACCCCAAGAAGTGTACCATTGGGCAGGAGGAGGCCAAATATCTTGGGTACACCATTGGCAGGGGAGTGATAAAACCCCAACTCAACGAAGTCGAGGCCATCCAGAGTTGGCCACGTCCCAACAGCAAGAAGCAGGTACGGGCCTTTCTGGGAATCGCGGGTTATTATCGGCGCTTCATTCCCCACTTTGCTTCTAAGGCTGTGCCCCTAACCAACCTGACGAAAGGGAAAGGGTCGGTCATGATTAAATGGACCCCCGAGGCTGAGGCAGCATTCCAATTCTTGAAACAAGCCTTATGTAGCCAGCCAGTGTTGTACTCACCCGACTTCTCTAAAGACTTTGTCGTACAAAGTGATGCGTCAGATGTGGGGTTAGGAGCAGTATTGTCCCAGGTCTGGAACGGGGAAGAGCACCCAGTCATTTACCTCAGCAGGAAGTTGAAGTCCCATGAGGTAAATTACGCCACGGTTGAAAAGGAGTGTTTAGCGGTGAAGTGGGCTCTAGATTCCCTTCGGTACTATCTGCTAGGTAGGCACTTTGACATGGTTACGGATCACGCTCCGTTAAAGTGGATGGCTCAAAACAAGGAGACAAATAGAAGAGTGAATAGGTGGTTCCTGGCCCTACAGGAATTCAACTTCACAGTAAAGCATCGCCCTGGCGTTCAAATGGGGAATGTGGATGCTTTGTCTCGAGTACATGAATGCCTGATTGCTGGTGTTCCAACCCCAAGGTTAAAACAAGAGGGGGGGTATGTGACAGCAGGAAGGTAAAGTCACCTGGTTGCATCCAGGGGGGTAGATATATTTCTCCCAGATTCAGGCTTTATGCCGACTTATACAACTAGGGAGGGAGTTGATGAAGCCCAGCTGAGGCTAGTGGGCTCATGGATGACTCATACCTCTAGGGAGAGTGCTGGGCGTCGTGCAGGCAGGGAGTTGATGAGACCAGCTGAAGCTTGTCAGCTCGTTTAAGGCCTCTATAAAAACTCCCAGCTTCATTAGATGTTAGCTCATGCCTGGAACCAGACCTGTGTGGACTGTCTAGGGAGAGTGAACCCCTGTGCGGTGAGGCAAAGCCTGTGTGGCTATTTGTTTGGACTTTTACTAAACCAGGGACTTAGGGACTAGGACAGCACCAGGCTGATCCCAGTTGTTAGTTTAGGAAACCTGCATGTTTAGTCAGAGGTCAAACTGACCAGGATTTATTTTGTTTATGTTTCTTTTTGGCTTTGCTGTGTTTTTGTCACTGTACATAGAGAAATAAACCGCACCTTTTGATTTTGAAAACCACAACCTCCGTCTGCTGGCCCTGTTTTTGTGTGGGGAGCCCAACCAGGGGGTCACACACACCCGCTACCGAGTTAACCCCCTCACAATATATATATATATATACACACGCAGATTCCAGTTAAAAGTGGTAAAAGTGGTCAATCATCAATGGGGACCCCAGGAACTCAGAACGTGGGGGGGGGGGACCACCTTCTGCAGAAAGAATACACTAAGGTAAGGGGGGTGGGTTACTGATATAGGGGAGAAACCTTTATACTAGGGCTGTGGAAATTAACTATTAATTCCTCGATTAATCGATTAAGTTTTTTAAACGATCAAAATTCCGGGTCTTCGGGGAGTTCCGTCGGAGATCCGGTGATGCCACAGACACCAGCGGGGCTTGCGGTGTCCATCTGAAGGGCTCCTTTGCTGTGCCTTCATATCTGCATGCCGACGGGACCTTACTTCCTGCCACATGCAAGGGCTGTTACACTTCCCTCTATCAACCTGGGATTCTACAGCCATCCACTGGGAGTTGTGATACATGCCGACGGACTGATGTTAACCCCTCCTCATTTGGATTCAGCAGTGGTATCGTTGTACACATTTTTATACCAGTATCATACTTAGCTACATGTTTTTATGACTGCTTTTGCTACCGTTTGGTATTACTCGCACCATTTTTACAGTTTATGTAGCTACATCGATTTTATCTCCAGTGCAATAATAGGATTTTTTACTCACCGTAAAATCCTTTTCTCTGAGTCCATGGACTGACACAGCTTTTCTATTGACAAAGTGGGTATTATCCGTTAATTAGGAGTGACTAGGCAGAAAACTTGTAAAAAGTGTTGCATCACACCTTCTACAGTACCGCCCAGGGGGCGGACCCTCTGGGTATATCCTCTCAGTCTGCATCTCGCAGATTAGTTCGTCAAAAAGCAGTACAAACTTAAAAGGAGGGGTGGGTGCTGTGTCGGTCCATGGACTCAGAGAAAAGGATTTTACGGTGAGTAAAAAATCCCATTTACTCTTTCGTCCATGGACCGACACAGCTTCTTTATTGACAAAGTGGGACATCCCAAAGCAGTGTCAAAGAAAAAACGAGGGGTGGTAACAGCATAAAAAATAAACTTCACCCCAAACACAAAACAGCACTCCTCCAACGGAGGAGTTGCAACTCTAAACAGCCGCTTGCAAAACCTTGCGGCCGAAAGAGGCACCCGAAGATGCACCTACATCAACTTTGTAGAATTTTGTGAAAGTGTGAGCGGACGACCAAGTCGCCGCTTTACATAATTGGGAAACAGACGCTTGATGTCGGAAAGCCCAAGAGGTACCTATTGCCCTGGTCGAATGCGCCGTGACCGGAAAGGGGGGCGCTTGACCCTTTAAGGCATAAGCCTGGATTACTATCTGTCGGATCCACCTAGAGATGGTGGCCGACGAGACTGCTTGGCCCTTCTTGGGACCAGCCACCGAAACAAACAGTGAGTCTGACTTCCGGAACAGGGAAGTAGCAGATAGGTATACTCTCAAAGCTCGGACAACGTCCAAGGAATGCAACGCCGACTCCTTAGGATTCGACGGGTGAGGACACAAGGATGGAAGTACAATGTCTTCGTTGAGATGAAAAGCCGAAACGACTTTTGGAAGAAAGGAAGGCTGCGGCCGCAGCACCACCTTATCCTTGTGGAAAACCAAATAGGGAGCCTTGCAGGACAAGGCTGCCAGCTCAGAGACTCGTCTAACTGACGTAACAGCCACCAAAAAGACCACCTTCTGAGAAAGTTTCAACAGGGGAATATCTCTAACAGTCTCAAACGGTGCCTTCTGAAGCACCGAGAGGACTAGGTTCAAGTCCCACGGAGGCAGCGGGGGACAGACCGGAGGGGCCACATGTCGAACCCCCTGCACAAAAGTACTCACGAGAGAGTGAGCCGCCAGGGGTCGCTGAAAAAAGACAGCCAGGGCAGATATCTGTCCCTCAATCGTACTTAGGGCAAGCCTTTGGTCCACCCCATGCTGTAAGAACAGCAGGATTCTGGAAACCAAATAGGTATGCGGATTCCATTTCATTTCCTCACACATGGAGATGTAGGCCTTCCAAGTGCGGTGATAAACCTTCCTAGATGACGGTTTTCAAGCACTTCTCATCGTAGAGATTACTGAATCTGGCAGGCCCCGGTCTCTCAGTAACTGGTTCTCAACAGCCATGCCGTTAAAGCCAGTGACTGTAAAGCAGGATGGAGTATGGGACCTTGCGATAGCAGGTCCTTCCGTAGTGGTTGGCGCCAGGGGACGTCTGCTACCAGATGTACTAGATCGGCGTACCAAGGATGCCGAGGCCAATCTGGAGCGATTAGGATCATTGGAATTCCCTCTGCCTCCACTCTGCGGAGCAGAAGAGGAAGAAGCCTTAAGGGAGGGAAGGCATAGATTAGCCGATACTGACCCCACGATGCCCCCAACGCGTCCGTTGCGTCTGCTCATGGGTCTCTTGACCGGGCCACAAACCTCAATACCTTCCAATTGAGTCGGGAAGCCAGAAGATCTATGTCTGGTGTGCCCCATCTTTGGCAGAGGAGTTGGAACACCTCCGGGTGTAAGGACCATTCTCCCTGGTCCAGCATCTGGCGGCTCAGGTAGTCTGCCTGCCAGTTCTCCACACCCGGAATGTACACGGCCGACAGTGCCGGTAAGCTCCTCTCTGCCCACTTCAGGATGCAAGCAACCTCCGATGCTGCAGCTGAGTTTCTTGTTCCTCCTTGATGATTGACATATGCCACTATTGTGGCGTTGTCTGACTGGATCCTGACTGGACGCCCTTGCAGCCTCTGAGACCATTTGAAGAGGCACAGCCTGATCGCCCGGATTTCCAGGACATTGATCGGCAGGAGGGCTTCCTCTGGGGTCCAGCGACCTTGCGCCGACTGGACACCCCAGACTCCCCCCCAACCTGTAAGGCTGGCGTCCGTCGTGATCACTATCCAGTAAACCGGAAGAAATGACTTCCCGGCCATTAGAGCCAGTGCTGTCAGCCACCATACCAGGGATCTCCTGACTAGGTGGCTCACTCGGATTTGATAATCCAGAGATGAAGGGCATCTGTTCCATCTGAACAGAACTTCTTTCTGTAACACTCGAGTGTGGTATTGAGCATATGGGACCGCCTCGAAGGAGGTTACCATGAGGCCCAACACTCGCATGCAAAAAACGGAGTGACGACCAATTCCTGGAAGTCAGCTGCCGTACTGCAGCCCGGAGGGTCTGCAACTTCTCCACAGGGAGGAATACCTTTGCCTCTGAGGAATCCAGAATCAACCCCAGCATCCAACCACAGTTTCGAAGAGTCTGACAGGTAATAGACACGCTTACCTCTAATTCTGAGCTTGAAGGGGCCTTCAGTAGAAGGTCGTACAAGTAGCCCATGATAGCGATACCCCGTTGTCTTAGAAGTGCCAGAATCGGAGCGAGCACCTTGGTGAACGTCATGGGTGCTGAGGCAAGGCCAAACGGGAGGGCCACAAACTGGTAGTGGTTCTTCCCGATAGCAAATCGCAGAAACCTCTGGTGTCTGGAGTATTTGGGGACATGCAGGTATGCGCCCTTGATGTCCAAGGAGGCCAGAAAGTCCCCCGAAATCTTTGTACTTTCACAAAGCAATTGAGGGCTCTGAGATCCAAGATTGGACGAACCCCCTCCTTCTTCGGCACAATGAACAGATTTGAGTAAAAACCCTGACCTCGTTCCTGTTCTGGAACAGGAATAACTACCCCGCGTTCCAGTAGACCCTGGACCGCCCCATACAGGGCCTCCCGACGGGTCGGTAGTAGCTGGAGATTGGAGGTGATGAATCTGTCCGGTGGACACGAAAGAAATTCTATCTTGTAGCCTGAGGAGATTACTTCGCAAACCCACCTGTCAGGTACTAGAGCTGTCCACTGAGTCGCGAATTTGGAAAGACGTCCCCCCACCTGAGAGCTGGGTGAGGGCGGACCTTCATGCGGACGCAGATTTGTCCGCAGGCTTGTTGGGTCTGCGGGACCAAGGACGCTTTTGTCCTTGGGCAGGCGCCTTGTCGGCCTGGGGTCTTTTCCCTGTCGCCCTAGGGGGACGAAAAAAACGCTTGCGTGCAGTAAAGGAGGGCCCTTGCCCTTGGCGTGGCCCCTTACCCTTGCTAGTTTGGGGAAGCAAAGTGCTTTTACCTCCTGTGGCATCCTTGATGATGTCATCCAGAGAAGCCCCAAAAAGTCTGTCGCCCTTAAAAGGCAGATCCAACAGGGCTTTCTTGGAAGTCTGGTCCGCAGACCAGCCTTTTAGCCAGATCAGGCGGCGTATTGCTACTGCATAAACCAAAGCTTTTGACAGCAGGGGAATAGTATCCATGTCTGACTCGCAGACAAACTTAAGGCCCTGGACCAACTGGTCGGCCAAAGTTATCTCATTAGGAGGAGCATCTCGCTCTTTTAACCCCTGGAGTAGCAATTTTGCCCATTCAGTAAGTGTCTGAGACACTAGGGCCCCCGCCAATGCCGGGCGTACTGCAGAGCCTACCACTGAGTATAGGTAGCGAGCGAGTGCTTCAGCCTTCTTATCCACAGGGTCCTTGAAAACAGGAGCCCCTTCTACTGGAATAGTGGTGGCTCTATTAAATCTGGACACCGGAGGGGGAGAGGTCCATTTCTTTAGAAAACTTTCCTCAAAGGGGTACCGTACCGCAAACCTCTTTGGGGCTGTAAAGATCCTCAGTGGGTTCTCCCATTCCTTGTATAAGAGTTTGTCAAAATAAGACACACAAGGGAACACCTTAGCAGTGCGGGCAGGTTTACGAAACCCAAAGGGGACTGGAGTTTCTGCTGCTTCTGCAGTATTTTCCAACTTTAGCGTATCCCGCACTGCAGTAATAAGGTCAGATACCAAAGCCGTCTTGCGTACTGACCTGGACTTGGAGTCATCCTCACTGTCCGATCGGACACGGTCTGCAGTCTCTGATGCGTCCGAATCTGGGCCATGAGCCGTAGCTGGACCAGGTTCTGCATCAGAATTATCCCCAGAAGCTTGCAGGGGACGGGGGCGTTTACTACCCCCTGTATTCCCGTGTGCTGCTTCCACCCTGGCAGCAAACGCCTCTAGGATTGCCGACATAGCGTTCATAGACACCTCAGGGGCACCAGCTGCTAAATCTGGTGTTTCAGGGGAGAAGACATCTGGCTCAGATGCCATGCTGACCACATGCTGACACCCACAGGGCTCCAGGCAAGATATCAATAGGCCACCCTCCTGCGCTGCAGAGATGCTGGGTTACCCAGAGGACTCACCACCCTGGACCGGTACTGCTATGCTGCCGTGTGCTGCGCCTGTGATGCTGTCCCACTGCTGCTGTGTCAGTCTGCTTCTTTTATCAGCGCTTCCTGTGTGAATTTTCGCGCCAGTGTAATGCACCCTAGAGGCTGGAGACTCTCGCAAAATGGCCGCCAAAAACGTCTGTATGGAAGATAATGTGGGCTCTAAGAAAATGGCCGCCAAGCCGAAGATAGAGGCCAAGCAGCCGTAGCCCACAAAAAGATGGCCGCCGAACGGCAATATCTACATACAGGGTGGACAAACATGGCCGCCGATTAGTTGATAGAGGCCAGTGGGTGTGGAACTACAAGAAAATGGCGCCGAAACCACAGGAAGATGGCCGCCGGGCAATCACTAGAGGCCGAACCCGGCATGGACCACCACAAAATGGCCGCCGACAGCATGGAGGAGGAAGCACGCACACAGGTAAGCAGAAATTAAATTTCTTTTAAATGTTAGTTACAGCCAGCCCCGCTCCAGTGGAACCCCCTAGGTGACCCCCAGCACCCAGCAACCTTTAGCTAGAAGCCCAGGGAGGAGGGAAAGGCAGGGAGAGAGGGAAGAAAGGGGCCACAACCACTTACTTTATCTCTCAAGGAATGTCCAGCCAAATCACCCAGCCGAGGCAGGGGAGTTTACTTACCTATCCTGCATGCATCATGCTGGAAGACATTCCAAACAGATCATCGTCCGCGCACGGAAGGTGACTGTTGGCCAGGCATGCTGTGATTGGACACAAAAGGGACGATCATATGTATGCCCTGGAGCGTGACGCTCACCGGACAGGCTGCTGCGACTCGGCCGTAAGGTCAGCCGAAGCTGAGCGGTCCGATGCAAGCCTTGGAGCGCAAGCTCACCGGCCAGGCTGCTGCGACTCGGCCGTAAGGTCAGCCGAAGCTGAGCGGTCCGATGCAGGCCCTGGGGCGTAGGCTCACTGGCCATCCGTGGAGCAACGGGCATGGCGTGGAAACCCAGCGCGTAGCTAGGGTCGGCACACGCTCGATGGCCGAAACTGGGGAGACTACAAGGATCGAGGATCCAGCCTGTCACCCAGTCGGCAATTGATCGAAGATCGCAGGAAACAAAAAAAAAACAAATATCTCTTTTCCCCCGGACCAATGGGCCCGAAGGGAGCCATGTCCTACTCCTTGCTAGACAGAAAAAAACTGATCTGCGAGATGCAGACTGAGAGGATATACCCAGAGGGTCCGCCCCCTGGGTGGTACTGTAGAAGGTGTGATGCAACACTTTTTACAAGTTTTCTGCCTATTCACTCCTAATTAACAGATAATACCCACTTTGTCAATAGAGAAGCTGTGTCGGTCCATGGACGAAAGAGTAATTTATTTTGTTACCTACTTGAAGACTATAAAAGTTTTAATGCTATTCCCATCGAGCGCTGCCTTTGTGTTTTTTTTTGTATCATTTTTCCAGTGGTTGGTAGCTGCACTGGGAATCAGCCTGCAAGGAGATCAGCTAAAAGTAGTTGGATCTGTATGTGCGTTATAATTAATCGAAATAAGTCGATTAATCGATTTAAAAAAAAAACGATTAATCGAACACAAACATTTTAATCAGTAACAGCCCTACTTTATACCAGTGCCCCCTTACATTATCGTATTCACTCCCCTCCTTACATCAGTGACCCCCCTCAGACTGGCCTGGCGGTGCTGTCACTGACCTCCTCTCAGGTGCACCGTGCAGGGCTCAGTCAGTCGGCTCCAGCTCGGTGGCTCTGGTTTTATCCTATATAGTCTCCTCTCCACAGTCCACACACATCTGACTTCTCCCATGACCCCCATCCCGGCGGTGCTCCCACTCTTGACTCCTCTCCAGACTCCCTCAGAGACTGCAGACATGATACAGGAGATGGTCAGAGTCTGCAGACATGATACAAGAGCTCAATGCAGCCTCACCAGTGCCCATCAAATGCAGCCTCATCAGTGTCAATCAAATGCAGCCTCACTGTGCCCATCAATGCAGCCTCACTGTGCCCATCAATGCAGCCTCACTGTGCCCATCAAATGCAGCCTCACTGTGCCCATCAAATGCAGCCTCACTGTGCCCATCAAATGCAGCCTCACTGTGCCCATCAAATGCAGCCTCACTGTGCCCACCATTGCAGCCTCACTGTGCCCACCATTGCAGCCTCACTGTGCCCACCATTGCAGCCTCACTGTGCTCATCAAATGCAGCTTTACTTTGCCCGTGAATGGAGTCTCACTGTGCCCATGAATGCAGTCTCTCCTATGCCCCATGTCCCTGTCTGTGGGAAGGTGTGTTGTTGATGCTTGGTATGGTACTTTCCATGCCAGCAGGATATCCATGATCGCCATCAGCAGCCAGGGTCTGTTCTCGTTTTGGATGGGGACAGTGCTCCTTCCAGAGGATCTGTTTGCTGTGAGATGGAGTGGTCCCTGGCCACCTGCACCTTCAGCCGTCCTCATTTTCCGGCCCCAGTCAGCCTGTCCTCTGGTCCTGAGGAAGTGAGAGCACTGGGTGGGAGCTGGAGAGAAGGGGGAGCGGAGAGCACTGGGTGGGAGCTGGAGAGAAGGGGGAACGAAGAGCGCTGGGGGGGCTTGAGAGCACTGGGGGGAGCCAAAAAGAACAGGGGTGGAGAGCACGGGAGGCTTAGAGGGGGGGCTGGAGAGCACTGAGGGGGCTAAGAGTGTGGGAGGTAAAGAGCACTGGGGGGGGATCTTGAGAGCACTGGGGGGCAGAAAGAACAGGGGTGGAGAGCATGGGGGCTGGAGAGCACTGGGGGGTACAAAGAGCAGGGGGGTGGAGAGCACTGGGGGGAGCTTGAGAGCACCAGTGGGGGCCAGAAAAAACAGGGATGGAAAGTAATGCAGGAGAGCACTGGCGGGGTTGGAGAGCACATGGGTGGGGGCAAAAAGAACAGGGGTGGGGAGCACGGGGGGCTGGAGAGCACTGGGGTGGGGGCTGGAGAGTGATGGGGAGAGCTGGAGAGCACTGGGGGGAGTGGAGAGCACTGGAGGGGGAGAACAGGGGTGGGGAGAGTGGAGAGCACTGGAATGGTGGCTGGAGAAGGATAGGGAGAGCTGGAGAGCAGGGGGGGCAGAAAGAACAGAGGTGGAGAGAACTGTGGGGGGGCTGGAGAGTGTGGTGGGGGAGGAGAGCACTGGGGGGGAGCCACAAGGAGAACTGGGAGGGGCCAGCAAAAGAAGTTGGATAGGAGGAGAAGCAGGGGGACCGCATATAGAGGAAATTAGCTTTCTATATTCCTCCATACAGCCGCGGAATGCTTGATTCTCCTCCCCCCTTTCTGCAAGCATTCAGCGGCTGTATGGAGGAATACAGAAAGCTAATTTCCTCTATATGCGCCCCCCTGCCGATCCTCCTATCCAGGCACACAGGGCGGGCTGTACGGCGGGCATCTCCTCCTGTTTATCACGAAGCTGACCTGGCTGGGTCTGTGTTCGGCGGTGACGCTGTAACATGGTCCCGCCCCCCTAGACCGGCTCCTGTGATAGTAGATAGAGTCAGTGTTCAGCCTATCACACGAGCCGATCTAGGGGTCGGGACCGTGTTACAGCGCCACAGCCGCTGAACACAGACCGAGCCAGGCAGCTCCATGATACACAAAAGCAGGAGAGAGGGGACAGGGAGCACTGCAGCCGCAACTGAAACCGGCCCCAGGACAGGCAGCCTACCGGGAAATCTCCCGTTATCCCGGTAGGCCCTGGTAGCAAGTATCTTAGCAAGAATTTTAACATCTGTCGATAGTAGAGAGATTGGTCTGTAAAATTCAGGATGTAGCAAGTTTTTATCTTTTTAAGGTATGACTACAATTACAGATTGACCCATAGAGGCTGATTTACGAACGGTTTGCGCCTTGAGTTGCGGCGCACGCCGAGGCGAAACGGCCGTTTTGGTATTTACGGAACGTTTGCGCCGGTAACGCAGCGCTATTCCCCATTTACTAAAGTGTTCTCGGCGCACGGGAGTAGGCGCTCAGTGCGCCACTATGGACCTGGCGCACGGCATCTTCAAATGAAAATTAAAAGAAGCTGGAAGTGCCAATATTATGGGGTTATGTGGGGTGATGTGAGGAAGTATAGTAACAACTGCCCAAGTAACAAATATGCCCAAAATAGAATGAGAAAGTAACTTTTTCAGAACAAGCCTGCTGCGCCTGCAAGTACGTTTAGAACTGCATGAGGTCTTTTTGTGCACTGCGCATGCGCAAGCGGCATTTGCGCACGATCAAGTGCGACGGTTCACTGCGCTGGCAGAATCTTAGTAAATGTCAAGTAACGTAAATGCATTTGCATAAGTTGAACAGGCGCACCTCTAAACTTGACTTTTTTTTTATAACGCTGGTTCACTTTTATGTGTTTTTTTAAGGATATTTGCACACAGGTCATGTTAGCGTGTTACGTTGTTAACATGTTACATGTACCTTGTTAAAATTATGTAAACATACTCTCGCTACTCTAGCTCCTCATAAAAGGGCATTTAATCTTCCCCCTCTAATGCATATGTTATCTTTGGGCCAGTTTTTGCTATTAAAGGGGAACTCTACACTCCAATGCTCTTGTCTCCCCCTTCTAATGCATATAAATCTTTGTGACTAGTTTTTGCTTTAAAGGGGAACTCCACACTCCAATGTTCGTGTCTCCCCCTTCTAATGCATGTGTAGCGGGGTCTCCTTTAAGGCCCCGGGACTACGTTACCCATAACCCCGTTCGGCACCCAGGGTGCATTTGAGCCACCGCAGACTCATGGGTGGGACTATTTAAGAGAAGGGCGAGGCTGAGCTCGGCCTCTTTGGGACACCGCGCTGCTATCAACAGGTCTTCCCGTGCGGATCTGCTGCAGTGCATGGCCTGGAGCCAGGGCCTTGCACAACTTCCAGAGAGCCTTCCACCCCACTGTGAGCCTGGGTGGCATCCGACTTCTCCAAGTTGCGGACATCAGTTGGACCGGGGACCCGGCCGTTGCAGACGCTGTGTGCGGAGACACAGTTGGTGGAAGTCCCGGACTGGGATCACGTCCGGAGTGGTGAGCGAGCACCTGCTCAATCCAAAAAAATACTTTACTCTGATTAGGCCTAGAGACTGCCTTGGCCCACCAAGTTTATCTGTTGTTCCACCAGAGACTAGTAGCAGAACTGGGTCGTGTAGTCTCCGGTGAAATGTTCTTCTATTACCTATCGTGTGGATTACAAATACTGTTTCTTTCTATATGTGCACTACCGTTCAAGCTGCATGCAAAGAAATTGTTCCCCCAAGAGACTAAGTTATAGCTGAGTCAGGCCTGACCAGGAGTTAGAACTTTTGTTGCTGCCCCATAAGGGCGCATAGATAGGAATAGCTGCACTTGGCGTGTAATCGCCAGCATTATCAGTGTGTACTATATTTACCGTTGCAGGGCTCTGCAGACAATATATGTGTTATGTGTTAACCCATGCCTTTTACACAGAAGTAAACCAGTTATACTTTAACACGTCGCTCTCAGTGTGTCATCATTGTGCATATTGCTAGATTGTGATAAGATAACAACCCTTAGACTAACTGTGCCAGAGTGGGTCGAGTAGATTGCCGGGGGTTGGCGGTGCTGTATTCAGGGCCCGAAACAAATCCAGCGGCTCTCTTAACTGGGGGTAGCGCTACACGTGGGGGCTCTCGAGTCCGGGATCCTGATACAGCAAGCAACGCGCCAAAAGTGCCAGCATGGACCCACTGGAAGTGGAACAGTGGTGCACGGTGGCGGGCACCGATTTAGCCGCGGCAGTAGTTATTGAACTCCCGGGGATCTGGCAAGAAGAAGCGGTAAAGCAGCTAGTAATGTCGCTGTCCCCACACCAGAAAGCATGGATGATGGATGTCAGGTCGAATTCCTCGCTGACCCACGTGCTAATAGAATGGAAGAATGAAGTCCCAGAGCATTTCAAAAGTCCAAGCATAAAAGCAGTGGATGATCAGACCTATAGCTTAATAGATGCGCTGCCAGTCAAGGGAGGATGGTTTCAGACACCAAAACCATCACCTCCACAGACATCTCCACCACAGTCCCCAAAAGCAGAAAAGCAGAAGGCGAAAGAGAGTCCCGGGTCACCACCGGCTCCCCTCAGGGCAGAACTATGTGCGGTCCTGGGGGAGATTGTAGCCCAGTGTAAGAAGGATCCTACAGACTACCCGATGTCGGGATACAGAAAACTCAGGATGTTTTCTGGAAGGAAACCTGTACCTTCGGGAGAAGAGGGATTTGAGGAGTGGCTAGACGGCGCTACCCAGGCTTTAGAAGAATGGGAGGTCCAAGAACACCGAAAGAAACAGAGAATCACTGAGAGTCTGAAGGGGCCTGCCTTGGAGGCCATACGCAACCTCAAGCTGAGCAAGAAAGACTGTGATGCACAGGATTATCTGGACATTCTGCAGAATGTGTTCGGTGGAACAGAAAAAGTCACTGAGCTCACTTACCAGCTGGAGCACTGCTATCAGAAGACAGGAAAGAAACTGTCAGAGTTCATGATGCGTCTGGATAAGATCCTACATAAAATTATACTGAAAAAGGGGATCGACCCACGGAAGGTGGATGAGGCCTGTGTTCAGCAGGTGATGAGAGGATCTCAACCCCTGGACCCCATCGCATTAGCGCTACGCACACGACAGGATGGGAAGAGCCTGGAATACCCTGACTTAATCCGAGTGGTCAGAGAGGAAGAGGCTATGCTGGAGGAAAAGAAGAGGAATCAAGCAGTTGAGCCAGCTAATCCTCCTCCGGTGATGGTCAGGACGGCCATGACACTGGAAAGAGATACCTTGAAGTCACAGATGTCCCAAGTATTGGGGATGCTGACCTCTATCATGGCCAAGGATCAAGGGGTACCAGAGAGGGAAAGCCCAAAGAAGGAACTGTTTCCAAAAATCTCGGCGCCTGCGTCCCTGCAAGATTGGGGGGGTTGGTATTTGTTTCAAATGTGGAGGAGCTGGCTGTGACAGAGGGGTCACTTAGGACACAGGGTGAGCCAGGAAACCATGGACATTAACAATATGGCTTGGATTGCTTGAAATTGAAATAGTAATATTAGTCCACAATATGTACTGATTGTTTTACCCTGAACTTAACAGGTTAATTGGGAGATGTGTTACCTGCCTGTGTGATGTAAATGAATCTAGGATGACGTCTAAGGATCTTTCATTGTGTTAATTAAGTCTGTACTTGTGTGTATTGTAAAGTATCAGACAGTCTGGTGAATATAAAGGTCATGCATAGTCATTTAAACATAATGGGGATTAGAACCTGTTGTCTCCTAGCAGACGTCAAAATAATGTGTATTGGGGTTGTTGTGTTGTGGGTGGAGCTGGACCATTGTTCATTCAGGTTAATGCAGTATTGGATGTGTATAAGAGTTTCAATGTTTTCGGCAATAAAGGCAGTCTATCCTTGGAGAGATACAGAGTGCGTCTCATTCTTTCAGAAGGATTAATTCCTATGGGAAGGGGTCGGCTGGCTGTGGAGTATCGGCAGTGAATTTGTGTCCAGGAGAGGGAAGAGATCGAAACAGTTTTACCCCCTTTCATATTTGGGGGTGTCGTTACATTGGTTGGCAGCGGTGGGATTTTCCCTTCAGTTCCTGGGACACTCCAAACCACCACAGTGAATGACCAAGCTATGCAGCCTGCAGGAAAGCCATGCTGAAAGACTTAGTTGAGAGCCGAGATGGACCAGAGGGACGGTGATGCAGGACCCCGGTCAGTTGAAGATTTGTTTCAGCAACGAGTTCGAGAGCGCTTGGCATTATATGGTGCTAACCCATCAGAGACCGCCATACAGGAAGCCATTAGGAGGCATCCAGCTGCAGGATGAGCGACAAGAGAAAAAACTACAGCGACAAAAGAGAGAACTAGAGCGACAAAAGAGAGAGCTAGAGCGGCAACATGAGCAGAGAATGGCAGAAATACGGCAATCGGAGACAACACCTACTGAAAGGAGAGGAGAGATACAGATACCAGCCGACATGGAAAAGGAATTCAGAAGGAGGTTGCGAGAGATGCAGATACAGCATAGAGGACCAGTATCAGAGGAGGTTCTGCTGGGATGGTCTGATTCAATCCGCTGCGAACTCTGGAAGAAAGCGCTAGCTCTCGAGCAGCAACACCAGACGGGTTGACTCCGAAGTTAGTCCATAGGTCCATTCTTCTAATGCCGGTATCCACACAGTACCCCAAATAAATTGCTCCAAACAGAGCATTACTTACCCAGCCAACCTCTGCCTCTCTCAGAGAACATACCCGCCGCTGGGGAGAAGACAGGGTGACTGGGCTCAGTCTGTCATGCTGTTGGGGATCTGGGCCGACTGCCCAGCATCCCTGGGGTATACAAGTGGAGACTGAAGTCCCATCCACTTGTGGAAGGTGAAAATCCCCCAGTGCTTGCAAAGCAAGGCTGACATCCTCCTGTCCCAGTGTCACACCATTTTCTGGGGTTGTGTCCATGAGGACCGAAGTCCCATCCAGTACCACAGGCACTCCCTCTTCTGCTAGTTGAGAGCAGAGGCCCGCGGCACTCTGCTCTGTTGCCAGCTCTTCCGCTGGGTTGCTGTGAGTGGAGACCGTAGTCTCATCTACCGATATCAGCTCAAGTTGCAGTTGTGTGCAGAGGCCAGTAGCATTCTGCCCTGCTGCCAGTGATTTAGCTGGGGGTAAAAGCTTTACCACCTCAGCTTGTTGCTGGAGAGAGGGGACAACTGCCCTGGCTCCCTGAAACTCCACAGTTGTTTCCGGTGCTGGGCAGAGATTGCTATCACTCTGCCCTGTTGCCAGCACTTCTGCTGGTTCTCCACACCATCTGCTCTGGCTAACTGTTGGGGAGGAAAAAGGGCTGCTTCTCCTCCCTGCATCTCTGAAATCCCCTGGGAAAGAGGAGCCATCACCTTCTCACCTTGGGCCTCCAAAACTGCCACGGGTGTAGAGCAGGGGTCTGTAGCACTCTGTCCTGCTGCCAGTACTTGAGCAGGTGATGCATAATCCATAACATCCTCTGAACAGTCCCTTAAGTCCATACCTTCTGTAATCTGTGGCTGGGGAGATGAGCCAACTGCCCTAGCTCCCTGGAACTCCATATTATCCACTTTGGCTTTAGGGGTGGCAATCTTCAGATTTTCCACTGCCGATTCTTCAGCCAGGCTAGCTCCCTGGAACTCCATATCATCCACTTCGGCTTTAGGGGTGGCAATCTTCAGATTTTCCACTGCTGATTCTTCAGCCAGGATTTCATAGTTGTCAACTGGTATTTCCTGATAGTCCCAGGCAAAGGGAGCCCCACCCTGCTGCTGAGCAGAGTCTAGCAGCTGTTTGTAGGCAATCTCCAGCTCCCATTCCTGAACGGCCAGAAACTCCAAATCTTCCTGTGCCCAGTGCCCTTCCGAGACATTCAGTCTTTGCTCTCTGTGCTCCATTATTTCCTCCAAACGCCACTCCCGATCACTCCCAAAGTCAGGGTCCTCGGACAGCCTTCAATACAACAATCCCAGGCCATTATAGTCAAAGCCTTCCGTGGGGCTGTCATCCGCTGACCACTGGCACTCTTGGGCTACATACCACTGGAGGGCTCTGTAGCTCTCGTCCAACCGCATCTCTGCCCGGATCAGCCTGCTTAACTCAGCTGTCCACTCCTGCTTCGGTTGTTCCCCCAATAACAGCATTCGTACTTCATACTGCGACCAGTACCTTACATGGATGGAGGGGAGAACTTTTCCCTGGGGTCACCTCCTGTGTTAGTCTCCTGCCGAAAGGGGAGATGTGTGACAGAGGGGTCACTTTGGACACAGGGTGAGCCAGGAAACCATGGACATTAAGAATATGGCTTGGATTGCTTGAAATTGAAATAGTAATATTAGTCCACAATATGTACTGATTGTTTTACCCTGAACTCAACAGGTTAATTGGGAGATGTGTTACCTGCCTGTGTGATGTAAATGGATCTAGGATGGCGTCAAAGGATCTTTCATTGTGTTAATTAAGTCTGTACTTGTGTGTATTGTAAAGTATCAGACAGTCTGGTGAATATAAAGGTCATGCAGTCATTTAAACATAAAGGGGATTAGAACCTGTTGTCTCCTAGCAGACGTCAAAATAATGTGTATTGGGGCTTGTTGTGTTGTGGGTGGAGCTGGACCATTGTTCATTCAGGTTAATGCAGTATTGGATGTGTATAAGAGTTTCAATGTTTTTGGCAATAAAGGCAGTCTATTTTTTGGAAAGATACAGAGCGTGTTGTCTCGTTCTTCCAGAAGGATTAATCCCTATGGGAAGGGGTCGGATGGCTGTGGAGTACCGGCAGTAAATTTGTGTCCAGGAGAGGGAAGAGATCTAAACGGCGTTTAAACACCTTCCATATTTGGGGGTGCCATTACACTGGCCATTTCGCCAAAGTGTGTTCCAGCCCAAAGAAAAAAAAAGATGAATAACCACAAGCCGGCGGAAAACTTCAGAGGGCCCCGGTGAAGGAGTCAACCGGGTGCCCATCATCTCCAGTGAGCTCCAAACTGAATGAGAAGCACAGGAAAAGAGTGGACAAAACCCCTCAGAAGAAGCACAGGGTTCCTCAGTGGGAACGTACACCAAAGAAAGAGAATAATGTCCCTCAGCGGGTAGTTACACCCATAAAAAGGAGGGAGATCAATGCATACCAGGCCCAAGAGAGACTTAAGTCCAAAGAGAAGTGGAAGAAAGAGAGTCCAAAAGGGAAACGCAAAGATCCAAAGAAAGAGACCCCTTTGAAGCGGCATCCAGAGAAGCTGGTAGGCCCCTCCCCGATAGTACCTGTCCAAGTGGAGGGAGTCTACACCAGAGCCATATTGGATACTGGGGCACAAGTGACCCTGTTGTACCGGGACTTTTATGACAAGAATCTAAGTCACCTACCCATCCAGAAGATTGAAGAGCTAGAAATATGGGGGATTGGGACTGAGAGTTTCCCTTGTGATGGCTATCTGCCTATAAAACTGACTTTTGACCCGTCCATAGTGGGGAAGGCCGAAGTGTTCGATACCTTGGCTGTGGTATGCCTTCGACCGCCTGGAGCTAACAAGAGTTCCCTAATAATAGGGACCAACACAGACCTGGTCCGAAGACTCTTGGCCCCTCTGACAAGAAGAAAAGACCCCACAGTCACCAAGATCCACCCAATGCTTAAGACAGCCTATCAGCGACTGATCAAGGAACAGAAGGCCCCAGAAGAGGGGGTAGGGAAGGTCTGGAGGCTGGGAAGAAGAGGAATAGTGCTGCAGCCCGGTGAAGTAGCCTGTTTAAAAGCCACTGTGAAACTCACTTGGGAGCAGCCCGGGCCCTTTGTCATGTTGGAACCCGACCCGGGGGGAGAACACTCGGGCTTAGAAGTAATCCCAGAAGTGGTTCCGTTGAGGGCCCTGAAGAAGGCCCACTGTAAGGTACCTGTGAGTGTCAGGAATACTACGGATGGCCCCATGGAGATCCCAGCCAGGATGTTGCTGGGCCAGGTGAGCCCTGCTACCCCAGTTGCTTTGCCAGACGTGGAGAAGACAGAGGGAGAAGGGACTGTGTGGGAGAAACTTTCCATGGAGAACCCAAACCTGCCCAGGGCTTGGAAAGAGAGAGCCAAGGCCCAGTTGACCAGGTGGAAAAAGATCTTCTCCCAAGATGAGTTTGATGTGGGGTGTGCAAAGAGTGCCACCCATCGAATCCGCCTCCAGGAAGACAAGCCCTTCAGGGAGAGGGTCAGGCGAGTTCCGCTAGCAGACCTCGAAGACTTGAGGGAACAGCTCGCCAAGCTCAAGCGAACTGGTGTGATTCGAGAATCTAGAAGCCCCTATGCCTCCCTGATAGTTGTGGTCAGGAAGAAGAATGGGTCGTTGAGGCTGTGCATAGACTACAGGACCCTCAACAGGAGGACCATACCCGACCAGTACACCACTCCGAGGATAGAGGATGCCCTACAGAGCTTGTCTGGAGCCAGCGTCATGGACCTCAAGAGCGGGTATTATCAGATCCCTATGCATCCAGAAGACAAGGAGAAGACAGCTTTCTTTGAATTCAATCGGATGCCCCAAGGTCTGTCTGGAGCCCCGGCCACCTTCCAACGTCTCATGGAAAAGACTGTAGGAGACATGAACCTCATCGAAGTCCTTGTATACTTGGATGACATCATTTTTTTTCGGGAGAACCTTGGAAGAACATGAAGAGAGGCTGGAGAAAGTTTTGAGAAGACTCAGTGAGGAGGGACTCAAGCTCTCACCTGAAAAGTGCCAGTTCTATCAGTCATCAGTTAACTATCTGGGACACAGTGTCCGAGGATGGGGTAGCCACAGACCCCGAAAAGTTGGAGGCAGTCACCTTCTGGCCAAGGCCCACCACTGAGACAGAACTCAGATTCTTTTTGGGATTCCATTCTTATTATAGGAGGTTCGTGGAAGGGTTTGCTCAGATAGCAAGGCCTCTGAATGAACTGCTCAAGACGGAAGGGGAAGAGGATGACTCAGGCCCCAGGAAGCCAGGGGAGTCAGTCAAGGACCAGTGGAATGAGAAGTGTGAAGAGGCCTTCCAGATGTTGAAGAAAAGTCTAACCACTGCCCCTGTCCTGGCCTACGTAGACCCAAAGAAGCCTTATGAACTCCACGTAGATGCCAGTCATGATGGTCTGGGAGGAGTGCTTTATCAGGAGCACGAAGGGCAACTGAGACCCATTGCATATGTGAGCAGAAGTCTGACTCCCTCTGAAAAGAACTACCCTACTCATAAGTTGGAGTTTCTGGCCCTCAAGTGGGCAGTAGTTGACAAACTCCGAGACTATCTGTATGGGGCAGAGTTCACAGTGAAAACCGACAACAACCCTCTTACCTATCTTTTCACCACAGCAAAGCTGGATGCCACAGGACATAGGTGGCTGGTGGCACTGTCTGCCTTCAATTTCAGCCTAAAATACCGGCCTGGGGCTGGAAATCGAGATGCAGACGCTTTGCCTAGAAGATCTTATGTCCCCATCAGCAGTACAGAAGACTGGACCCAAGTGGCACCCGACGGGGTGCGGGCCCTCTGTCAGGGGGCTGAACTCTAGGCCGGTGGCGGCTCAATAGCAGAAGAAATAGGGGTCACTGTAGTAGGGGTTCCCAAACAGTACTGTGGGGTAACACAGTTGGAGGAAGATAACTTGCCAAAACTGTCAAAGAGGGAGTTGAGATGTGACCAATTAGAAGACCCGATGGGGAGATTGGTCTTGGAAGCCTTGGAGAGGCAGGACCCAGATAGACTCTTGCGTCACCCTTCAAAGGAAGCTCGCCTGTTGAGAAAGGAGTGGGACAGGTTGCAGGTGCATCAGGGAGTGGTCTACCAAAGGGGCCCTTGTGATGACCTGCAGGACAAATGGCAATTGTTTCTGCCTAAGAAACACTGAGAGACTGTCTTGGTTGCTCTGCACGACAACCATGGCCACCTAGGGGCAGAAAGGACCTTCCAACTCGTTAGGAACCGTTTGTATTGGCCCTGCATGAGGGCCGAAGTTGAGGAATACTGCCACTCAAGAGAAAGACTATACCCCACCAAGCTGCCCCAATGGGCCATCTGCAAAGTCAAGGCCCACTAGATTTGGTATGCATTGATTTTCTCTGCCTCGAACCCGACTTGAGTGGGCTAGGAAATGTTCTGGTAGTAACCGACCATTTCACCCGGTATGCCCAGGCCTTCCCAACCAAGGACCAGAAGGCTTCCACTGTAGCCAAAGTACTTATGGAGAAATACTTCGTACACTACGGGCTACCACAACGGCTTCACTCAGATCAGGGAAGGGACTTTGAAAGTCGGCTGATCCGAAAGCTCCTGGATTCCTTGGGGATCAAGAAGACACAAACTACCCCCTACCATCCACAAGGTGATGCTCAGCCGGAGAGGTTCAACCGAACCCTGCTAAACATGCTGGGGGCCTTAAGCATTGAAAAGAAGCAGCATTGAAGCAACCACATAGCAGCAGTTGTGCATGCATACAACAGCACCACAAGTGACACTACAGGGTACTCACCCTATCGACTTATGTTCGAAAGAGAAGACTATCAGTAGATCTGGCCTTTGACACCTCCATAGACCATTGTTCTGCCACTTCTCACAAAGGATATGTAGATAGACTCAGACACAATTTAAAATTGGCCTATGAGCAGGCCCAAGCAGCCTCAGAACAAAGGGGGGCTCGCAACAAGAAAAACTTTGATCTGAAAGTTCAGATTCAAGATTTACAACCTGGAGACAGAGTGTTGCTACGGAACTTAGGGGTCCCTGGAAAACACAAAAAAGAAAAAAGAAAAATAGAAAAGTGCCTCTAAGTAAAATAGGTTTAATGTTAGATAAAACAAATCATATCCAACACTTGTGTAGCGGGGTCTCCTTTAAGACTCCCGGGACTACAATTCCCAGAGTCCCGTTTGGCACCCAGGGTGCAATGTTGCCACCGCAGAGACTTGTGGGAGGGAGATAAAAGGAGGAGGCGTGGAGAGCTCGGTCTCTTTGGGACACCGCACGGCTGCTGACTGGTCTTTCTGTGCGGATCTGCTGGAGTGCAGGGCCTGAAGCCTGGGACCTTGCGCAACTTCCGAAGAGCCTTTCATCCCACTGCAGAGCCTGGGTGGCATCTGACTTTGTTTATCGCGGACATCAGTTGGATCGGGGACCCGACCGTTGCAGACGCTGTGTGTGGAGACACAGCAGGTGGAAGTCCCGGAATGGGATCGCGTCCGGAGTGGTGAGCGAGCACCTGCTCAATTCAATAGGCTGTACTGTGTTTAGGCCTATAGACTGCCTTGGCCCACCGATCCTTTATTTGCTGTTCCACTGGAGACCGGTAGCGGGACAGAGTTAAAGGGTCTCCATTATAGTGTTCCTTGTGATTGCCTACTTTGTGGATTACAAATATTGTTCCTGAACGTGCACCACCATTTCAAGTTTGCATGCAAAGAAATCCTTATTCTAAAGACTGAGTTTGATTCTGTGTCAGGCCTGACCAGGGAGGGGAGATAGAATATTGTTTAGTGCGCCACAGGGCGCGTAGATAATAATAGCTGCGCGTGGTGGATTACCACGCCGTGCTATTACTGTATACTATATCCATTGCTGCAGGGCTCTGTGAGCAAGTTATATGTTATGTTTAACCTATGCCTTTTAGCCTAAAGTAAAGCCGTTATACCTTACCACTTGCTATCACTGTGTTATTATTGCACATAGTGCTTATATATCTCATTTGAAGTTGGGGTGTGTGTACAGTTAGATATATATATTGTGATAGATACCACCCCTAGACCCAGGGGTCTTGTCCTCTCTTTTCTTGGGCTTCTCATTCAGTTTGGAGGTCACTGAAGATGATGGGCACCCGGTTGACTCCTTCACCGGGGCCCTCTGGAGTTTCCCGCCGGCTTGCGATTATCTGCTTTCTTTTTCTTGGGACTGGAACATACAGCTGCAATATGGCTAATCCCTCCACAGTTAAAACAGATCACATCCCCCCAATCTTGTAGGGAGATGGGCACTGAAGCGCACGCAATCACCGTTAAGACGGAGCCATCCCCAAAGGGATCACCACAAGGGACACCCCGTGTCTCACCTGAAAGAAGAGAAAGGGTGACGCCCCCGGTGGCACCGGTCACTACCATAGCACCAGAATTAATAAACGCCCTAGGGGATCTGCTAGCAAAGTGCCAGAGGACAAACACGGTACATGTAGAGGCTAGCTACCGTAGACTAAAGACATTCTCAGGGAAGCTTCCTGTCCCTGTAGGGGAAGAAGATTTCGATACCTGGGTTGAGCAGGCACTACTAGCAGTAGAGGCATGGAAGGTGCCTGAGGCGCAGAAGAGACAGCGCGTGATAGAAAGTTTGAAAGGCGCGGCAGCAGAAGCGGTGAAAAGCTTCCGGTTTGGCAATGCTGATTGCACGGCTCAGGACTGTTTAGCCATGTTACAAGAGGAGTTCGGTCAGCTAGAAAAGGTGACAGAACTAGTGTACCAATTCGAACATACTTTCCAACAGCCGAATGAGAAGCTTTCACAGTATGTAAGAAGACTAAACAAGATGCTTTGCAAGATCGTGTTAAAGAAAGGGATGTTGCCCCAAGACACAGATGCGGCAAGAATGAAGCAAGTGTTAAAGGGAGCGTTACGCTCGGATCCAGTCTGGCTTCACCTGAAAACCTCAGGAGAGGGAATGTCACTGACCTACTCTGATCTGATGAAAATTATTAGGGATGAGGAGTCACTACAGATGGATCAACAAGTGATCAAGGCACATACCTCTGCTGCACCAATGATAGTCAACTCCGTGATGACGAAAGAAAGAGACCCAGAAGTAGACGCTTTAAAATCACAGATGTCTCAGGTGTTAGAGATGCTGACCTCCCTGATTGCAAAGGATTCAAGAGTTCCCGAGAGAGGGGGACCAAAGAAGGAGTTGTTTTTAGACACTTCAGTGCCCATCCCCCTACAAGATTGGGGGGATGTGATCTGTTTTAACTGTGGAGGGATTAGCCATATTGCAGCTGTATGTTCCAGTCCCAAGAAAAAGAAAGCAGATAACCGCAAGCCGGCGGGAAACTCCAGAGGGCCCCGGTGAAGGAGTCAACCGGGTGCCCATCATTTTCAGTGAGCTCCAAACTGAATGAGAAGCCCAAGAAAAGAGTGGACAAGACCCCTCAGAAGAAACAAAAGGTTCCTCAGTGGGAACGTATCCCAAAGAAAGAGAGTAATGTCCCTCAGCGGGTAGTTACACCCATTAAAAAGGAGGGAGATCAATGCATACCAGGCCCAAGAGAGACTTAAGTCCAAAGAGAAATGGAAAAAAGAAAGTCCAAAAGGGAATCGCAAAGATCCAAGGAAAGAGACCCCTTTGAAGCGATATCCAGAGAAGCTGGTGGGCCCATCCCCCATAGTGCCCATTCAAGTGGAGGGAGTTTACACCAGAGCCATCTTGGATACTGGGGCGCAGGTGACCCTGTTGTACCGGGACTTTTATGACAAACACTTAGGCCACCTGCCCATCAAGAAGATAGAAGAACTAGAAACATGGGGAATCGGGACCCAGAGCTTCCCTTATGATGGCTACTGTTACGGAGATAGTCCTAACCTCGCTTAAATGCTTACTATAAGTGATTAAACCTTTTGTCTATATAAAATGAAATCAAACGATAACAGTGCAAAAAGAGAAAACAATTACATTTATTTTTACAGAAATTATACCACCTCATAGCAAGATGATACCAATGTTACACGATACATAATAGGAACATTACTCTAACCTAAAATTATATCACCTATGACCAATGTTACATGGTAATACCAACAGGAATATTGCTATGACAAACATGATACCAATGTTACATGATAATAGGAACCAGAGAGCAAACGCAAAGTAAGATTAATCTTAAACATGGGAGAGAGAGAGAGGCAGAGGGAAAGAGAGAGGCAGAGAGAGGGAGAAAGAGGGAGAGAGAGAGAGAGAGAGAGAAAGAAAGCAAGCTTACTACGTCACCATGTCTTCTCAGATCACCGGCAAAAAAAGGACTGACTATTGGGTCTGCATTCAGATAAATACACTCTGGTAAAAAACCCACCCCCCCTCACCCTCCCTTTCCACATGCTAAGCCCTTGCATTCCCTTAAAGGGTGGGGGGGGGTGATGTCACCTCCCACCTCCTTTTGAAGTAACATCGGTCTACAACAAATGGTCAGATAATAGGCTTTTGTCAGATGAAATTCCACAGCTGTGTATGCTGTTGATTCTAAACATGTTCTAACACTATAGAGTCATTGAAAGATACATTTAAGGCACCTTAATAATAAAGTCTTGTAAAAACATATACAACCATATATACACGTAGATTCCTTTTAATTAGAGAGTTCTCTTGAAGCTTCTTGTTATAAATATGGATTTGAAAAATCTCCACCACACTACCTGCCCATAAAACGGACCTTCGACCCATCTGTGGCCGGGAAGGCTGAAGTGTTTGACACTCTGGCAGTTGTGTGCCCTTGGCCGCCAGGAGCCAACAAGAGTTCCTTAATAATAGGGACAAACACGGACCTGGTCCGGAGGCTTCTGACCCCTCTTGCACGCAGGAAAGACCCCACAGCCACCAAGATCTACCCCATGTTGAAGACAGCCTACCAGCGGTTGATCTTGGAGCAGAAGGCCCCGGAAGAGGGAGTGGGGAAGGTCTGGAGACTTGAGAAGAAGGGGGTAGTGTTGCAGCCCGGCGAAGTAACCTGTCTCAGAGCCACTGTGAAGCTTACTTGGGAGCAACCGGGACCCTTTGTCATGTTGGAACCCGACCCAAGGGAAGAACACTTGGGTTTAGAAGTAATCCCAGAAGTGGTTCCGTTGAGGGCCCTGAAGAAGGCCCACTGTAAGGTACCTGTGAGTGTCAGGAATACTACGGATGGCCCCATGGAGATCCCAGCCAGGATGTTGCTGGGCCAGGTGAGCCCTGCTACCCCAGTTGCTCTGTCGGATGTGGAGAAGACAGATGGAGAAAGCACTGTGTGGGAGAAACTTTCCATGGAGAACCCAAACCTGCCCAGGGCTTGGAAGGAGAGAGCCAAGGCCCAGTTGACCAGGTGGGAAAAGATCTTCTCCCAAGATGAGTTCGATGTGGGGTGTGCAAGGAGTGCCACCCATCGAATCCGCCTCCAAGAAGACAAGCCCTTCAGGGAGACAGTCAGGCGAGTCCCCCTAGCAGACCTGGAAGATCTGAGGGAACAACTCGGGGAACTCAGGAGGACCGGTGTGATCCAGGAGTCTAGAAGTCCCTATGCCTCTCCGATAGTAGTAGTCAGAAAGAAGAATGTATCGTTGAGGTTGTGTATAGACTACAGGACCCTCAACAGGAGAACCATCCCTGACCAGTACACCACTCCGAGGATAGAGGATGCCCTACAGAGCTTGTCTGGAGCCAAGTGGTTCAGCGTTATGGACCTCAAGAGTGGATATTATCAGATCCCTATGCATCCGGAAGACAAGGAGAAGACAGCCTTCATAACCCCAGTGGGGTTCTTTGAATTCGACCGAATGCCCCAGGGACTGTCAAGAGCCCCAGCCACCTTCCAACGTCTCATGGAAAAGACCATAGGAGACATGAACCTTATCGAAGTCCTTGTGTAATTGGACGATGTCATTGTCTTCGGGAGGACCTTGGAAAAACACGAAGAGAGGCTGGAGAAAGTTTTGAGAAGACTCAGTGAGGAGGGACTCAAGCTTTCGCCCGAGAAGTGTAGGTTTTCTACCAATCTTCCGTTAACTATCTGGGACACATAGTGTCTGAAGAAGGGGTGGCCACAGACCCTGAGAAGTTGGAGGCAGTTACTTCCTGGCCACGGCCTACCACGATAACAGAACTCAGATCCTTCTTGGGGTTCTGTTCCTATTATAGAAGGTTCGTGGAGGGGTTTGCCTGAATTGCTTGACCCCTGAATGAGCTACTCAAGACGGAAGGGGAAGAGGATGACTCGGGTCCCAGGAAGCCGGGAGAGTCAGTCCAAGACCAGTGGAACCAGAAGTGCGAAGAGGCCTTTCAGATGTTAAAAAAAGCCTAACCACTGCTCCTGTCTTGGCCTATGCAGACCCAAAAAGACCTTATGAACTCCACGTGGATGCCAGTCATGACGGTCTGGGAGGAGTGCTCTATCAGGAGCATGAAGGACAACTGCGACCCGTTGCCTACGTGAGCAGAAGTCTGACCCCCTCTGAAAAGAACTACCCCACTCATAAATTGGAGTTCCTGGCCCTCAAGTGGGCGGTAGTTGACAAACTTAAAGACTACCTGTATGGGGCAGAATTCACTGTGAAAACCGACAACAACCCCCTTACTTATCTCTTCACCACAGCAAAGCTGGACGCCACAGGACATAGATGGCTGGCTGCACTGTCTGGGTTCAATTTCAGCCTGAAATACAGGCCTGGGGCCGGGAACCGAGACGCAGACGCCCTATCTAGAAGATCTCATGCCCCCACCGGTGATACAGAAGACTGGACCCAAATGGCACCTGACGGGGTGCGGGCCCTTTGTCAAGGGGCTGAACTTCAAGCCAGAGGAGGCTCAAGGGCAGAAGAGATAGGGGTTACCATGGTAGGAGTTCCCAAGCAATACTGTGGGGTAACCCAGTTGGAGGAAGATAACTTGCCAAAATTGTCCAAAAAGGAGTTGAGATCTGACCAATTGAAAGACCCCATGGGGAGATTGATTCTAGAGGCCTTGGAAAGTCAGGATCCGGATAGGCTCCTACGTCACCCTTCAAAGGAAGCTCGCCTGTTGAGGAAGGAGTGGGACAGGTTGCAGGTGCATCAGGGTGTGGCCTACCGAAGGGGCCCCTCTGATAAACTGGAAGACAAATGGCAATTGTTCCTGCCCGAGAAACACAGAGAGACTGTCATGGTTGCTCTGCACGACAACCATGGCCACCTGGGGGCGGAAAGGACCTTCCAACTGGTTAGGAACCGTTTCTATTGGCCCTGCATGAGGGCTGAAGTTGAAGAATACTGCCACTCATGTGCACGAAGCATCCAGAGAAAGACTTTACCCCATCAAGCTGCCCCAATGGGCCATCTGCAAAGTCAAAGCCCACTTGATCTGGTATGCATTGATTTTCTCTGCCTCGAACCTGACCTGAGTGGACTAGGAAATGTTCTTGTGATAACCGATCATTTCACCCGGTATGCCCAGGCTTTCCCAACCAAAGACCAGAAGGCCTCCTCGGTGGCCAAGGTACTTATGGAGAAGTATTTCGTCCATTATGGGCTACCACAGCGACTTCATCTCAGACCAAGGGAGGGACCTTGAAAGTCGGCTGATCCGGAAGCTCCTGGATTCCTTAGGGATCAAGAAGACCCGAACCTCTCCTTACCACCCACAAGGGGATGCTCAACCGGAGAGGTTCAACCAAACTCTTCTTAATATGTTGGGGACCCTGAATAGCGAAAAGAAACTGCATTGGAGCAAGCACATAGCGGCTATAGTACACGCTTACAATAGTACCACAAGTGATGCTACAGGCTATTCCCCCTACCATCTCATGTTCGGAAGAGAAGCAAGGTTACCTGTAGACCTGGCCTTTGGCACCTCCATAGACCATTCCTCAGCCACATCCTACAAGGGATATATGGACAGACTCAGACACAGCTTGAAGTTGGCTTATGAACAGGCCCAAGCGGCTTCAGACCAAAGGGGGGCCCGCAACAAGAGGAACTTCGACCTGAAGGTTCGGATCCAGGACCTGCAACCTGGAGACTGAGTTCTTCTACGAAACCTGGGAGTCCCTGGGAAGCACAAGCTTGCAGACAGATGGAGACCTGAACCCTATGTCATTTGTAAGAAGCTGCCGGGCCTACCTGTCTATAAGTTGAAGCCAGAAGGGAAGGTGGGCCCACTGAAGACCTGGTACCGAAACCACTTACTCCCACTTGCTGAAGCAGTTCGGATACCTCCTGCAAGGGACTCCCCAAGCCCAGACTCCATTTTGGATACCCCTAGGCCAAACACTCGGTCTCAGTCCTCTCAAAATCAAGATGTAGAGACCTCTGAACAAAGTGAAGATGAGAGACAGGAACTTGATTGGTTATGGCCTTCCCCAACTCCAGGAACTTCTGCTATAGATCTTCCCCCTACCCAAGACACTAAAGACAGAACACTGAATGCGGAAGCTACTGAGTTCATTCCATCCAGTCCTTTGTCAGATTACTGGGAAGGTACCTATGACACATACTCAGAGGAGGACCAAAGGGACTCTATGTACCTCCCGGCTCCTGAGCCAAGTGTTTCCGAACCAGCAGAATTCCTTAAGTCTGTTCCAGAAGGGGAGCCTGTAGTGTCCCAGCCAGAAGTCCCAAGAGAGCAAAGAGCCAAAAGAGTTATAAGGCCTCCCAAGAAGCTGACTTACTCACAAATGGGGAAGAGTTCAGAAGAAACAGTAGTCACTGCAAGGAGGAGTACAGAGCATCCAGTTCCCTCCACTGTTCATTTGGTGGAGGGCAACCCCAACTCATCCTCTGGCACAGTTAGGCAGGCCACTCATGATAGTGTGACCTGTGGGCAAGGGAATTCAACCCCTCAGTTTTGGTGGGAGTTCCCTTTGCCGACATCATACACAGCATTGTCTAGAATTGTACGTAGTGTATGTTAAAGATTATCTTTGGGGACCAAAGAGTTCAAGTGGGGGGAATGTGTAGCGGGGTCTCCTTTAAGACTCCCGGGACTACATTTTCCAGAGTCCCGTTTGGCACCCAGGGTGCAATGTTGCCACCACAGAGACTTGTGGGAGGGAGATAAAAGGAGGAGGCGTGGAGAGCTCGGTCTCTTTAGGACACCGCGCGGCTGCTGACTGGTCTTCCTGTGCGGATCTGCTGGAGTGCAGGGACTGAAGCCTGGGACCTTGCGCAACTTCCGAAGAGCCTTCCATCCCACTGCAGAGCCTGGGTGGCATCTGACTTTGTTTATCGTGGACATCAGTTGGATCAGGGACCCGACCGTTGCAGACGCTGTGTGTGGAGACACAGCAGGTGGAAGTCCCGGAATGGGATCACGTGCGGAGTGGTGAGCGAGCACCTGCTCAATTCAATAGGCTGTACTGTGTTTAGGCCTATAAGACTGCCTTGGCCCACCGATCCTTTATTTGCTGTTCCACTGGAGACCGGTAGCAGGACAGAGTTAAAGGGTCTCCATTATAGTGTTCCTTGTGATTGCCTACTTTGTGGATTACAAATATTGTTCCTGAACATGCACCACCATTTCAAGTTTGCATGCGAAGAAATCCTTATTCTAAAGACTGAGTTTGATTCTGTGTCAGGCCTGACCAGGGAGGGGAGATAGAATATTGTTTAGTGCACCACAGGGCGCGTAGATAATAATAGCTGCGCGTGGTGGATTACCACGCCGTGCTATTACTGTATACTATATCCATTGCTGCAGGGCTCTGTGAGCAAGTTATATGTTATGTTTAACCTATGCCTTTTAGCCTAAAGTAAAGCCATTATACCTTACCACTTGCTATCACTGTGTTATTATTGCACATAGTGCTTATATATCTCATTTGAAGTTGGGGTGTGTGTATAATTAGATATATATATTGTGATAGATACCACCCCTAGACTAACTGTGCCATAGGAGACTTGATAAGATTGCCGGGGTTTGGTGGAGCTGTACTCAGGGCCCGAAATCAAACCAGCGGCTCTCCTAACTGGGGGTAGCGCTACACTTACATAAGGGTAAGTTCAGATGTACTCCGGTGTAAGGACGTTCATGCTAGATCCAGGGTCTGTGACGCTTCTCCTACGGATGCCCTGAGTCCCGGCAATAACAGCCGCAAGTGGCCAAAGTGCGAGCTGATTAGACGACGATGAAGGATGGCAGCGGGAAATGGTGGCGGTCTGTCCGAGAGAGAGCGTCTGACATCAGCTGGATCGGGTTGACCAGGTGGTTCCCTGGTCAACCCGATCCAGCTGACGCCAGACGCTCTCTCTCAGACAGACCGCCGCCATTTCCCGCTGTCATCCTTCATCGTGGACTAATCAGCTCGCACTTTGGCCACTTGTGGCTGTTATTGCCGGGACTCAGGGCATCCATAGGAGAAGCGTCACAGACCCTGGATCTAGCATGAACATCCTTACACCGGGGTACATCTGAACTTACCCTTATGTAAGTGTTGGATATGATTTGTTTTATCTAACATTAAACCTGTTTTACTTAGAGGCGCTTTTCTATTTTTCTTTTTTATGTCACTACCTGGAGTCGGCTTGACCATGGAGAAAAGCTGCCCTGAGTGTCAAGGTCACCTGTGGCCAGGTGACAGATGCACACCGTACGGGGACAGGAGTGCACCGCAAGGTAGTGAACCCTATGGCTGGCTTCTGCGGATAGGAAACTGGGTGGTTGTGGAAAGCGGGACCAGAGGAGCACAACCGAGATCCTAACGGAAGCTAGAGCCAAGATTCCCCAGGGCGCGGAGTCTAAGACCCAGCAGGTCTTCTCCAGAGCCTCTAGTGGTGAGGATGTTATGCTGCAGGCTGGGACCAGGTCACGGCCCCTGGAGTTTCCTAGCTCATGCCCCACAGACGTAGCACACGGCAGGCAGGAACCCAAACACACAATGCCTAACAAACACGTTGATCAGCAAAGCAGGCTTGCAGTGCACAGGTTAATATAGTGTTCTGTGATAGGGCCTGGGGTAGAGTCTGGCTGGGAGGAGATTATAAAGGAAGCCAGGTGAAAGGGCTCAGGCCTCTAAGATGAACACATGGGAAGGAAGGTAAGCTGACAGACAAACACTACTGCATATCCATGACACTGAGTACCTGAGTTAAAATCAAAGACTTTCTCATCATCACCTGTTGCTTCTGAGGATTTTTAGATTTAAACCGTCACTTGTCATTTTTATTGTCATTTTTATCCTCCTTTATTTCTATTGACTGGAACATTTGTTCCTTTGGTGGAAAATACTCCTTATACACGCACTCTGGTTTTCGGTGAATATCTGTACATATATCTTAAGCGCTGGCATTTTTTTTGTTTCCTTCCTGGAAAACACAAGCTTGCAGACAGATGGAGACCTGAACCCTATGTTATTTGCAAGAAACTACTGGGCCTACCTGTTTACAGACTAAAGCCAGAAGGGAAGGTAGGGCCCTTGAAGACTTGGCATTGGAACCACCTACTCCCACTAGCTGAAGCAGTTCGGATTCCCCCTGCGATGGGATACTCCCAGGCCGAACACTCGGTCTCAGACCCCTCAGATTGAAAATACAGAGACCTCGGAGCTAAGTGAAGATGAGGGAGAAGAACATGATTGGCTTTGGCCTCCCCAGGCCCCAGAAACTTCTGCTATTGATCTTCCACCTGATGAAGACACCATAGACAGTACACTGAATGCAGAAGCTACTGAGTTCATCCCGTCCAGTCCTTTGTCAGATTCTTGGGAAGATGCCTGTGACTTCTTACTCTTAGAGGAGGATCCAAGAGATTCCATGCATCTCCCTGCTCCTGAGTCAAGTGTCTCAGAACCAGTGGAAACTCCCAATTCGGTTCCAGAAGAGCAACCTGTATTATCTGAACCAGAAATCCCAAGAGAACAAAGGATGAGAAGGATCATAAGGCCTCCCCGAAAATTGACTTACCCACAGATGGGGAAGAGCTCGGAAGACACTGTGGTCACTGCCAGGAGGAGTGTGGAAGACCCTGATCCCTCCACTGTTCTTTTGGTGGGGGGCAACCCCAACTCACCCACTGGCACAGCTAGGCAGGCCACCAATGGTAATGTGACCCGTGGGCAAGGAAGTCCACCCCCTCGTTTTTGGTGGGAACTTCCTTTGCCGACGTCATACGCATCTTTGTCTCATGTTGTGCGTAGTATGTGTTAACAGCTATCTTTGGGGACCAAAGAGTTTAAGTGAGGGGAGTGTGTAGCGGGGTGTCCTTTAAGGCCCCGGGACTACGTTACCCATAACCCCGTTCATCACCCAGGGTGCATTTGAGCCACCGCAGAGACTCATGAGTGGGACTATTTAAGAGGAGGGCGAGGCTGAGCTCGGCCTCTTTCGGACACCGCGCTGCTATCAACAGGTCTTCCCGTGCAGATCTGCTGCAGTGCAGGGCCTGGAGCCAGGGTCTTACACAACTTCCAGAGAGCCTCCCACCCCACTGCGAGCCTGGGTGGCATCTAACTTCTCCAAATTGCGGACATCAGTTGGACCGGGGACCCAGCCGTTGCGGACGCTGTGTGCGGAGACACAGTTGGTGGAAGTCCCGGACTGGGATCGCGTCCGGAGTGGTGACCGAGCACCTGCTCAATCCAAAAAAATACTTTACTCTGATTAGGCCTAGAGACTGCCTTGGCCCACCAAGTTTATCTGTTTTTCCACCGGAGACTAGTAGCAGAACTGGGTCGTGTAGTCTCCGGTGAAGTGTTCTTCTATTACCTATCCTGTGGATTACAAATACTGTTTCTTTCTATATGTGCACCACCGTTCAAGCTGCATGCGAAGAAATTGTTCCCCCAAGAGACTAAGTTATAGCTGAGTCAGGCCTGACCAGGAGTTAGAACTTTTGTTGCTGCGCCACAAGGGCGCATAGATAGGAATAGCTGCACTTGGCGTGTAATCGCCAGCATCATCAGTGTGTACTATATTTACCGTTGCAGGGCTCTGCAGACAATATATGTGTTATGTGTTAACCCATGCCTTTTACACAGAAGTAAACCAGTTATACTTTAACACTTCGCTCTCAGTGTGTTATCATTGTGCATATTGCTAGATTGTGATAAGATAACAACCCTTAGACTAACTGTGCCAGAGTGGTCGAGTAGATTGCCGGGGGTTGGCGGTGCTGTATTCAGGGCCCAAAACAAATCCAGCGGCTCTCTTAACTGGGGGTAGCGCTACACATACAATTCTTTGGGGCTAGTTTTTGCTTTTAAAGGGGAACTCCACACTATGAGCTGTGAGCTGCCTTCACCAATCCAAACCACATACTATTTCAGAGTAAACAACAGGGCCAGCTAGGAAAGGTGCGAGAAGAGCGATCGCCCAACTCCCTCCCAAACCATTCAAGGCCACATGCACTCAACATAGCTGGGTGCCTTTGGGGCATGTTGGGTCAGCCTAATACCAAGCACAAAGCACCTTTTACCCAGTAGTTTAAAGGGGCTTTCCACATTTAGTAAAGACCCCCTGTCTACAGCCCCCCACAACCCCAGCCTAGGCTTGTGTGGAAGAGGCCCTTGTTCCCTTGAATATGGGAACAAGGTGGTTGACTTTTGGGGTGCCCGAGCCCCTTCTGCTCCCAAGCATACACCCCCTTTCATGTGCTGGCCTGCTGTGTTTGGCTAGGGGTTTTTTAGTGCGTGGGAGGGGCACAATTTTTTAAGATTTTGGGGAGGTATTTTTCAAGTGGGGGGTTTTCATTTTAACCCTTTCCAGACCCAAATGGCCTTGTATGTATTGGGGGGGGGGGCAGGGAATTTTTTGTTTTGTGTTTAAACCTTGCAGCTGCAATGTAGATTTGTTTTGGCGGGCAAAAATCACAAAAAGTAGTAGAGAAAATACTTTTTGAAATCGGTGCAGTGCCGCAGATGCAGTGGCGCAATGATTAGGACGGTGCCATTGACTGGAATTGCCGGCAAATGCTGCCTATTTGACATGCGATTTGACATGTCAAAACACATGTCAAATTGCACCAGTGTGAAGGCGGTGCTTGGTTTTCGGGGTCCTGCACGCGGCTAGGCTCCCAAAAAGTCACACACATGTGGTATCCCCGTACTCAGAGAAGCAGCAGAATGTATTTTGGGATTTAATTTCAGATATGCCCATGGCATGTTTGAGCAATATATCATTTAGTGACAACTTTGTGCAAAAAAAGAAAATTACCAGTTACACTTACTTACGGGTTTTCTAGGAAATCTTCCAGGACGGCACACCCGAGATGACGGGTCCCACCTGACAGGAAACACAATCAACAACAGAGTTTAAAAGGCCCTTCCCTTCCCTCTCTCCCTCAGTTATGACAAAGTATAAGCCCACACCGGTGCCAGAGGGTACATTCTGTGAGAATTAAAAACACCACTGACAATTAAGGGTTAGGAAGTAGGCCTGCCGTCCTGGAAGATTTCCTAGAAAACCCGTTACCGGTAAGTGTAACTGGTATTTTTCTCCAGTCATCTTCCAGGACGGCACACCTGAGACGATGAGCAAGAAGTTCAGGCCTACCTTAGGGTGGGACCACCGCCTGTAGGACCTTCCTGCCTAACGCCAAGTCCTGAGGGGACAACAGCTCCACTCTGTAGTGCCCCAGGAAGGTATTTTGGCTCGTCCATGTTGCTGCCCTGCAGATCTGATCAATCAAAGCACCTTCCCTCTCTGCCCAGGAGGTCGCCAGAGATCTAGTTGAGTGAGCTTTGAGATGAGCCGGGATAGGTTTTTCCGAATGCTCATGGGCTACTGTGATAGTCTGCTTAATCCACCTGGCCATCGTTGGCTTGGAGGCCTGAAGACCTTTCTTTTGGCCAGTGAAACTTATTAGTAAATGGTTTGATCTCCTGAACTCTTTTACTCTCTCTAGATAGACCAGTAGACAACTTCTAACGTCTAATAAATTAAACTTTTCCTCCTTCTCATTTTTGGGGTTCTGACAAAATGAGGGAAGTATAATCTCCTGTGACCTGTGGAAATCTGAGGTCACTTTTGGCAAATATAAAGGATCCTGTCTGAGGATTACCCTATCCTCTAGGAGCAACAAAAAGGGCTCTTTAATGGTCAGAGCCTGAAGGTCGCCAACCCTTCTGGCTTTCGTGATCACCAGAAGGAAGGCCATTTTAAGTGAAAGAAACTTAACAGAAACCTGAGCCACCGGCTCAAAAGGGTCCTTTAGTTAGGGCATCTAGTACCAGGGACAAGTCCCAAGGCGGGAACCTGCTTGTGTTCACCAGGGTTACCCTTTCCCTGGCTGTCAAAAATCTTTTTACAAAGAGGGCTCAGGGCCTGTCTACTATCCAGAAACACTAGAAACACTGATAAGGCTGCAACCTGGACCCTGAGAGTATTGACTGCTAGGCCCTGCTCAACGCCCTCCTGGAGGAAATCCAGGACCGTCAGAATCGTTTGGAGAGAACCTCCTCTAGACTGAGCCCAGCGAGAGAAGAATTTCCAAACTTTTGCATAAATCTGTCTAGTGACTGGTTTCCTACTTAGCAAAAGCGTATCAATCACTTTCTCCAAACATCCCCTATGCCTGAGGATCTTCCTCTCAAACACCAGGCCATCAGGGAAAGAAACCCCGGATCGGGATTTATAACTGGTCTCTGGCAGAGGAGATCGCGTCTGGACGGGAGATGCAGCGGAGGAGCAATCGACCACCTCTTCAGGGTGGGGAACCATGCCCGCCTCGGCCACCAGGGAGCAATTAGAATAAGGCAACCCTTTGACCAAAACAGCTTCTGCAATACCCGGGGGGATGAGCACCAGGGGAGGAAATGTTCTTCCTGCAAGCAAACAAATCTATTTCTGGTTTGCCAAAGTGTTGACTCACCAGAAAGAAAACCTTGTTGTTCAGCTCCCACTCTCCCTGATGAATGGGTTGCCTGCTGAGAAAGTCTGCCTGAGCATTGAGGGACCCACTTATATATACTGCAGAGACTGAGAATACTTTTCTCTGCTTCCTTCAGGATTTCCTGGGTCAGCTTCATCAGCTTGCTGGACCTTGTTCCCTCCTGGTGATTGTCTGAGAAGATCTGTACTTCCCTTCCCCGGACCTGGTCTTTGAAAAAGTTTAACGCTTTTCTGACCGCTAGCAGCTCCCTGAAATTGGAGGAAGCCTTGCTCTGCTCCTGGTCCCAAGGACCCTGGGCGAAGAGATCTTCCAAGTGAGCTCCCCAGGCACTTGCATCCGTAGTCACACTCAGCAGGTCCTGTTGGGTCCAGGTCCGACCTCCCGACAGGTTGTTCGAACTGAGCCACCAGTCTAGGGAGTTTCTTACCTCCCCTGAGAGGGATACTCTGAAGTCCAGGGATTCCCTTCTCCCGTCCCAGGAGGAGAAAAGGAATCCCTGGAGCCCCCGAGAGTGGAACTGGGCCCAGGGGACCGCTGGGATGCAAGACATAAGCCCCAGAATTCTCATAATGGTCCTCATAGAGGCCTCCCTGGTTTTGCGGAGAGTGGACACAGCCCTCTGAACTTTTGTGATCTTCTCTTGGGAAAGGAAGATCCTTTGGGTCACTGAGTCTACCCGGTAACCTTAGTACACCTTGGACTGTGATGGATCCAAGGAGGACTTCTCCCGGCTGACCATCCACCCCAGAGATTCTAGAGTGAACAGCACTTTGTCTCGGTTTGCTGGAGCTGTTCTAGAGCCGGACTGTAAATTTGCATATCGTCCAAGTATGGGATCAAGGCTACCCCCTGGAGGTGTAGGAAAGACACCACCTCGGTGAGGACCTTTGTAAAGATTCTCGGGCTGGCCGCTAGGCCAAAGGGGAGTACCTTGAACTGCCAGTGTTGGACACCCTGGTCTGCCTGAACTGCGAACCGCAGGAACATCTGGTGTTTCGGGGCAATGGGGACATGCAAATAAGCATCCTTCAAGTCTAATGTGATCATGAAGACTCCTTCTTGGAGGTGTCTTCTGACCAGGTAAATACTTTCCATCTGGAACTTTTTGTATAGTAATTACCGGTTTAGCTTCCGTAAGTTTATGATCAGTCAAAACGTGCCCGAGGGTTTCGGCACCACAATAATGTGGGAATAAAACCCCTGGCCAATCTGACCTACGGGAACAGGGATGGTGACCTCCTGTTCTGCAAGCTCGTGGACACAACCCATAAGGCCCCTTGCTTTCAGTGGATCCCTGGGGAGATAGGCAAGGATAAAGTTTGGAGGGGGTGGACAGGAATTCTAATCTGTAACTCTCCCTTATAAGACTTAGAATGTAAGGGCTCTGTGTGATCTTCTCCCATTGGGGGAGGAACCACGAGAGCCTTCCACCAACCTTTATGTTGGCGTCATTTGGTCTCCTTGTTGGAAGATCCGGGTCCGGAGAAAAAGATTCCACCCTTTTCCTTGCCCTTACCAAATCCCCACTTTTTCCTCGGCTCCTCCTTACCCTTCAACCGGTCTTTTGAAGGGGGGCCTTGAAAAAATGTCTTCCCTTTATCTCTCTTGGGTTTTGTTGGGAATTTTTTGCCCTTCTCTGTCAATTGGGACAGGACCTGTACCAGGCCCGAACCGAAGAGCAGTAAGCCCTCAAAAGGTATACCGCAGAGACGCAACCTAGAGGTAAAATCTCCATCCCACGTTTTTACCCAAAGGGCTCTTCTAGCAGAATTTAGAAGAGCTGCCGACTTGGCAGTTGTTCTAACTGTTTCTACCGCAGCATCTGCCAAATAGGCTACTGCCTTACCAATAAATTCCAGGGAATCTAACACCACTTTAGATTTGTTCTTGCGTGCAACATGGTCCAACAACCTGCTGACCCATACATCTGCGTTTCTGGCGACACAGGCGGAGGCCAACACTGGACCCATAGCTGCAGCATTAGCGTCCCAGGCTCTGCGTAGCAAAGTCTCTGATCTCTTATCCATCTGATCCTGAATGTTTCCGGAATCTTCAAAGGAGAGATCCAAACGTTTGAATACTTGTGCCAAAGAAGCATTCAGACGCGGTACTTTAAAGAATTTTTCTTCTTCCTCAACTTTAAAGGGGCGTCTACGCTTCCAGGTCCTAAGTTTTAAAACTTTACGCTCGGCTTCCTTCCATTCCCTTAGGAATCCTTAAGAGATTGGTGCACTGGAAAAGACTTGGCCTGAGGTTTGCAGAGTCCCCTGTACACTCTATCCTGTGCTGAGACCTGAGTGGACGGCATCTGAATATCCTCAGATGCATAGATTGCCTCGAGGAGACCCTCCATGTCTTTGGCCATGAAGAGATGTCCCCCAGGCCGAGCCTCAAACTGACTATCCTGGTCAGAATCCTCTCCTTCCTCTTGAGAGCTCTGGTCCGAGACCTCTGCCTCTTATCAGAGTAACAGGGGGCCGGTCCCTGGGACCCCCCAGGATTACTTGCCGAGGTCCCCTCCTGAGAGGGGGAGCTCTCCCCTCCCGGAAGGGGCCTCTTCCTGTCGCTTCTCAACCGTAGCCCTGAAGGACTGGGGGGTTGCTAGCATCTCAGACTGTAGCGCCCGGGATTCCTTCATAGCTTGCTCTGTCTCATTGTCTGCTAATTTATAGATGCATCTGAAGCAAAAAGGTTTGGTGTGGTCCTGCGGGAGTTTCGGATTGCAGTTCTCACAACGCTTTGATTTAGCAGTGGCTTTGGATCTAGACCTACTGGCCATCCCCTGGGCAGGGCATTCAGTCTCTGTAAAGACAAATAATAAAACCCTGTTTAGGTATTACCCTTCGGGTATCCTGCGGGGAGAGGGAAATAGGGCCACCCCAAATCTCCTCCCCACACCAGCTGGGTCACTCACCCCCTGTGGTGACCTCTGATGCTGCCAGAATCGGTCCATCCTCCTTCTCCATCCTGTCTAGGCAAACCAACCGACCGGGTAAGATCGCTCCGGGTAGATTGGGTTGACACAGGACAGGACACCGGACCGCGGACCCCCGCTCTGTTACCGCCTTTACACATGCTTGCCGTGCCGCTCGCCGCCATTTTGTTGTAACCCGGGCGCGCCGGAAATGACATCATCCAAGCGCACCGTACCGGCATCTGTACATGCAAACAAATTTACGGTTTTGCTGCCACCCTGTGGGAAGAACAATCAATAACTGAGGGACAGAGGGAAGGGAGGGGTCTTTTAAACTCTGTTGTTGGTTGTGTTTCCTGTCAGGTGGGACCCATCATCTCAGGTGTGCCGTCCTGGAAGATGACTGGAGAAAATTCATTTCCCACAATTAGTGACAAAATATAAAATATTCCATGGACTCAACATACCTCTCAGCAAATAGCTTGGGGTGTCTACTTTCCAAAATGGGGTCATTTGGGGGGGGGGGTTGTGATATCTTGGCATTTTATGGCCTTCGAAACTGTGATAGGTAGTGAGGAGTGAAATCAAAAATGTACGCCCTTAAAGCCTGAAGGTTTTCAGGGTCCTGTACACAGCTAGGCTCCCAAAAAGTCCCCGACATGAGATATCCCCATACTCAGGAGAAGCAGCAGAATGTATTTTGGGGTGTAATTCCACAGATAACTATGGCATGTGTGAGCAATATATCATTTAGTGACAACTTTGTGTAATATTTATTTTTATGTCATTTTTCAATCACTTGGGACAAAAAAAATATTCAATGGGCTCAACATGCCTCTCAGCTATTTCCTTGGGGTGTCTACTTTCCAAAATGGGGTAATTTGGGGGGTTTGTACTGCCTTGCAATTTTAGCACCTCAAGAAATGAGACTCAAACTAAAAGCTGCGTAAATTCCAGAAAATGTACCCTAGTTTGTAGACGCTATAACTTTTGCGCAAACCAATAAATATATGCTTATTGACATTTTTTTTTTACTAAAGTCATGTGATTAAATACATTTTGGCCTAAATGTATGACTAAAATTTAGTTTATTGTATTTATATTTTTTGCGTTTATTTTGCAAAAAACTAAAATCGCAGAGGCAATCAAATACCATCAAAAGAAAGCAAATTTTGTTTGGGTACAACATTGCATGACCACGCAATTACCAGTTAAAGCAGCACAGTGCCAAATAGTAAAAAGTGCTCTGGTCATTGAGCAGCCAATGCTTCCGGGGCTGAAGTGGTTAAAAGCTCTTTTCTGATTTATAGCTTTTTTAACTTTGGCCGTAAACTACATAGGTTTTATTTTTAGCCTTTTAAACTTATTGCCCATGCCATACTTTGCAGTGAGTTTGAATAATGTCTTTGAAGAATTCCCATTTCTGTTCTGTGTTCATCAAAGCCAATATTCCCTCGCTGTCTAATGCCGCATACACACGACCATTTTTCATGATGAGAAAAATGCCATTTTTAAAAATGGTCGTGAAAAACGGTCGTGTGTATGCTCCAGAGCATTTTTCTCGACGAGAAAAATGGGCAAAAAAATTGGAACCTGCTCTAGTTTTTCTCGTCGTTTTTCACGTCGTTAAAAAACGGTCGTGTGTATGCTTTTACGAGGGGAAAAAAACGCAATTGCTCAGAATCAAGTATGAGACGGGAGCGCTCGTTCTGGTAAAACTAGCGTTTATAATGGAGATAGCACATTCGTCACGCTGTAATGGACTGAAAAGCACGAAGACTGAAAAGCACGAATCGTCTCTTACTAAACTTTATTAACACGAGGATCAGCAAAAGCGTCCCAAAGGGTGGCGCCATTCGAATGGAACTTCCCCTTTATAGTGCCGTCGTACGTGTTGTGCGTCACCGTGCTTTGCTCAAGCGTTTTTTTTTTCCACAAATGTGTGTATGCAAGGCAGGCTTGAGAGGAAACACGAAAAATCACATCGAGAAAAACGTCGTTTTTTTCCATGACATGAATAACGGTCGTGTGTATGCGGCATAAGTCTTGGAGAGCAGCCCTCATCCTTGGAAAATTAACTCTTTCAAAGTTAAGTGTTTTTATATTTTCACATGGGTTTGTTGCTTACAGCTAATATTAAATTAAATCATGTTATGGTCACTGCTACCCAGATGTTCTTTTATGGGAATATTGATAATAAGCTCTGCATGGTTTGCGATTACCAGGTCCAGCAGAGCATCATTCCTAGTCAGGGCCTCAATAAACTGGACCATAAAATTGTCTTGTAATAGGTTTATACATTTTTGCCCTTTAAAATGTTCGTGCCATTACTCCAGTCAATTTCCGGCTAGTTAAAATCCCCCATTATCACTGTCCCAGCCTTTGCAGCCCTTTCTATCAGTGAAGCCCGGAGTGGAGAAAGAACAAAGCAGCAAAGTAACAGAGGGCTGGGCATGACCAGGTGTATGGGAGACCAACAAAGAGTTAAAATAGAAGAGAGGCTAAGGGGTGGTGACAAGCTGGAAAGTTTGCTGTGAAGGGGAGGAGCTGTATAAAAAGGGAAGGCAGGGACTGCCTGGAACAGTCGGGAAGAAACAGACAGAAGGAGCCAGTTTTTTACGCTGCTCCTTCACTTGTAGCATGGTGGACATAGACTTGATCCTAGCAAGGTTGCGGGCGGCAGCGACTAGGGGACTGGACTGGCTGCAGGAGCAACCGATCCGGGGTGCACCCGGGGTCCACGGCCTCTAGGCCGGCCTCGCCTGGAGGGCTACTAACGCCTATGACGCCGGCTGAGGATGATCGTTCAGAGGGTAAGGTGTCGGAGGTGGAAGGAGAGGAGCTCCGGGATGGCCCGCCAGTGGTGAATGTAGTCGTTGCGGCTGTGGGAGACGTGCCCAGGCAGCCCGGTAAGTCGAACACATTGTCTAATGTTGATTTGTCAAGTGCACTATGTAGGTTGTTGGGGGTGGGGGGCTGTTGGTGCTGGTGGTACTAGTGGTGGGGGGTCTGTCACGGGCGCCACGGGGGGGCGGGCTGAGAGATTTAGTACATCGTTATGCGTCGGGACATGCTGTGCCCCCGCAGGTGACTCCATGGTTGGGGACATGGGCACTCCCGCGGCAGTGGTGACCGCCCCCCTCGCCGGCGGGACGGTTGCGGTTCCGGTGAGTGGTGTGGCAGCAGACAAGAGTGTGTGTGCGATTCTCCTTTCAACGTTGCAGCACATTGCAGGGTGGTTCGGGGTACCATTGGCTGCGGATAAAACAGAGGGCCCCACCACGGAGCTCAGTTTTCTGGGGATCGTGATCGATTCCCAGGCTATGGAGTGTCATTTGCCGGGGGACAAGGTGGAGAATCTCAGGCTTGAGATTAGGGGGCTGTTGGGGCAGACCAAGGTACAGCTTCGGTCATTACAATCGTTGTTGGGGAAGTTTAACTTCGCTTGTCGGATCATTCCGATGGGGCGGGAGTTCTGCCGGCGGCTGTCGGCGGCCGCCGCTGGGACTCGTGCCCCAAAGCATTTCCTCAGGCTTACCAGGGAACTGAAAGAGGACCTACGGGTTTGGCACACGTTTTTGGAAACATATAACGAGCGATCGTTTTGGATGGAGGGGCCGGTTAGTAATTTTGACTTAGACTTGGTCATGGACGCGACTAGGTCGACGGGCTATGAGGCTTTTTTTTTCAGGGACAGTGTAGTGCGGAATCCTGGCCCGAGTCTTGGGGGGAGGCAGGTTTTCCCCGGAACTTGGTGCTGTTGGAATTATTTCCGGTGGTCCTGGCATTGTAGTTGTGGGGTGAGTCGTGTCAGAATTTGAAGATTCGGCTGAATTGTGATAATATAGGGGTGGTTCAGGTCATGAACCGGATTTCCGCTTCCTCACTGCCAGTGGTTCGGTTGCTGCGCCATTTTTTTTTTTTTTTATAATTCAGCTTTTATTAAAGATTTTGTTTACATAATAATAAAAACAACATTTAACAACATTTAACATTCCTTTCCATACTACATACATTCACTTTCCCTTTGGGGGATGGGGGGGGGGTCTCTCCCCCGCTGCCACCCCGCCTCACCACTCCCTCCCAACACCACCCCTCCGGGAGAGAGAGAGAGAAAAAAAAAGGGGTTTAGTGTGCTTAACATTCCCCTATTTCTATGTGTTACCCATTCTCTTGGGTATATACCCTCCTGTTTACTTTGTATTTAGTGTATAATATATATTTCCCTCTTTGGTTGCTTTGATCCTTCTTATTAGACTGTGCTCAACCCTCTGCGTGTATTATACTTTCCAAAAAAAAAAAAAAGGAGGAAAGGATTCTCTTCTCCCCTTCCCTTCCTCCCCCTCCCCCGAAGGGGTTTCGCGTACCAGGGAACCAGCGGCGAGGTGCCAGGGGAGGAGATTCCAACCCCTCCGATTCTACCATACTTGTCAAAACATTTTGGTACTATTGTAGTTAATCCCGTCTCTATACTATATGTCCTACCGTCACCCTTCGGGGGATAAAGGGGATATTCCCCCCTTTCCTTCTTTTAATATAATTATTTTCCCTATTTCCTTTCTTTTCCCTTTTCCTTCCTTTCTCACCTCCTCTCCCTCTCCCAATTCCCCTCTTCCTCTCCTCCTCCCCTAAACTCTTTCTATCTCTAATGCGAGGATTCTCCAGCCTTCCCATATTTCTCTATATTTCCTTTGTTGGTCTCGTATTTTGTATATCCACCTTTCTGCTTCCCTTATCATCTCCACTTCCTTCTTCCATTCTTTAATAGTGGGAGATTCTTCTTTTTTCCAATACTTAGGGATTAATTTTTTTGCTGCATTCAATAGGTGTGGTATTATGCTATTTTTATATTCTTTTACTGGGCCGGTAGTTCCATGAAACAAAATATGCATGGGTGTTGGGTCTATAGGTATTTTAGCTATTTTCCTGATCCACGGAATTACCTCATCCCAAAATGTCCTTATTTTCGGGCAGGACCACCAAATATGGAGTAGGGTACCTTGCTCCTTGCACCCCCTCCAGCATCCAACATCTGCTGTCGGGTACATTTGCGCTATTCTCATCGGTGTTCGGTACCATCTGGTCATAAATTTATATGACATCTCTTTGGTGGAAGAGCATATTGAAGATGAATGTGTCATTTCTATAAATCTTTTTTTTTGTGTTGCAGTAAATATTTGTCCCAATTCCCTTTCCCATTCCTTAATGAAGTATGGGGTTGGACTTTTTTTTTCATTCGGGACTAGTTTATACATCCGTGACAGCATGTTCCGAGGTTCCCCTCTCCTCACACACTGCCTCGTACGTTGTCAACGAGTCCAGTGCCCTAATCTGAGGTTCTAGTTTGTTAAAAAAGTTATTTATTTGCCCATATCTCCATCCTGCCATCACCATATCTCCCTGTGATGCTATCAACTCCGATTGTGACATCAAATGGCCACTTGGGGCGTACCGTGTGCACATTGTATTACCGTTCGATTCCCAGGGGCCCAAGGCCCCCCTCTCCTGCCCAGGTGGGAACCATGGATACCCTCCTAGTGGAGCCAAAGGAGATGTTCTGGGTGCATATTTACCGGTTTTATTCATTCTATCCCACACTGCTAACGTGTTTAACCACTTCCCGCCCAGTCAATAGCGAATTGACGTCCGGGAAGTGGTTGCAATATCGATACTGGACGTCATATGACGTCCTGCAGGATAATGCCTTGCGCGCGCCTGCGGGGGCGCGCCGATCGGGGACGGCATGTGTCCCTCGGACACAGCGCTTCCCCGATCACGGTAAACAGCCAATTTCATTGGCTGTTTACCATGTGATCGGCTGTGTCAAAGTCACAGCCGATCACCTGTCAAAACAAACTCGGCGGCGCGCTCTGTGCGCGCCGCCACAGGCTTGCAGAGCGGGGATCGGGGAAGGCGAGTGTCCCTTGGACACAGCGCGTCCCCGATCAGAGTAAACAGCCAATGAATTGGCTGTTTACCACGTGACCGGCTGTGTCCAATCACAGCCGGTCACAAATGTAAACAAACTCCACAGGAGTTACTACCTGATCCCTGCTCTCTCCTCACACACCGATCTGTGAGGAGAGAGAAGAGATCAGTAAGTTAGCTCAGTGTAGTTTGTCTACATAAGTTTACAGTGCACAACACGCCCCCCCCATAAAGAGGACCTGTCACACAGCCCAGCACATCAATCAGCCCAGCCAATCAGCCCATCTGTCAATCACCCCACCTGTCAATCAATCACCCCACCTGTCAATCAATCACCCCACCTGTCAATCAATCACCCCACCTGTCAATCAATCAATCAGCCCATCTGTCAATCAATCAGCCCATCTGTCAATCATCTGTCACAGGCCCACCTCCATCGGTACCGCCATTGGCACCGCCACACAGGCTACCAGTACCGCCATTGGTACAAGTACCACCACCAGTACCGCCACCAGGCCCAGCATCTATACTGCCACACAGGCCCGCTACCAGTATCACCACTAGTGCCGCCATCGGTACCAGTACCACCACCCGAACCACCGTCGGTAGTGCCACCACCACCTGTACCACCACCACCTGTACCGCCATCGGTACCACCACCACCTGTACCGCCATCGGTACCACCACCACCCATACCGCCATCGCTACCACCACCACCCGTACCGCCATCGGTACCGCCGCCACCACCACCACCCGTACCGCCATCGGTACCACCACCACCTGTACCGCCATTGGTACCACCACACAGGCCCACCACTAATACGCACTGCCATAATGTCCCAAAGGGTTTACACACCTGAGGAGACATATGCCATTCTTGCCATGTCGGATGATGAGAGCAGCGGGGAGCTCCCATTATCCGATTCTGGTTCGGAATACGAGCCAGTGGAGGATAGTGGCTCAGAGTCCGAGTCCCCGGAGGAAACCGTCCCTCCCAAAAGAATGCGATCGGCACCAAGATCAGCACCAAGATCAGCACCAAGATCAGGAGAACTGCCCACCACCAGCAGCGCCATACCCCAGGAAGAGGAGCCCAGTACAAGCAATGGAAATGCACGCCCAACCCGAAGAATCCAGCCCCAATCCTACCTTCCCGATGCCCTGGCAAACCCCTTATGGTTGCCTGCCAACTCAGGATCCGCTATCATCCCCCCTTTCACCGCACAGCCAGGTGTGCAGCCCGACACTACAAATTTTTCGAAATTTGATTATTTTTGTTTATTTTTCCCACAAGATTTGCTGCAGAATATAGTGGATCAAACGAATCTGTATGCATCCCAATTTATTGCTGCCAACCCCGATTCTTCCTACGCCCGCATGTTCCAGTGGCGGCGTCTAACATTGGAGGAATTTAAATTATTTTTGGGCCTTCTGTTCAATATGGGGCTTACAAAAAAGAACGAAGTCCATTCATATTGGTCCAAACGCCCCATCCAACACATGCCCATATATTCCGCTGTCATGTCCAGGAAAAGATACGACATGATTATGCGCTTTCTCCACTTCAATGACAATTCACAGTGCCCTCCCCGAGATCATCCCAACTACGACAAATTGTACAAGATACGCCCCCTAATCAATGCCTTTTCCCAGCGATTTGAAGAAGTTTTCATCCCAGACCAAAAAATTTGTGTGGACGAGTCCCTCGTACATTTCACCGGCCGACTGCAGTTCAAGCAGTACATACCAAGCAAGAGAGCCAGGTATGGGTTAAAATTAAATAAATTATGTGATGATCGAGCCACTGGATACGTCTGCAAATTCAGGATCTACGAAGGCAAAGACTCCCAGCTCCAGCCCCGTGATTGCCCCACATATATTGGAACCAGTGGGAAAATTGTCTGGGAGTTGGCATACCCCCTGTTCGGAAAAGGTTACCATTTATATGTTGATAATTATTATACCAGCCTGCCCCTTTTTTGCCACCTTTACAGTAAACAAACCCCGGCCTGCGGTACCTTAAAAAAAAAAACGGAAGGGATTCCCACAAAATTTATTGACAAAAAAATTGCGACCTGGAGAATCGGCATCCATGAGGAACGAGGAGGTGTTGGCCATGAAGTGGAGGGACAAGAAAGATGTCCACATCCTCTCTACGATCCACAATGACACCATGGTGGAGATCCCAAGAAGACGCGGCTCCATTGTAAAGCCTGAATGTGTCCACGACTACAATTTGTACATGGGGGGGGGTGGATTTAAACGACCAGATGCTACAGCCCTACTTATCAACCAGAAAGTCCCATTATTGGCACAAAAAAGTTGTGTTTCACCTGTTTCACATGGCCCTTTTTAATTTGTTTGTCTGCTACCAAAAAGCAACTCAAAATCCCCGACTCCACTACCTCCAAAATATCGAAGATATCATCGATGCCCTCATTTACCAACAAGATCCCGCCCCAGGAAGCATTCGCTCTGATAGTGTGAGTCGGCTTCACGAGCGACACTATCCCTTTAGCATCCCCCCCACAGAATCTGGAAGAAGACGCCAAAAGAAATGCCGTGTATGCAGCAGAGGAGGAGTAAGAAGAGACACCAGCTATTATTGTCCCGATTGTCCCTCCCAACCTGGCCTGTGCATCGGAAATTGCTTCAAAAATTATCATACATCCATTAGTTCCCCTTATTATTAACAGACTGCCATTTCCCTATTTGCCTGCTACCATGTTACTAACTACCTTCCATGTTAATTAACTGACCCTGGCCTGTTTACCGACGATGCCTCTGCCTGCCGATTTAAACCACGTTTCTGACTTCCACGTGTACCGACCTTGGCCTGTTAATCGACCATGTTTTTGCCTGCCACTTGGACTGATCTTTTGGCCATCTACTTTTAGTACACAGGGGTCTCACATATGTGAGGGGCTTCAGAATAGCGTTCTGAGTAGAGAAAACCAGTTTTTCGTTTTCTGTGCTCCAAGAACAGGGTCTGGTTGCCCGGAGGCTTCAAAGCGATTTGGGTGGGAGAAGCCTCTACCCCTGTCCCCCTGGCCCTAAGCTTGATGGTCCTTCCTGCTGCCTGGACCAATAATTTGGCTGTGCTGACCATATTACTGCCTGTAATGACCCATGACATTATGGACCATGTTTCTTCCTGCTGCTTGGACCAATACTTTGGCTGTGTTGACCATATATCTGCCTGCTACCTCTACTGACTATGGACAGCATTTCTGCCGGGACACCTCTGCCTGCTACCTGGACCTGTGCTTTGGCTGTGCTCTGGCTGTGCTGACAGTATCTCTGCCTGTGCGAACTATGGACAGGATTCCTGCCTGCTGCCTGGATGATTGCTTTTGCTGTCGCTGACCTCATCCCTGCCTGCTGCCTGGACCGATGCTCTCCTCTGTGGACCACTGCACTTCTAAAACCACAGGTAATCTTTTGTTATTTGGTATGTACCTGCTATGTGTTAGATATATGAAGGGCCTTCAAAAATGTGATCGGTAGTCAGAAAATGATATGTGCAATTAATGCTGCTAGAATGCCTGGAGGTGCTACTTGGATGTTGGGCCTCTGTATGTGGCCAGGCTGTGTAAAAGTCTCAAACATGTGGTATCACCATACTCAGGAGGAGTAGCAGAATGCATTTTGGGGTGTAATTTTTGCTATGTACATATTATGTGTTAGAAATATCTTATAAATTGACAACTTTGTGTAAAAAAATGCATTTTAATTTTTTCTCCACATTTTCCAAAACCTTCTGGAAAAAAATGAACCGTTCAAAAGACTCATAATGCCTCATAGATTATACGTTGGGGTGTGTGCTTTCCAAAATGGGGTCATTTTGTGGAAAATTCTATTGTCCTGGTGCTCCAGGGCCTTCAAAATTGTAATAGGTGGTTGAGAAAGGATATGTGCGATTTATGCTTGTAGAACGCCTGAAAGTGCTACTTCAATGTTGGGCCTCTGTATATGGCCAGGCTGTGTAAAAGTCTCACACATGTGGTATCGCTATACTCAGGAGGAGTAGCAGAATGCATTTTGGGGTGTTATTTTTGCTATGTATATGCTATGCGTTAGAAATATCTTATAAATGGACAACTTTGTGTAAAAAAAATGCATTTTCATTTTTTCTCCACATTTTCCAAAACCTTCTGGAAAAAAATGAACCGTTCAAAAGACTCATAATGCTTCATAGATTATACGTTGGGGTGTGTGCTTTCCAAAATGGGGTCATTTTGTGGAAAATTCCATTGTCCTGGTGCTCCAGGGCCTTCAAAAGTGTAATAGGTGGTTGAGAAAGGATATGTGCGATTTATGCTTGTAGAACGCCTGAAAGTGCTACTTCAATGTTGGGCCTCTGTATGTGGCCAGGCTGTGTAAAAGTCTCACACATGTGGTATCGCTACACTCAGGAGGAGTAGCAGAATGTATTTTGGGGTGTAGTTGCAATTATGCATATGCTGTGTGAGAGAAAAAAACTGTTAATATGACCAGTTTGTGTAAAAAAAAAAAAAAAAAAAAAAAAAAAAAAAAAAATTAAATTTTCCCAAGAATTGTGGGAAAAAAATACAACTTCAAAAAACTCACCACGCCTCTTAGTAAATACCTTGGACTGTCTACTTTCCAAAAAGGGGTAATTTTGGGGTATTTGTACTTTCCTCGCTTGTTAGTGTCTCAAGAAATGAGATATCCCTTCAGTACATCAGGCGTGATCAGATGTGATAAATTTTCAGTGATTGCCACCATAGTTTGTAGACTCTATAACTTTCACAAAGACCAAATAATATACACTAATTTGGGTTCATTTTACCAAAGATATGTAGCAGTATACATTTTGGCACAAATTTATGAAGAAAAATTACTTATTTGCAAAATTTTACAATAGAAACTAAAAAAAAGTGTTTTTTTTAATAAAAAAAATGCTGTTTTTTTGCTTATATCGCAAAAAATAAAGAACCCAGTGGCGATTAAATACCACCAAAAGAAAGCTCTATTTGTGAGAAGAAAATGATAAAAATTTTGTTTGGATACAGTGTAGCATGACTAAGTAATTGTCATTCAAAGTGTGAGAGTACTGAAAGCTGAAAATTGGTCTGGGCGGGAAGGTGCATAAGTGCATGGTATTGAAGTGGTTAATGTCAGAGGAGATGTCCATTTTGACAGCCCCCTTAACTTGGTGGGTATCCATGGGGCCCCGGCTAAATTCCTACCGGCCATACTTCCCTCCATCATAACCCATGCCCTGGTGGAGGCGTCATGGCACCAGTTCGTTATTCGGACTAGTGCCATCGCTTTATAATAGTTAGATATATCTGGAGTCCCATTCCCCCTTCTCTCTTTTTACACAATATATTATATGCTATTCTCGCATTCCCATCCTTCCAAATAAAGGATGTGAATGCTCTACAAATTTTTTTAAAGAAAGTTTGGGGCAATGCCATGGGTACCGTGTTCAGGATGTATATTAGTCTTGGTAACACATTCATCTTCAAGGTGCTCATCCTGCCAAACCAAGTTAATGTGTGGCCTCTCCATCTATGTAAGTCCTCTATAATCTCGGTGACTAACTTTTCGTAATTAAGTTCGTACATCAATTTTTTGTCAGCTGTTATGTGTACTCCTAGATAGTAGAACGAATCTTTTTTCCAAACCATTGGGTAGGTTTCTCGTAGCTGTTTTATTGTCCGTGAGGGTATATGACTAGGAAGTATTATAGATTTCTCTATATTTACTTTGAAATTGGATAATTTCCCATATCTCTCCATTTCCTTCATCAATTCCGATATGGATTCCTGTGGTGTTGCTAGTAAGAATAATAAATCGTCCGCATATGCTGCCACTTTGTGTTCTTTTTGGTCTATTTTCACTCCTATTATTCTTTTATTTGCCCTTACTCTGCAAAGGAGTGGTTCCAAGGTCAGGGCAAACAATATTGGTGACAAAGGGCATCCCTGTCGTGTGCCATTGTTAATATCAAAGCTACCTGACAGGGTTCCATTCACCTTGACTTTAGCTTTCGGGTTTGTGTACAATGCAGTTATCCATCCCATCATCCGCTCCTTCAGGCCTATTTCCCTCAATACTTCCATCATATATGTCCAATTCACCCGGTCGAATGCCTTTTCGGCATCCATCGATAGGGCTACTTTTGGTTCTATATTGGGTCCCTTCTGCATCCAATGGAGTAGGTGCAGAGCTCGGATAGTGCTGTTCTTAGTCTCCCGACCCATCACAAAGCCTGTCTGATCCAAATGAATCAGTTTTTCTATTTTGTCCTGTAATCTTCTTGCTATTATTTTTGACAGTATTTTGATGTCTGTATTCAGGAGGGAAACAGGCCTGTAGTTTGCGCAGTGCTGAGGGTCCTTCCCAGGTTTTGGAATAATAGCAACATGTGCCAGTAATGCTTCGGGGTGTGGGGGGTTATTTATTCTAATTTTATTAATAAATGTATTCATTTTATTAATATAGTTACATAGTGTTGAGGTGTTTACAGTTTAATATTTTTCTTTATGCTGTGCATATCCCAGGGGTTGATAACACGCTCGCTGATTACCTGTCTAGATTTCAGTGGGACAGGTAGAGGGAGCTGGCTCCCGCGGCGGCGGAGACTGGAGTTACTTGCCCGGGGTGGCTGTGGGAGATTGCCTTGGAGTCGCCGCCGGATAGATCAAGCTGTCGGTGAGTGGGGCGACCTGGGCGCCGTACTCGAGAGTGGGAGTGGTTAGACTTGAAACGGTTGGCGGGTGCCGAGCTGGAGGAGGCTGAGACTGGGTGGTTGGTATTGTACTTCGTTTCCAGGCACATGGAGGAGGGGGGATCGGTATTGGCCATTATTCAAAAATTAGCGGGTTTGGCCTTTTTGTTTAAATTGCAAGGCTTGCAGGATTACACGAAGGGTTTTTGGGTGAGGCAAGCGGTGAAGGGGTACTGCAAGGGCCGCTCAAGTAGGGATACTCGGAGGCCGGTATCTTTTGCTATTCTTCAAGCTATCTGTGGAAAACTGGGGCCGGTGTGTTCTTCAGGCTACGAAGCGCTGTTGTTTAAAGCGGCTTTTTCCGTGGCGTTTTTTGGGGCGTTTAGGGTGGGAGAGTTGGTGAGCCCTTCAAAAAAGATGGCGGGGGGTTTACTGACTCAGGAAGTGATGGTTGAGGGTAACAGGGTGGTGTTGCGGTTACGCTGGTCTAAGACGGATCAGGCGGGTAAAGGGGTGCGGGTGGAGCTGTATGCACTGCCAGGTTCGGATGTTTGCCCGGTGAGGGTGGTTAGGGAATTTCTGGATGCTCGTCCAGCTGTGGGGGGGTCGTTTTTGGTACATGGGGATGGGTCCTGTTTATCTAGATTTCAGTTTGTAGCTATATTTAGGAAATGTTTAGGCGCAGCAGGGTTTGATGGTAAGCAATTTGCTTCACACTCCTTCCGGATGAATAGGCAGTTCGGAAAATAGGACGGTGGGAATCTAGGAGATTCCGCTCTTATGTGCGCCCACAATTGTTGTCTGATCTGGAGGGGAAGGTTTTGTTTGGGTCATCAAAAACAATGGACTGTGTGTTCCTACATTGTATATTATGTGCTGTTGATGTCAATTTTTTCTTTTCACATGGAGGTCTTATACGCCTCGTCTGGATTTTAGGGCATTCATATGTCTTTTGGGGGGCCAGGAGAGCAGACAGCATTTCCCGGAGGGAGGCAGGTATCAGGTGGCTGGGGTTTCCGGGGATGGTGTGGAGCAGGATAGTGCTGGAGGTAAGGTGCTATGCTCGTCTTGATCGACCGCCAGATGTTTTGGTCCTTCATGTGGGAGGGAATGATTTGGGTGTTAGACCGATGGGTGAACTGATGTTGGCCATTAAATCGGATTTTATGATGCTCCATTTGGTTTTTCCAGGGATGTTACTGGTGTGGTCGGACATAGTGATTAGGACCTCTTGGCGCATGGCTAGGTCTGTGGAGAGGGTCAATAAAGCCAGGATCAAGTTAAACAAGGTGGTGGGTAGATTTGTAGCTCGTAATGGGGGCCTGGTGATCAGACACACTGAGTTGGAGGTCAATGTGGGTTTATACCATAGGAGGGATGGAGTTCACCTGTCGGAAGTGGGAATTGATTTGTGGGCGTTGGGTCTTCAGGCTGGGATCCAGCAGGCCCTGTGGGTGTGGAGGGGCCCTTAAGGTTAAGGGGTTATCCTTGCGGGCTGTGGCAGTATCCTTGGTCTTTGATGGTGGAAGATAACAGATGTGATGGAAGTGGTGGGGGGTCCATCGGTGGTATGGGCCCCTCTGGGGTATTCCAGTGGAACGGTGTCTGCTGGAATACGGTATTGGTTGCACTGTGAAAGAAGGGGTGTCTCCGAGCTGGTGATACGGCTGGAGGCCTGGTATGGAAAAAGGTCCTGCAGTGCAGTGGTGGTAATGTTGGTCTTTGACGGCACCCCAAAACCTAACAGGCTGTGTGTGTTTAAAAAGCTGCCGTAATAAACTGAGAAAAAAAAAATTGGGATATTTATTATAGCAAAAAGTAAAAAATATCGTGTTCTTTTCAAAATTGTCGCTCTTTTTTTGTTTATAGCGCAAAAAATAAAAACCACAGAGATGATCAAATACAACCAAAAGAAAGCTCTATTTGTGGGAAAAAAGGACGTCAATTTTGTTTGGGAGCCACGTCGCACGACCGCGCAATTGTCATTCCAAGTGTGACAGTGCTGAAAGCTGAAAATTGGCCTGGGCAGGAAGAGGGTTTAAGTGCCCAGTAAGCAAGTGGTTAAAGGGATGGAGGTGGCAACCCTAATGCACACCCATGTACATTTCCACCCATAATACTTCAGACTAATCACCCTCTCCATCAACTAGGTCCTCTTTCACACTTGCTTTGAGATCACTTCTTACATAGAGATAGACACCACCACCCCTCCGTTTTACCCGGTCTTTCCCAAAGAGCCCAATCATTTAAAGAATGAAGCCATTAATCAGCAATACCAATTAAATCAAAGTTATCCTCATGCACGAGAGCTTCAAACTCACATATTTTGCTTGACAGACATCTGGCATTGGTGAACAAACATTTAAATTCGTTGTCACATTTTGCATACAGTATGCTGCCAATTTTTTATTTTTTTTACTACAATTAGTACCTCTTCCAATGGCTGTTTGTAACATGGGAACCTTCATATCACCTGCCATAGCCCTACCCCCATCTATCCCCATTCCACCCACCAGTAGGAGCTGACCCGTCTGACCTGTCTGCCTCATTATAATCTAAATTTACTCCTACAGCCTTCCCATAAACAGGGACGGTACAAGGTGTGGGTAGAAGGGGCGGATGCCCTGGGTGGGACCATTTACTGGAGGAAGGGGGAGCGCAGCCAGTTGCATACTAACTGGGGGGCAGGGGGGGGCTTGGTAGTACAGCGGCGATGTGACATCATCATGCTGACAGCGCAGGGGACTGACCCATTGTCACAAAGCTGTGCGTCTGTTAAATCCTAACAGCCCAGCGAGTAAAATTCCCCCCCCTTCCACAGAAATGGAAGAGGCTGCATCTGCTCTGCCTCCTCCCTCCCCTCTGTTGCTGTGTCCTGTCCATGCTCTGTGCAGCCCGTGTGCTGCATCTGAAAGGAATGTGTGGGCGGGAACATTTAACCACTTGCTTACTGGGCACTTAAACCCCCTTCCTGCCCAGGCCAATTTTCAACTTTCAGCGCTGTCACGCTTTGAATGACAATTGCGCAGTCGTGTGACGTGGCTTCCAAACAAAATGGACGTCCTTTTTTTCCCACAAATAGAGCTTTCTTTTGGTGGTATTTGATCATCTCTGCGGTTTTTATTTTTTGCGCTATAAACAAAAAAAGAGCGACAATTTTGAAAAAAAAACACAATATTTTTTACTTTTTGCTATAATAAATATCCCAATTTTTTTTATATTTTTTTCCTCAGTTTAGGCCGATACGTATTCTTCTACATATTTTTGGTACAAAAAAAAAAAATCGCAATAAGCGTTTATTGATTGGTTTGCGCAAAAGTTATAGCGTTTACAAACTAGGAGATAGTTTTATAGCATTTTTATTAATTTTTTTTTTTTTTACTAGTAATGGCGGCGATCAGCGATTTTTATTGTGACATTTTATCGGACACTTTTGACACCATTTTGGGACCATTGTAATTTTTACAGCGATCAGTGCTATAAAAATGCACTGGTTACTGTAAAAATGACACTGGCAGGGAAGGGGTTAACACTAGGGGGCGAGGAAGGGGTTAAATGTGTGCCCTGGGAGTGATTACTACTGTGTGGGGGAGGGGACTGACTGGGGGAGGTGACCGATCTGTGTCCCTATGTACAGGGGACACAGCATCGGTCTCCTCTCCCTGACAGGACGTGGATCTCTGTGTTTACACACAGAGATCCACATCCTTGTCTGTGTACCAGCCGATCGCGGGTGCCTGGCGGACATCGCGGCCGCCAGGCACGCACATCGACATCTCAGTGACGCGTCGACGGCGGCGCGCGCCCCCCAGTGGCCGGAATAGCCGAGGCCGTCTATTGACAGCCTCCCGGATTTGTAGATCCACCTTGAGGCCCTCATTTGTATATGGCCCGGATCTCAAGAGGTTAAACAAGTAGCTGACAGATAAAGAGCCGGAGGCCTGAACTAGTGTGAGCATCTGGGAACATCCAAGTAAGTTATCAGCACTGTCACTGTGTCCAGACTCTGCCTCCTCTCTCTCCCAAATCTTTCCTCTGTTGTCCTCCAGCAGAGTCTTTCATTAACTCTATCCAGAGTCTTGTTTTAACCAGCCCATGCTAATAGTTGGCCCCATCATGTTCCTTTAGCCAGGGTTTTCACTAGTGTGATCATAGACATTGCATGTGATTTGCACCGCATTGCTGTGCAAATCACATGCGATGTCTGTGCGACGCAAATTCAGCCATACAAACTGTATGACTGAAATCACATTTGCACCAAAACGGTGCAGGACCTTTTTTTTGGTCTGCACTGGAATCGGATTGCATGGGTGTTCACACCTATGCAATACGATTCCTGCACCATTTCACAGTTCTCACTGTGATCTGCAAACCGATCTGGGGGGTGTCATTCATTTTACATTGACACCCGTAGCAGTTTGCAAAGGGCAGCGTGAACCGCCAAAAAGCAACATGCAATGCAGGAATCCGCACTGGAATCGCGCTGATACCTGCATTGCATATATGTGAACCAGGACTCAAGTGGGTTTACACTGATGCGCTGTGGTTCAGTTGCAGTGCTGGTGTATACACAGTTTTCCTGCATTTACCTCAATTTTCACTACAGTCCCACAGACTTCTATTAGGTTACACATTTTTGCAACATTTTTTGAAAGAAGACCAAATGTCCTCTTTACTGCATCGTTGGTGTGCTTTCAGAAAACACAGTAAAATTACACAAGCTAATAGAAGTCTGTGGGACTGCAGCTAAAAATGGGGATAAAATGCAGAAAAGCTGCGTATACCCCAACACTACGAAAAACTCCAGGACACCAGTAGTGATGAGCCGAACACCCCCGGGTTCGGTTCGCACCAGAACCCGCGAACGGACCGAAAGTTCGCACGAACATTAGAACCCTATTAAATACAATGGATGCGAACGTTCGGATTCTAAAGTGCTAATTATAACGACTATTATCCATGTTATTGTCCTAAACAGAGTTTGGGAACCCGGGTTCTGCACCAGGGGACATGTATCAATGCAAAAAGAAGTTTTAAAAACTGACGTTTTCCGGGAGCAGTCATTTTAATGATGCATAAAGTGAAAAAAAAAAAAGTCAAATATTCCTTTAAATATTGTACCTGGGGGGTGTCTAATGTATGCCTGTGAAGTGCCACGTGTTTCCCGTGTTTAGAACTGTCCCTGCACAAAATAACATTTCTAAAGGAAAAAAAAGCCATTTAAAACTGCTTGCGGCTTTAATGTAATGTCTGGTCCCGGTAATATGGATGAAAATCTTTAAGAAAAATGGCATAGCTACCCCATCAACCCCCCCCCCCCTACCCCAGCCCATTACCAGCCCCTTTGGGTCTTGTATGGATATTAAGGGGAACCCAGCACACAAAATAAAAAAGGCCTTATATACTCTGAACAGCCGTATACAGGCGGTGCATACAAGATAGGGACTGTAGGTTTGTTCTTATGTAGAATCTGTTTGTAATTTTGAACAGGTACATTGTTTAAGTGTAGCTCCAGCCAAAAAATCTATTTTTAAGCTTTTTGGAAAACATACCCCTGTTACCCCTGTAACATTTGTTTTGCTGTCTGTGCCCCTGTTCAGAACATTTCACCTCACTTTGCGTCCCAATGACAACTGTTTTTGAAATGTGGTGTTTTTATTGAAACAAGGATTGGTGATAAAGCATCAGTAGAGAGGAGACACCTTTCTCCCATATTAATTCTTACAGGAGAGAATTTTCCTTCCAAGGGGTAGATTTCCTCTCACTTCCTGTTGTCTTCTTCCGTTTGCAAGTAGTAGTCGTTTGTAAGTTGGATGTTTGAAAGTAGGGACCTGCCGTATATACTCTGCAGAAAATGGCCCCTTAGGTGTTGGTGTTGGCACAACACTGTAAGCACTCACAGTTACTCTTGGTGGGTGCTGGAACGCCCTGCTGTCAACTATTATATCAGGAATTGTAATAACATATAATTGTTGAACAGTGGTAGTAAAAATTGGGCCTTTGATGGTGGTGCTGGTGCCACAACACTGTAAGGCCTGACAGTTACTCTTGGTGGGCGCAGCAATGGGCCCTGCTGTGAATTATTAGATCAATAATTATAATTGCATGCCCCTGTTGAACAGGGGCTGAAAAATTGGGCCTTTGGTGGTGGTGGTGGTGGTGGTGTTGACACAACACTGTAAGGCCTGACAGTTACTCTTGGTGGGCGCAGCAATGGGCCCTGCTGTGAATTATTAGATCAATAATTATAATTGCATGCCCCTGTTGAACAGGGGCTGAAAAATTGGGCCTTTGGTGGTGGTGGTGGTGGTGGTGTTGACACAACACTGTAAGGCCTGACAGTTACTCTTGGTGGGCGCAGCAATGGGCCCTGCTGTGAATTATTAGATCAATAATTATAATTGCATGCCCCTGTTGAACAGGGGCTGAAAAATTGGGCCTTAGGCACTGGTGGCACAACACTGCAACCCCTCACAGATACTGTACTTGGAGCACAGCAATGAGGCCTGTTGCAAAGTATTGCATCAAAAATTGTAATTACACGCCCCTGTTAAACAGGGGCTGAAAAATTGGGCCTTAGCCACTGGTGGCGGCACCCATAAACCAAAATGATCTTCCAAGCTATCATCATTAATCGGATCATTGAGGAGGAGGAGGAGGATAGCTAGTCAACATAACAGCACAGGAACTCCGCATCAGCATCAGTCTTGAAGGGATGTGACATTTTAAAATCAATTAGTCTGTTATATCAGCATCAGGTGTGTGGTAGCTGGTGGTGATCCAAAACTGGTTCATCTTGATGAAAGTCAGTCGATCAACCGAGTCGGTGGACAGGCGCACCCTGTGATCCGTGACAAATCCTCCAGCAGCACTGAATGTGCGTTCTGAAAGAACGCTGGATGCAGGACAGGCCAGTAGCTCAATTGCATACTGTGCAAGCTCTGGCCAGTGATCCATCCTCAAGACCCAGTAAGCCAGAGGATTTTCGGTGGGGAAGGTGTCCAAGTCTGACCTTGCCCCTAGGTATTCCTGCACCATGTATATCAGACGCTGGTTGCTGGAACCGATCATATTTTGGGGCTGCGGACTAAAGAATTGTCTGAACGCATCGGTCAGACGGCCACCTTCCCCACCGCTCCTTCTTTGACTGCCCGAAGCCTCAGCAACTCGTTGTCCAGGACCAGGAGTTTGTAACCTCCCAGTCTCTGGGAACGCGTTGCACAGACCTTTCTGAAAGGCCTCCCGGAGTTGTCTCATCCTCTCCGACGGTAACATAAGGTCCGCAATCTTACCCTTGTACTGTGGATCAAGGAGAGTGGCCAGCCAGTAATGGTCCCTCTCCTTGATCCGAAGAATACAAGGATCCTTCCGCAGACATTGCAGGATTAGGGGGGGTCGTCCTCCTCCGTCCTCCTCGTCCTCCGTCCTCCTCGTCCTCCGTCCTCCTCCGTCCTCCGTCCTCCGTCCTCCGTCCTCCGTCCTCCTCGTCCTCCGTCCTCCGTCCTCCTCGTCCTCCGTCCTCCTCCTCCTCCTCCTCCGTCCTCCTCCGCCGTCCTCCTCCTCCGCCGTCCTCCTCCTCCTCCGTCCTCCTCCTCCTCCGTCCTCCTCCGAAGTCCTCCTCCTCCTCCTCCGAAGTCCTCCTCCTCCTCCTCCTCCTGAGGCAAGGAAGTCCTCCTCCTCCTCCTCCTCCTGAGGCAAGGAACTCCTCCTCCTCCTCCGTCCTCCTCCGTCCTCCTCCTCCCTCCGTCCTCCTCCCTCCGTCCTCCGTCCTCCTCCTCCTCCTCCTCCTCCGGCAAGGAAGTCCTCCTCCTCCTCCTCCTCCTGAGGCAAGGAAGTCCTCCTCCTGAGGCAAGGAAGTCCTCCTCCTCCTCCTCCTGAGGCAAGGAAGTCCTCCTCCTCCCTCCTCCTCCCTCCTCCTCCTCCTCCTCCTCCGTCCTCCTCCTCGTCCTCCTCCTCGTCGTCCTCCTGAGGCAAGGAAGTCCTCCTCCTCCTCCCTCCTCCTCCTCGTCCTCCTCCTCGTCCTCCTCCTCCTCGTCCTCCTCCTCGTCGTCCTCAGTCCTCCTCCTCGTCGTCCTCCTCCTCCTCCTCCTCAGTCCTCCTCCTCGTCGTCCTCCTCGTCGTTCTCCTCCTCGTCGTCCTCCTCGTCGTCCTCCTCCTCGTCGTCCTCCTCCTCGTCATCCTCCTCCTCCTCCTCGGAAGTCCTCCTCGGAAGTTCTCCTCCTCGGAAGTCCTCCTCGGAAGTCCTCCTCCTCGGAAGTCCTCCTCCTCCTCCTCGGAAGTCCTCCTCCTCCTCCTCGGAAGTCCTCGGAAGTCCGCCTCCTCCTCCTCCTCGGAAGTCCTCCTCCTCCTCCTCCTCGGAAGTCCTCCTCCTCCTCCTCCTCCTCCTCCTCCTCGGAAGTCCTCCTCCTCGGAAGTCCTCCTCCTCCTCCTCCTCGGAAGTCCTCCTCCTCCTCCTCCTCGGAAGTCCTCCTCCTCGGAAGTCCTCCTCCTCCTCCTCCTCCTCCTCAGAAGTCCTCCTCCTCCTCGGAAGTCCTCCTCCTCCTCCTCCTCCTCGGAAGTCCTCCTCCTCCTCCGAAGTCCTCCTCCTCCTCCTCCTCGGAAGTCCTCCTCGGAAGTCCTCCTCCTCCTCGGAAGTCCTCCTCGGAAGTCCTCCTCCTCCTCCTCCTCCTCCTCGGAAGTCCTCCTCCTCCGGCAAGGAAGTCCTCCTCCTCCTCCTCCGGCAAGGAAGTCCTCCTCCTCCTCCTCCTCCTGAGGCAAGGAAGTCCTCCTCCTCCTCCTCCTCCTGAGGCAAGGAAGTCCTCCTCCTCCTCCTCCTCCTCAGAAGTCGTCCTCCTCCTCCTCCTCCTCGGAAGTCCTCCTTCTCCTCCTCCTCCTCGGAAGTCCTCCTCCTCCTCCTCCTCCGGCAAGGAAGTCCTCCTCCTCCGGCAAGGAAGTCCTCCTCCTCCTCCTGAGGCAAGGAAGTCCTCCTCCTCCTCCTGAGGCAAGGAAGTCCTCCTCCTCCTCCTGAGGCAAGGAAGTCCTCCTCCTCCTCCTCCTGAGGCAAGGAAGTCCTCCTCCTCCTCCTGAGGCAAGGAAGTCCTCCTCCTCCTCCAGAGGCAAGGACGTCCTCCTCCTCCTCCAGAGGCAAGGAAGTCCTCCTCCTCCTCCTCCAGAGGCAAGGAAGTCCTCCTCCTCCTCCTCCAGAGGCAAGGAAGTCCTCCTCCTCCTCCTCCAGAGGCAAGGAAGTCCTCCTCCTCCTCCTCCTCCAGAGGCAAGGAAGTCCTCCTCCTCCTCCTCCTCCTCCTCCTCCAGAGGCAAGGAAGTCCCCCTCCTCCTCCTCCTCCTCCAGAGGCAAGGAAGTCCTCCTCTTCCTGCCTCTGTTCTGCCTCAAGTGCCCTGTCCATTATTCCACGCAGCGTGTGCTCCAACAGGTGGACAAGAGGTACAGTGTCACTGATGCATGCACTGTCACTGCTCACCATCCTCGTGGCCTCCTCAAATGGTGCCAGGACAGTGCATGCATCCCTGATCATGCCCCACTGGCGTGGTGAAAAAAAACCCGAGCTCCCCTGACCCTGTCCTGGTGCCGTAGTCGCACAGGTACTCATTGATGGCCCTCTGCTGCGTGTGCAGCCGCTGCAGCATGGCCAACGTTGAGTTCCACCTGGTGGGCATGTCACATATAAGGCGGTTCTTGGGCAGGTTCAACTCCTTTTGCAGCTCAGCCAGGCGAGCACTGGCATTATAAGATCTGCGGAAATGCACACAGACTTTCCTGGCCTGCCTCAGGACATCCTGTAAGCCCGGGTACCTGCCCAAGAACCGCTGCACCACCAGGTTAAGGACGTGAGCCATACAGGGCACATGGGTCAGTTGTCCCTGTCGGAGGGCGGAGAGGAGGTTGGTGCCATTGTCGCAAACCACCATTCCTGGCTTAAGCTGGCGTGGCGTCAACCACCTCTCGGCCTGCCCCTGCAGAGCAGACAAGACCTCTGCCCCAGTGTGGCTCCTGTCCCCCAAACACACCAGCGCAAGCACGGCATGGCATCTTTTTGCCTGCGTACTTGCGTAGCCCCTTGAACGCCTACGGAGCACCGCTGGTTCCGAGGACAAACCACAGGAAGAGGCCATGGAGGAAGAAGAAGAGGAGGGGGTGGAGGAGAGAGGTGTGTCACAACCAGTAGTAGCATTTTGGAGGCATGGCGGTGGAACAACCTCCAACACTACTGCACCTTGTCCTGCATCCTTCCCAGCTGCCAAAAGAGTGACCCAATGGGCCGTGAAAGAAAGGTAACGTCCCTGCCCATGCCTGCTGGACCATGAGTCAGCGGTAATATGCACCTTACCGCTGACCGCCCTGTCCAGCGAGGCCAAGACATTGCCTTCCACATGCCTGTAGAGAGCCGGAATCGCCTTCCGTGAGAAAAAGTGGCGTTTGGGAACCTGCCACTGAGGAACCGCACATTGCACAAACTCACGGAAGGGGCCCGAGTCTACCAACTGAAAAGGCAGCAGTTGAAGCGCTAGCAATTTAGCCAAGCTAGCATTCAACCGCTGGGCATGTGGATGGCTGGGAGTGAACTTCTTTCGACGGTCCAGCAGCTGGGGCAGGGAAATTTGCCTGCTAGAATCGGACGTCGGTGTACTGCTAGCAGAGTGGCCGCAAGTACTGGGCTGTGACACACCTAATTCTACACCTTCATTCCTCTCAGTGCAGGTTTCAGAGAGGACTGAAGGTATAGTGGGTTTTGAGATCCCAGCTGATGCGGTGCAAGGAGAGGTCCGCTTTGTTCTTTGGTGTGGGTCTTTAAGGTAGGCTTGCCAACGAGCTGCATGGCAGGTCAACATATGTCTGATCAAGCATGTGGTGCCCAAGCGGCTGATGTTTTGGCCACGCGATATACACTTGAGACATATGTTGCAAACAGCAGCTGTGCGATCTGATGCACTTGCCTCAAAAAACACCAAAGAACTTTTTGAATGACGGGCAGAGGCAGCGCCCTGCACAGGCGGAGCTCTGCGGTGTGATTCTGTCGGTGTGCTGCCCATACGCTGGCCACTCAAGGGCATCCTGCCTCGTTGGAGATGTGCCTCCTCCTCATCCTCCTCCTCCTCCTCTCTCCTATTAGGCACCCACGTGGAGTCAGTGACCTCATCATCCCCTCCCTCCTCATCACTGGAGCCAATCTGGCAGTATGCTGCAGCTGCTGGAGCATGACTGCCAGATTGGTGTCCTTCTTGAGCATCCCCTCTCTCTGCTCTCACGCTACTGCCTTCCTCTAGCTGGGTATCATCATCAGATCCTTCGAAACGCTGGGCATCCTCCTGGAGCATGTACCCAACACTGTGCTCAAACAGTTCGGGGGACTCCTCAGGAGGAGGACATGGTGGGTCTAGGGAAGGATTGACTAATGAAGATAATGATACCAGAGAAGAGGACGCTTTGGCAGCTGCTTTGCCAGTACCCTGAGCCTGGGTGAGAGAGGATGAGGAGGATGAGGTGGGCTTGGTCATCCACTCTACCAAGTCTTCGGCATGATGTGGCTCAACATGTCCAGCTGCCGAAAAGAAGGACAAGCGTGTCCCATGGCCATGTGCTGATGACAATGCACCGTGTCCACGACCAGCACTGTTGCCCCCAGACACAGAGCCTGCTTGCCCTCTTTTTTTGCCTCCTGACTGTCTGCCTCTCCTTGTTTGCCTTCCAGACATTTTAATGGATGGCCTGCAGGGAGATGGGAAAAACAGCAATAAGGGCTACCTTCAGGTGTATACTGTGCAGGAGGCTTAGCAACAATGACACTGACACTGTCCCCTGCCTATCCTTCTCTGTCCCTAAACACAAGGATTTGCAATATGCTTCAGCAAGATTGGTTTAGCACAGAATAGCACACTGACAGTTTCCCTCACTGTCCTTCTCTGTCCCTACAAACAAGATTTAGCACAGAATAGCACACTGATAGTTTCCACGAGTGTCCTTCTCTGTCCCTAAACTCAAGGATTTCAAATATGGTTCAGCAAGATTGGTTTAGAACAGAATAGCACACTGACACTTTCCCTCACTGTACCTCTCTGTCCCTAAACTCAAGGATTTCAAATATGGTTCAGCAAGATTGGTTTAGAACAGAATAGCACACTGACACTTTCCCTCACTGTCCTTCTCTGTCCCTACAAACAAGGTTTAGCACAGAATAACACACTGACACTCTCCCTACCTATCCTTATTTGTCCCTAAACACAAGGAATCCAGGATTAGTAAAGGAAAAAAATGACACTGTCCCTGCCTATGCTTCTCTTTCCCTGCTCCGGAACACACTACACAAGGCCGCCGCGCTGGCGGCCTTTTATAGTGTGGGGCGTGTACTAAACCCCCTCAGCAATAATTGGCCACAGGCATCCTGCCTGTGGCCAATCATTGCTCTCCTCGCTGCCGGCGCTGTGATTGGCCAAGCATGCGGGGTCACAGTGCATGCTTGGCCAATCACAGCGCCTGGATGACACTGCGATGGCGTAGTGCATTGTGGGCCGTTCGCGTCACTCGAATTTGGCGCGAACGGCCCAAATCGTTTCGATCTTCGTCGAACGATCGAACAGCCGATGTTCGAGTCGAACGTATGTTCGACTCGAACACGAAGCTCATCCCTAGACACCAGTGTGAACCCAAAGGCTTCAGGGTGATGTGTAATGTAAAGGAGTCCAGAGGTGCAGGGGGTTTTGTAATGTAAAGGGGATCAGGATGCTGTGTAATGTAAAGGGGTCCAGAGGTGCGGGGGGTTGTGTAATGTAAAGGGGTCCAGAGGTGCGGGGGGTTGTGTAATGTAAAACGATGCTGTGTAATGTAAAGGGGTCCAGAGGTGCAGGGGGTTGTGTAATGTAAAGGGTCCAGAGGTGCAGGGGGGTTGTGTAATGTAAAGGGGTCCAGAGGTGCAGGGGGTTGTGTAATGTAAAGGGGTCCAGAGGTGCAGGGGGTTGTGTAGAGTGTTGTGTAATGTAAAGGGGTCCAGAGTGCTGTGTAATGTAAAGAGGTCCAGAGGTGAAGGGGGTTGTGTAATGTAAAGGGGTCCAGAGGGCTGTGTAATGTAAAGGTGTCCAGAGGTGCAGGGTGCTGTGTAATGTAAAGGTGTCCAGAGGTGCAGGGTGCTGTGTAATGTAAAGGGGTCCAGAGGTGCAGGGGGTTGTATAACGTAAAAGGGGTCACAAATTAGTGACAAAGAGATATTGGGGGATGCAGAGGTATGCAGGGGACACAGTGGGGTGTTTTTACATTTTAAAGTGGGGGGTGCCAGATATAGGAGTCGCCCCGGGTGCCAAATGTTCTAGGTACGCCCCTGGGTGCAGTAGAGGCCACGCTACATAGATATGACAACATGTGCCGAGTGCGCTCCTGCACCCAGCACAAGCCTGAGACTAGCCCCATCCCGCCCCTCACTTCCCCATCAGGCAGAGTTATTTTTCGCTCGACAGGTGCTTCCTAGTTACGGCCGGCATGACATCACTGAGAGGCTGGCCGGGAGGCAGGATGAGAAATGAGCATGGAGTGCTGCCACCCGCCGGGGGTTTGAAATGGGAGTGCAATCAAGGAGGAGGAACCAAGCAGGGCATCATCACACAAAGTAAGCAGATTGCCATCTGCAAATGGCATAATTAACTCTGAATGGGGGGTGGAGGGGGGGCGGCTGAGGGAAGTTTGCTTAATTAGCAATGGTATTGGTAATACGCAGCAGGAAGGGGGTTAATGCACTGTCACTGATGCATTAGTATAGATCCCATCGTCTGTAGGCACTGTAGCTTTTCACAGCGGGGGGGGGGGTGTTTTTTCATCTTCGCCCTGGGCACCAGATGACCTTGTCCTGGCCCTGCCCATAAACCTCTCCCCCTGCACAGCAGATCCCCTTGCAGTTAGGTGCAAACAATCTTTAGCTTAATGAACACCCCAATGAAAAGTCAGCCCAGTACTCTAATAACCCAAATCCCTTCTTCTTACACTAGGTCTTTAGCCCTGCATTCGGTTCTCTAATCTCCTGCCTTTCCTGTGTTGTGCATGGCACAGACAATATTTCAGGGAATATCACCTTGGAGGTCCTTCCCTTCAACTTGCAGCCTAGTTCTTTAAATTGGTTCTTAAGGAGCCTCCACTTTCCATATATTCTGTCATTGGTTCCGAACGTGGATGACCCTGGCAACAACTGGGTCATGCCAGGCATGACCCTGGCAACAGCTGGGTCATGCCTGGCCCCTCCCAGTAATTTTTCAACCCAGTCCTGAACCCTGGCACCAGGGAGAAAGCAATCCATTTGGTTGAGGCGATCCTGGTGTCAGGGCTGGGCTCAGCCCTTCCTTCTCTGAGCTGGCCGCTCAGCTGTCGGCTAATTGCCAGCTCCTTTCTCTCCACAGTGACTCACCTGTTGATGATCTGCTCGTCAGTCCTGCCTACTTAAAGCCTTCCAGCTCACTTCATCTCTGCCTTCGCCTTTGTCAACATCACAGAGACTTTCTCCTGCATTCATGTTGTGGACTTGCTCGGCTGGCATTCCTTCTGGCTCCTGATCCTGCTTGTTGTACTACTACGTTTATCTCTGGCTCTCTGACATTGGCTTGGCCGACTACCCAATCCGGTTACTGAACTCTGGCTATGTTATGACTACGCTTACTCCGTTTACCTTTTTATTATTATTATTATTAAACAAATGTGATTTAACTTTACTTCTGTCTCGGTCTGATTCATGGTTTCTGACAGTAGGCGAAGGCCATGATATCAGAAGATGCTGCCAATCCACTTGTTGGTAATATTTTTTCCAGATTGGATGACCTGGATCACCGCATGGATCAGTTTGCCATGGCGTTACAGATGCTCCTGAGTCGCACGGGTCATCTAGAATCTCCCACTGTGGCCGCTCCGGTAGAACCTGTGTTGCAGGCCAACCCTGCTGTTGCCCCAGTCTGTGCAGACACCCGCCTCGAGTATTACCTCTATAAGAGGTATGTCTGGTTCCGCTCCGCTTCCCCAGCGATTTGGGGGCAATCCAGTTCAGTGCAGAGGGTTTCTCAACCAGGTTGAGATATACTTTGAGATGCTGCCCCAGACATTTCCCACGGACAGAAGCAAAGTAGGTTTCGTGATACCTTTGCTTTCTGACAGAGCCTTGGCCTGGGCAAACCCTCTATGGGAGACACAGAAACCCGTGGTTCTGAGTTACCCAGGATTTGTGGCTTCCTTCAAAAGGATATTTGATGTTCCTGCACGCTCCGCTTCTGCTGCCAAGAGCCTCATGTCCATCAGAGTACGAGAACTGTTGACGATTACGCCATTGAATTCCGTACCTTGGCATCAGAATTTGCTTGGAACAATGAGCCCCTTGTGGCTGCCTTTTCTCATGGTCTCTCGGTTAAGATCAAGGTTGAGATAGCAGCCCGAAATATACCCACTGAGCTGGAGAGCTTGATCACATTTGCCATCCTCATTGACTCAAGACTCAGAGAGAGACTCTCTTGAGGAGAGCTTGCGGAAGCCTCCTGTACGTTTGTCTCTGAGCTTTTCAGTCCCACCCTTGCCTCCCTCACCTCCCATGCCTCCTGGTACAGAGTCGGTCTGTGAAGATGAACCCATGTACTTGGGCTTCCCGTGTCTCTCTGCGGATAAGAGAGCCCTTAAGAGGAGGGAGAGCTTGTGCCTTTATTGTGGCCAGGCTGGTCACTTTTTGAAGTCTTGTCCTACCCGTCCAGGGAATGCCCGAAGCTTGAGGTCCTGTCACGGACAGACCTTAGGTGGCGTTGTTTCGTCTCCAGCTTCCCAGAAGGATAACCCCATCTGGGAAGCTGGAAGGATAAGGATAAGACTTACTCTGTCTTGGCCTGAGTCGTCCGTCGAGATACATGCTGTAATCGACTCTGGGGCTGCAGGCCTGTTCATTGATGCTGCCTTTGTATCGAAGCACTCGATTCCGCTGCAGCTGCGTGACACTCCACTTGCCATTGAGGCTCTTGACGGGAGACCTCTACAGTCTGCCCATGTGACTCATGAGACTGTTCCATTGTTCATGGCCGTAGGGGCTCTTCACCATGACATAATCCAATTCCAAGTTATTTCCTCACCTAAGTTCCTGCTGGTTATTGGTTATCCTTGGTTACAGAGGCACAACCCCTTTTTTGATTGGCTCTGTGCTGAGGTTCTGTCCTGGTCACCACAATGCAGTAAGCGATGCTTCCAGAAGGTAGCTGTAACGTACCTTAGGTGTGAGCCTGACGTGCGGAGAGGGACCTCCCGTACAACCCCAGCTCGGAGACCACTGGAGTGGGGACAGTGGTGGTAAGAGCACGGTGAGGTAAGGGTGCCTGTCTGATCCTCACTGCTTGGAGTGGTGGAGCCAAGTGGAGACTGGAACGGCTGGTTCCGGAAGCAGCGGATGCAGGTAAGCAGGTGCAGCTTGCAGAGCAGAGGATGCAGGTCAGCAGGTGCCGGTTTGCAGAGCAGGGATGCAGGTCAGCAGGTGCAGGTTTGCATTGCAAGGATGCAGGTCAGCGTGTGCAGCTCGCAGAGCAGAGGATGCAGGTCAGCAGGTGCTGGTTTGCAGAGCAGGGATGCAGGTCAGCAGGTGCAGGTTTGCATTGCAAGGATGCAGGTCAGCGTGTGCAGCTCGCAGAGCAGAGGATGCAGGTAAGCTGGTACAGGTTTGCAGAGTCAGACAAGCCGGGTCATTCACATCAAGGTAAACATCATAAGTGGCAGGCAGAGAGTAGTCAAGGTCCAGGCCGAATCTTGGCAACAGGCAGACTGGCAGATAACTGAGCAGGGTCAAACGAGCCGAGGTCAGGACTGGAGACAGAAGCATGGCCAGGAAGCCGGGTCAAACACAGGAACAGGATACAAGCACAGAATCAGGAACTCAGGGAACAGAAGCAGATCAAACCGCAAGGGGCAACATCTCTGGAATGTCTTTTATAGGAAGTACATGGGAGGAGCAAGGGGTTCAGAGTTCAACAGTAATCAAGACAGAGTAGTCTAATGGATCAGATAGGTTATCCAGCAGATCAGGTAGGGAACTGTCCAGCATCTCAGATAGCTCCGTTGGAAGAGTCAATGCCAGACACAGAAGAGGTCCCAGGTTCAAGCCCAGCATGTCCCTGACAGTAGCCAAGGTCCTGTGCACCTCTTCACTCTCCTCCCTGCCGGAGGAGTGCCGCGATTTTAGCAATGTCTTTGACAAAGGTCAAGCCGGTACTTTGCCTCCACACCGGTCGTATGATTGCGCAATTGACCTTCAACTTGGTGCCATACCTCCTCTTGGCCGGGTTTACCCTTTTGTCGGTCTTGGAGGAGTATGTTGCAGATGCACTTTCTCAAGGTTTCATCCGCAAATGCTTCTCATTTTTACTGACCATAAGAATCTCACATTCTTGTCTGAGGCTAAGCGCCTCTCTCCCAGAAGGGTGCAATGGGCTCTTTTCTTGTCGAGTTTTAAATGACATTGTCTCATTCTTACCCGGTACTAAGAATCTAAGGGCTGACGCCTTGTCACGACAATTTTTCTCCACTTCCAAGATGGTGTCGGTTCCGGTTCCTGTGATTCCTCCTGATCGTATTCTGGCTACGGTTCGCACCAGTCTCACTTCTCCTTTGGGAGACAAAATTCTTGCTGCTCAGGTCAATGCTCCTCCTGAGAAATCTTGTGACCGCTGCTTTGTTCCCGAGAGTCTCCGTACTGCCATGCTCCAGACTTACCATTCTCCCAAGGCTGCTGGCCACCCTGGGAAGAATCAACTCTTTTGGGCCATTTCCCAACAATTTTGGTGGCCTAGTCTACGAGCTGATGTAACTGCCTTCGTAGCTGCCGGTTTCCTGTGTGTGCTCAGAGTAAGACTCCATGACATCTTCCAGTGGGCCTCCTACAACCCATACCCAATGAAGAGAGGCCCTGGACTGACCTGTCTATGGATTTCATTGTGGAGTTACTCAACTCCCAGGGCAACACAGTTATCCTTATGGTGGTTGACCAGTTCTCGAAAATGTCTCACTGTATTCCGCTTAAGAAGTTGCCTACTTCTAAGGAACTGGCTTCCATTTTTGCTCGGGAGGTATTTTGCTTACATGGCCTAACTAAGGTCATTGTCTCAGACAGGGGAAGTCAGTTTGTGTCCCTGTTCTGGCGAGCCTTTTGTGCACAGTTGGGAATTTAGCTTGCTTTCTCCTCTGCGTATCACCCGCAGTCTAATGGGGCCGCCAAACAAGCTAATCAGTCGTTGGAGCAATTCCTATGTTGCTATATTTCTGACCATCATAACAACTGGTCAGACCTCTTACCGTGGGCAGAGTTTGCTCACAATAGCGCCTTGAATTCTGCTTCCCGTTTGTCCCCGTTTATGGCGAACTATGGTTTTCAACCTTCCATGTTGCCTGACTCGTTTGTTCCTCAGAGTATTCCTGCATTAGAGGAGCATCTCCGTGGTCTTCGTTCCACTTGGGCACAAGTCCAGGAGGCTTTGCGACATGCTAACAATAGGTACAGACTCCATGTCGACCGCAGACGCCTGCCTGCGCCTTCCTACCAGGTTGGGGACAGGGTCTGGCTCTGGCTGTCATCTCGCAACCTCCGACTTCATGTTCCTTCTCTGAAGTTCGCACCTCGGTTTATTGGGCCTTTCTGTATCCTTCGCAGGATAAACCCAGTGGCTTACGCGTTGGACCTTCCTTCCAGTATGCGTGTCTCTAATGTGTTTCATGTCTCCTTATTGAAACCTTTGGTCTGCAACCGTTTTACCATCTCGGTGCCACGTCCTCACCCTATACAGGTTGAGAACCATGAGGAGTATGAAGTACAGTCCATAGTTGACTCCCGTAGGTTCCGTGGGCGCATACAGTACCTGGAGCATTGGAGAGGGTATGGTCCGGAGGAACGCTCTTGGGTCTCATCCTCGCACGTACATGCCCCTGTCCTCCTCTGTGATTTCCATAGACGTTTTCCCCTCAAACCCGGTGGTCCTCTGAGGGGGAGGGGTCGTTGAGGAGGCCGCTCAGCTGTCGGCTAATTGGCAGCTCCTTTCTCTCCACAGAGACTCACTTGTTGATGATCTGCTCATCAGTCCTGCCTACTTAAAGCCTTCCAGCTCACTTCATCTCTGCCTTTGCCTTTGTCAACATCAGAGACTTTCTCCTGTGTTCCTGTTGTGGACTTGCTCAGCTGGCGTTCCTTCTGGCTCCTGATCCTGCTTGTTGTACTACTACGTTTATCTCTGGCGCTCTGAAATTGGCTTGGCCGACTTCCCGATCTGGTTACTGAACTCTGGCTATGTTTTGACTACGCTTACTCTGTTTACCTTTTTATTATTATTATTTTTATACAAGTGTGATTTAACTGTACTTCTGACTCGGTCTGATTCATGGTTTCTGACACCTGGCAACAAATTATTCTATCAGTCCTTCTGATTATGGAAACCCCTATTACCACCAACTGTCTAGGCTTACCAGAACTACCCTTACCACCCCTACTAGATGGGCTGCTCTCCCAGCTGTTATGGGTAGCAGTGACACGAAGGGGTGCCACCTCTGAGCTTGCCACCCCCCCATTTTCACACAACTTGGCAAATCTGTTAGGGTGCTCAAACTCAGGGCTTACCTTCCTTTTCTGTGAGCCCTTACCACTCCCTCTAACTACATTAAGCCATCTTCCTACCTGATAATCCTGACTTAAGCCCCATGAACCTTACTAGCCACCTGCTCAGTAAGCAGAGGACCCCTCTAAGGTTGTCAGTTCTGCCAAGTGTTGTAATGTTCTGCTCCAGATCTGTAATGCACACATCTGTCGCAGTGGTATCCATCCTGAAGCGGTTTCTCCATTGTTGTACACATGTGGTACACTGTGCACTGCACAAAACCTTCAATCTTGCTAGCACACATTTTCCCAGTTACAATAATACTGCCAACAGGAAATATCAGGTGGTACTTACAGGCAGTGGCGGAACTACCGCCATAGCGACCCACGTGGGCGCTATGGGGCCTGCTGCCGAGTGGGGCCCGGCAAGCTCCTGCACAGAACACCAGCGGCAGCCCTGTCCCAGAGGCGTGACGTCACTCACGGCCGGAGGCACGATGGGATCATCATGAGAGGAGCATCGAGAGCTGCTGGAGCCTGCAACCAAGAGAGGAGCCAGCGCAGCCGAGGAGGAACCAAGTGAACCACCGACTTTATTGCAAGATCAGACAGAGACAGCATTCACATTTCACAAGTAAGCAAGCAGTATCACTAAACTAAATTAAGCTGATACAGTGATGCCATACGGGATGCAACCATCTGACTGCAGTCTGTGATTTTTCTAATATGCAGCATGGCAGGGTGAGGGGGGTTAATGTCCTGCACTGGTCATTGTAACGGCTGTATTAATGTACTGCCACTGGTCATAGTCACTGATGAATTAATTTACTAGTCACGGTCACAGATGAATGATTTTACTGGTCACGGATGAATGATTTTACTGGTCACGGTCACTGATGAAAGAATTTACTAGTCGCGGATGAATTAATGTACTGCCACTGCTGATCATGGTCACTGATGAATGTACTGCCACTGCTGGTCTCGGTCACTGATGAATGAATGTCCTGCTACTGCTGGTCATGGTCACTGATGAATGAATGTACTGCTACTGCTGGTCATGGCAGTCTTGGCAGCAGCACTGCTTGGGGAATAACTGCTGGGTTGGCTGAGAGCTCTGCTGAAGTGCTCATCCACCACTGAGCTGATATCTCCCTGAAAATAGGTAAACAGGACACATCTGGAGGGCCCTCCTTCTCTGGGTTGCAGTCCTTTTCTTTAACCACTTAAGGACCGAGCCTGTTTTTCAGACGCGGTGTTTAAAAACAAGCTTTTTTGCTAGAAAATTATTTAGACCCCCCAAACATTATACATTTATTTTCTAACACCCTAGAGAATAAAATGGTGGTCATTGCAATACTTTGTCACACCGTATTTGCGCAGCGGTCTTACAAGCGCACTTTTTTTGGTAAAAGTTCACTTTTATGAATAAAAAAAATAAGACAACAGTAAAGTTAGCCCAATTTATTTTTTATTGTGAAAGATTATATTACACCAAGTAAACTGATACCCAACAGGTCACACTTCAAAATTGCGCCCGCTCGTGGAATGGCGTCAAACTTTTACCCTTAAAAATCTCCATAGGCGACATTTAAAAAAATTCTACAGGTTGCATGTTTTGAGTTACAGAGGAGGTCTAGGGCTAGAACTATTGCTCTCGCTCTAACGATCGCGGCGATACCTCACGTGTGGTTTGAACACCGTTTTCATATGCGGGCGCTACTCACGTATGCGTTCGCTTCTCTCGTCGGGACGGGGCGCTTTAAAAAAAAGTTTTTATTATTTATTTTACTTAATTTGATTTATTTTTACACAGTTATAAAAAAATAATAATAATTGAGTCACTTTTATTCCTATTACAAGGAATGTAAACATCCCTTGTAATAGAAAAAAGCATGACAGGTCCTCTTAAATATGAGATCTGGGGTGAAAAAGACCTCAGATCTCATATTTAGACTAAAATGTAATAAAAATAAATAAAAAATTTGTGTTTGAAAAAATGACAACAAAAAAAAGTCCCTTTAAGAACTATTTGGGCGGAAGGGATGTTTTGACGTCGCTTCCGCCCTGCAGTGATATGGAGAAGGGTGGGGGCCATCTTCCCCTCACTCGTCTCCAGGCCAGTGACAGAGAAGGACCCGATCGCCTTCGCCGCTACCGACGGCTCCGGTAAGCGGCAGAAGGCGCGTGAGAGTGGCGGTTCGGTGGCCCTCTGCCACTGCCGACAACAGTGATCTTGCTGTGAATCGGCCGCAGAGACCACCATTATCGTTTACAGGACCGCCGCCTAAAGAGATGGATACCTCGGTTGTGGCAGCAGCTGCTGCCATTTCTGAGATATCCCTCTTCAAAGTAAGGACGTACATCGTCGTGCGGCGGTTGGTAAGTGGTTAATATTGGCTGGGGTATGGCTGGAGAAGGAGTTGCTACCATTGCTGTTGCTGCCACTCTCTGGAGCTTCCTGCATCTTGGAGTAAAAGGCTAGTTTCTGTGTAATATAAACTGACAACAACCATACGCCAAGTTTTTAATTTATTAACAGAGAAGTATGTTTTTTTTTTTGCTGTTTTATACTTACCTAGATGGATGCTGCATCTGTCCCCCGACGCCTCTGCACTGAGAACAGAGCAATCGAACACCGCCGATAGCTCGGTTCTCTTAGCTCCCAGAGCAGAGAGCTGCTGAGCTGTGGAGGGGTGGGGAGCGTCTGTCTCGGGCACTCAGTGGCTCGCTGAGAGGCCGAGACGGGTGTCAGTCCACTGATTTCTGTGACGTCAGTAGAGAGCGGACTTCAGCCCGCTTTCTGCTGAAAACGGGTTACAGGAGTGCAAAATGAATTGCACTCCTGTGATCCACAGGAGAAGCCCAGCCAAACGAGCTCAGGCTGGGCTTCTCCTTTAACCACTTGCCGACCAACTCCAGGAGATATATACGTTGGCAGAATGGCACGTACAGGCACATCAACATACCTGTACGTCCCCTTTAATTGCCTGACGTGGGGGTTGCGCGCGCCGGCGGCGGCATGCTCGCGACCCCGCTACTTTCCCCGTGAGTCAGACCGCGGGTCCCGCAGACTCGATTGGCGCGGGCATCCCCACGATCGTCTCACGGAGGCATAGAGCAGGGAGATTCTTGTGTAAACAAGCATCTCCTGCTCTGCCTAGTGACAATGACATGGATCTCGGCTCCGTGTACTCGGAGCGGAGATCGGTGTCATGTCACACAGAGCCCAACCCGCCCTCAGTTAGAAACACTCATCAGGGCACACTTAACCCCCTTTAGCGCCACCTAGTGGTTAACCCCTTCACTGCCAGTGTCATTTTCACAGTAACCAGTGCATTTTTATAGCACTGATCACTGTGAAAATGACAATGGTCCCAAAAATGTGTCAAAAGTGTCCCATGTGTCCCATGTGTCCGCCATAATGTCGCAGTCATGAAAAAAAATCACTGATCGCCGCCATTAATAGTAAAAAATAAAATTATTAATAAAAATGCCATAAAACTATCCCCTATTTTTTAAACGCTATAACTTTTGCGCAAACCAATCAATAAACGCCGATTGCGATTTTTTTTTACCAAAAATATGTAGAAGAAAACGTATCGGCCTAAACTGAGGGAAAAAAAAAAAAATTTATATATTTTTGGGGGATATTTATTATAGCAAAAAGTAAAAAATATTGAATTTTTTTCAAAATTTTCACTATTTTTGTTTATAGCGCAAAAAATAAAAACCGCAGAGGTGATCAAATACCACCAAAAGAAAGCTCTATTTGTGGGGAAAAAAAGACGTCAATTTTGTTTGGGAGCCACATCGCACGACCGTGCAATTGTCAGTTAAAGCGACGCAGTGCCGAATCGCAAAAAAGGGCCTGGTCATTAACCAGCCAAAATGGTCCGGGGCTTAAGTGGTTAAGCAACAGTACAGATCAGGAGAGTAACAGAGAGATGTGCAGTATGTACTGAGTCACTCAGTACATACTGCACATCTCGCTGTTACTCTCCTGAGAGCTGAGAGCCTGAGACAGCCGCTCCCCGCCCCTCCACAGCTCAGCACTCGAGTGAGCACAAGGGGTGGGGGGGACAGAGTTTACATACTGTTTTTGTGTGTGTTTGCAAAAATAACGTGTGCCGGTCTGGATGAATTCCAGGGCCAAATTTTTGTCCCAGTCCAGCCCTGGGGCCCAGTGAGCATGAGGAATGTAAGCTTACTGTTAAGCCTCCCAGGCCCCACGAGTTCGGCCGTGTCTCGACACACGCTGCCGAATACAGCAGGAGGCAGGAGCAGAGTGAGCGGGGCAGAACGCTTGAGTGCGCCTGCAGAGGCGGCTCTTTAATTAGGCGGTCGCCTAAGGCCTCGTGCTCACAGGGGCCCTGCGACCACCTAATTTGCCTACTGAAGGAAGAGGAGCACTGGCATAGATAGCGTGGGCAGCCGGTGGACCCGCGCTGTCCCTGGGTCCGATGACCCGGCCAGCCGCGGGAGTCGGGACTCTATTGACTGTGCTGCCTGGCTGCATCGAACAGTGAGGGGGAACTCCCGCTACCTCCGCCTGCAGGTCATGTTCTATTTATCAGCACAGCAGCACTTGATGTTGGGCAGAGTAGAAGACACCGCGGGGAGCAATTACAGGAACCATACTTATCTGTGTCCATCCATCAGCTGAAAACCCTCCCACCGGCGGCCGACCCACTTCCCCGCTGGACGCCGCGGACACAGATACAGAGTATGGTTCCTGTAATTGCTCCCCGCAGCCTCATCTTTGTCAAAGTCTCGTGTCAGGCGGAGTCTTCTATCTACTCTGCCCGATATCAAGTGCTGCTGTGCTGATAAAGAGAACATGACCTGTGGGCGGAGGTAGCGGGACTCGGGAGCCCTGGGAATATGCACCGTGCACGGCGTCGGTGAGTAGAGGGCTGTGCGTGCAAGATCATAAAGGCAAAGGCTGGGCGGGACTACAATCTCCAGCATGTCTATGTAGGAGGCACACTTAGTGTGAGGCTGGAGGTGAAAGCTGGATGGGCCGCTACTGTCTGCAATCCTACAGCAGTACAACACTGCCCACATATCCTAATTATCACATCAGCCCCTCCCCCTCTTCTCCTTCTACCTCCCCTCCTATCCTCCCGTCTATCCCTCCTTCCTCTGCCCTATAACCCTCCTATTCCCCCCCATTATTTCAACCACCCCTCCGTTTCTCTTCTCTCCTCCCTTCCCACCCCCTCCTCTCTATCATCCCCCCCCATGTCCTCTCTCCCCCCTCTGTCCTTTCTGCCCCCTCCCTCTGTCCACATTCTCCTCTCCCCTCCCCTCCCTCCCTCTCTCTCCTCTCCCCCCCTCTCTCTCTCTCCTCTCCCCCCTCCCTCTCTCTATCCTCCCCCCTCCCTCTCTCTATCCTCTCCCCCCCTCCCTCTCTCTATCCTCCTCCCCCCCTCCCTCTCTCTATCCTCCTCCCCCTCCCTCTCTAGCCTCTCCCCCTCCCTCTCTCTCTAGCCTCTCCCCCTCCCTCTCTCTATCCTCCCTCCCCCCTCCCTCTCTCTATCCTCCTTCCCCCCTCCTCTCTCTATCCTCTCCCCCCCCTCTCTCTATCCTCTCTCCCCCTCCCTCTCTCTATCCTTTCCCCCCCTCCCTCTCTCTATCCTCCACCCCCTCCCTCTATCCTCTCCCCACCCTCTCTCTCTATCCTCTCCCCCACCCTCTCTCTATCCTCTCCCCCCCTCCCTCTCTCTATCCTCTCCCCCCTCCCTCTCTCTATCCTCTCCCCCTCCCTCTCTCTATCCTCTCCCCCTCCCTCTCTCTATCCTCCCCCCCCTCTCTCTCCATCTAGCCTCTCCCTCTCCCTCTCTCTATCCTCTCTCCCTCCTTCTGTGCACTCTGTCCTCTACCCCTCCCTCTCTCTATCCTTTCCCCCTCGCTCTCTCTACCCCCCCTTTTCTCTATTCTCTCCCCCTCTCTATCCTCTCCCCCTCCCTCTGTCTCTCTCTATCCTCTTTCCCTCCCTCTGCACACTCTTCTCTCCCCCCTCCCTCTGTCCATGCCCCCCTTCCTCTGTCCACTCTCTCCTCCCTCCCTCTCTGTGTCCATGCCCCCTTCCTCTGTCCACTCTCTCCTCTCCCCCTTCCTCTGTCCACACTCTCCTCCCTCCCTCTCTCTGTCCATGCCCCCTTCCTCTGTCCACTCTCTCCTCTCCCCCCTCTCTATCTCTCTGTCCCTGCCCCCCTTCCTCTGTCCACTCTCTCCTCTCCCCCCTCTCTCTCCTCTCCCCCCTCTCTCCTCTCCCCCTTCCTCTGTCCACACTCTCCCCCCTCCCTCTCTCTGTCCATGCCCCCTTCCTCTGTCCACTCTATCCTCTCCCCCCTCTCTCTCCTCCCCCCTCTCTCTATCCTCTCCCTCCTCCCTCTCTCCTTTCTCCCTCCTCCCTCTCTCTATCCTTTCTCCCTCCTGTGCACTCTCTCTATCATTTTCCCCTCGCTCTCTCTATCCCCCCTCTTTCTATCCTCTCCCCCATCCCTTTCTCCTCTTTCCCTCCCTCTGCACACTCTCTTCTCTCCCCCCTCCCTCTGTCCACTCTCTCCTCCCTCCCTCTGTCCATGTCCCCTTCCTCTGTCCACTCTCTCCTCCCTCCCTCTCTGTCCATGCCCCCTTCCTCTGTCCACTCTATCCTCTCCCCCCTCTCGCTATCCTTTCTCCCTCCTCCCTCCCTCTATCCTTTCTCCCTCCTCCCTCCCTCTATCCTTTCTCCCTCCTCCCTCCCTCTATCCTTTCTCCCTCCTCCCTCCCTCTATCCTTTCTCCCTCCTCCCTCCCTCTATCCTTTCTCCCTCCTCCCTCCCTCTATCCTTTCTCCCTCCTCCCTCCCTCTATCCTTTCTCCCTCCTCCCTCCCTCTATCCTTTCTCCCTCCTCCCTCTCTCCATCCTTTCTCCCTCCTCCCTCTCTCCATCCTTTCTCCCTCCTCCCTCTCTCCATCCTTTCTCCCTCCTCCCTCTCTCCATCCTTTCTCCCTCCTCCCTCTCTCCATCCTTTCTCCCTCCTCCCTCTCTCTATCCTTTCTCCCTCCTGTGCACTCTCTCTCTATCATTTTCCCCTCGCTCTCTCTATCCCCCCTCTTTCTATCCTCTCCCCCATCCCTTTCTCCTCTTTCCCTCCCTCTGCACACTCTCTTCTCTCCCCCCTCCCTCTGTCCACTCTCTCCTCCCTCCCTCTGTCCATGTCCCCTTCCTCTGTCCACTCTCTCCTCCCTCCCTCTCTGTCCATGCCCCCTTCCTCTGTCCACTCTATCCTCTCCCCCCTCTCTCTATCCTTTCTCCCTCCTCCCTCCCTCTATCCTTTCTCCCTCCTCCCTCCCTCTATCCTTTCTCCCTCCTCCCTCCCTCTATCCTTTCTCCCTCCTCCCTCTCTCCATCCTTTCTCCCTCCTCCCTCTCTCCATCCTTTCTCCCTCCTCCCTCTCTCCATCCTTTCTCCCTCCTCCCTCTCTCCATCCTTTCTCCCTCCTCCCTCTCTCCATCCTTTCTCCCTCCTCCCTCTCTCCATCCTTTCTCCCTCCTCCCTCTCTCCATCCTTTCTCCCTCCTCCCTCTCTCCATCCTTTCTCCCTCCTCCCTCTCTCCATCCTCCCTCTCTCCATCCTTTCTCCCTCCTCCCTCTCTCCATCCTTTCTCCCTCCTCCCTCTCTCCATCCTTTCTCCCTCCTCCCTCTCTCCATCCTTTCTCCCTCCTCCCTCTCTCCATCCTTTCTCCCTCCTCCCTCTCTCCATCCTTTCTCCCTCCTCCCTCTCTCCATCCTTTCTCCCTCCTCCCTCTCTCTATCCTTTCTCCCTCCTCCCTCTCTCTATCCTTTCTCCCTCCTGTGCACTCTCTCTCTATCATTTTCCCCTCGCTCTCTCTATCTCCCCTCTTTCTATCCTCTCCCCCATCCCTTTCTCCTCTTTCCCTCCCTCTGCACACTCTTCTCTCCCCCCTCCCTCTGTCCACTCTCTCCTCCCTCCCTCTCTCTGTCCATGTCCCCTTCCTCTGTCCACTCTCTCCTCTCCCCCTCTCTCTCTCTCCTCTCCCCCTTCCTCTGTCCACACTCTCCTCTCCTCCCTCCCTCTCTCTCTCCTCTCCCTCTCTCTCCTCTCCCCCTTCCTCTGTCCACTCTCTCCTCTCCCTTCCTCTCCCCCTTCCTCTGTCCACTCTCTCCTCCCTCCCTCTGTCCATGCCCCCTTCCTCTTCCCACTATCTCCTCTCCCCCTTCCTCTGTCCACTCTCTCCTCCCTCCCTCTCTCTGTCCATGCCCCCCTTCCTCTGTCCACTCTCTCCTCTCCCCCTCCTCTGTCCACTCTCTCCTCTCCCCTTTCCTCTCTCTATCTTCTCCACCCTCCCTCTCTCTATCCTCTCCCCCCTCCCTCTCTCTATCCCCCCTCCCTCTCTCCCCTTCTCACCCCCTCCCTCTCTCTCCCCTCCTTCTGTCCACTTTCTCCTCCCTCCCCTCTGTCTATGCCCCTCCCCTCTGTCCACTCTCTCTCCTCTCTCTATCCTCTCCCCCCTCACGCTCTAAATCCTCTCCCTCCTCCCTCTATTCTCTCCCCCTCCCTCTGTCCACTCTCTCCTCCATCCTTTGCTCTCTCCTCTGCCCCGCCCTCTTTCTATCCTCTCCCCCTCCCTCTCTCTATTTTCTCTGGCTTCCTCTGTCCACACTCTCCTCTTCCCCTCTATTCCTCTCTCCCTTCCCTCCCTCTCTCTGTCCCCCCATTCTCTCTTCCCTCTCTGCCTCCCTTTCGCTCTCCTTCCCCCCTTTCCATTGCCCCCCTCCCTCTCTTGATCCTCTTCCCCTCCATCTGTCCACTCTCTCCTCCCCCCATCTCTCTATCCTCTCCCCCTCCCTCTATCTTCTCTCCCCCCTCTCTCTCTGTCCTCTCTCCCTCCCTTCTCTGTCTCTGTCCTTCCCCCTGCTCTCTCCCCCCGTCCTTTCTCCCCCTCCCTCTCTGTTATAGCTTTGATGGATGACCTCCTTTACCAGTAGGGTGGAGAGGGTGAGAGTTACCGCTCAGATGTGACTGGTGACTCATTCACAAGATCCAGAGCCGTGGGTGCAGGCAATGCATATGACAATGCAAAAAATCTGAGGAAAACGCTTGGACAGCCGTTTTTTTTTAAAACAAAAGCACAAATAACATGCCACAGCTCATACTTGCTGTACATTAGAACCCTATTAAATACAATGGATGCGAACGTTCGGATTCTAAAGTGCTAATTATAACGACTATTATCCATGTTATTGTCCTAAACAGAGTTTGGGAACCCGGGTTCTGCACCAGGGGACATGTATCAATGCAAAAAGAAGTTTTAAAAACTGACGTTTTCCGGGAGCAGTCATTTTAATGATGCATAAAGTGAAAAAAAAAAAAGTAAAATATTCCTTTAAATATTGTACCTGGGGGGTGTCTAATGTATGCCTGTGAAGTGCCACGTGTTTCCCGTGTTTAGAACTGTCCCTGCACAAAATAACATTTCTAAAGGAAAAAAAAGCCATTTAAAACTGCTTGCGGCTTTAATGTAATGTCTGGTCCCGGTAATATGGATGAAAATCTTTAAGAAAAATGGCATAGCTACCCCATCAACCCCCCCCCCCCTACCCCAGCCCATTACCAGCCCCTTTGGGTCTTGTATGGATATTAAGGGGAACCCAGCACACAAAATAAAAAAGGCCTTATATACTCTGAACAGCCGTATACAGGCGGTGCATACAAGATAGGGACTGTAGGTTTGTTCTTATGTAGAATCTGTTTGTAATTTTGAACAGGTACATTGTTTAAGTGTAGCTCCAGCCAAAAAATCTATTTTTAAGCTTTTTGGAAAACATAGGGAAGGGTTATCACCCCTGTAACATTTGTTTTGCTGTCTGTGCCCCTGTTCAGAACATTTCACCTCACTTTGCGTCCCAATGACAACTGTTTTTGAAATGTGGTGTTTTTATTGAAACAAGGATTGGTGATAAAGCATCAGTAGAGAGGAGACACCTTTCTCCCATATTAATTCTTACAGGAGAGAATTTTCCTTCCAAGGGGTAGATTTCCTCTCACTTCCTGTTGTCTTCTTCCGTTTGCAAGTAGTAGTCGTTTGTAAGTTGGATGTTTGAAAGTAGGGACCTGCCGTATATACTCTGCAGAAAATGGCCCCTTAGGTGTTGGTGTTGGCACAACACTGTAAGCACTCACAGTTACTCTTGGTGGGTGCTGGAACGCCCTGCTGTCAACTATTATATCAGGAATTGTAATAACATATAATTGTTGAACAGTGGTAGTAAAAATTGGGCCTTTGATGGTGGTGCTGGTGCCACAACACTGTAAGGCCTGACAGTTACTCTTGGTGGGCGCAGCAATGGGCCCTGCTGTGAATTATTAGATCAATAATTATAATTGCATGCCCCTGTTGAACAGGGGCTGAAAAATTGGGCCTTTGGTGGTGGTGGTGGTGGTGGTGTTGACACAACACTGTAAGGCCTGACAGTTACTCTTGGTGGGCGCAGCAATGGGCCCTGCTGTGAATTATTAGATCAATAATTATAATTGCATGCCCCTGTTGAACAGGGGCTGAAAAATTGGGCCTTAGGCACTGGTGGCACAACACTGCAACCCCTCACAGATACTGTACTTGGAGCACAGCAATGAGGCCTGTTGCAAAGTATTGCATCAAAAATTGTAATTACACGCCCCTGTTAAACAGGGGCTGAAAAATTGGGCCTTAGCCACTGGTGGCGGCACCCATAAACCAAAATGATCTTCCAAGCTATCATCATTAATCGGATCATTGAGGAGGAGGAGGAGGATAGCTAGTCAACATAACAGCACAGGAACTCCGCATCAGCATCAGTCTTGAAGGGATGTGACATTTTAAAATCAATTAGTCTGTTATATCAGCATCAGGTGTGTGGTAGCTGGTGGTGATCCAAAACTGGTTCATCTTGATGAAAGTCAGTCGATCAACCGAGTCGGTGGACAGGCGCACCCTGTGATCCGTGACAAATCCTCCAGCAGCACTGAATGTGCGTTCTGAAAGAACGCTGGATGCAGGACAGGCCAGTAGCTCAATTGCATACTGTGCAAGCTCTGGCCAGTGATCCATCCTCAAGACCCAGTAAGCCAGAGGATTTTCGGTGGGGAAGGTGTCCAAGTCTGACCTTGCCCCTAGGTATTCCTGCACCATGTATATCAGACGCTGGTTGCTGGAACCGATCATATTTTGGGGCTGCGGACTAAAGAATTGTCTGAACGCATCGGTCAGACGGCCACCTTCCCCACCGCTCCTTCTTTGACTGCCCGAAGCCTCAGCAACTCGTTGTCCAGGACCAGGAGTTTGTAACCTCCCAGTCTCTGGGAACGCGTTGCACAGACCTTTCTGAAAGGCCTCCCGGAGTTGTCTCATCCTCTCCGACGGTAACATAAGGTCCGCAATCTTACCCTTGTACTGTGGATCAAGGAGAGTGGCCAGCCAGTAATGGTCCCTCTCCTTGATCCGAAGAATACAAGGATCCTTCCGCAGACATTGCAGGATTAGGGGGGGTCGTCCTCCTCCGTCCTCCTCGTCCTCCGTCCTCCTCGTCCTCCGTCCTCCTCGTCCTCCGTCCTCCTCCATCCTCCGTCCTCCGTCCTCCTCCATCCTCCGTCCTCCGTCCTCCTCGTCCTCGTCCTCCGTCCTCCGTCCTCCGTCCTCCTCCTCCTCCTCCTCCGTCCTCCTCCGTCCTCCTCCTCCTCCGTCCTCCTCCGAAGTCCTCCTCCTCCTCCTCCGAAGTCCTCCTCCGAAGTCCTCCTCCTCCTCCTGAGGCAAGGAAGTCCTCCTCCTCCTCCTCCTCCTGAGGCAAGGAAGTCCTCCTCCTCCTCCGTCCTCCTCCGTCCTCCTCCTCCCTCCGTCCTCCTCCCTCCGTCCTCCTCCTCCTCCTCCTCCTCCTCCTCCTCCGGCAAGGAAGTCCTCCTCCTCCTCCTCCTCCTCCTCCTCCTCCTGAGGCAAGGAAGTCCTCCTCCTGAGGCAAGGAAGTCCTCCTCCTCCTCCTCCTCCTCCTGAGGCAAGGAAGTCCTCCTCCTCCCTCCTCCTCCTCCGTCCTCCTCCTCGTCCTCCTCCTCGTCGTCCTCCTGAGGCAAGGAAGTCCTCCTCCTCCTCCTCCTCGTCCTCCTCCTCCTCCTCGTCCTCCTCCTCGTCCTCCTCCTCGTCGTCCTCAGTCCTCCTCCTCGTCGTCCTCAGTCCTCCTCCTCCTCAGTCCTCCTCCTCGTCGTCCTCCTCGTCGTCCTCGGAAGTCCTCCTCCTCCTCCTCCTCGGAAGTCCTCCTCCTCCTCCTCCTCCTCCTCGGAAGTCCTCCTCCTCCTCCTCCTCAGAAGTCCTCCTCCTCCTCGGAAGTCCTCCTCCTCCTCCTCCTCCTCGGAAGTCCTCCTCCTCCTCCGAAGTCCTCCTCCTCGGAAGTCCTCCTCGGAAGTCCTCCTCGGAAGTCCTCCTCCTCCTCGGAAGTCCTCCTCCTCCTCCTCCTCCTCGGAAGTCCTCCTCCTCCGGCAAGGAAGTCCTCCTCCTCCTCCTCCTCCTCCTGAGGCAAGGAAGTCCTCCTCCTCCTCCTCCTCCTCCTGAGGCAAGGAAGTCCTCCTCTTCCTCCTCCTCCTCAGAAGTCGTCCTCCTCCTCCTCCTCCTCGGAAGTCCTCCTTCTCCTCCTCCTCCTCGGAAGTCCTCCTCCTCCTCCTCCTCCGGCAAGGAAGTCCTCCTCCTCCGGCAAGGAAGTCCTCCGTCTCCTCCTCCTCCTCCTCCGGCAAGGAAGTCCTCCTCCTCCTCCTCCTCCTCCTGAGGCAAGGAAGTCCTCCTCCTCCTCCTGAGGCAAGGAAGTCCTCCTCCTCCTCCTCCTGAGGCAAGGAAGTCCTCCTCCTCCTCCTCCTGAGGCAAGGAAGTCCTCCTCCTCCTCCAGAGGCAAGGACGTCCTCCTCCTCCTCCAGAGGCAAGGAAGTCCTCCTCCTCCTCCTCCAGAGGCAAGGAAGTCCTCCTCCTCCTCCTCCAGAGGCAAGGAAGTCCTCCTCCTCCTCCTCCTCCAGAGGCAAGGAAGTCCTCCTCCTCCTCCTCCTCCAGAGGCAAGGAAGTCCTCCTCCTCCTCCTCCTCCTCCTCCAGAGGCAAGGAAGTCCCCCTCCTCCTCCTCCTCCTCCTCCTCCAGAGGCAAGGAAGTCCTCCTCTTCCTGCCTCTGTTCTGCCTCAAGTGCCCTGTCCATTATTCCACGCAGCGTGTGCTCCAACAGGTGGACAAGAGGTACAGTGTCACTGATGCATGCACTGTCACTGCTCACCATCCTCGTGGCCTCCTCAAATGGTGCCAGGACAGTGCATGCATCCCTGATCATGCCCCACTGGCGTGGTGAAAAAAAACCCGAGCTCCCCTGACCCTGTCCTGGTGCCGTAGTCGCACAGGTACTCATTGATGGCCCTCTGCTGCGTGTGCAGCCGCTGCAGCATGGCCAACGTTGAGTTCCACCTGGTGGGCATGTCACATATAAGGCGGTTCTTGGGCAGGTTCAACTCCTTTTGCAGCTCAGCCAGGCGAGCACTGGCATTATAAGATCTGCGGAAATGCACACAGACTTTCCTGGCCTGCCTCAGGACATCCTGTAAGCCCGGGTACCTGCCCAAGAACCGCTGCACCACCAGGTTAAGGACGTGAGCCATACAGGGCACATGGGTCAGTTGTCCCTGTCGGAGGGCGGAGAGGAGGTTGGTGCCATTGTCGCAAACCACCATTCCTGGCTTAAGCTGGCGTGGCGTCAACCACCTCTCGGCCTGCCCCTGCAGAGCAGACAAGACCTCTGCCCCAGTGTGGCTCCTGTCCCCCAAACACACCAGCGCAAGCACGGCATGGCATCTTTTTGCCTGCGTACTTGCGTAGCCCCTTGAACGCCTACGGAGCACCGCTGGTTCCGAGGACAAACCACAGGAAGAGGCCATGGAGGAAGAAGAAGAGGAGGGGGTGGAGGAGAGAGGTGTGTCACAACCAGTAGTAGCATTTTGGAGGCATGGCGGTGGAACAACCTCCAACACTACTGCACCTTGTCCTGCATCCTTCCCAGCTGCCAAAAGAGTGACCCAATGGGCCGTGAAAGAAAGGTAACGTCCCTGCCCATGCCTGCTGGACCATGAGTCAGCGGTAATATGCACCTTACCGCTGACCGCCCTGTCCAGCGAGGCCAAGACATTGCCTTCCACATGCCTGTAGAGAGCCGGAATCGCCTTCCGTGAGAAAAAGTGGCGTTTGGGAACCTGCCACTGAGGAACCGCACATTGCACAAACTCACGGAAGGGGCCCGAGTCTACCAACTGAAAAGGCAGCAGTTGAAGCGCTAGCAATTTAGCCAAGCTAGCATTCAACCGCTGGGCATGTGGATGGCTGGGAGTGAACTTCTTTCGACGGTCCAGCAGCTGGGGCAGGGAAATTTGCCTGCTAGAATCGGACGTCGGTGTACTGCTAGCAGAGTGGCCGCAAGTACTGGGCTGTGACACACCTAATTCTACACCTTCATTCCTCTCAGTGCAGGTTTCAGAGAGGACTGAAGGTATAGTGGGTTTTGAGATCCCAGCTGATGCGGTGCAAGGAGAGGTCCGCTTTGTTCTTTGGTGTGGGTCTTTAAGGTAGGCTTGCCAACGAGCTGCATGGCAGGTCAACATATGTCTGATCAAGCATGTGGTGCCCAAGCGGCTGATGTTTTGGCCACGCGATATACACTTGAGACATATGTTGCAAACAGCAGCTGTGCGATCTGATGCACTTGCCTCAAAAAACACCAAAGAACTTTTTGAATGACGGGCAGAGGCAGCGCCCTGCACAGGCGGAGCTCTGCGGTGTGATTCTGTCGGTGTGCTGCCCATACGCTGGCCACTCAAGGGCATCCTGCCTCGTTGGAGATGTGCCTCCTCCTCATCCTCCTCCTCCTCCTCTCTCCTATTAGGCACCCACGTGGAGTCAGTGACCTCATCATCCCCTCCCTCCTCATCACTGGAGCCAATCTGGCAGTATGCTGCAGCTGCTGGAGCATGACTGCCAGATTGGTGTCCTTCTTGAGCATCCCCTCTCTCTGCTCTCACGCTACTGCCTTCCTCTAGCTGGGTATCATCATCAGATCCTTCGAAACGCTGGGCATCCTCCTGGAGCATGTACCCAACACTGTGCTCAAACAGTTCGGGGGACTCCTCAGGAGGAGGACATGGTGGGTCTAGGGAAGGATTGACTAATGAAGATAATGATACCAGAGAAGAGGACGCTTTGGCAGCTGCTTTGCCAGTACCCTGAGCCTGGGTGAGAGAGGATGAGGAGGATGAGGTGGGCTTGGTCATCCACTCTACCAAGTCTTCGGCATGATGTGGCTCAACATGTCCAGCTGCCGAAAAGAAGGACAAGCGTGTCCCATGGCCATGTGCTGATGACAATGCACCGTGTCCACGACCAGCACTGTTGCCCCCAGACACAGAGCCTGCTTGCCCTCTTTTTTTGCCTCCTGACTGTCTGCCTCTCCTTGTTTGCCTTCCAGACATTTTAATGGATGGCCTGCAGGGAGATGGGAAAAACAGCAATAAGGGCTACCTTCAGGTGTATACTGTGCAGGAGGCTTAGCAACAATGACACTGACACTGTCCCCTGCCTATCCTTCTCTGTCCCTAAACACAAGGATTTGCAATATGCTTCAGCAAGATTGGTTTAGCACAGAATAGCACACTGACAGTTTCCCTCACTGTCCTTCTCTGTCCCTACAAACAAGATTTAGCACAGAATAGCACACTGATAGTTTCCACGAGTGTCCTTCTCTGTCCCTAAACTCAAGGATTTCAAATATGGTTCAGCAAGATTGGTTTAGAACAGAATAGCACACTGACACTTTCCCTCACTGTACCTCTCTGTCCCTAAACTCAAGGATTTCAAATATGGTTCAGCAAGATTGGTTTAGAACAGAATAGCACACTGACACTTTCCCTCACTGTCCTTCTCTGTCCCTACAAACAAGGTTTAGCACAGAATAACACACTGACACTCTCCCTACCTATCCTTATTTGTCCCTAAACACAAGGAATCCAGGATTAGTAAAGGAAAAAAATGACACTGTCCCTGCCTATGCTTCTCTTTCCCTGCTCCGGAACACACTACACAAGGCCGCCGCGCTGGCGGCCTTTTATAGTGTGGGGCGTGTACTAAACCCCCTCAGCAATAATTGGCCACAGGCATCCTGCCTGTGGCCAATCATTGCTCTCCTCGCTGCCGGCGCTGTGATTGGCCAAGCATGCGGGGTCACAGTGCATGCTTGGCCAATCACAGCGCCTGGATGACACTGCGATGGCGTAGTGCATTGTGGGCCGTTCGCGTCACTCGAATTTGGCGCGAACGGCCCAAATCGTTTCGATCTTCGTCGAACGATCGAACAGCCGATGTTCGAGTCGAACGTATGTTCGACTCGAACACGAAGCTCATCCCTAGACACCAGTGTGAACCCAAAGGCTTCAGGGTGATGTGTAATGTAAAGGAGTCCAGAGGTGCAGGGGGTTTTGTAATGTAAAGGGGATCAGGATGCTGTGTAATGTAAAGGGGTCCAGAGGTGCGGGGGGTTGTGTAATGTAAAGGGGTCCAGAGGTGCGGGGGGTTGTGTAATGTAAAACGATGCTGTGTAATGTAAAGGGGTCCAGAGGTGCAGGGGGTTGTGTAATGTAAAGGGTCCAGAGGTGCAGGGGGGTTGTGTAATGTAAAGGGGTCCAGAGGTGCAGGGGGTTGTGTAATGTAAAGGGGTCCAGAGGTGCAGGGGGTTGTGTAGAGTGTTGTGTAATGTAAAGGGGTCCAGAGTGCTGTGTAATGTAAAGAGGTCCAGAGGTGAAGGGGGTTGTGTAATGTAAAGGGGTCCAGAGGGCTGTGTAATGTAAAGGTGTCCAGAGGTGCAGGGTGCTGTGTAATGTAAAGGTGTCCAGAGGTGCAGGGTGCTGTGTAATGTAAAGGGGTCCAGAGGTGCAGGGGGTTGTATAACGTAAAAGGGGTCACAAATTAGTGACAAAGAGATATTGGGGGATGCAGAGGTATGCAGGGGACACAGTGGGGTGTTTTTACATTTTAAAGTGGGGGGTGCCAGATATAGGAGTCGCCCCGGGTGCCAAATGTTCTAGGTACGCCCCTGGGTGCAGTAGAGGCCACGCTACATAGATATGACAACATGTGCCGAGTGCGCTCCTGCACCCAGCACAAGCCTGAGACTAGCCCCATCCCGCCCCTCACTTCCCCATCAGGCAGAGTTATTTTTCGCTCGACAGGTGCTTCCTAGTTACGGCCGGCATGACATCACTGAGAGGCTGGCCGGGAGGCAGGATGAGAAATGAGCATGGAGTGCTGCCACCCGCCGGGGGTTTGAAATGGGAGTGCAATCAAGGAGGAGGAACCAAGCAGGGCATCATCACACAAAGTAAGCAGATTGCCATCTGCAAATGGCATAATTAACTCTGAATGGGGGGTGGAGGGGGGGCGGCTGAGGGAAGTTTGCTTAATTAGCAATGGTATTGGTAATACGCAGCAGGAAGGGGGTTAATGCACTGTCACTGATGCATTAGTATAGATCCCATCGTCTGTAGGCACTGTAGCTTTTCACAGCAGGGGGGGGGGGTGTTTTTTCATCTTCGCCCTGGGCACCAGATGACCTTGTCCTGGCCCTGCCCATAAACCTCTCCCCCTGCACAGCAGATCCCCTTGCAGTTAGGTGCAAACAATCTTTAGCTTAATGAACACCCCAATGAAAAGTCAGCCCAGTACTCTAATAACCCAAATCCCTTCTTCTTACACTAGGTCTTTAGCCCTGCATTCGGTTCTCTAATCTCCTGCCTTTCCTGTGTTGTGCATGGCACAGACAATATTTCAGGGAATATCACCTTGGAGGTCCTTCCCTTCAACTTGCAGCCTAGTTCTTTAAATTGGTTCTTAAGGAGCCTCCACTTTCCATATATTCTGTCATTGGTTCCGAACGTGGATGACCCTGGCAACAACTGGGTCATGCCAGGCATGACCCTGGCAACAGCTGGGTCATGCCTGGCCCCTCCCAGTAATTTTTCAACCCAGTCCTGAACCCTGGCACCAGGGAGAAAGCAATCCATTTGGTTGAGGCGATCCTGGTGTCAGGGCTGGGCTCAGCCCTTCCTTCTCTGAGCTGGCCGCTCAGCTGTCGGCTAATTGCCAGCTCCTTTCTCTCCACAGTGACTCACCTGTTGATGATCTGCTCGTCAGTCCTGCCTACTTAAAGCCTTCCAGCTCACTTCATCTCTGCCTTCGCCTTTGTCAACATCACAGAGACTTTCTCCTGCATTCATGTTGTGGACTTGCTCGGCTGGCATTCCTTCTGGCTCCTGATCCTGCTTGTTGTACTACTACGTTTATCTCTGGCTCTCTGACATTGGCTTGGCCGACTACCCAATCCGGTTACTGAACTCTGGCTATGTTATGACTACGCTTACTCCGTTTACCTTTTTATTATTATTATTATTAAACAAATGTGATTTAACTTTACTTCTGTCTCGGTCTGATTCATGGTTTCTGACAGTAGGCGAAGGCCATGATATCAGAAGATGCTGCCAATCCACTTGTTGGTAATATTTTTTCCAGATTGGATGACCTGGATCACCGCATGGATCAGTTTGCCATGGCGTTACAGATGCTCCTGAGTCGCACGGGTCATCTAGAATCTCCCACTGTGGCCGCTCCGGTAGAACCTGTGTTGCAGGCCAACCCTGCTGTTGCCCCAGTCTGTGCAGACACCCGCCTCGAGTATTACCTCTATAAGAGGTATGTCTGGTTCCGCTCCGCTTCCCCAGCGATTTGGGGGCAATCCAGTTCAGTGCAGAGGGTTTCTCAACCAGGTTGAGATATACTTTGAGATGCTGCCCCAGACATTTCCCACGGACAGAAGCAAAGTAGGTTTCGTGATACCTTTGCTTTCTGACAGAGCCTTGGCCTGGGCAAACCCTCTATGGGAGACACAGAAACCCGTGGTTCTGAGTTACCCAGGATTTGTGGCTTCCTTCAAAAGGATATTTGATGTTCCTGCATGCTCCGCTTCTGCTGCCAAGAGCCTCATGTCCATCAGAGTACGAGAACTGTTGACGATTACGCCATTGAATTCCGTACCTTGGCATCAGAATTTGCTTGGAACAATGAGCCCCTTGTGGCTGCCTTTTCTCATGGTCTCTCGGTTAAGATCAAGGTTGAGATAGCAGCCCGAAATATACCCACTGAGCTGGAGAGCTTGATCACATTTGCCATCCTCATTGACTCAAGACTCAGAGAGAGACTCTCTTGAGGAGAGCTTGCGGAAGCCTCCTGTACGTTTGTCTCTGAGCTTTTCAGTCCCACCCTTGCCTCCCTCACCTCCCATGCCTCCTGGTACAGAGTCGGTCTGTGAAGATGAACCCATGTACTTGGGCTTCCCGTGTCTCTCTGCGGATAAGAGAGCCCTTAAGAGGAGGGAGAGCTTGTGCCTTTATTGTGGCCAGGCTGGTCACTTTTTGAAGTCTTGTCCTACCCGTCCAGGGAATGCCCGAAGCTTGAGGTCCTGTCACGGACAGACCTTAGGTGGCGTTGTTTCGTCTCCAGCTTCCCAGAAGGATAACCCCATCTGGGAAGCTGGAAGGATAAGGATAAGACTTACTCTGTCTTGGCCTGAGTCGTCCGTCGAGATACATGCTGTAATCGACTCTGGGGCTGCAGGCCTGTTCATTGATGCTGCCTTTGTATCGAAGCACTCGATTCCGCTGCAGCTGCGTGACACTCCACTTGCCATTGAGGCTCTTGACGGGAGACCTCTACAGTCTGCCCATGTGACTCATGAGACTGTTCCATTGTTCATGGCCGTAGGGGCTCTTCACCATGACATAATCCAATTCCAAGTTATTTCCTCACCTAAGTTCCTGCTGGTTATTGGTTATCCTTGGTTACAGAGGCACAACCCCTTTTTTGATTGGCTCTGTGCTGAGGTTCTGTCCTGGTCACCACAATGCAGTAAGCGATGCTTCCAGAAGGTAGCTGTAACGTACCTTAGGTGTGAGCCTGACGTGCGGAGAGGGACCTCCCGTACAACCCCAGCTCGGAGACCACTGGAGTGGGGACAGTGGTGGTAAGAGCACGGTGAGGTAAGGGTGCCTGTCTGATCCTCACTGCTTGGAGTGGTGGAGCCAAGTGGAGACTGGAACGGCTGGTTCCGGAAGCAGCGGATGCAGGTAAGCAGGTGCAGCTTGCAGAGCAGAGGATGCAGGTCAGCAGGTGCCGGTTTGCAGAGCAGGGATGCAGGTCAGCAGGTGCAGGTTTGCATTGCAAGGATGCAGGTCAGCGTGTGCAGCTCGCAGAGCAGAGGATGCAGGTCAGCAGGTGCTGGTTTGCAGAGCAGGGATGCAGGTCAGCAGGTGCAGGTTTGCATTGCAAGGATGCAGGTCAGCGTGTGCAGCTCGCAGAGCAGAGGATGCAGGTAAGCTGGTACAGGTTTGCAGAGTCAGACAAGCCGGGTCATTCACATCAAGGTAAACATCATAAGTGGCAGGCAGAGAGTAGTCAAGGTCCAGGCCGAATCTTGGCAACAGGCAGACTGGCAGATAACTGAGCAGGGTCAAACGAGCCGAGGTCAGGACTGGAGACAGAAGCATGGCCAGGAAGCCGGGTCAAACACAGGAACAGGATACAAGCACAGAATCAGGAACTCAGGGAACAGAAGCAGATCAAACCGCAAGGGGCAACATCTCTGGAATGTCTTTTATAGGAAGTACATGGGAGGAGCAAGGGGTTCAGAGTTCAACAGTAATCAAGACAGAGTAGTCTAATGGATCAGATAGGTTATCCAGCAGATCAGGTAGGGAACTGTCCAGCATCTCAGATAGCTCCGTTGGAAGAGTCAATGCCAGACACAGAAGAGGTCCCAGGTTCAAGCCCAGCATGTCCCTGACAGTAGCCAAGGTCCTGTGCACCTCTTCACTCTCCTCCCTGCCGGAGGAGTGCCGCGATTTTAGCAATGTCTTTGACAAAGGTCAAGCCGGTACTTTGCCTCCACACCGGTCGTATGATTGCGCAATTGACCTTCAACTTGGTGCCATACCTCCTCTTGGCCGGGTTTACCCTTTTGTCGGTCTTGGAGGAGTATGTTGCAGATGCACTTTCTCAAGGTTTCATCCGCAAATGCTTCTCATTTTTACTGACCATAAGAATCTCACATTCTTGTCTGAGGCTAAGCGCCTCTCTCCCAGAAGGGTGCAATGGGCTCTTTTCTTGTCGAGTTTTAAATGACATTGTCTCATTCTTACCCGGTACTAAGAATCTAAGGGCTGACGCCTTGTCACGACAATTTTTCTCCACTTCCAAGATGGTGTCGGTTCCGGTTCCTGTGATTCCTCCTGATCGTATTCTGGCTACGGTTCGCACCAGTCTCACTTCTCCTTTGGGAGACAAAATTCTTGCTGCTCAGGTCAATGCCCCTCCTGCGAAATCTTGTGACCGCTGCTTTGTTCCCGAGAGTCTCCGTACTGCCATGCTCCAGACTTACCATTCTCCCAAGGCTGCTGGCCACCCTGGGAAGAATCAACTCTTTTGGGCCATTTCCCAACAATTTTGGTGGCCTAGTCTACGAGCTGATGTAACTGCCTTCGTAGCTGCCGGTTTCCTGTGTGTGCTCAGAGTAAGACTCCATGACATCTTCCAGTGGGCCTCCTACAACCCATACCCAATGAAGAGAGGCCCTGGACTGACCTGTCTATGGATTTCATTGTGGAGTTACTCAACTCCCAGGGCAACACAGTTATCCTTATGGTGGTTGACCAGTTCTCGAAAATGTCTCACTGTATTCCGCTTAAGAAGTTGCCTACTTCTAAGGAACTGGCTTCCATTTTTGCTCGGGAGGTATTTTGCTTACATGGCCTAACTAAGGTCATTGTCTCAGACAGGGGAAGTCAGTTTGTGTCCCTGTTCTGGCGAGCCTTTTGTGCACAGTTGGGAATTTAGCTTGCTTTCTCCTCTGCGTATCACCCGCAGTCTAATGGGGCCGCCAAACAAGCTAATCAGTCGTTGGAGCAATTCCTATGTTGCTATATTTCTGACCATCATAACAACTGGTCAGACCTCTTACCGTGGGCAGAGTTTGCTCACAATAGCGCCTTGAATTCTGCTTCCCGTTTGTCCCCGTTTATGGCGAACTATGGTTTTCAACCTTCCATGTTGCCTGACTCGTTTGTTCCTCAGAGTATTCCTGCATTAGAGGAGCATCTCCGTGGTCTTCGTTCCACTTGGGCACAAGTCCAGGAGGCTTTGCGACATGCTAACAATAGGTACAGACTCCATGTCGACCGCAGACGCCTGCCTGCGCCTTCCTACCAGGTTGGGGACAGGGTCTGGCTCTGGCTGTCATCTCGCAACCTCCGACTTCATGTTCCTTCTCTGAAGTTCGCACCTCGGTTTATTGGGCCTTTCTGTATCCTTCGCAGGATAAACCCAGTGGCTTACGCGTTGGACCTTCCTTCCAGTATGCGTGTCTCTAATGTGTTTCATGTCTCCTTATTGAAACCTTTGGTCTGCAACCGTTTTACCATCTCGGTGCCACGTCCTCACCCTATACAGGTTGAGAACCATGAGGAGTATGAAGTACAGTCCATAGTTGACTCCCGTAGGTTCCGTGGGCGCATACAGTACCTGGAGCATTGGAGAGGGTATGGTCCGGAGGAACGCTCTTGGGTCTCATCCTCGCACGTACATGCCCCTGTCCTCCTCTGTGATTTCCATAGACGTTTTCCCCTCAAACCCGGTGGTCCTCTGAGGGGGAGGGGTCGTTGAGGAGGCCGCTCAGCTGTCGGCTAATTGGCAGCTCCTTTCTCTCCACAGAGACTCACTTGTTGATGATCTGCTCATCAGTCCTGCCTACTTAAAGCCTTCCAGCTCACTTCATCTCTGCCTTTGCCTTTGTCAACATCAGAGACTTTCTCCTGTGTTCCTGTTGTGGACTTGCTCAGCTGGCGTTCCTTCTGGCTCCTGATCCTGCTTGTTGTACTACTACGTTTATCTCTGGCGCTCTGAAATTGGCTTGGCCGACTTCCCGATCTGGTTACTGAACTCTGGCTATGTTTTGACTACGCTTACTCTGTTTACCTTTTTATTATTATTATTTTTATACAAGTGTGATTTAACTGTACTTCTGACTCGGTCTGATTCATGGTTTCTGACACCTGGCAACAAATTATTCTATCAGTCCTTCTGATTATGGAAACCCCTATTACCACCAACTGTCTAGGCTTACCAGAACTACCCTTACCACCCCTACTAGATGGGCTGCTCTCCCAGCTGTTATGGGTAGCAGTGACACGAAGGGGTGCCACCTCTGAGCTTGCCACCCCCCCATTTTCACACAACTTGGCAAATCTGTTAGGGTGCTCAAACTCAGGGCTTACCTTCCTTTTCTGTGAGCCCTTACCACTCCCTCTAACTACATTAAGCCATCTTCCTACCTGATAATCCTGACTTAAGCCCCATGAACCTTACTAGCCACCTGCTCAGTAAGCAGAGGACCCCTCTAAGGTTGTCAGTTCTGCCAAGTGTTGTAATGTTCTGCTCCAGATCTGTAATGCACACATCTGTCGCAGTGGTATCCATCCTGAAGCGGTTTCTCCATTGTTGTACACATGTGGTACACTGTGCACTGCACAAAACCTTCAATCTTGCTAGCACACATTTTCCCAGTTACAATAATACTGCCAACAGGAAATATCAGGTGGTACTTACAGGCAGTGGCGGAACTACCGCCATAGCGACCCACGTGGGCGCTATGGGGCCTGCTGCCGAGTGGGGCCCGGCAAGCTCCTGCACAGAACACCAGCGGCAGCCCTGTCCCAGAGGCGTGACGTCACTCACGGCCGGAGGCACGATGGGATCATCATGAGAGGAGCATCGAGAGCTGCTGGAGCCTGCAACCAAGAGAGGAGCCAGCGCAGCCGAGGAGGAACCAAGTGAACCACCGACTTTATTGCAAGATCAGACAGAGACAGCATTCACATTTCACAAGTAAGCAAGCAGTATCACTAAACTAAATTAAGCTGATACAGTGATGCCATACGGGATGCAACCATCTGACTGCAGTCTGTGATTTTTCTAATATGCAGCATGGCAGGGTGAGGGGGGTTAATGTCCTGCACTGGTCATTGTAACGGCTGTATTAATGTACTGCCACTGGTCATAGTCACTGATGAATTAATTTACTAGTCACGGTCACAGATGAATGATTTTACTGGTCACGGATGAATGATTTTACTGGTCACGGTCACTGATGAAAGAATTTACTAGTCGCGGATGAATTAATGTACTGCCACTGCTGATCATGGTCACTGATGAATGTACTGCCACTGCTGGTCTCGGTCACTGATGAATGAATGTCCTGCTACTGCTGGTCATGGTCACTGATGAATGAATGTACTGCTACTGCTGGTCATGGCAGTCTTGGCAGCAGCACTGCTTGGGGAATAACTGCTGGGTTGGCTGAGAGCTCTGCTGAAGTGCTCATCCACCACTGAGCTGATATCTCCCTGAAAATAGGTAAACAGGACACATCTGGAGGGCCCTCCTTCTCTGGGTTGCAGTCCTTTTCTTTAACCACTTAAGGACCGAGCCTGTTTTTCAGACGCGGTGTTTAAAAACAAGCTTTTTTGCTAGAAAATTATTTAGACCCCCCAAACATTATACATTTATTTTCTAACACCCTAGAGAATAAAATGGTGGTCATTGCAATACTTTGTCACACCGTATTTGCGCAGCGGTCTTACAAGCGCACTTTTTTTGGTAAAAGTTCACTTTTATGAATAAAAAAAATAAGACAACAGTAAAGTTAGCCCAATTTATTTTTTATTGTGAAAGATTATATTACACCAAGTAAACTGATACCCAACAGGTCACACTTCAAAATTGCGCCCGCTCGTGGAATGGCGTCAAACTTTTACCCTTAAAAATCTCCATAGGCGACATTTAAAAAAATTCTACAGGTTGCATGTTTTGAGTTACAGAGGAGGTCTAGGGCTAGAACTATTGCTCTCGCTCTAACGATCGCGGCGATACCTCACGTGTGGTTTGAACACCGTTTTCATATGCGGGCGCTACTCACGTATGCGTTCGCTTCTCTCGTCGGGACGGGGCGCTTTAAAAAAAAGTTTTTATTATTTATTTTACTTAATTTGATTTATTTTTACACAGTTATAAAAAAATAATAATAATTGAGTCACTTTTATTCCTATTACAAGGAATGTAAACATCCCTTGTAATAGAAAAAAGCATGACAGGTCCTCTTAAATATGAGATCTGGGGTGAAAAAGACCTCAGATCTCATATTTAGACTAAAATGTAATAAAAATAAATAAAAAATTTGTGTTTGAAAAAATGACAACAAAAAAAAGTCCCTTTAAGAACTATTTGGGCGGAAGGGATGTTTTGACGTCGCTTCCGCCCTGCAGTGATATGGAGAAGGGTGGGGGCCATCTTCCCCTCACTCGTCTCCAGGCCAGTGACAGAGAAGGACCCGATCGCCTTCGCCGCTACCGACGGCTCCGGTAAGCGGCAGAAGGCGCGTGAGAGTGGCGGTTCGGTGGCCCTCTGCCACTGCCGACAACAGTGATCTTGCTGTGAATCGGCCGCAGAGACCACCATTATCGTTTACAGGACCGCCACCTAAAGAGATGGATACCTCGGTTGTGGCAGCAGCTGCTGCCATTTCTGAGATATCCCTCTTCAAAGTAAGGACGTACATCGTCGTGCGGCGGTTGGTAAGTGGTTAATATTGGCTGGGGTATGGCTGGAGAAGGAGTTGCTACCATTGCTGTTGCTGCCACTCTCTGGAGCTTCCTGCATCTTGGAGTAAAAGGCTAGTTTCTGTGTAATATAAACTGACAACAACCATACGCCAAGTTTTTAATTTATTAACAGAGAAGTATGTTTTTTTTTTTGCTGTTTTATACTTACCTAGATGGATGCTGCATCTGTCCCCCGACGCCTCTGCACTGAGAACAGAGCAATCGAACACCGCCGATAGCTCGGTTCTCTTAGCTCCCAGAGCAGAGAGCTGCTGAGCTGTGGAGGGGTGGGGAGCGTCTGTCTCGGGCACTCAGTGGCTCGCTGAGAGGCCGAGACGGGTGTCAGTCCACTGATTTCTGTGACGTCAGTAGAGAGCGGACTTCAGCCCGCTTTCTGCTGAAAACGGGTTACAGGAGTGCAAAATGAATTGCACTCCTGTGATCCACAGGAGAAGCCCAGCCAAACGAGCTCAGGCTGGGCTTCTCCTTTAACCACTTGCCGACCAACTCCAGGAGATATATACGTTGGCAGAATGGCACGTACAGGCACATCAACATACCTGTACGTCCCCTTTAATTGCCTGACGTGGGGGTTGCGCGCGCCGGCGGCGGCATGCTCGCGACCCCGCTACTTTCCCCGTGAGTCAGACCGCGGGTCCCGCAGACTCGATTGGCGCGGGCATCCCCACGATCGTCTCACGGAGGCATAGAGCAGGGAGATTCTTGTGTAAACAAGCATCTCCTGCTCTGCCTAGTGACAATGACATGGATCTCGGCTCCGTGTACTCGGAGCGGAGATCGGTGTCATGTCACACAGAGCCCAACCCGCCCTCAGTTAGAAACACTCATCAGGGCACACTTAACCCCCTTTAGCGCCACCTAGTGGTTAACCCCTTCACTGCCAGTGTCATTTTCACAGTAACCAGTGCATTTTTATAGCACTGATCACTGTGAAAATGACAATGGTCCCAAAAATGTGTCAAAAGTGTCCCATGTGTCCCATGTGTCCGCCATAATGTCGCAGTCATGAAAAAAAATCACTGATCGCCGCCATTAATAGTAAAAAATAAAATTATTAATAAAAATGCCATAAAACTATCCCCTATTTTTTAAACGCTATAACTTTTGCGCAAACCAATCAATAAACGCCGATTGCGATTTTTTTTTACCAAAAATATGTAGAAGAAAACGTATCGGCCTAAACTGAGGGAAAAAAAAAAATTTTTTATATATTTTTGGGGGATATTTATTATAGCAAAAAGTAAAAAATATTGAATTTTTTTCAAAATTTTCACTATTTTTGTTTATAGCGCAAAAAATAAAAACCGCAGAGGTGATCAAATACCACCAAAAGAAAGCTCTATTTGTGGGGAAAAAAAGACGTCAATTTTGTTTGGGAGCCACATCGCACGACCGTGCAATTGTCAGTTAAAGCGACGCAGTGCCGAATCGCAAAAAAGGGCCTGGTCATTAACCAGCCAAAATGGTCCGGGGCTTAAGTGGTTAAGCAACAGTACAGATCAGGAGAGTAACAGAGAGATGTGCAGTATGTACTGAGTCACTCAGTACATACTGCACATCTCGCTGTTACTCTCCTGAGAGCTGAGAGCCTGAGACAGCCGCTCCCCGCCCCTCCACAGCTCAGCACTCGAGTGAGCACAAGGGGTGGGGGGGACAGAGTTTACATACTGTTTTTGTGTGTGTTTGCAAAAATAACGTGTGCCGGTCTGGATGAATTCCAGGGCCAAATTTTTGTCCCAGTCCAGCCCTGGGGCCCAGTGAGCATGAGGAATGTAAGCTTACTGTTAAGCCTCCCAGGCCCCACGAGTTCGGCCGTGTCTCGACACACGCTGCCGAATACAGCAGGAGGCAGGAGCAGAGTGAGCGGGGCAGAACGCTTGAGTGCGCCTGCAGAGGCGGCTCTTTAATTAGGCGGTCGCCTAAGGCCTCGTGCTCACAGGGGCCCTGCGACCACCTAATTTGCCTACTGAAGGAAGAGGAGCACTGGCATAGATAGCGTGGGCAGCCGGTGGACCCGCGCTGTCCCTGGGTCCGATGACCCGGCCAGCCGCGGGAGTCGGGACTCTATTGACTGTGCTGCCTGGCTGCATCGAACAGTGAGGGGGAACTCCCGCTACCTCCGCCTGCAGGTCATGTTCTATTTATCAGCACAGCAGCACTTGATGTTGGGCAGAGTAGAAGACACCGCGGGGAGCAATTACAGGAACCATACTTATCTGTGTCCATCCATCAGCTGAAAACCCTCCCACCGGCGGCCGACCCACTTCCCCGCTGGACGCCGCGGACACAGATACAGAGTATGGTTCCTGTAATTGCTCCCCGCAGCCTCATCTTTGTCAAAGTCTCGTGTCAGGCGGAGTCTTCTATCTACTCTGCCCGATATCAAGTGCTGCTGTGCTGATAAAGAGAACATGACCTGTGGGCGGAGGTAGCGGGACTCGGGAGCCCTGGGAATATGCACCGTGCACGGCGTCGTGAGTAGAGGGCTGTGCGTGCAAGATCATAAAGGCAAAGGCTGGGCGGGACTACAATCTCCAGCATGTCTATGTAGGAGGCGCACTTAGTGTGAGGCTGGAGGTGAAAGCTGGATGGGCCGCTACTGTCTGCAATCCTACAGCAGTACAACACTGCCCACATATCCTAATTATCACATCAGCCCCTCCCCCTCTTCTCCTTCTACCTCCCCTCCTATCCTCCCGTCTATCCCTCCTTCCTCTGCCCTATAACCCTCCTATTCCCCCCCATTATTTCAACCACCCCTCCGTTTCTCTTCTCTCCTCCCTTCCCACCCCCTCCTCTCTATCATCCCCCCCCATGTCCTCTCTCCCCCCTCTGTCCTTTCTGCCCCCTCCCTCTGTCCACATTCTCCTCTCCCCTCCCCTCCCTCCCTCTCTCTCCTCTCCCCCCCTCTCTCTCTCTCCTCTCCCCCCTCCCTCTCTCTATCCTCCCCCCTCCCTCTCTCTATCCTCTCCCCCCCTCCCTCTCTCTATCCTCTCCCCCCCTCCCTCTCTCTATCCTCCTCCCCCCTCCCTCTCTCTATCCTCCTCCCTCCCCCCTCTCTCTATCCTCCTCCCTCCCTCTCTCTATCCTCTCCCCCCCTCCCTCTCTCTATCCTCCTCCCCCCTCCCTCTCTCTATCCTCCTCCCCCTCCCTCTCTAGCCTCTCCCCCTCCCTCTCTCTCTAGCCTCTCCCCCTCCCTCTCTCTATCCTCCCTCCCCCCTCCCTCTCTCTATCCTCCTTCCCCCCTCCTCTCTCTATCCTCTCCCCCCCCTCTCTCTATCCTCTCTCCCCCTCCCTCTCTCTATCCTTTCCCCCCCCCTCCCTCTCTCTATCCTCCACCCCCTCCCTCTATCCTCTCCCCACCCTCTCTCTCTATCCTCTCCCCCACCCTCTCTCTCTCTATCCTCTCCCCCCCTCCCTCTCTCTATCCTCTACCCCCCTCCCTCTCTCTATCCTCTACCCCCCTCCCTCTATCCTCTCCCCCTCCCTCTCTCAATCCTCTCCCCTCCCTCTCTCTATCCTCTCCCCCTCCCTCTCTCTATCCTCCCCCCCCTCTCTCTCCATCTAGCCTCTCCCTCTCCCTCTCTCTATCCTCTCTCCCTCCTTCTGTGCACTCTGTCCTCTACCCCTCCCTCTCTCTATCCTTTCCCCCTCGCTCTCTCTACCCCCCCTTTTCTCTATTCTCTCCCCTCTCTATCCTCTCCCCCTCCCTCTGTCTCTCTCTATCCTCTTTCCCTCCCTCTGCACACTCTTCTCTCCCCCCTCCCTCTGTCCATGCCCCCCTTCCTCTGTCCACTCTCTCCTCCCTCCCTCTCTGTGTCCATGCCCCCTTCCTCTGTCCACTCTCTCCTCTCCCCCTTCCTCTGTCCACACTCTCCTCCCTCCCTCTCTCTGTCCATGCCCCCTTCCTCTGTCCACTCTCTCCTCTCCTCCCTCTCTATCTCTCTGTCCCTGCCCCCCTTCCTCTGTCCACTCTCTCCTCTCCCCCCTCTCTCTCTCTCCTCTCCCCCCTCTCTCCTCTCCCCCTTCCTCTGTCCACACTCTCCCCCCTCCCTCTCTCTGTCCATGCCCCCTTCCTCTGTCCACTCTATCCTCTCCCCCCTCTCTCTCCTCCCCCCTCTCTCTATCCTCTCCCTCCTCCCTCTCTCCTTTCTCCCTCCTCCCTCTCTCTATCCTTTCTCCCTCCTGTGCACTCTCTCTATCATTTTCCCCTCGCTCTCTCTATCCCCCCTCTTTCTATCCTCTCCCCCATCCCTTTCTCCTCTTTCCCTCCCTCTGCACACTCTCTTCTCTCCCCCCTCCCTCTGTCCACTCTCTCCTCCCTCCCTCTGTCCATGTCCCCTTCCTCTGTCCACTCTCTCCTCCCTCCCTCTCTGTCCATGCCCCCTTCCTCTGTCCACTCTATCCTCTCCCCCCTCTCTCTATCCTTTCTCCCTCCTCCCTCCCTCTATCCTTTCTCCCTCCTCCCTCCCTCTATCCTTTCTCCCTCCTCCCTCCCTCTATCCTTTCTCCCTCCTCCCTCTCTCCATCCTTTCTCCCTCCTCCCTCTCTCCATCCTTTCTCCCTCCCTCTCTCTATCCTTTCTCCCTCCTGTGCACTCTCTCTCTATCATTTTCCCCTCGCTCTCTCTATCCCCCCTCTTTCTATCCTCTCCCCCATCCCTTTCTCCTCTTTCCCTCCCTCTGCACACTCTTCTCTCCCCCCTCCCTCTGTCCACTCTCTCCTCCCTCCCTCTCTCTGTCCATGTCCCCTTCCTCTGTCCACTCTCTCCTCTCCCCCTCTCTCTCTCTCTCTCCTCTCCCCCTTCCTCTGTCCACACTCTCCTCTCCTCCCTCCCTCTCTCTCTCCTCTCCCTCTCTCTCCTCTCCCCCTTCCTCTGTCCACTCTCTCCTCTCCCTTCCTCTCCCCCTTCCTCTGTCCACTCTCTCCTCCCTCCCTCTGTCCATGCCCCCTTCCTCTTCCCACTATCTCCTCTCCCCCTTCCTCTGTCCACTCTCTCCTCCCTCCCTCTCTCTGTCCATGCCCCCCTTCCTCTGTCCACTCTCTCCTCTCCCCCTCCTCTGTCCACTCTCTCCTCTCCCCTTTCCTCTCTCTATCTTCTCCACCCTCCCTCTCTCTATCCTCTCCCCCCTCCCTCTCTCTATCCCCCCTCCCTCTCTCCCCTTCTCACCCCCTCCCTCTCTCTCCCCTCCTTCTGTCCACTTTCTCCTCCCTCCCCTCTGTCTATGCCCCTCCCCTCTGTCCACTCTCTCTCCTCTCTCTATCCTCTCCCCCCTCACGCTCTAAATCCTCTCCCTCCTCCCTCTATTCTCTCCCCCTCCCTCTGTCCACTCTCTCCTCTCCTCCATCCTTTGCTCTCTCCTCTGCCCCGCCCTCTTTCTATCCTCTCCCCCTCCCTCTCTCTATTTTCTCTGGCTTCCTCTGTCCACACTCTCCTCTTCCCCTCTATTCCTCTCTCCCTTCCCTCCCTCTCTCTGTCCCCCCATTCTCTCTTCCCTCTCTGCCTCCCTTTCGCTCTCCTTCCCCCCTTTCCATTGCCCCCCTCCCTCTCTTGATCCTCTTCCCCTCCATCTGTCCACTCTCTCCTCCCCCCATCTCTCTATCCTCTCCCCCTCCCTCTATCTTCTCTCCCCCCTCTCTCTCTGTCCTTTCTCCCTCCCTTCTCTGTCTCTGTCCTTCCCCCTGCTCTCTCCCCCCGTCCTTTCTCCCCCTCCCTCTCTGTTATAGCTTTGATGGATGACCTCCTTTACCAGTAGGGTGGAGAGGGTGAGAGTTACCGCTCAGATGTGACTGGTGACTCATTCACAAGATCCAGAGCCGTGGGTGCAGGCAATGCATATGACAATGCAAAAAATCTGAGGAAAACGCTTGGACAGCCGTTTTTTTTTAAAACAAAAGCACAAATAACATGCCACAGCTCATACTTGCTGTTTTTTTTTTTGCTGTGGCATGTTATTTGTGCTTTTGTTTTAAATAAAAGAACCTTTTTTGGAGTGCGGCTGTCCAAGCGTTTTCCTCAGATTTTTTGCAGGGTGGAGAGGGTGGGCCCAAGCATTCTACAACAGTGGCTGGTCAAGATTTGCATAATGGAGCTCCCAAGGTTTAGGGGTTCTGAGGTATGTGACCTTAAACCGCCAACAGATAGGACATGGGAACCTGTGGGTGATGTCACGCTCCAGGCTTTACCATCCATTGTCAAGTGCTCTCTCCTCTCCCCTGCAGCCACCGCTGACTGACACAGGGGATCATGTGACCAGACCGGAGCTAAAAGTCCACGGGTTAGGGGGCGCAAATTACTTGCCTTGCCCAAGGCGCTGACAACCCATGCTATGTCACTGGAGGGGAGAGCTCAGCGCTGCCACCTTGTGCTGTCAATGTTATCCCTATGTGCCGCTCACAAATGACGATCTGCAGACAAGACACACCCAGGGGAGAGCAGAGCACAGCCTGGAAAAGGGAGGGACGGTCTTGGTAAACTCGCTGGTGCGATATGATCCAATAACATGCTGGAATTCTTGAGGACTGGCCATGGGTGGATTGCCATCAGTTTATTGTACACTGTACATTGCAATGTAGTATTAATTTTCTATCGCTTTAATTAATTCTTCCCATTTTGGGCATAAGAGGGCCTCATGTCTAAGTTTTGCCTAAGGCCTCACAAAGCCTAGAGCCGCCTCTGCGCGCCTGTGAAGGGACATCGTTTTCGGCACATGAGGAGGCTCTGGAGTCTGGACAGGAGGTAGGAAGGGAGTGGGAGACTCATCTGTTTTGCACTGTTTTTCTATTTTTGTGAGAAAAATGTTTGCTATATTTTTTCATTAGGATCATTTCAGCACAAAGAGAGGGGGAGCAATGCCAGGTTCAAGGGTGCAAAATTCTGAGGCTTCTTTAGAGAGATTTAACATCACTTTCTGCCCTGCTGAAAAAAAAATTACAGACAGGAAGTGCAGGGAAATTATTTGAATGCAGCCTGGATTGACGTACAAACCTAACTGAAGTCCTTATCCTTCCCTAGGGGAGAATGTATGTTTAAACTAAAGGTGGACTTTAAACGGCACACAGATAGATATTGTAAAAATTCTAAGGGTTTTATTGTTGGTAGAAAAATATAATTGAATTTAGGTAAAAAGTACATTAATACAAGACACTGACATTATGTAACAGTTATCAATAGTTGGTATAGGGTCCCATTTACAAGACTCGACACATCTCCCAGGAATTACATTGACATGTAAAGTACACAAGGTAGAATAGGATATTGTATAGCCAACAAACACAAATGAGGAGTTGGACGGTATGCACGAGAGATGGCTGGTCTTATTGATGGGTCCGATAAATTCAAAGATAAAGATCTTGCTTTCGCTCGACTAGTTTCGCGTTCCAAAACGCTTCGTCGGGAGCATAATATTGAACAAGGCCGTGTTAAGTAGTGAAACCAGCCTAGGTATTTTTACCTGGCAATCCGTGTATCACAGGGTGCCAGTATTATATAAACACATTCGTGGTCAACAATCATGCGTGATTTAAGTAAAAAAGTAACTATGCACAGGCTACTGATAGGTAGGGAACGTAAATCCAGGTATAACAGGCCAGACAATACTGTAGAGGAGTGTGTCAGTCAGGAGCACTTGCTCGAGCCACACAATGGTAATCTGTTAGGGTGACCCCTAATGATAGACTGACCCAGCTTGTAGCTTGACAGGGATTATATGCTGGTAGACCTGGATGGAACCTCTCCTTATCCTTCCCTAATCTAAGCAAAACTTGAAAAAAAAAAACTATTTTGACTTTACTTACACTATAATGTACTGAATGTAACCTGTAGATTTTATTGGCAGTGTTTTTGTTTTGTTGTTAACTATGTAATTGAGTAAGGGTATTTCCTTGTACTGTATTTTTCAGTTTCAACCATAATGTCCAGTTATCATCATCAAAGTGGCGCTCACAAGCGTAAAAAGAAAAGGGAAGACACCTACTGTACAATGTGCACAATGTTGGTCAGAGCTCTACAGCAGACCATGATGCAGAAAAAGTTGCTGAGGCAAGCCCAGAAAGCCTTGATTCCACAATTACTGACATGCCAGTACAGGAGCAATTGCTACTTAGCCAGTTTGCCCTGAATGAACCAAGTACAAGCCAGGAGTTAGGAGATGTTACTGAGGACAATATTGAAAAAGATTATCCTGCAGCAGCTGGTGTTCACTTGACTGGTAGTGACATAGCTGTGCTAACTGACATTGCATCTACAAAATATATGTAGCAGACAGGGCAAACTTTCCAATTATAATTACAGATGCACATGTGCAGAGATTTATAATCACAAATGGTCCTTGCAGACCTATAGGGCCCTTTCAGAGAGACAATGAAGAGGAACAGTGGTGTTTTTCAGTAAAATATTATGAAAAAAACAACAAAAACAGGACTTAAACTACCCATTACCTGGCTCTGTTATTCTCCTAAATTGAATGTTGCATACTGTGAACCATGCTGGTTTTTTTTGGTGACCGTAAAAAACTAGGCTCTGAACCAGCATGGGCAAAGGGGATACAAAAATGGAAAGGCTTGTCAACAAAAATACAGGTTCATGAAACATCTCAAACTCATATAGATACTTGCATAATATATGATCAGTGCGTAAAAACAATTGATGAGGAAAACGAACAATTAAGAAAAGAAAAAAACTTTTGGAGAGATGTTTTTAATCGAATAGTGAATGTCACCTTGACTATGGCTAAGAATAACATGGACTTCCATGGCCACAGAGAAAAAATAGCAGAAGTCAACAGTAGAAGCTTCCTGGCAATAATTGAGCTGCTAGCTGAGTATGATCCCATATTAAAGCAATTGCTACAGTTACCACAGGGAAAAGTCAAATGCCCAAATTCTAAATGAAGTCATAGATATTTTGTCAAAGCAAGTTCTGAATGACATTTTGTCTGAATTCCAAAACGCACAGTTTTACTCGATTACAGATACTACTCAGGATATTTCTAAATGTGATCAAATGAGCCAGGTGCTCCGATATGTTTCTATTGAAAGAGATCCAAATACGTGAGTAAAACTAATTAACATGCATGAGGCATTTCTTGGATTTAATGCTATTCATGACCAAAGTGCTGCAGGTATAGAAAAAAAAAAAACTTGCATTTATTGATGATAAAGGAATTTCTCTGGATAAGTGCCGTGGTCAGGGCTATGATGATGCTGCCACTATGAGTGGAACCTATTCTGGTATGCAGAGTCGAATTTTGCAGAGAGAGGAAAATGCACGTTATGTTCATTGTGCAGCACACAATCTTAATTTGGTCTGCCAAGATGCTGTAGCAGAGATTACGGAGGTCTCAAACTTCATGGGTGTGGTACAATATTTACACAGTTTTTTTGGGGACAGTGGAAAGCGGTGGGAGATCCTGTCTTTATTTACCAGTGAATCCTCTGTTACACTGAAGAAATTGTGTCCCACCTGCTGGTCATCTCGCTAGGAGTCACTGCTTAACTTGCATTTTCATTTTGCAGATGTACTTAAAGCGCTATCAAAAATAAGCCTTGTAGCTAGCAAAAAAAGTGAAAGAAGAGGCAACAGGGCTGAAAAAAAAAAAAAAAAATTAAGAATCTTTCCAATCTATATTTCTAATTGTTCTACAAACCAAAATATTCTCAAGCATAAATTCTCTGTCTAAACTCCTCCAGTCAGAGCATGGACTTGTCCAAAGCTTCTCATTTAATTAAGACAGCCTTGGATGAGCTATCCAATTTCAGAAGCAGTTTTGGGGAAGCCAGAAATAATGCAGTATTGCTTGCACAAAAATGGAATATTACTCCCAGATTTGAAAACAAAAAAAGTGTAGCGCTAATCTGAATATATAAATGAATAAATAAATACGTAAAAACTTGAATGAATAAATACGTAAAAACTTGATAAATAAAAGTGCTGAAATGATAATAGTGAACAATGTGAATAAGAATGTCCTCATAAGCACACAATGAATGTCTATATGCAGGAAAATTCAAACAGGTGCAAAAATGCAAAGACTATCTGTCCTTAAAAGTGACCAAACTTTGGTGTTGACAAAGTTAAAAATATGGTGACGACTTCAAACCATGCAAATCTGTGAAAGTGAAGAGGTGATGAAGTGAAGGGAACCACCCCCACAGGTAAGAGGCTTACCAGAATGTTTGAACCCTAGAGAACCTACGTTCAATGGGTCAAACAGGCTTGCGTGGTGGAACCACAATGTACGTTGGGCAATCCTATGGGCTTCAAGATGCTGTGCCAGGGATGACAAAACGCCAGCAGGATGGAGAGAGTCACAGAGAAGGGTAACTTCCGGGGGAGGGTTTACAACCACTTTAAAGCTGCATCAAATCTGCAACAAAAGTATGAAAAAGACCTCTCATTAACTTTCGCTGGTCAGCTTCTAAGTTTTAGATCAGCACTTAAGGACCACTCACGGCATATACCGTATATACTCGAGTATAAGCCGAGTTTTCAGCACATTTTTTGTGTGCTGAAAATGCCCACGTCGGCTTATACTCGAGTCACCTTTTTGTGCCTGATTTCCCGGACTTTTAGCACACATGTAGCCCCACTCTTCCTCTACAATTGTGCAAAGTTTGTTGTCCTGGGGACCTACGGCCGGGGAGCACCGATTTTTCAAACTCAGGCACCCCTTCCATAGACTCCCATGTAAAATGTCAGTCTAGTCATGGACACAGTGAGGCATGGGCACAGTGAGGCATTCAGATGGACACCCTAGGCTTATACTCGAGTGAATAAGTTCTCCCAGTTTTTTGTGGTAAAATTAGGGGCCTCGGCTTATATTCGGGTTGGCTTATATTCGAGTATATACGGTATACGTCGGCAGAATGGCACGTACAGGCACAATCACGTACCTGTACGTCCCCTTTAACTGCCTGCCGTGTGGTCGCGACCCTGCAGTCATCCCCGTGAGTCGGACCGCGGGTCCCGCGGACTCGATCGCAGCGGGAATCCCCGCGATCGTCTCACGGAGGGATGGAGTGGGGAGATGTTAGTGTAAACACAACATCTCCCTGCTCGCCTACTGACACTGTCACCGATCTCCGCTCTGTGTAATCAGAGCAGAGATCGGTGACGTGTCACTCGTAGCCACCCCCCCTCAGTTAGAAACACGCCCCTAGGCACAATTAACCCCTTCAGCGCCCCTAGTGGTTAACCCCTTCACTGCCAGTGTCATTTTTACAGTAACCAGTGCATTTTTATTGCACTGGTCGCTGTAAAAATTACAATGGTCCCAAAAATGTGTCAAAAGTGTCCGATGTGTCCGCCATAATGTCGCAGTCATATAAAAAAAAAAAAAATCGCTGTTCGCCGCCATTACTAGTAAAAAAAAATTATTAATAAAAATGCCATAAAACTATCCCCTATTTTGTAAACAGTATAATTTTTGCGCAAACCAATCAATAAACGCCGATTGCGATTTTTTTTACCAAAAATATGTAGAAGAATACGTATCGGCCTAAACTGAGGAAAAAAAATGTTTTCTATATTTTTTGGGGATATTTATTATAGCAAAAAGTAAAAAATATTGTTTTTTTTTCAAAATTGTCGCTCTATTTTTGTTTATAGCGCAAAAAATAAAAACCGCAGAGGTGATCAAATACCACCAAAAGAAAGCTCTATTTGTGGGAAAAAAGGACGTAAATTTAGTTTGGGAGCCACGTTGCATGACCGCGCAATTGTCAGTTAAAACGACGCAGTGCCAAAATCGCAAAAAGGGGCCTGGTCTTTATGCTGCGTATTGGTCCGGGGCTTAAGTGGTTAAAGAGGATATTCAGAAATTGTCCTCTGTGAAGGATCTTGCAGGTTTACTCTTAGTTGAGAATAGTGCTCTTTCATCAAATCTGCCAGATGTGTGCATAGCGTTGCTTTTATTCCTAACGCTACCTGTGATTGTGGCCTCAGCAGAAAGATCCTTCTCAAAACTAAAACTAATAAAGAATTATCTCAGAAGCACTATGACTGAGCAAAGGCTTTCTGGGCTTGCTATCCTAAGCATTGAAAATGCTAGAGCAAAACGGCTGGACCCAAACCACATTGTGGACACCATGCCAGAAAGTCCCCTTGGTGGAGCGCAGCAATCACCATGCGAATGGATTCCATGCGGAATTTCTGAACCTTCACAAAGGCATTAAAGGCCTTGAGGTCCAGGATTGGACGGACTCCGTCCTTCTTTGGGACCACAAACAGATTCGAGTAAAACCCCTGAAACCTCTCTTGTGATGGAACCGGCACAATTACTCCGCACCTGAGCAAGTCCTACACTGCCCCTAAGAGGGCCGCCCGACGCGCTGGAAGGAGAGGGAGATTTGAGGGAAAGAATCTGTCTGGAGGCCAGGAGCGGAACTCTATCCTGTACCCCGAGGTGACCACCTCGCACACCCACCGGTCGGAGATGCGGGAGGTCTACCGATCCGTGAACCTGCAACGTCATCCCCCCACCCCCGAGTTGGGCGGGGGCAAGTGGGCGGGGGCAAGACTTCATGCGGTGGCGGGTTCGGGAGCCGGCTTGGTTGGCTTACGCACCCAGGGACGCTTCTGTCCACTAGCCGCAGTTTTTTCAGTCTGGGAGGGCTTACCCGTGGACTCTGACGAAAAAACCTCTTCTGAGCTGGAAAGGAGAGGCCCGGCTTACGGCGGGACTCCTTACCCTTAGTAGTCTGAGGAAGCAGGGTGCTCTTACCCCCCGTGACATCTTTAATAATGTCATCCAGGGCAGCACCAAACAGCCTACCGCCCTTAAAGGGCAAATCAGTCAGGAGTTTTTTTAGAAGCCAGGTCAGCAGACCAGCATTTCAACCAGATAAGACGACGCAACACCACAGCATACACTGAGACCCTAGAGATCAAAGGAGGCCACTAGGCCCTGCACCAGTTGGTGGGCCAATGCAATGGTTTCTGGAGGAAGATTATGCTCCTGCACAGTCTGGTGCAAAATCTTTGCCCAGTCCGTGAGTGTCTGAGACACTAGGGTCGCCGCTACAATAGGACGTAAGGCGAATCCCAGCAAGGCGAACATAGCTCTGCTCACCACTTCTGACCTCCTGTCAGTGGGGTCCTTAAAGGCAGGAGTCCCCTCCATCGGGAGAGTTGTGGCTTTATGCAACCGGGCGACCGGAGGGTCGACCACCGGAGGAGAGGCCCATTTCTTAACCAAGGCCTCCTCAAACGGGTACCTAGTAGACAGCCACCGTGGAAGCGCGAAAGTCTTCTGTGGCTTTTCCCAAAGCTGATCTATGAATCTGTCAAAGAAAGGCATGTAAGGAAAAAAAAAAACTCTTAGAAGGCTTAGCTTTAAAAGAACCAAAAGGAGACAGCGTCCGCCTGAGATTCCTCAGCCGCAGCATCCAGCTTGAGAGTGTCCCTCACTGCATCAATGAGTTCACTTACAAGCGCCCTGTGTTTTGCTGACTCAGAACCGGAGTCTTCCTCACTAGGAATGTCCAGTTCAAAAATATCAAACAATTCAGAGCTAGGGTCCTGAGCTGCAGCTAGGCCCATATCTGAAACAGAGCACTCCTCTACTAAAGATTGTGTGGGAAGAGGGCGCTTCATAGCTCCCGTGCGCTCGCACACCGCTTCCATCCTGACAAGAAATTATTCCAGGACTGCCGACAACTGGTCCATAGGGACCGCAGGTGCTGAAGCACTGCCTGTTGCAGGTGAACCATACTCCATATCACCACTCTCAGACTTTTGGGTTTTCTTTTTTAATAATAAAATTCCAAAAGGAATGAAAAATTCTTCAGGAGACTGGCTCCAAAGCGAGTCACATCCTCTCCTTCTGTTAGGCAGAAGAAAACTGAGGGCTGCTGGCTGCAGGTGGGTGGGTTATGTCCGGAGGGACCGCCCCCTGGGCGGGGCTGTTCAGCTCTGGTCTTTAGAATGTATGTTATAACATTCTGCCTAGTTCTCTCCTGCAAGCAGGGACATAAACCCACTTGTCAAATATTAAGAGGCTGTGTCAGTCCATGGACGGTAAGAGAAATTGTATTTTGACTATTAGATGAAGCTGAGGATCACGGGAAATATGTTATAAATAGAACTCTTTGGTTCCAGTTTGGCAAATCATAAAGTGGAACTTTAGGCAAATATTTGAATATTTTAAATACATGGTAGAATTGGCAGCTTATGTTTGAGTGAGCAGACTTAGAAGGGGGCAAAGGTACAATAGTGCAAACCTGACTGGCTTTCTAAGATCGCTTTGATGTGTAAAACAGAAAACTGGTTTGAGCTGAATTATATGTATGTCAGCTTTGTACTTTGTTGTGTTGGCTAGAGTAACACATTACTCGTTTAACTAGCCTCAGTTGTTAAATTGGCTGGTTAACCCGATACATTTCTTTTTACATACCTGTCCACAGCTACCCCATGTGCCCTCTTTGAGGATTGCAAATCAGGCAAAATTTCATCCTATGTGAATCAAATTATTATTTTTTTGATCCAGTCAAAATTTGTTTTCTGCATACACCCTTTTGTAAAATGTGTGTAGACCTTGCCCATTTACCCATCTAAATCTTCCTGTTTGATGACAAATTACACCTTTCTAGTTAATTAAATCAAAGGATGGCAGGTTTTTGGCTTCTACACTGCCTGTTTGGTTGGAAAACAGCTTTGGAGAGAAATGGATAAAATCAAATAAAAGAAATGTAGTTAGATATTGTTAATTTATCAGCATCTACATATTTTAGATCAAGATTCACTCTTTTTCAGGTTGCCTTTTTCTAATGCTCTGTTGCCTTACATTCGGATTGTTTTTGGCTGTTGGATGTTGAAACCATGGCTTATTTTCCTTTGGTAATTTTTCAAGACATGTTGAAAATATGCACATTAAGCATCAAGGTCTAAATCAAGTAGGTGTAAACTCAAAAATTAAGAATTTTATGCCAAGTTAAAGTGCATAGAATTTAAGACCTAATTTATTCCTTCCCTTACAAGGTTGTCATCCTGTTAATTTTCCTCTTGAAACGGTGCAGTTTGCCTTGTTTGCCCTTTACAAAACCTAAGTATAAAAGAGTAAAAGTAGTACAGACAATGCTTTGAATTTTGCATTTTATTTATTATATGGTTATTTTAATTTTTGTTTTGTTGTTCGAAGTTAATATAAGCTGTTGCCAGGGTACTGTGCTACATGAGTGTGGTAATCTGTTCAATGGCATTAGTTGTTTTCTTGGAACAATATGTTGCAGAAAGCATGGTACCTCGGAGCCTTAGATGGGATGTACACCCACAACAAGGAGAACTAGATCTCGATTCCTGGTCCAAATACTTTAATGATGCTGGGACCAAATTTCTCAATTTTCTTATTGCTAGGAAATGTAACCGCCTCTTAGCCTTAGACAGAGAAATTAAAGAACTTAAAGATGGACTACTTGTGTATAAATATACAGTAGAATATAACACTCTGTCCTCTAATCTTCAAACTTATCTCATCAAGGAAGATAAAGACCAGAGAACCAAAAAACACAAAAAATACTCACGCGATATTGGTGATTATAAATCTGGGAAGGTGTACAGCTGGCAGAAACCGCCCACACTGGATTTGGGTATGGAGGTTAATTCTGCAGACACAAGTAGTGCGGTACTCCCAGTTGTGCACCTTAATCAACCCAAACCTTCTATGAATAGGAGCCAACCTGGTGATCGTACACAAGGTGGGGTCCCCCAAAATACCCATACCCCTAAGATTGCCCAAAGGGGGAGGGGACATAGCTCCAATAGAAGACGTGGGGGAAATCATAGAGGTAATCATTCTAATTATGATTACAATCAACAATACTATGAAAGAGAAAGGTCACATCAAAGGGGTTCACCATCCAATTTTTATGATAACTCTCACTCTTCCCAACATGGATACCCTGTCACATCTACTTATAATAGATATTTTCCGCTTCAGGATCAATATGATGACAGAGTATATCCATATCCCAATGCTGAGTTTGACCGATCTCCTTATCCTAATCCTCATCCCTCTCAGGTTTTTCGGGAGGACCCCCCAAGACGAAAAAGGGGTCCCGAAACAAGAGAGGGACCAGAGGAGGGAGGAGGACACAAAGGAGGAAAGAAAAGTCGAACATGACCTGTCAAGGTGTGTTCAACTTAAGCAGTGTCACATTGTCTCAAGAAGAAAAGATGGTCTTGGATAAGGGCCTTAAATTTGCCCCTCCACGTAAATTAAATAAGTTTAACACTTTTGTAGACATACACAAGTATGTTAGAAAAATCAACATTCAACGCTATATCACCTCAAATCCAACTAGAAATATAGCTAGAGCAGCTACGTCAGGTACTGTTCACTCAGGGTTGGCTAACCCTTCGCTTTTTAACCCTCCCAATAAGCTTGCTCCAGCTCTTAATATGTTTAGAGATTTGGTCCTTCAGGATTTGGCTAAATTACCCATTAAAAAGATTTCTAATAATCCTTTACCTAGTCAGGGCCTCAAAACCCTATGTGACAATAAAGACCTAATCATACGCCCCGCTGACAAAGGCTGAGGCATTGTCCTGCTAGTTATATGGCTGAAATGTACACTATTTTGAACGATCAAGATACATATAAAGAGATACCCACCAATCCCATCCTTAAATATAAAAAAGAGTTGACTAGTCTCATTACTAGAGGTTTTGACTCTAAAATTTTAAATTCAAAAGAGAAGTCGTTTCTTGTCCCAGTAGCCCCCAGGATTCCAATTATATATTATCTACCTAAAATCCACAAAGATCCCCTCCACTCTCCCGGACGACCCATTATCAGTGGAATAGATTCCATTACGTCGAGGATAGGTAGATATATAGATTTCTTTTTGCAACCCTCTGTTAAGACCACACCTTCATATTTGAAGGATACTAGGGACGTTATTCAACGTCTTATGGCATTGACCTTTGATGGGGAGTTCATCATGGTCACGGCGGACGTGGCATCCCTATACACCTGCATCCCACACCATAGAGGTATGGAGGCTTCACAAGAATTTCTAAATAGGGACCTCACGCTGGCCGCTCCACAGGTCAATTTCATTATGGAACTATTAGAATTCGCGACGCAACACAATTATTTCTGGTTCGATGGACATTATTTCCTTCAACAGAAAGGTGTGGCAATGGGGGTGAAATTTGCACCAAGTTTGGCCAATTTATTCATGGCCAAGTGGGAGGAGGATGTCGTCTATGCCCTACAGGAGCCCCAGCTCCTGTTTTGGGCCAGATATATAGACGACATCCTCCTCCTATGGGCAGGTACCTTAGAAACATTAGAGAGCTTTTTTAGTTTGTTGAATGAAAACGACAGAGGTATATCTCTTACGTATGAATCCAGTGAGTCTAGGATACATTTTCTGTATTTACAGATCGAAAGATCTGAACAGCAATTTAAGTTCAGTACCTATTTCAAACCTACTGACAGGAACGGGTTTATACCCATGACTAGTTGCCACCATAAATCATGGTTGAAGTCGGTTCCCAAGAGTCAGTTCCTGCGTCTTCGCCGGAACTGTACAGAAACAGAAACCTTTGTGACACAAGCTAATGTGCTTAAAAATAGATTTCTAGAGAAGGGGTACAATCAGGCAGAGATAGACAGTGATCTTAACAAGGTGCTTGATATAGAAAGATCCACACTGTTTGAAGCCAGACCACCCAAAGAAGGAAACGACACTTTCAAATGGTCTTTTCTCACTACTTTTCTCACTCAATACAGGCATATAAAAGCCATTTTTGAAAAACATTGGGGGATATTGAAAAATGATAGGGTATTGGGTACACTGATACCAGAAAGACCTAAAGTTATCTATAAAGGAGTACCCTCCCTTCAAAATCAAATTGCACCTAATATCATTAATCCACCCATAAAACCCACCTTTTTTCATAACTGGACGGGTTATTATCCCTGTAAAAAATGCATTGTTTGCAAATACAATACATGTGGAAGAAGGCCTACTAAGGAATTCAGATCCTCGGTAACTAATAAAGTCTACCCTATTAAACATTTTTGTACGTGTGCCACTACCCATGTGGTATACCTGTTGACCTGTCCATGCGGGAAACAGTATGTGGGTAGAACGATTAGATCTTTTACTGCCAGAGTATCTGAACACGTGAGTTTGATAAAATTTGGAAGCATTAAGCACACTGTCCCCAGACATTACCGGCAACACCATGCCCGTAACCCTGACGGCACCCAGTTTCTAGTTATAGATCAATATGTTGCTCCATGGAGGGGTGGAGCAACCACTAGAGAAGTATCCAGATTGGAAACATTCTGGATATACGAGCTTCAGACTTATCAGCCACAAGGAATGAATGCCGAGTGGGACATTAACTCCTTTATTAACGCGTCTTGATCACTTTATTATTAGACGACTTCTCTTTATCCATCGATTTTTATTCATTTATTTTATTTTATTTATATGTTTATATGTGTATTATCACACACATGTAAATCTTATAAATCATTATTTATTGATTTTTATTTATTTTGTTGATTACCAGTGTCTAATATACACATTTATATTTCTGCATGTGTTGTATGCAACTTTGTGTGCAGCTCATGCGCATGCTGTATGTGGCGGATTGGATATCATAGATTTATTAAATGCAGGCTAGTATGTTTGTCACATATGCATTATAAAATTATAAAACCATTCTCCATTTCCAAAACGTATAATAGGTGTATGTTATTAACACTTTTTAGATTTGTTCAATTGCTATTCTTTTTAATGCCAAGTCCAACCTATTTGTGTACTGTGCCCTCCAGCCTGAAACGCACTCTTTCCCCCAAGGAAGGACGTGGGTCACGTCCTCTACAGGGGCGGATCGATCAGTGGGCGTTCCCTGTACGTCTTGTGCGTGACTCGGCGGAGTGACGTATCTGCGGTGGGCGGCAGCCTTGCGTCTCGTCTTTCAGAGCGAGGCTTGGCTGCCACTTCCGGTCCCTGTTGTTACTGTGAAAGTGGCGGGCGGGGTTTAAGTCCATGCCTCGTTTTCATAGTGAGGCCTGGATTCACCTCACGTCGCGGCGTCTATATGGGGATTAATAGGGGATCGAAAGTGAGGCGTGGATAGCGTCATAATGCAGGGCGATTCAAAGCCTTGTTATTAGTACCACTATTAACCCAGTTCTTTTAAACTCTTTTTCTTAGCATCAAGCACAGTTAAAGATATATATTTGCTTTTAATTATTGTGACCATCCATGATATACAAACCAAACCGGAAGTGAACCATTCGTGGTTCACTTCCTGGATCATGGAGGTCAATATGTTCATATATTTGCGATGTTTGTGGGACAAGGTCCATACCCCAGATGATGACTATTTAGTCGAAACTAGTCGGGTGGCTTTGTCCATATACATCGCTCTCGTACCTGCATCCATGCTTTTAAGACCATCTTAAATGTGAGTGTTACATTGTATGCTTTTTACATTAAATCCTTTCCAAACGGAATTATGCTATGTGAGTTTTTCTATCTCTACACATATGCATTGGATACCGAGTTCCTATACGAATTGGTGTTTTGTGAGATTGGATGTCCCGCCTGATTGAAGTGGTTAAATCCCTTTGACTCCAGACTACCCCTCCACTCAAGACTATCCGTCTTGGGTCCCAATAACCCTTAAAGCAATCTCAGATTTGGGCGGCGTATGCCTCTCCAAATCCGAGATATTCGGTAAGCCTCCTTAATCTATTCCTGGTGGCGGTCTTCACATCACATCTGTAATCAATTATTTTCGAGTTTTACACTCTCAAGCTTTGTTTGATTTGGGTGGCATATGCCCCGCCAAATCCAAGACTTCTGGTAAGCCTTCTTCAACTCACCTTGGTGGTGGCTTTCTTCTTCCACATATAGAAGATTTTGGATTGCAATTTCACGTCTTGATTCAATATGTTTTCTTTGGATTGATTTTTTATCACCTTCATACTTTTTTCACGGACTTTATTGGACATTCATTTGTACCACTTCATTATATTTGAGTATTTTAATATTGGAGTCACTTAGCACGTTATTTTGGGTGATACACGTGTTTACCATTATAATATTATATTCAGATCTTCATGTATTTATTCATATTTATACTCATTTCACTTAGATAGCGCTATATTTTTATTTCCATTTATCACCAGTTTTTTTGTACTAGCAGTGTTGGCAGCTTTTTTTCACATTTTCCTTCCAGCGCAGTATTATCCACTTACTTCTCATCACTATATTGTGCAGAGAGCCGAAGTGCACATACCGTGAGAGCGTGAGAAGACACCGGAGCACCCGTAGGACACCCACACCGACCCAGAGAGTATAATACATATATACTGTGAATGTATTTAGAGTCGTGTATAAACATATTGTGTATGTTCATATCGTGTATGGCACTGAAGACACAGCATTGAAACGTGGGAGGAAACCCACGCAGACACAGAGATCAATAACACATACAGTAGGTGCCGCCGATATTGTGTCCTCCTAGCGGCGAGATTGACACCCTATGAGCTCCGTCGCGAGAGCCAGCGCCGAGCTGTCTCGTCATCGGGAAAGGAAAAATGTTCCTTTCACGATGAGCGACACGCATTGCCGGTAGACGGAGATCCGACGTGGATTCCCGCCAATACCAGGCACTGCGTTTGGTATGAATCCTGAGCGGGAACTCCACGCCAATTTTTAAAGAAAAAAACGGCATGGTTTCCCCCTCCAGGAGCATACCAGGCCCTTGGGTCTGGTCTGGATTTGAAGGGGAAACCCTACGCCGAAAAAACGGCGTGGGGGTCCCCCTCGAGGTCCAAACCAGACCCTTATTCGAGCATGCAACCTGGCAGGCAGCAGGGGAAGAGGGGGGGGACGAGAGAGCGCCCCCCTCCCTCCTGAACCGTACCAGGCCGCATGCCGTCAACATGGGGGGTTTGGTGCTCTGGGGCAGGGGGGAGACCTGCGGCCCCCCCACCCCAGAGCACCCTGCCCCCATGTTGATGAGGACAGGGCCTCTTCCCGACAACCCTGGCCGTTGGTTGTCGGGGTCTGCGGGCGGGGCGGCTTATCGGAATCCGGGAGCCCCCTTTAATAAAGGGGCCCCCCCCACCCTATGTGAATGAGTATGGGGTACATCGTACCCCTACCCATTCACCTGGTGGAAAAAAATTGCAATAAAAAAAACACACAGCTTTTTAAAGTATTTTATTGCACAGCTACGGGGGTCTTCTTCCGACTTCGGGGGTCTCCGGTGTCGTCGCCGCGCTCTCCGGTTCTTTCTTCTGCCGGGCCACCGCTATCTTCTTCCAACTCTTTTGCTAGCGGAGGCCCGGTCTTCTCCGTCGCCTTCTCCCCCCTTCTCCTCTCCGGTTCTTTCTTTCTTTCTTCCGCCGGGCCTCCACTAACTTCTTTTAGCTCTTTTGCTAGCGGAGGCCCGGTCTTTCCCGTCGTCTCGTCCGGCTCTCCGTTGTCCTTCTGCCGGCCCCTCCACTAACTTCTTGCAGCTCTTTTGCTAGTGGAGGGGCCGGTCTTCCCGTCATCGCCGTCTTCTTCCCTCTTCTCCTCCTCGATGTTGACTCTTGCAGTAATGCTAAATCTTCGGTACGCAGAGATTAATATAGGCTTCTCATGACGTCACAGTCACATGCTCCGGGTGGCCCCGGAGCATGTGACTGTGACGTCATGGGAACATGTGACTGTGACGTCATGAGAAGCCTATATTAATCTCTGCGGACCGAAGATTTAGCATTACTGCGAGAGGAAGCGACGAGTCAACATCGAGGAGGAGAAGAGGGAAGAAGACGCCGACGGCGACGACGGGAAGACCGTCCCCTCCACTAGCAAAAGAGCTGCAAGAAGTTAGTGGAGGGGCCGGCAGAAGGACAACGGAGAGCCGGACGAGACAATGGGGAAGACCGGGCCTCCGCTAGCAAAAGAGCTAAAAGAAGTTAGCGGAGGCCCGGCGGAAGAAAGAACCGGAGGGGAGAAGAGGGGAGAAGGCGACGGAGAAGACCGGCCCCGCTAGCAAAAGAGTTGGAAGAAGATAGCGGTGGCCCGGCAGAAGAAAGAACCGGAGAGCGCGGCGACGACACCGGAGACCCCCGAAGTCGGAAGAAGACCCCTGGAGCTGTGCAATAAAATACTTTAAAAAGCTGTGTGGTTTTTTTATTGCAATTTTTTTCCACCAGGTGAATGGGTAGGGGTACGATGTACCCCATACTCATTCACATAGGGTGGGGGGGGCCCCTTTATTAAAGGGGGCTCCCGGATTCCGATAAGCCCCCCGCCCGCAGACCCCGACAACCAACGGCCAGGGATGTTGGGAAGAGGCCCTGTCCTCATCAACATGGGGGCAGGGTGCTCTGGGGTGGGGGCCGCAGGTCGCCCCCCTGCCCCAGAGCACCAAACCCCCCATGTTGAGGGCATGCGGCCTGGTACGGTTCAGGAGGGAGGGGGCGCTCTCTCGTCCCCCCCTCCTCCCCTGCGGCCTGCCAGGTTGCGTGCTCGGATAAGGGTCTGGTTTGGACCTCGAGGGGGACCCCCACGCCGTTTTTTCGGCGTAGGGTTTCCCCTTCAAATCCAGACCAGACCCAAGGGCCTGGTATGCTCCTGGAGGGGGAACCCATGCCGTTTTTAAAAAAAAAATTGGCGTGGAGTTCCCGCTCAGGATTCATACCAAACGCAGTGCCTGGTATTGGCGGGAATCCACGTCGGATCCCGTTCAATACAGTGTCGCGTCTCCCTCTCGCTATTGCAGCGAGTGCGGGATGTCGGCACCCTGTTGCCGAGATCTCGGCACCTACTGTACATACACTGTGAATGTATCCAGTGTAGAGTTATAAGATAAGTTTTAATTATGGCGCCGAGGCGCATAATCTTCTCTGTAATCATTCCAACCTGCTTAAATGTGCTGCCGAAGCAGCATGCAGGTAAAAGGTAACCTCTGACACCGCAGACCGTGGTCCTGTCAGAGCTCAGAGCGTTCCCCAGGAAATGGCAGGAAACCACAGGTGCAGAGACCTTGTTGTTGCCTCAGAGACATCACACAGAAGGCTCACAGGGACTATAGAAATAAATGAATAAAGTGCCCCCCCACCATGCTGCACTGACCCGGGGGGGGCACTGTGTACCACTGTATCATCCATGCTGCTCTCAACGCAGCGTGTGAGGAAACAGTGAGGAAGCTGTGTAAAAGAAAAGCTTGAAAAGAACCAAAAAGGAGAAAGTGTCCGTCTGAGGTACCACAGCCACAGCATCCAGCTTGAGAGTGTCCCTCACAGCATCAATGAGTTCACTTACAAGCGCCCTGTCATTTACTGACTCAGAACTGGGGTCTTCCTCACAAGGAATGTCCTGTTCAAAAACATCAAAATATTCAGAGCTAGGGTCCTGAGCAGCAGCGGCTAGGCCCATATCTGAATCAGAGCACTCCCCATGTGTGAGATTGTGTGGGGAGAGGGCTCTTTATAGCTCCCTTACTCGCACACCGCTTCCATCCTGACAAGAAATTTTTTCCAGTACTGCCAACAACTGGTCCATAGGGACCGCAGGTGCTGGAGCACTGCCAGTTGCCTCTGACAAGAGTGGGGAAGCAGGTGAACCAGACTCAATATTTGCCACCCTCTGAGACCTTATACACTATAAAGTGAATAATACAGTCCACCCACTGGCTGTGCTTAGGCTGAGGAGGGGATACCCAGAGGACTCACCAATCCGCTCAGCTCTGCTGTATGTCACCACGCTGCCAGCGCGAGTGAAGTCTGAGGAGAGTGTGAGGAGATTTGCGCCGCAGCAGCGGCGATAGAGGCCAAAACCGAAAGTGAAAGCGCCGCAGCTTCAAGAAAATGGCCGCCGGCCGCGTGTAAGCAGCACCATTGATCCGTGGCAAGATGGCCGCCGAGCGCAGCATAAACAGTAAAAGCCATGCCAGCTAGTGGCTTCTCCAAACACTCACACCTCACAGCCCCAGCACACAGACATGAGCGCCCCCCACCAGGCCAGAGTGGCCCCCAAGTACCCCCACACAGCACAGCGCCAGTACAGGGTGCAGAGAGCAGCATAACCGGGGGGAGACAGGGAGAAACCCCCCAGACAGAGAAACACAGCCAGCATGTACTCACCTGAAGCAGGAGAGACTACTTACCCGTCCCATAGGGACCCACTGGCTTGTTTCAGACAGACCCATCACAGAGTAGTACTGAGTAGCTGTCGGCCCAGTCCACCGCAAAAGATACAGCAGGTACTGTTCAATCTTGTGAGGACCGCGGGAGCATAAAAGCCACCCGGCCTCCCCTGGAGTCATGGGGCATGTCGTGAACTGAGTCTCACGCACACAAGGCGAGGATCAGCACACTCGATGGTCGGACAGGGAAGACTACGAGGATACCAGTGTACCCAACCTGTTGCCCAGCTGACAGTTGATTGAAGGCCTCAAAAATAAAATAATAAAATTCCCAAAGGAATAAAAATAGAATCTTCCAGGAGACTGGCTCCTGAGAGAACCACGTCTTCTTCTGCTAGGCAGAAAAAAACTGAGGCTGCTATCTGCAGGTAGGAGGGTTATGTCTGGAGAGACCGCCCCCCCTGGGCGGGGCTGTTCAGCTCTGTTTTTTTCTAGAATGTATGTTTCTAACATTCTGCCTAGATCTTCTCCTGCGAGCAGGGACATATACCCACGTGTTTCAGTATTAGAGCTGTGTCAGTCCATGGACGATAAGAGAAATCAGTGTTTCCCTATGAGAGGCGTCTTAACTGGTCCGACACAAGTCGGGCCCCTTTGAAAATGCTCCCTGTACTACTTTGGTCCGACTTTGATCCTACTTCAGCCCCTTGAATATCATTGAAGTCGGATCAAAGTAGGATCCTTGTCCTTACCATCCGACTTTTGACATCCGACATGGTGATTACAGCAGCAGGAAAAGGAATTTATCTCACACTGGGTTTGTTTTGATTGGTCAAATGACAAGTCAGACTACCACAAAGTTGAATCAAAGTAGTATCCTGTTCATTCAAGTTGGATGGATGTAGGACTGATGTCGCAGAGCAAAGTAGGATGAAAGTCGTATGACTGTCGTGTGCTATCAGTGTGAACCCAGCCTCAGGCCAGGTTCACACTGCTGCGACAAACGCTCAGACATTGGGAGCTCATGTCGCATGACATGTGAAAATCAATGTTTCCCTATGGGAGCCATCTTAACTGGTCCGACACAAGTCGGTCCGACTTTGAAAATGCTCCCTGCACTACTTTGGTCCGACTTTGATCCTAATTCAGGCCATTGACTATCATTGAAGTCGTATCAAAGTCGAAACGCCGTCTTGCATGATCCGACTTTGGCATGCGACTTGTGCTCTGCTGATCTTGAGGGGGAACTCCACGCCAAATTTTTAATAAAAAACCGGCATGGGTTCCCCCTCCAAGAGCATACCAGGCCCTTAGGTCTGGTATGGATTTTAAGGGGAACTCCTACGCTGTAAAAACGGCATGGGGGTTCCCCCAAAAGCCATACCAGACCCTTATCTGAGCACGCAGCACGGACGGTCAGGAAACGGGGTGGGGACGAGCAAGCGCCCCCTCCTGAACCGTACCAGGCCGCATGCCCTCAACATGGGGAGGTGGGTGCTTTGGGGCAGGGGGCACCCTGCGGCCCCCCACCCCAAAGCACCCTGTCCCCATGTTGAGGACAAGGGCCTCTTCCCGACAACCCTGGCTGTTTGTCGGGGTCTGCGGGTGAGGGGCTTATCGGAATCCGGGAGCCCCCTTTAAAAAGGGGGCCCCCAGATCCCGACCCCAACCCTATGTGAATGAGTATGGGGTACATTGTGCCCCTACCCATTCCCCTGGGGGGAAAAAAAAACACACTAGAGAGGATTTTAAAGTCATTAGGCAGCTCTGGGGGTCTTCTTCCGACTCTCTGGTGCCTTCTCCCTTCTGCCGGGCACCTCCGCTATCTTCTGCCAGCAGGGGCCCTGTCTTCCCCCTCGTCTTCTTCCCTCTTCTCTTGTCCCGATGTTGACACGCCACTCTCTCGTGCTGTAATGCTGTGTGCGCGGCGCGCAACGACTTATATAGGCGTGGGGCGTGGTCACCCGGTGACCCCGCCCCCTTTTGACATCACAGCTCCGGGGCATTATGGGACTGTGACGTAAAAAGGGGGCGGGGTCACCGGATGACATCACCCGGTGACCACACCCCATGCCTATACAAGTCGTTGCGCGCCGTGCACACGGCATTACAGCGCGAGAGAGCGTCATGTCAACATCGGGACAAGCCCCCGCTAGCAAAAGAGCTGGCAGAATATAGCAGAGGTGCCCGGCAGAAGGCAGAAAGGCAGAAAGGCAGAAAGCACCGGAGAGCGCGGAGAAGGCACCGGAGAGTGGGAAAAGAGGCCGGAGAGTCAAAAGAGACCACCGAAGTCGGAAGAAGACCCCCGGAGCTGCCTAATAAATGACTTTAAAAACCTGTCTAGTGTGTTTTTTTTCCTTAATTTTTTTCCCCCAGGTGAATGGGTAGGGGTACGATGTACCCCATACACATTTACATAGGGTGGGGGGCCGGGATCTGGGGGCCCCCTTATTAAAGGGGGCTCCCAAATTCCGATAAGCCCCCCCGCCCGCAGACCCCGACAACCAACGGCCAGGGTTGTCGGGAAGAGGCCCTTGTCCTCAACATGGAGACAGGGTGCTTTGGGGTGGGGGGGCCGCAGGGCGCCCCCTACCTCAAAGCACCCACCCCCCAATATTGAGGGCATGCGCTCGCTCGTCCCCACCCCCTTTCCTGACCGGCCAGGCTGCGTGCTCGGATAAGGGTCTGGTATGGATATTGGGGGGACCCCCACGCCGTTTTTTCGGCGTAGGGGTTCCCCTTTATATCCATACCAGACCGAAGGGCCTGGTATGCTCCTGAAGGGGGAACCCATGCCGGTTTTTTATTTAAAATTTGGCGTGGAGTTCCCCCTCAAGATTCATACCAAACAGTGCCTGGTATTGGCGGGGTTCCAAGTCGGATCCCCGTTCATTGAAAGTCGGACGTATGTCAGATTCAAGTCGCAGGGCAAAGTTGGATCCAAAGTAGGACGACAGTCGTGTCCAGGGCCGCCATCAGGAATTTTGGGGCCCCTTACACAGCTTCAGGCATGGGCCCCCTGGAGACGAGGAGAACCGATGGGGGGGGGGCTGCTGCCACCGCAAATTGAGAAGCAGGGGGGGGTGCCACGAATTGAGAAGCAGGGGGTCCGGGTACTGACGAGCACAAAAAAAACAGAACAAAAAAAGGGGGGTTGCCATCCAGGGCCCTGGGGACCTCCGGGCCTCTGGGCCCCTTACAAAAAAATAAATAAAAATAAATTAAATTAAATAAATAAAAAAACAAATTAAATAAAAAAAATTATAATAAAAAAAATTATAATTTTTTTTAAAAAAAAGGGGGGTTGACATTTGGGGCCTTGGGGAACTCCGGGCCCCTTACAAAAAAAAATTGGAAAAAAAGGGGGGGGGGCTATCCCGGCCCCTTACAGGTGTACTGTCTGTACCCCCCTGATGGCAGCCCTGGTCGTGTCGCACCAGTGTGAACCCGGCCTCAAAGTCCAACCGACTTGTGTCGGACCAGTTAAGACGGCTCCCATAGGGAAACATTGATTTTCACACGTCATGCGACATGAGCTCCCAATGTCGGAACATTTGTCGTACCAGTGTGAACCCGGCCTGAAGGAAAGAAAGAAAAAAAAAAGTGACAGAAAAAGGTGTTTAACTACTTGCGGACCGGCAACTGTCATTGTACGTCAGCTGTTTGTAGTGGAACTGTTTTTTTTTTTTTTAAAAAAGGACAGTGTAAAAATTAAAAGTAAAATAAGAAAAAAAAAATTGTAAAGCGCCCCATCCCGCAGAAGCAAACGCAATCTTAAGTCGCGCCCGCATATTAAAACTGTCTTTAAACCACACGTGAGGTATCACCGCGTTCGTTAGAGCGAGAGCAATAATTCTAGCACTAGCACCTCCTCTAACTCAAAACTGGTAACCTGTAGAAACTTTTAAACGTCGCCTATGGAGATTAAGGGTCAAAGTTTGTCGCTATTGCACCAACGGGCGCAATTTTGAATCATGACATGTTCAATTTACTCTGCGTAACATTATCCTTTACAATATTTAAAAAAAATTGGGCTAACTTTACTGTTTTATTTTTGAATTAAAAAAAGTGTATTTTTTCCCAAACAATTGTGCTTGTAAGACCGCTGCGCAAATACGGTGTAACAAAGTATTGCCCACGACCGCCATTTTATTCTCTAGGGTGTATGATTTTTTTTTATGTTTGGGTGTTCTAAGTAATTTTCTAGCAAAAAAAAAAGATTTTAACTTGTAAAACACCAAGTCTAAAAAATAGGCCCGGTCCTTAACCACTTGCCGACTGCCTCACGACGATATACGTACCTGTACGTTACCGCCTCCCTGCGGTGCCCGAGGGGGTCAAGTTCGGTTCAGAAGCGATCTGTCCCGAGGGAAAGGCCAATGATTCATGGCCTGCCCCTCCTGATCGTTCCTGACGAATTAAATGCTTCCCCTGCCTGTTTAAGTGTAAACACAGGCAGGGGAAGTGATGTCATCTCTCCTCGTGCTGTCTTTTCGTTCCAGTGAGAGGAGAGAAGACATCTCAGAGTAAGTGCACCAACACTACACTAACACCAGTACACATAGGTACACTTTTCACCACCCGAGTTAATCCCTGCACCCCCTGTCACAGTGTCACCAATAGCAATTTTTATTTTTTTGTACTTATCACTGCACTGGTGTCATTTGTGACTGTAATAAAAATGTTAAGGCAATTAGTGGTAGGCCCCCGTTAGGTCTAGGGTACCCCCCTAACAAAGGTTTAACCCCCTGATGGCCCCCCAGTTAACCCTTTCAACTCCTGTCGCCAGTGTCACTAATAGATCTTTTTTCTGATCGCCGTATTAGAAAGCCAACGCTAGTTTGCCAGTTAGTTGATTAGGTTCACCGTCAGGTTTTTTACAGCGTCAGGTACCCCCATATACTACCTAATAAAGGTTTTAACCTCCTGATTGCCCCCTAGTTAACCCTTTCACCCCCTGTCACCAGTGATCACCGTATTCGTGTTACGGGTGACGCTGGTTAGTTTGTTTTTATAACATCAGGGCACCCACCGTTTATTACCCAATAAAGGTTTAACCCCCTGATCGCCCAGCGGGTGATATCAGTTAGGTGTTAGGGTCAGTGTTGCCCCAGGCAGCGTCAGATTAGTGCCAGTAGCGCTAACACCCATGCACGCACCATACACCTCCCTTAGTAGTATAGTATCTGAACGGATCAATATCTGATCAGATCTATAATAGCGTCCCCAGCAGTTTAGGGTTCCCAAAAAAGGGTTAGCGGGATCAGCCTAGATACCTGCTAGCAGCTGCGTTTTTCCCCTCCGCCCAGCCCACCCAAGTGCAGTATCACTGTCACTTACTAAACACATAACTGCAGCGTTTGCAGAGTCAGGCTTGATCCCTACGAACGCTAACAGGTTTTTTTGGCAGCATTTGAATCAGTCGCTGACAGTCGGGAGCTTTTTTTCCTGTGAGTCTCACTAGTGTACCAGTAAGATTAGAGACCAAAATGTCAAATCGAAGGTACACTAGTGAAGAGGCCTACACGTTTCTGAGCATGACAGATAGTAAAGTGGAGGAAGTCACCCATCTGTCAGATTCAGGCTCAGAATACAATCCTATAGATAGCAGCAGCACCCTGACAGATAGCTCTGACGACGGAGTTGTGGTCCCTGCCAAGGTTAGGCGTACCCGACCCCGTTCATTTGCTGTTGTTGAGGTGAAAGAACCGCAGGGCTCTCACATGGAGCAGAGAGCCAGTACTAGTGCTGCTCATCCTTCTGAACTGGCAAGCACCAGCGGCCTAGTACACCTTGGTCATACATCCAGCACTGCAGTATCACAAGGTGACGTGGCGAGTCCCATAAGTGCAGTTCAAGCTGGTGATGTGGCTAGCACGAGTAGAGTCCCGCAGCCACCAAGAAGACAAAGACAGGCCCGTCGTGCCCATAGTGCCCTACCTGCAGAATTCGCCAATCCTAATTTGGAGCCCACCACTTCTGCAGCACCCATACTTCCCCCATTCACTGGCCAACCCGGAATTTAGGTGGAAACAGTTGATTTTTAGTCGCTGTTTTTCACAGAAGATCTCTATAGATGTATTGTGGACCAAGGCAATTTGTATGCTGGTCAATTCATCGCCGCTAAACCCCAGTTGTCCCTTGCTAGAAAATAGAAACCAATTACAGTTTCCGAATTTAAGACCTTTCTGGGCCTATCCCTCCTCATGGGCATAACTAAAAAGAGTGAAATTCGGTCATATTGGTCCACTGACCCAATTCACCATATGCCCCTGTTCTCTGCCTCCATGGCCAGGGCATGATACGAGCAGATCTTGCGGTTCATGCACTTCAATGATAATGAACTGTCGTCCTCGGGGTGACCCTGGATACGATCAGCTCTACAAAATACGGCCCCTCGTAAACCATTACAACTAACGTTTTGCAGACTTGTTTACTCCCGATCAAGTTGTCTGCATTGATGAGTCCCTGATTAAAGTTTTCTGGCCGCTTGTCTTTCAAACAGTATCTTTCCAGCAAGCGTGCCAGATATGGGGTCAAGATGTATTAGCTCTGTGACAGGGCAACAGGCTATACATGGAGTTTTATGGTTTACGAGGGAAGAGATAGTTACGTAGAGCCGGAGAACTGCCCAGACTAAATAGGGAGCGCTGCCAAGATTGTGTGGGACTTGGTGTCACACTTATTCGGAAAAAGGGATTTTTATAACAGCTTACCTGTAAAATCCTTTTCTTGGAGTACATCACGGGACACAGAGCGACTTAGTCATTACTAATGGGTTATATAGATTACCTTCAGGTGTTGGCACTGGCCAATTCCAAACCGGAAGTACCCTCCCCTATATAAGCCCCTCCCATCCGGGAGCACCTCAGTTTTGTAGCCAAGCAATAAGTGTCCCAAAAAGAGGGGTGGGAGCTCTGTGTCCCGTGATGTACTCCAAGAAAAGGATTTTACAGGTAAGCTGTTATAAAAATCCCTTTTTCTTTTTCGTACATCACGGGACACAGAGCGACTTAGTCATTACTAATGGGACGTCCCAAAGCAATGCCAAATGAGGGGAGGGATACACTATACATAAGCTGGGCGCCATCAGGCATGAGGATCTTTTGCGGCCTGCAACACACTGCGCCCAAAGGCGACATCCTCCTGATTTCTAACGTCTACCTGGTAGAATCTAGTAAACGTGTGTACTGAAGACCATGTTGCGGCCTTACAGACTTGAGCCAGGGAGGCCTGGTGATGCACTGCCCATGAAGTTCCAACTGCTCTTGTGGAGTGCGCCCTAACTTTGAACGGAGGCGGTCTCCTTCTCAAGCCATAAGCTTGTATTATGACCTGTCGAATCCACTTGGCTAAAGTAGATTTTGATGCTGCCTGACCCTTTCTGGGGTCTTCCGGCAGAACAAACAAAGTATCCGTTCTACGAATCTGAGCAGTGGCTTTTAGATAAGCTTTAACTGCTCTTACTACATCCAAAGAATGCAATAACTTTTCCTCTACCAAACTAGGTTTGGGGAAAAAGGAAGGAAGAACCACATCTTGGTTCAAATGAAACCTCAATACCACCTTAGGAAGAAAGGCTGGATGAGGACGAAATACTACTCTGTCCTTATGGACAACCAGATATGGCTCCTTACAGGACAAGGCGGCTAATTCCGATACTCTTTTAGCCGAACAAATGGCTACTAAGAAAATCAATTTCCTGGTGAAAAGAACCAAGGAAACGTGCCGCAATGGTTCAAATGGTTGTTTCTGTAGAACCGACAGAACCAGGTTTAAGTCCCATGGACATATGGGAATACTAACCGGAGGGCTAATACGCATCACTCCTTGTATGAAAGCTTTGACTAATGAATGCAAAGCCAAGGGCCTTTGAAAAAAATATTGACAAGGCCGTCTGACCCTTGATAGTACTCAAGGCAAGCTTCCTATGTACAGCCCACTGTAGGAAGTCCAGAATCCTACCTATTACGTACTTACGTGGATGCCATTTCCTGGCCTCACACCACGTGATGTACGCCTTCTAGATCCTATAATAGATCTGCCTGGATACCGGCTTCCTGGCATTGATCATGGTAGATACCACAGGATTAGAGAGCCCTCTCTTTTTTAGAATGTGGGCTTCAATAGCCAGGCCGTCAAACCTAGGGCTGGTAAGGAAGGGTAGTATATCGGTCCTTGCGAAAGCAGGTCCGGACGATGTGGGAGGGTCCAAGGACTTCCCACTGATATTTTTACAATCTCCGCGTACCATGCCCTTCGGGGCCACGCTGGAGCCACCAGAATCACTGGTTTCTTTTCTACCCTGATTCTGCGGATTAATCGCGGTGGGAATGCATATATCAGCTTGAACTGATCCCAAGGGAACACTAGGGCATCCGAACCGCAAGCTAGGGGATCCTTTGTGCGAGACACAAATCTGTCCACCTTTGCGTTGAATCTGGATGCTAGCAGATCTACATCCGGTGTTCCCCACCGCTGGCATATTGCCTGGAAAACCTCGGGGTGAAGAGACCATTCCCCGGGCATAATTGCTGGCGACTTAAAAAGTCCGCTCTCCAATTTTCCACTCCTGGGATGAAAACCGCGGATATGGCTGTGACATACCTTTCTGCCCATTCCAGGATGCAATTCGCTTCCCTCTGGGCTGCACGACTCCTGGTGCCACCCTGGTGATTGATATATGCCACTGCTGTGGCATTGTCTGATTGAATTCTGACAGGTGACCCTTGGAGTTTGGATGTCCATGCTACTAGGGCATACCGGGCTGCTCGTATCTCTAAGAGATTGGTGGGCAGGGCCTTCTCTGCTTCTGACCACTTGCCCTGGAGAGACCATTGCTCCAGTACTGCCCCCCCCAGCCTATGAGGCTGGCATCTGTAGTGACCACCTTCCAAGAAACCGGACTGAAGGGTTTCCCTCTTTCCAGATTCTGGTACCAACCACCAATGGAGGCTCTTGCGAACGGAAGGGGACAGGGACATTGGTAAGTCTAAAGCCTGAACTTTTTTGTTCCAGGCTGACAGTATGGCCCTCTGCAAGTTCCTTGAATGGAATTGACCGTAGGGTACCGCTTCGAATGAAGCCACCATTTTTCCCAGCAGCCTTATACACAGGCGTATGGATGGTTTTTCTTTTTTGTACCCACTAAGTGGGTCAAATCTTTCAAAGACGACACCTTCTCTGGAGGTAAGAAAATCTTTCTCTGATTTGAATCCAGTCTTAGCCCCCAAGTATTCCAGGCTTTTGACTGGTTTTAGGGCTGACTTGTCTCGGTTGATAATGCAACCGTGAGATTCCAGATACTTGATTGTCTTGTGAACGACCACTTCTAGTTTTTTTCACTGAGTGGTCTATCAGCAACAAGTCGTCTAGATATGCCATTATCGTTACACCTTGTGTTCCTAGTTTGGCCAATCGTAGGGCTGAAATTTTTGTGAACACTCGTGGTGCCGTGGCCAGACCGAAAGGTAAGGCTCTGAACTGAAAATGGCGCCCTTCTACTGCAAGGCGTAGAAATTTCTGGTGGGCCGGACAGATGGGAATATGCAAATAAGCATCCCTTATGTCGATCGAGGCTAACCATTCCTGCCCTTGTAGGGCGGTGGCCACCGATCGGATCGACTCCATCCGAAAAAGTCCTGATATGTAGGAACTTGTTTAGCCCTTTTATATTTAATATGGGCCTCATGTCCCCATTTGGTTTGGGGACTGTGACAAGGTTCGAGTAAAACCCGAACCCGTTTTCTTCCAAGGGAACCTTCATGATTACCCTTGGGGCAATAGTTGCTCTAGTGCCAGAAGGAGGGATCCACTCTTCTGGGGATCGCTTGGCACGTTTGACCTTATAAAATGGGCAGGAGGAATGTCTTTTAACTCCAGCCTGTATCCCAGACTTACTGTGGAGATCACCCATCTCTGATGGTGTCCCGCCAGGTCTCTGTGAACAACTGAAGTCCTCCCCTCACCCGATTGAGTGGGGGCAACCCTTCATGACTTAGGGGGAGGTTTTGTACCTCTCTTGACCCAGGGTTTCTTGTTACCCTGTGATTGTCCCTGATTTCTGCCCCCTGGATTTGACCGCGGAGGCCGTCAGAACTGTTTCACAGCCGATGTGCCAGGGACTGGAGAAGTAGGCCTCCTAAAAGAAGGACTTCTACCCTTGTTCTTAACCGATAAGAGTGAACTTTTACCGGCAGAAATTTTCTGGATATATTTGTCCAGATCTTCTCCAAATAAGCGTTCTCCATGAAATGGGAAGCTAACCAGCAGTTTTTTACAGGGAGCTTCAGCAGACCAGTTTTTGAGCCACAGAAGCCTACGCATATGTACTATAGACAGCGTAAAGCGGGAGGCCTGTTGGATTGTATCCTTTATGGCGTCCACCGCAAAACACAAGGCTCTAGGCAGGTCAGCTAGGGCAAGAGCCTGCTGATCTGGTAAGTCCCTTAAGACTTGTTTCAACTGATCTTTTACTGCTTGGCAGACTCCAATCGCTGCTACCGCAGGTTGTGTCACCATGCTTGCTGTAGAGAAAGCAGATTTTAGTAAAGACTCCAATTTTTTATCTATTGGGTCTTTGAACATTGGAACATTATCTACTGGACATGTCAGTGATTTGTTCACAGAAGAGATGGCTGCGTCCACTGTAGGGACCCTCCATTTTTTTATGAACTTATCCTCCATGGGATAGATCACCGGAAATCTCTTGGGGGGAGCAAATATTTTATCAGGATGCTCCCAATCCTGGTAAATAAGCCCTTCTAATAAAGGGTGGATTGGGAAGGAACAGACAGCCTGGGGAGCTTTTAGCGACCCCAGCGAGGAAACCGTAGTGGATGGTGGTTCCGCCAGAGGCATTTTAAATGCTGATCGGACCATGTTAGTCAGAGACTGAACCCATAATCTTTCAGCCTGAGATGCTGAGAAAGGTTCTTCCACTGTTGATTCCTCCATAACTGAATCAACCTCATCCTGATCCCCTTCAGGTAGGTCGATCTCTGTGTGGGGCTGTTCCTCCACTAACAGGCACTCTGAAGGAGGAGACGGAGATCGGACGCGCTTTTCCTGTGACAGGGAAGCAGCGATCAATGCTGTTAATCTCTCTTCCAATCCTCCCAGAGTTGAGGATAAAACCTCCTCTGTTATATATACAGGAGCAGGTGGACTGGGGACAACCGCAGCACCAGGCACTCCTGCGGGGTTTCTACGGCTACTGACCTCTGAATTCTCAGGGGAGATTGGTGCAGTACAAGCATGCCCAATATCCTCAGAGCTCGATGGAGACCCCTTTGGCTTCCTGGAAGACCTATTTCCGGAGCGTCTGGACGACATATCCTTTAAGCACAAAGCTGAGGTATTCCCGTCGTCATACACCAATTTTTGCTGGTAATAGTCTAACACAGTTGCTGCTATATACCAGCTGGTGTCCACTAAAGTGCCTTTCTATGGGGATGCCTGCATCAACCGCCTCTGTGTGCCACTGTTTGTTGCTAGCTCTGTTTGCATCCAGCTGACACTTGTACTGTGTCTTTTATCCATGCTGGGACGCCTGCACATGCGCAGAAGCGCCGCGCATCGAGCGTCATCCACCCGACCCGCCCCTTTTTTTTCATAGGAGGCGCGTGCACGCGCCCGCGCGCCATTGGCGCCCTTTTCGAAATCAAACAGGGACTAGGAGCCAGGGCCCTTTTTGCTGGAGGGCCTGTGCGGTGGATGAGCGCAGCAACAGGGCAGAGGAAGTGGATTCCCACAGAGAAACTTACCAACTGCCTGGATCTTTTGACTTGAGAAAACCAAAGATCCACATGACAAGAAAAATGGACTACAGCGGCCTCTAGTGGTTTAACACAGGTACCGCGGTCCCCCTTTTTTTTTTTTTTTTCTTATTAAAATTTTACATTTTCAGTAGTTACAGGCATACACAGATATTAGCGGGAATACCGTTAGGTAACAGACAGAAAGACAAATTAGGCTTGGGGGTCCCCCAATAGAACCTAGTTCCTGGGGGCCCCCACTTACCTGATCCCCGCCGCAGGACTTTGTTTGGTCCACAGAAGTCCAAACTTCACCTATCACGGCAGGCATTGTAATTAAACCTTCAGGGACCGGGTTCCCAAGGATTCCACTCCCCTGGACCTGTATAGCACCCTGCACAGACAACATCTTGGTCGTGGGTATGACCAGAGCTCTGGATCCCAGGGTCCAGCCCTCCTAAGAGAGGCATTACAGGCAAAACCTTGCTCTTCTGCTGCAAGGCCCGGGTACCGACCGTTTAGCTATGAAGCTTTTTTGGTGGGATCCGGAACAGCTTACTAAGGCCCAAAAGAACCTGTACGCAAGCCCAGTGAAAACACATGTTACTCTTTGGCCAACACCTTAGACACTGGCAAAAAACTGAGGTGCTCCCGGATGGGAGGGGCTTATATAGGGGAGGGTACTTCCGGTTTGGAATTGGCCAGTGCCAACACCTGAAGGTAATCTATATAACCCATTAGTAATGACTAAGTCGCTCTGTGTCCCGTGATGTACGAAAAAGAAAGGGGTACCACTTGTATGTGGACAATTATTACACGAGCGTGCCACTTGTTTGATCATCAAATTGGCGCATGTGGCACCGTGCGATCGAATCGCCGGGGCTTACCCCAGCGGCTTGTAGATTCCCATCTTAGACTGGGGGAGAGAGCCTGCTAGAAGTGTAATAATTTACTTGCTGTGAAGTGGAGGGATAATAAGAATGTTTTCGTTCTGTCCTCCCTTCACGCAGACACGACGGTCCAAATTCTTACGGCGACTGGTGTTGTGGAGAAACCCCTCTGTGTCCACATATATAACCTTAATATGGGAGGGGTGGACCTCAACGGCCAGTTGTTGGTGCCATAGCTAGTTGCCCGTAAGGCTAGACGCTGGTACAAAAAAGTGTCTGTATACTTATTTCAATTGGCTTTGCTGAATGCTTATGTGCTATACAAAGCTTCAGGACAGACTGGATCCTTCCTTAAATTCCAGGAAGAGATCGTCACAGCCCTTCTGTTTACAGACTGTGCTGCACCCCACCTTCCCAACGCAAATGCAGTAAGCCGGCTGCATGAGAGGCATTTTCCGTAATTCCTCCCTGGTACCCCTACCCAACAATGGCGTCCCTAGGGGGGTGGCCAGAGGGGGTGACTGCAAGCTGAGCGTCAGTCTATGACACTCTTTCAAAACCCAGCGAGTCCAGCCAACCCCCCCTCACTCTCCTCACATATGAGCAGGGAGGAATACAGCTCCTCCTCCTCCTTTCAGTCCCGCCCACACTATCCCAGCGTGCTGTATCTGAAGAGAGTGGATGTGTGGGCGGGAAATATGAAAATCAGCAGCATTCCTGGCTGTGTGTGAATGATGCCTGAGATTCTAGCCTGGACCGTGGGTAAGTGTGTGCACTGCAGACTGCAGTACACTGTAATCACTGGACTGCATTATCTCCGTCCCTTCTCTCCCCCATCGGCCCCCCCCCCTCTCCTGTTCTTTCAAGACATTCACAATTTACTTTCACTTTCAGTTAGGCAGGTAATAGACGGTGCAAAATTTCTTTCCTGCATCCACAGATTGCAGGAAAGAAACTTGCATAATTCCCCCATCAACACAGACAGTGGTGACAGGGGAATATCCCTCCTGCCCAGCAATTGTATTCTCCCGACAAAAAGTGATTATCACTAGTGGCTATAGCAACCACTAGTGATAATCATAAGAGAATCTGCTCATTAATGGTTCAAATCTCAGCCAGTTCCTGCTGAACCAGCTGAGATTTAAACTGTCTATGACTGGTCTTAGCTCTTAGGCAGCCCATACATTGACCACTTTTTTTCATTCAACTATTAGGTTGAATGAAAAAAAAAAAATTATCCAATTCCCCCATCTACAAATTATAGGTGGATGGGGGAATCCTCCCAGTGTGGACCAGTGCTGGAGCAACCAGAGTTGCTGTGGGATTTCAAACACACCCAAGCCCATCTCTATTGGTTGTAGACAGTTGAGCTCCCTGCAGGTTGCTTAGCAGCAGTGGAGCCTTCTCTGACATGCTGATCGTGATGCAATCCAGGTGATGCTCCTAGTCAAATCCTAGTGTTAAATATCAGTGATTTTATTGATTAAAGCCCACACTTTACAGGCATAGAGCCCACATGGCTGCTGAACATACGGTTGATTATATATATGTGGTTGTACTCTTGATGCTAATAAATACTTTGTTTATTAGATCTGACTATTAGGGCTGCACAGCCAAGTGTTATTCGGCAGGTACTTTGAATGAACCATTCCATAAGGTTCCCCTTGTTCCGCCCTTGTTGCTTGCTCTTGTGAGCCCTGACGCTGCCGCCGCTGTCCCTCTGGTCCCTCCATCTCCAGCCATTAGTGTGGTCACTGTGCCACAAGGAGAGCATCTGTTTACAAGGGTTAATTATCTTACCTGGTGACAAGTAAATGCGAACCTAGCATTGTCCCAGGCTCAACAGATAATAAGAAATAATTTTTGGTCTGTCCCTGCCCGTACCCGCAACACCATCCATTCGTGCTAACACCGTGCACTGCCTATGTTTATTCTCACGGAATATAAGATCTAAACACATCAGCAAGCTCGACCCAAATCCCTATCATAACAGGACTATTGTGCCTTTATGCTTTTCCGAAACGTGTAGGATTGGTCGTATGTATTAGTCATCTCTGATTTGTATCAGTCTATTCTTACAATACGCCCTGGAGCAGCTGTTTGGTCCTATTTTGTTATTCTGTGACTGTTTTTAGCACTCATTTCTAATTAAATTAAATATACTTTTTACTACTCCTATTGTGGTGTTCTGTATTCATCCTCCCACCCATATTATCCCTTGGGGCCCCCATTCTCTTTTGATTAGATCTGACTGGGAGCATCACCAGGATCACATCCCGATCAGCATGTCAACAGAGAAGGTTATGCAGCATTACTGCTGCTAGGTGACCAGCTGGGGGCTCGGCTCTCTATAACCAATAGCCTTCCCCTGCATGCACCCATAATGTCACCAGCACTAGGTCCTAATAGACTGCTGCCACTGCCAAGGAGACAGATGCCAGACCAGTGCTGTCAATAGCAGGGACAGGACAGCTGGGGAACCCCACAGTGGCAGAACACCAGGGCCCGGTGGCAAGACAACCTTTGCAACCCTGATGGTTCTCCCACTGCTTTGGACCCTTATATTTTATTGGTGTGCTGCTGACATATATCTCATTTTCTGCCACCCTGGGGGGGCCCCAGTATAGTAGGAAGGGAGCTCACTGCAGAACATGTGAAAGGGCCTGTTGTGGGATCGTAGTAAAAGGGCCCCAGGAGAATATATATATATATATATATATATATATATATATATATATATATATATATATATATATATATATATATATATACACACACACACACAGTGTCAGGGTCACCTGTGGCCAGGTGACAGATGCACACCGTAGGGGGACAGGAGTGCACCGCGAGGTAGTGAACCCTATGGCTGGCTTCTGTGGGTAGGAAACTGGGTGGTTGTGGAAAGCGGGACCAGAGGAGCACAACCGGGATCCCAACGGAAGCGAGAGCCAAGATTCCCCAGGGCGCGGAGTCTAAGACCCAGCTGGTCTTCTCCAGGGCCTCTAGTGGTGAGGATGTTACGCTGCAGGCTGGGACCAGGTCGCGGCCCCTGGAGTTTCCTAGCTCACGCCCCGTAGGATAAGGGGAAGCAGCGGCACACGATAGAGAGAACCGAATAACAAGCCGAAGGTCAGGGGCCACAAGCAGACAAGGATAACGAAGAACGAGCCGAAGGTCAAGGGTCACGAGCAGACAGGGATGGTCGGGGACAAGCCAATAACGTAACAGAGAGACAGACGTAGCACACGGCAGGCAGGAACCCAAACACACAATGCCTAACAAACACGTTGATCAGCAAAGCAGGCTTGCAGTGCACAGGTTAATATAGTGTTCAGTGATAGGGCCTGGGGTGGAGTCAGGCTGGGAGGAGATTATAAAGGAAGCCAGGTGAAGGAGGTCTGGTCTCTAGATGAACACATGAGGAGGAAGGTAAGATGGCAGACAGACATTAATGCATATCCATGACACACAGTGCCTTGCGAAAGTATTCGGCCCCCTTGAACTTTTCATCCTTTTGCCACATTTCAGGCTTCAAACATAAAGATATAAAATTTTAATTTTTTGTGAAGAATCACCAACAAGTGGGACACAATTGTGAAGTGGAATGAAATCTATTGGATATTTTAAACTTTTTTAGCAAATAAAAAACTGAAAAGTGGTGCGTGAAAAATTATTCGGCCCCTTTACTTTCAGTGCAGCAAACTCACTCCAGAAGTTCAGCGACGATCTCTTAATGATCCAATGTTGTCCTAAATGACTCATGGTGATAAATAGAATCCACCTGTGTGTAATCAAGTCTCTGTATAAATGCACCTGCTCTGTGATAGTCTCAGGGTTCTGTTGAAAGCGCAGAGAGCGTCATGAAGACCAAGGAACACACCAGGCAGGTCCGTAATACTGTTGTGGAGAAGTTTAAAGCCGGATTTGGATACAAAAAGATTTCCCAAGCTTTAAACATCCCAAGGAGCACTGTGCAAGCGATCATTTTGAAATGGAAGGAGTATCAGACCACTGCAAATCTACCAAGACCTGGCTGTCCCTCTAAACTTTCAGCTCAGACAAGGAGAAGACTGATCAGAGATGCAGCCAAGAGGCCCATGATCACTCTGGATGAACTGCAGAGAACTACAGCTGAGGTGGGAGAGTCTGTCCATAGGACAACAATCAGTCGTACACTGCACAAATCTGGCCTTTATGGAAGAGTGGCAAGAAGAAAGCCATTTCTCAAAGATATCCATAAAAAGTCTCGTCTAAAGTTTGCCACAAGCCACCTGGGAGACACACCAAACATGTGGAAGAAGGTGCTCTGGTCCGATGAAACCAAAATCGAACTTTTTGGCCACAATGCAAAACGATATGTTTGGCGTAAAAGCAACACAGCTCATCACCCTCAACACACCATCCCCACTGTCAAACCTGGTGGTGGCAGAATCATGGTTTGGGCCTGCTTTTCTTCAGCAGGTTCAGGGAAGATGGTTAAAATTGAGGGGAAGATGGATGCAGCCAAATACAGGACCATTCTGGATGAAAACCTGTTGGAGTCTGCAAAAGACCTGAGACTGGGACGGAGATTTATCTTCCAACAAGACAATGATCCCAAACATACAGCAAAATCTACAAAGGAATGGTTCACAAATAAACGTATCCAGGTGTTAGAATGGCCAAGTCAAAGTCCAGACCTGAATCCAATCCAGAATCTGTGGAAAGAGTTGAAAACTGCTGTTCACAAACGCTCTCCATCCAACCTCACTGAGCTCGAGCTGTTTTGCAAGGAAGAATGGGCAAGAATTTCAGTCTCTCGATGTGCAAAACTGATAGAGACATACCCCAAGCGACTTGCAGCTGTAATCGCAGCAAAAGGTGGCTCTACAAAGTATTAACGCAAGGGGGCCGAATAATTTTGCACGCCCCACTTTTCATTTTTTTCTTCGTTAAAAAAGTTTAAAATATCCAATAGATTTCGTTCCACTTCACAATTGTGTCCCACTTGTTGGTGATTCTTCACAAAAAAATTTAATTTTATATCTTTATGTTTGATGCCTGAAATGTGGCAAAAGGACTGATTTATTGATCTTGACAGCAACAGCGTTTGCTCCCACGATACATAAAGCCTTGACTCCAGCGCTGTAGGAGGTAATTTCACAACCACAGTTAGAAAAAAAGAGCATATATACCGAAGCATGGGGGCAGGGGTGGAGGAGCGATTTGCTCCTAACATTAGGGGCGGATTGCCCCTATGCTTCGGCATATATATATTTTAGGCACAGATTGCGCTAAAAAATGTTTTATTCTTTACTATGTTTTTTGTAGGTACTTACTGTTATACTGTAATGTTACTTTGTTTTATTGTTAACCATCATTTGCTTAGCAGGCATGCCATTCAGCTGCAGCACTGATTTATCTATCATGACAGCAACAGCGTTTGCTCCCACGATACGTAAATCAGCGACTCCAGCGCTGTAGGAGGTGATTTCACCACCACAGTTTAAAACAAAATGGTGCATGTATGCCCATCATTAGAAGTGGGTGGATGAAGGGCGGTATTCTAATGGTAGGCATACCCACCAATCAATCTCTTTTTTTCATTAAGCCCACAGGCTGCATGAAAAAAAAAAAAAAAGAAGATTACAATATAAGCCCAACAAGGACCAGCAACGTACTGGTATGTTGCTGGAATTTAAATGGCTATACAAGAATGATGCCTGCGGGTTTAGGTATCATTCTTTTCAGCCAGCGGTCGGCTTTCATGTAAAAGCAATCCTAGCAGCTAATTAGCCTTTAGACTGCTTTTATAAGCAGTGGGAGGGAACGTTCCCCCCCTCCCACCGTCTTCCATGGTTTTCTCTGGCTCTCCTGTCCCAACAGGGAACCTGAGAATGCAGTTGGTGGTCCTGCCAGCTGACCATAGAGCTGATCAGAGACCAGAATGGCTCCAATCATCTCTATGGCCTAAGAAACCGGAAGCTACGAGCTTTTTATGACTTAGATTTCGCCGGATATAAACAGCGCCATTGGGAAAGCATTTTATCACACCAATCTTGGTGTGGTCAGATGCTTTAAGGGCAGAGGGTCGAATAGACCCTAATTTTTTCAAAAAAGAGAACCGGTCACTACCTATTGCTATCATATGGGACATTTACTTTCCCTGAGAGAACAATAAAAAATAAAAAAATGAAAGAAACCGTTTAAAAATAAAATAGCAAAATAAAAAATGTATTACAAAAAAGCACCCCTGTCCCCCCCTGCTCTCGCGCAAAGGCGAACACAAGCGTCGGTCTGGCGTCATATGTAAACAGCAATTGTACCATGCATGTGAGGTATCACAACGAAGGTCAGATCGAGGGCAGTAATTTTAGCAGTAGACCTCCTCTGTAAATCTAAAGTGGTAACCTGTAAAGGCTTTTAAAGCATGTTGTGTTTGGTATCCACGTACTCGGCCTAAGATCATCTTTTTTATATAATCAAATATTTGGGCAATATAGTGTGTTTCAGTGCATTAAAATAAATAAAAAAATTGTGGTCCCCCCCCCCAAAAAAAAAAATTTAAAAAATCGCTCCGCAAATACTGTGTGAAAAAAAATGCAACACCCACCATTTTAATCTGTAGTGCATTTGCTTTGAAAAAATATAGAATGTTTGGGGGTTCAAAGTAATTTTCTTGCAAAAAAAAAAAAAAAGTTTTTTCATGTAAACAAAAAAAGTGTCAGAAAGGGCTTTGTCTTCAAGTGGGTGATGTGCGACATAAGCTTCTAAATGTTGTGCATAAAATGCCAGGACAGTTCAAAACCCCTCCAAATGACGGCAAGTAGACACCCCAAGCTATTTGCTGAGAGGCATCTCGGGTCCATGGAATATTTTGACACAAGTTGCGGGAAAGAGACACATTTTTTTCTTTTTTTGCACAAAGTTGTAACTAAATGATATATTGCTAAAACATGCCATGGGCATATGTGGAATTACACCCCAAAATATATTCTGCTGCTTCTCCTGAGTACGGGGATACCACATGTGTGAGACTTTTTGGGAGCCTAGCCATGTACAGGACCCCAAAAACCAATCACCGCCTTCAGGCTTTCTAAGGGCGTAAAATGGCGATGTCACTTCTTCACTACCTATCACAGTTTCGGAGGCCATGAAATGTCAATATAGCACACAGCCCCCCCAAATGACCCAATTTTGGAAAGAAGACACTTCTTTGCCATTTGCTGAGAGGCATGTTGAGTCCATGGAATATTTAATATTTTGCCACAAGTTTCTGGAAATATTTTTTTTTTTTTTAAAGAAAGTTGTCACTAAATGATATATTGCTGAAACATGCCATGGGCATATGTAATATTACACTCCAAAATACATTCTGTTGCTTCTCCTGAGTACGGATATACCACATGTGAGACTTTTTGAGAGCCTGACCGCGTACAGGACCCCGAAAACCAAGCACCGCCTTCAGGCATTCTAAGGGTGTACATTTTTGATTTCACTCCTCACTGCCTATCACAGTTTCGGAGGCCATGGAATGTCCAGATAGCACAAAATCTCCCCAAATTACCCCATTTTGGAAAGTAGACAACCCAAGCTATTTTCTGAGAGGCATGTTGAGTATTTTGCAGATCCTGCTTTTTGTCACAAAGTTTTGAAAAGAGAAAAAAATATTTTTTTTCCTTTATTTTCAAAAACAATATGAGATCTGCAAAATACTTACTATGCCTCTTAGCAATTACCTTGGGGTGTCTACTTTCCAAAATGGGGTCATTTGTTTTGTTTTTTTGCCATCTCGACATTTCAGGGCCTCCGTAACTGTGATAGGTAGTGAGGAGTAAAATCACCATTTTACGCCCTTAGAAAGCCGTAGGGCAGTGCTTGGTTTTCCGGGTCCCGTACGCGACGTCGGGCTAGGTTTCCAAAAAGTCCCACACATGTGGTATCCCCGTACTCAGGAGAAGCAGCAGAATGGGGTGCTAATTCACATATATATGCCCATGGCATGTTTGAGCAATATATTTTTTAGTGACAACTTTGTGCAAATCAAAAAAAAAAATTCGGATTTTTTGTACTCACCGTAAAATTATTTTCTCGTTCGTCCATGGACAGACACAGCTCCTTAAATCTTGACAAAGTGGTATTGTTCCTGCTCATAGGAGAGGACTAGGCAGAACATGTTAGTTGTCTTAAAACATGTAACTTTAACAGTGTTGAACAGCCCCGCCCAGGGGGCAGTCCCTCCGTACATAACCCTCCTACCTGCAGCCAGCAGCCTCAGTTCGTAGTCAAGCAGTACAAACTAAAAAAAGGAGGGGTGGGTGCTGTGTCTGTCCATGGATGAACGAGAAAAGGACTTTACGGTGAGTACAAAAAATCCTATTTTCTCTTATCATCCATGGACGGACACAGCTCCTTAAACTTTGACAAAGTGGGACGTCCCAAAGCAGTGTCAGAAAAAAGGAAGGGAGGGAACAGCAATCAAAAGAAGACTTAACTTCACCCCAAACAGAGCTCCTCACGGAGGAGTTGCAACCTCAAACAGTAGCCTGCAAAAACTTGCGGCCCAGGAAGCATCCGAAGATGCACACACATCAACCTCGTAAAACGTTGGGAAAGTGTGAACAGACGACCAGGTCGTCGTCTCACACACCTTGGAGACAGAGGCTAGATGTCGGAAAACCCAGGAGCACCAAATGCCCTGGTTGAATGTGCCGTGACAGGAAAAGGGAGGCATCCGCCCCTAAAGGGCATATGCCTGGATGACAATCAGCCTGATCCACCTAGAAAGGTGGCCGATGAGACCGCCAGGCCCTTCTGTGGACCAGATACCGACACGAACAGTGATTCAAAACTCTGAAACGGAGCAGTAGCAGACGGGTGTACCAGGGTGCGTCCAAGGTATGTAGCGCAGCCTCCTGGGATGCAATGGCCGAGGACACAAGGATGGAAGCAAAATGTCCTCATTTAGATGAAAAGCCAAAACTACCTTAGGAAGGAATGAAGGTGGCGGGCGAAGCACCACTTATCCATACGGAGGACCAAGTAAGGCGACTTGCAAGACAAGGCCGCCAATTCAGAAACCATTCAGACCAAAGTAGTGACAACTAGAAAGGCAACATTCGTGAGAAAGAGTGGAATCTCTCTGATGTTCCTAAAGGGAGGTTTCTGAAGTACCGAGAGCACTAGAGTCAAGTCCACGGAGGAAGCGGTGGTCCATCGGGGGGAACCACTGTCGGACCCCCTGCACACACATACTTACCAGTGAGTGAACCACCCGAGGCCATTGGAAGAAGACCGCCAAGGCTGAAATCTTCCCCCTTAATATAGTGCTCAAGGCAAGGTTCAAATCCACTCCACACTGTAAGAACAGCAGGATCCGAGAGACCGGCTATGTCCGTGGGTGCCCGGCCATCTCAGCACACGTAGATATGTAGGCCTACCAAGTGCAATGGTAGATCGTCCGAGAAGAAGGTTTCCAGGCCCTCAACATGAAGGGGATCATTGAATCTGCCAGACCACGGACCCTTTCAGTCTCCCGAGGTCGGCGCACCAGGGGCGCTGGGACCAACCTGGGGCGATTAGAATCACCAGAATCCCTGCGGCCTCCACTCTGCGGAGCAGTCGAGAAAGCAATTCCAGTAGGGGAAAGGCATAAATTCCCCATGGAGCCACCAATGCGTCCGACGTGTCTGCCCAGGGAGCCCTGGACCTGGCCACAAACCTTGACACCTGCGATTGAGTCGAGAAAAGACCATACCCCTTGGTTCAGCATCTGGCAACTCAGACAGTTCGCCTGCCAGGTCTCTACGCTCGGATGGAAGCAGCCGATAGAGCTGGCACGCTTAGGATGCCCAACTTAGGATGCGAGCGACTACCGACGGTGCGGCCATCTAACTGAAAACCTGATCAGACGCCCCTAAAGTCTCTGCGACCACTTGGAGAGGCACAGTTTGATCGCTCGAATTTCGAGGACAACGATCGGCGGGCGAGATTCTTCCAGACCGTGAGGCTGGCGCCCGACATGATCACAGTCCTATGAAAAGGAAGGGACGACCTCCCGGACTGAAGAGCTAGGAAATGCAGCCGCCCTCTCAGGGAAGCCAACTTAGGATGCGAGCGACTACCGACGGTGCGGCTGTCTAACTGAAAACCTGATCAGACGCCCCTGAAGTCTCTGCGACCACTTGGAGAGGCACAGTCTGATCGCTCGAATTTCGAGGACATCGATTGGCGGGCAAGATTCTTCCAGACCGTGAGGCTGGCGTCCGACATGATCACAGTCCTATGGAAAGGAAGGGACGACCTCTGGGACTGAAGAGCCAGGAAATGCAGCCACCCTCTCAGGGAAGCCTTGACTAGGTGACTTACCTGAATCTAGAGACAATGGAGATGTGTTCCAAGTGGACAGGATATCTTCCTGCAATACTCGAGTGTGGAATAGGGCAGACGGAACTGCCTCGAAGGAGGCCACCATGAGGCCCAGAACTTGTGCAGAAAAAAGGGGAGAGACAACCATATGCGAGATGCCAACAATTTCACCGCCGTCTGGAGCGTCTGCAACTGCCCCAAAGGAAGGAAGACCTTCGCCCTCAAAATAATTCAGGATCAAGTCTAGGGACTCCAGACACGGAGTCGGTACCAACACCGACTTCTGTATGTTCAGTGCCCAACCAAAGACCCGGAGGGTCGGACTGGCTATAGACATGTCCTCCTCCAATTCTGAGGCAGAAACAGCTCTCAGAAGAACGTCCACATAGCCCACGATATCAATATCTAGCTGTCTCAGCAAAGCCCAGATCGGGGCGAGCACCTTGTGAACAACTCTTGGTGCTGACGCTAAGTCAAATCGCAAAGCGCAGAAAACTCAGATGGCTGTTGCAGATGGGGACAGGTAAGTATGCGACCCTGGTAGCCAGAGATGCCAGAATTCCCCAAAAACAATACATACACACACTGTGTATGTGTTAATGCGTATGTTCATACTGTGGCGCCGAAGACGCGCATGTCTTTGGCGTGTGAGAGGAAACCGGAGTAGCCGGAGAAAACCCATGCAGACACAGGGAGAACATGCAAATTCCAGGCAGAAGGTGTTGGGGTCCAGGTTTGAACCAGTGACCCTCTTGCTGCCAGGTTAGGGAGTTAATCACTACACCACTGTGCTGCCCTACAAAAGGTATTGAGGGCCCTGGAGGTCCAAGGATGGACGGACACGGTCCTTCCGTGGGACTACCAACAGATTCGAATAGAATCCCTGAAATCCTTCCACCAGGTGCACAAGTAAAATTATTCTGCACCACAGCAAGTCTTGTACTGCTCACATCAAGGCAGACCAACGAGCCGGAAGGAGAGGAAAAACTCGAGGGAAAGATCTATTTGGTGGACAAGAAGAAACTCTGTCTTGTACCCCAAATTGACCACCTTGCAGACCCACTGGTCAGAGAGCGGAGAGGTCCACCGAGCTGCAAACTCGCAAAATCATCCCCCCCACCCTTAGGTCGGGCGGGGACAAAAAAACATGTGTAGCAGGGTATGTTAGCCGGCACATTCGTGCACGAACCCAGGGACGCTTCTGTCCCCCAGCTAGAGCCTTGTCAGCCCGGGAGGATCTACTGGCAAAAATACCGCTACTGCGCAGAACCGGAGGGCCCCGGCCAATGGCGCGGTTCCTTCCCCTCAGAGGACTGTGAGAGAAGAGTGCTCTTACCTCCAGTGACATCTTAACAATGTCGTCCAAATAGGAACCAAAAAACCTCAGAAAGGCAATCTGACAGAGCTCACTTGGGAGCTTAGCCAGCGGACCAGCAGTCCAGCCAATCAGGCGGTGCAGCACCACCGCAGATACAGGGGTTCTGGAAATCGTTTACACTGATACATACTCGGTGTGTGTATGTAAACGGTTTTACCATGGCGCTGAAGGCGCGCGTGTCTTTGGAGTGTGGGAGGAAACTGGATCACCCAGAGGAAACCCACGCAGACACAGGGAAAACATGCAAACTGTGACGGGCCATTGTAAATACACACACTGTGTATGTATAAGTGCATATGTTTTTACTGTGGTGCCGAAAGCGCGCATGTCTTTGGGGTGTCGGAGGAAACCGGAGTACCCGGAGGAAACCCACACAGACACAGGGAGAACATGCAAACTCCAGGCAGATGGTGTCAGGGTTCGAACCAGTGATCCTCTTGCTGCCAGGTGAGGGAGTTAACCAATACACCACTATGCTGCCCTACATGGAAAGTCACAGCCTTATATAGGTCGCAACACTGACCCCAGCATTCAGAAGGGTCCTGTATGATAACGGACCGCCATGCGCTGGGGGACCACAAGGACCTCTGCGGCCGTTTCCATTCCTTATGTATGTACTATCAAAGAAAGTAACATAAGGAAAAAACGTCACAAAGCGGGCAGATTCATGTGACCTAAGGGAGACAGACTCCACTGCGGAAGTCCCAGCTGCATTCCCAGCTGGAGAGTGTCCCTCACAGCATCAGAAGTGCCCTGACAAACATTTCCCAGAAGATGGCGGGCGGGGAAAGGGCGCTTTCTTACCCCCCCTTACGCCCGCAATCCATTTCTACCTTGGCAACAAAAGGTTCCAGGACTATCCATAATGTATCCATGGAAACCGCAGGTGCAGGGGCACCATTTGCTGCCTCTGGCAATGTATGGGGAAGAAAGGTCACATACTGACTCCATAAAGGCCCACTGACAGCCCTCAGGGACCAAGTGAAACACACATAAAAGTCCACCCTCCTTGCTGCACTGACCGGGAGGGTAACCCAGGGGACTCACCACCCAGAAGGACACCGCTCATCACCGCTGCCTGCCTTGTATACACAGCGCGTGTGTGATGAAAAAGCTGTGAGAAGAAACTGCGCCGTTCAGGAGCCAGTGCTAGAGGCCAAACCCACCCCAAAATGGCCGCCTGACGCCTCAGATATAAAAGGGTGCGGACCACAAGAAAATGGCCGCCCACAATACCGACCTGCGCCACAGCGCGGCTACAAGAAAATGGCCGCCAATGGAAGTTTAAATACAGAAAAAAAAAAAAAACACACTAAAAATGGCGTCAGCACCGCAAAAAAATGACGCTCGAGGCCAGGGATGTGGACGAGAAGGCCTGCAGACACTTTCCAGGAGACAGACCCCCCTCACAGAAAGCGGACCCTGGCGCCCCACGGTCCCCCACAGGGACTCAGAGCCCCCCCACAGGTACACCCCGGTAGCAGAGGGCCCTAGGGCAGGAGGGGAAAGGGCGGCAGAGAGCAGGGAAAGGGAGGACAGGAGAACCCCTAAATCCCGGAAATGCCCAGCTGTTCCATCCTGCCGAGACAGGAGGAGCCGTACTTACCCGTCCATGCTAGGACAAGCTGGCGCGTCCCTGACAGACCCACAACCGATGGAACGGAGTAGCTGTCGACCCGGTCCACTGTGAGTGAGGCAACAAGCAGCCCAGTCCTATGTGGACCCCAGAGCATGTGCTCACCGGCCACCCCTGGAGCCATGGGGTACGTCGTGACAGAAACCAGTGCGAAGCTAGGGACTGGCACGCTCACTGGCCGGAACTCGGAAGACTGCAGGGATCTATAATATCCAGCCTGTCGCCCAGCCGGCAGTTGATAGAAGATATCACAAAAAATAAAAATAAAATAAAAATAAAGATTTTCTTCAGGACTCTGGGCCCAAAGGGAGCCACGTCCTTCTCCTCTGCTAGGCAGAAAAAAACTGAGGCTGCTGGCTGCAGGTAGGAGGGTTATGTACAGAGGGAACGCCCCCTGCGTTACATGTTTTAAGATAACTAACATGTTCTGCCTAGTCCTCTCTTATGAACAGGAACATAACCAACTTTATCAAGATTTAAGAAGCTGTGTCCGTCCAAGAGAAATAAAGTTTTTAATTTTCCTGCAACTTGTGGCAAAATATAAAATATTCCATGGACGCAACATGCCTCTCAGCAAATAGCTTGTGGTGTCTACTTTCCAAAATGGGGTCTTGGGGGGGGGGGGGGGGGGTTGTGCCATATTGGCATTTTATGGCCTTCGAAACTGATAGGTAGTGAGGAGTGAAATCAAAAAATTTACGCCCTTAGAAATCCTGAAGGCGGTGCTTGGTTTCGGGGTCTTGTGTGCGGCTAGGCTCCCAAAAAGTCCCACACATGTGGTATCCCTGTACTCAGGAGAAGCAGCAGAATGTATTTTGGGGTGTAATTCCACATATAACCATGGTATGTGTGAGCAATATATCATTTAGTGACAACTTTGTGTAAAAATATTTGTCATTTTTCAATTACTTGGGACAAAAAAATAAAATATTCAATGGGCTCAGCATGCCTCTCAGCAATTTCCTTGGGGTGTCTACTTTCCAAAATGGGGTCATTTGGGGGGGGGGGGTTTGTACTGCCCTGCCATTTTAGCACCTCAAGAAATGAGATCGGCAGTCAAACGAAAAGCTGCGTAAATTCCAGAAAATGTACCCTAGTTTGTAGACGCTATAACTTTTGCGCAAACCAATAAATATACACTTATTGACATTTTTTTTTTACTAAAGACATGTGGCTGAATACATTTTGGCCTAAATGTATGACTAAAATTTAGTTTATTGGATTTTTCTTATAATAAAAAAGTAGAAAATATTTTTTTTCAAAATTTTCTGTCTTTTTCCGTTTATATTGCAAAAAAAATAAAAAATCGCAGAGGCAATCAAAAGAAAGCTCCATTTGTGAGAAAAAAAGGACGCAAATTTTGTTTGGGTCCAACATTGAATGACAGCGCAATTACCAGTTAAACCAACACAGTGCCAAATTGTAAAAAGTGCTCTGGTCATTCAGCAGCCTAATCCTCCGGGGCGGAAGTGGTTATGTAGTTAACCACTCAAGGATCAGAAGGATTTACCCCCTTAAACACTTCCGGACCACCCGCCGTCGTTTTACGTCGCTAATTTTAAGAGGGATACCGTTGTTATGGTAGCAGCTAGCCACCATAACCCCGGAATCCTCTTCAAGAGCAGGCAGTCCGCTTTCCGATAAAAGTGGTCTCTGCGGCGGATTCACCGCAAGATCACTTTTAATCGGTGGCGGGAGAGGGGCCTCCCGCCGCTCTCTGGTGCCCTCCGCCGCTTACCTGAGCCGTCGGTAGCGGCGGACCCGATCGGATCCTTTCAAGTCAGTGGCATGGAGACGAGTGAGGGGAAGATGGCCCCCACCCGTCTCCATACCACTGCTGGACGGAATCGACATCAAAACGTCACTTCCGCCCAATGCTGTTAAAGAGACATTTTTATTTATTTTTTCTGACATTAAATTTATTTTTTTATTGCATTTTAGTGTAAATATGATTTTTTGACCCCAGATCTCACATTAAGGAGGTCCTGTAGTGCTTTTTTTCTATTACAAGGGATGTTTACATTCCTTGTAATAGGAATAAAAGTGACACTTTTTTTTTTCAAAAGAACAGTGTAAAAATAAAAAGGTAAAATAAATAAGAAAACATTTTTTAAACGCGCCCCGTCCCGCAGAGCTCACATGCAGAAGCAGCGCCCGCATATGAAAACGGTGTTCAAACCACACCTGAGGTACCGCCGCGATCGGTAGAGCAATAATTCTAGCCCTAGACATCCTCTAACTCTAAATGACACTGGCAGGGAAGGGGTTAACACTAGGGGGCAATCAAGGGGTTGAATGTGTCCTAGGGAGATGTTTCCAACTGCGGGGGGGGGGAGTGGACTGACTGGGAGTACTGAGAGATCGCTGTTCCTGATCACTAGTAACAGACAATGTCACTTTACTGTCAGAACGGGGATCTGCTCTGTTTACACTGTCAGATCCCTGTTCTGCCACTTTGAGAAGCGATCGTGGTTGGCCGGCGGACATCGCGGCCCGCCGGACCCGCGCATCAGCTTCCCCACTGTGCAGCGGGCGTGAGCGTGTCCAGTGACTCGTGCACGAAACGACGTACAGGTATGTCGTTTCACGCAATAGGGCCGCCCTGCTGCAGTATTTATGCAGTGGGCGGTCCTTAAGTGGTTGAAAAGCTGGAAGGAAAAACCCCAAAAAATTAAAACTGCAAACAGCAATCACCAGCAGTCAAAAGCAAAACTGTTTTTCACTCTCCACTAAAATTTCCTACTCTTCAGCTTCCAACTAGCAAAATCTGGAAACAAATCTGCAAAACCTGGCACTTGTGGAAAAAGAACCCGATGATCCTGTAAGTGCAGCACTATTGCGTTCTGCCAGCAGAACACAATGATCATTGCCAACGACTATAGCCACCAGCTGTAATCACATGCAAAAAATCTGTCAGGCTGGCTTTACTCAATCGACTTCAATACAACCAGCCTGCCTGTAGATGGATCGAATCTCGGCCGACCAGCAGGCAGATACAATCCATCTATGGCCAGCTTAAATACAGCATCTCACAAAAGTGAGTACACCCCTCATATTTTTGTAAATATTTTATTATATATTTTCATGTGACAACACTGAAGAAATTACACTTTGCTATAATGTAAAGTAGTGAATGTACAGCTTATATAAAATAGGGCCCAAAGTGTCAATATTGGGCATGGGGTTTACCAGTCCTTCACAGGTTGCCACTGGAGTCCTCTTCCACTCTTCCATGATGACATCATGGAGTTGGTGAATGTTAGACCTTGCGCTCCTCCACCTTCCGTTTGAGGATGCCCCACAGATGCTCAATAGGGTTTAGGTCTGGGAGACATGCTTTGGCCAGTCCACCTTTACCCTCAGCTTCTTTAGCAAGGCAATGGTCATCTTGGAGGTGTGTTTGGGGTCGTTATGTTGGAATACTGTCCTCCAGCCCAGTCTTCGAAGAGAGGGGATCATGCTCTGCTTTAGTATGTCACAGTACATGTTGGCATTCATGGTTCCCTCAATGAACTGTAGCTCCCCAGTGCTGGCAGCACTCATGCAGCACCAGACCATGACACTCAGGGCCGTCGGAACAGGAGAGGCAAACCAAGCAACTGCTTGGGGCCCCCAGCTGGCCTGGGGCCCCAGCAGAGCGGCCCCCCACCCGCGATCGGCGGCCCCCCCCACCCGCGATCGGCGGGCCCCCTCCCGCGATCGGCGGCCCCCCCACCCGCGATCGGCGCCCCCCCCCACCCGCGATCGGCGCCCCCCCCCCACCCGCGATCGGCGCCCCCCCCCACCCGTGATTGGCGGCCCCCCCCCACCCGTGATTGGCGGCCCCCCCCCTCATGTGATCCGCGGCCCCCCCGCGATCCGCGCCCCCCCCTGCCGCGATCGGCAGGCCCCCCCTCCCGGGATTGGCGCCCCCCTCATGTGATCCGCAGCCCCCCGCGATCCGCGCCCCCCCTGCCGCGATCGGCAGGCCCCCCCCCTTCCCGCGATCGGTGCCCCCCGATCGGTGGTCCCCCTCCCGCGAACGGCGGCCCCTCCTCCCGCGATCGATGTCCCGCGTTAGCACCCCCCCTTCTAAATTAAAACCAAAAATCAGTAGAAATCTCAGTAGCACCCCTCCGCTTCTGAATTAAAAAACAAAATCTAAAAATCTAAAAAAATTGTGTAGCAGCCCAAACCCCCCCCCCCCCCCCCCGCTTCTCAAAAAAAAAAATCAGTAGCCCAAATTCTCAATCTGCTTGGGGCCCCCAAATTCCTTCAAACGGCCCTGATGACACTCCCACCCCCATGCTTGACTGTAGGCAAGACACACTTGTCTTTGTACTCCTGGTTGCCACCACACACACTTGACACCATCCTAACCAAATACTGTATGTTTTCAGCTGTAAAAATGCTCTGTCAAAAAACGATTAAAAAACGCTCAAAAACGCGGCTCACCAGCGTTTAATGTTTTTGATCCATTGGAGGAAAAAAAACACTAACGTGGAAAAAAAATAACTCTAAAAACTGCTAATAAACGCTATTGCAAAAACGCTGAAAAAGCTACTGGCGTTTTTAGAACGTTATTTTAACGTCCAGTGTGCATGAGGCCTGAAAGTTCCAGGGTGGACATCCTGATTCTGGCCTTGCTACCAGTGCACTTTGCAGAACTAATTCAGTCGCCACATTTAGGACTGGTAATCTGCAATGTAATACATTTTTGCTCTTTGGTTTGGATATACAAATCATTCTATAGTTACAGAAAACAACTGATGAGAGCTGTTAACATTGCTTGAGATTTTAGTTCAGTGCACAGAGGTTATAAAGAGTTTGGAGAATCAAACAGGTATTTCTTAAAGTGGCTCTAAAGCCCTACCTTTGTTTTACTTTAATGCATTCTCTGCATTAAAGTGATTGTTATTACCCACTTAACGACCGCTCACTGTATATATACGTCGGCACAATGGCACCGACAGGCAAAATCACGTAGAGTATACGTGATCGCCTTTGTACAGTTGGGGGGTCCAATCGGACCCCCCTTCTGTACAGTGAGCGGTCGGAATTAGTCTGGGAGCGATCCGAGATGGGGGGGCGACCATTCGATTCCGGCCACCCCCCCGCGATCGCTCCCGGCGAATGAGAATGCCCCCTCTGCCTGTGTAATGTAAACACAGGCAGAGGAAGCAGGAGGAAGTGATGTCATCTCTTGTGCGGCGCTCACATATACCGAGCGCCGTACAAGAGAAGACATCAAGGTTAGTGCACAAACACTACACTAACACCAGCACACATAGGCACATAGGCACATAAATCGCCCCCCCAGATCACCCCCCAGCCCCCAGTCACAGTGTCACTGATTGCAGTGACCATTTATTTACTGATCACTGCAATCAGTGACATTTGTGACTGTAAAAGTGTCACTACATTTAGTTTTAGGTCCAGTGTAGCCCCCTAACCCCCCCCAATAAAGGTTTAACCCCTTGCTCACCCCCCAGATAACCCTTTCACCCCCTAGCACCGCCGTCGCTAAGCGATCATTTTTCTGATCGCTGTCTTAGCGTCGGTGATGCAGATCGGTAGCCAGTATTTTTTTTTAGGTTCGCCGCAGGTTTTTATAGCGTCAGGTACCCCCATAAATTATCTAATAAAGGTTTAACCCCCTTGATCGCCCCCCAGGTAACCCTTTCACCCCCTATCACCACTGTCACTAAGCGATCATTTTTCTGATCGCTGTCTTAGCGTCGGTGATGCAGATCGGTATCCAGTATTTTTTTTTTAGGTTCGCCGCAGGTTTTTATAGCGTCATGTACCCCCATAAATTATCTAATAAAGGTTTAACCCCCTTGATCGCCCCCCAGGTAACCCTTTCACCCCCTATCACCACTGTCGCTAAGCGATAATTTTTCTGATCGCTGTCTTAGCGTCGGTGATGCAGATCGGTAGCCAGTAATTTTTTTTAGGTTCGCTGCAGGTTTTTATAGCCTCAGGTACCCCCATATATTATCTAATAAAGGTTTAACCCCTTGATCGCCCCCCAGGTAACCCTTTCACCCCCTATCACCACTGTCACTAAGCGATCATTTTTCTGATCGCTGTCTTAGCGTCGGTGATGCAGATCGGTATCCAGTATTTTTTTTTTTAGGTTCGCCGCAGGTTTTTATAGCGTCATGTACCCCCATAAATTATCTAATAAAGGTTTAACCCCCTTGATCGCCCCCCAGGTAACCCTTTCACCCCCTATCACCACTGTCGCTAAGCGATCATTTTTCTGATCGCTGTCTTAGCGTCGGTGATGCAGATCGGTAGCCAGTAATTTTTTTTAGGTTCGCCGCAGGTTTTTATAGCCTCAGGTACCCCCATATATTATCTAATAAAGGTTTTAACCCCCTAATTGCCCCTAGTTAACCCTTTCACCAGTGATCATCATATAAGTGTTACGGGTGACGCTGGTTAGTTCGTTTGCTTTTTATAGTGTCAGGGCACCCGCCGTATATATAACCCAATAAAGGTTTAACCCCCTGATCGCCCGGCGGGTGATATCAATTAGGTTTTAGCGTCAGAGAGGGTCTGCGTCACACCCCAGGCAGCGTCAGGTTAGTGCCAGTAACGCTAACACCCACGCGTGAAGCATACACCCTCCTTAGTGGTATAGTATCTGAACAGATCAATATCTGATCAGATCTATACTAGCGTCCCCAGCAGTTTAGGGTTCCCAAAAACGCAGTGTTAGCGGGATCAGCCCAGATACCTGCTAGCACCTGCGTTTTGCCCCTCTGTCCAGCCCAGGCCACCCAAGTGCAGTATCGATTGATCACTGTCACTTGCAAAACACAACACACATAACTGCAGCATTCGCAGAGACAGGCCTGATCCCTGCGACTCCAGTGCTGTAGGAGGTGATTTCACCACCACAGTTAAAAAAAAAAAGCAAATATGCCGAAGCATTGGGGCAGCAGGGGCGGAGGAGTGATTTTGCTCCTAATGCCGCGTACATACAGTCGAAATTCCGACGGAGGCATGCCCGTGGAAAAGTCCGACCATGTGTGTGCGGCATAACTTTTTTGCGGGAGGATGCCCCCATGCTTCGGCATATATAAATGGTGCATGTATGCCCATCATTAGAAGTGGGTGGATGAAGGGCGGTATTCTAATGGTGGGCATACCCACCGATCAATCTCTTTTTTCGTTCAGCCACCTGGCTGCATGAAAAAAAAAAAGATTACAATACATGTCCAACAAGGACCAGCAACGTACTGGTATGTTGCTGGACTTTGAATGGTTATACCAGATTGATGCCTGCGGGTTTAGGTATCATCTTGGTATCATTCTTTTCAGCCAGCGGCCGGCTTTCATGTAAAAGCAATCCTAGTGGCTAATTGGCCTCTGGACTGCTTTTACAAGCAGTGGGAGGGAATGTCCCCCCCCCCCCGGATATAAAAAGCGCCATTGGGAAATTGGGAAAGCATTTTATCACACCGATCTTGGTGTGGTCAGATGCTTTGAGGGCAGAGGAAAGATCTAGGGTCTAGACCCCAGTTTTTTCAAAAAAAGGAGTACCTGTCACTACCTATTGCTATCATAGGGGATATTTACATTCCCTGAGATAACAATAAAAATGATTTAAAAAAAATAAAAAATATGGAAGGAACAATTTAAAAATAAAATAAAAAAGCAAAATTAATAATAAAAAAATTAAATTAAAAAAAAGCACCCCTGTCCTGCCCTTGCCCAATGGCGAACGCAAGCGTCGGTCTGGCGTCATATGTAAACAGCAATTGCACCATGCATGTGAGGTATCACCGCGAAGGTCAGATCGAGAGCAGTAATTTTAGCAGTAGACCTCCTCTGTAAATCTAACGGGGTAACCTGTAAAGGCTTTTAAAAATGTATGTAGTTTGTCGCCAATGCGCGTTTGTGCGAAATTTTAAAGCATGTCGTGTTTGGTATCTATGTACTCGGCCTAAGATCATCTTTTTTATTTCATCAAACATTTGGGCAATATAGTGTGTTTTAGTGCATTAAAATTTAAAAAAAGAGTATTTTTTCCCCAAAAAATGCGTTTGAAAAATCGCTGCGCAAATACTGTGTAGAAAAACAAATGCAACACCCACCATTTTATTCTGTAGGGCCTTTGCTTTAAAAATATATATAATGTTTGGGGGTTCAACATAATTTTCTTGCAAAAAAAAAAAAAATGTTTTCATGTAAACAAAAAGTGTCAAAAAGGGCTTTGTCTTCAAGTGGTTAGAAGAGTGGATGTAAGCTTCCTAATGTTGTGTATAAAATGCCAGAACAGTTCAAAACCCCCCCAAATGACCCCATTTTGGAAAGTAGACACCCCAAGCTATATACTGAGAGGCATGTCGAGTCCATGGAATATTTTATATGTTGGCACAAGTTGCGGAAAAAATACAATTTTTTATTTTTTTTTATTTTTTTTGCACATAGTTGTCACTAAATGATATATTGCTCAAACATGCCATGGGCATATGTGGAATTGCACCCCAAAATACATTCTGTTGCTTCTCCTGAGTACGGGGATACCACATGTGTGAGACTTTTTGGGAGCCTAGCCGCGTACGGGACCCCAAAAACCAATCACCGCCTTCAGGCTTTCTAAGGGTGTAAATTTTTGATTTCACTTCTCACTGCCTATCACAGTTTCGGAGGCCATGGAATGCCCAGATGGCACAAAACCCCCCCAAATGACCCCATTTTGGAAAGTAGACACCCCAAGCTATTTGCTGAGAGGTATTGTGAGTATTTTGCAGATCTCGCTTTTTGTCACAAAGTTTTGAAAATTGAAAAAAAAAAAAAATGTCTTTCTTCATTTTCAAAAACAAATGAGAGCTGTAAAATACTCACCATGCCTCTCAGCAAACAGCTTGGGGTGTCTACTTTCCAAAATGGGGTCATTTGGGGGGGTTTTGTGCTATTTTGGCATTTTATGGCCTTCAAAACTGTGATAGGTAGTGAGGAGTGAAATCAAAAATTTGCGCCCTTAGAAATCCTGAAGGCGGTGCTTGGTTTCCGGGGTCCCGTACGTGGCTAGGCTCCTAAAAAGTCCCACACATGTGGTATCCCCGTACTCAGGAGAAGCAGCAGAATGTATTTTGGGGTGCAATTCCACATATAACCATGGCATGTGTGAGCAATATATCATTTAGTGACAACTTTTTGTAATTTTTTTTTTTTATTTTTTTTTTGTCATTATTCAATCACTTGGGACAAAAAAAAAAAAAAATATTCAATGGGCTCAACATGCCTCTCAGCAATTTCCTTGGGGTGCCTACTTTCCAAAATGGGGTCATTTGGGGAGGTTTTGTACTGCCCTGCCATTTTAGCACCTCAAGAAATGAGATAGGCAGTCATAAATTAAAAGCTGTGTAAATTCCAGAAAATGTACCCTAGTTTGTAGACGCTATAACTTTTGCGCAAACCAATAAATATACGCTTATTGACATTTTTTTTACTAAAGACATGTGGCTGAATACATTTTGGCCTAAATGTATGACTACAATTGAGTTTATTCGATTTTTCTTATAACAAAAAATAGAAAATATCATTTTTTTTCAAAATTTTCGGTCTTTTTCCGTTTATATCGCAAAAAATAAAAATCGCAGAGGCAATCAAATACCATTAAAATAAAGCTCTATTTGTGGAAAGAAAAGGACGCAAATTTCGTTTGGGTACAACATTGCATGTCCGCACAATTTACAGTTAAAGCAGCGCAGTGCCAAATTCTGAATTCACCTCTGGTCCTTTAGCTACCAAATGGTCCGGGGCTTAAGTGGTTAAAAGAGAACAAAAAAAAAAAACTTTTACAAACATGTTATACTTACCTGCTCTGTGCAAGGGTTTTGCACAGAGCAGCCCCCAGGGCTGTCCCAAGATATTGTGCTGCTTGGGTCCAAGAATAAAATGCTGACCACCCCCACCCCCCCAAAAAAATCCCGCCCACCAAAAGGCCCCCACATCTTTTATTTTATATCATGATAATTAAAACGAAATAAAATTTATCAGAAAGTCAGATTTACATGCAACAGCACCTTGTCTGTATGCAAAATTATATGACATACCATTATGTTCAATTCCAAGGGGCGGGCTGGGGAAGTATAGGGGCAGGCTAGGGCAGTATAGGGGCAGGCAGAGCGGCTCGGGGGCACACATCATGACACACAAAACTGCTGGAAAAAAATCTTGGTCGTCAATTTGCTGGGTAAATAGAAGAGAAGGAGAGGCGGCCGTGGTTCAATTTGGTGCCCCTCTCAAAGTGCTGCCTGGGTCCCATTGGGACCCATGGAAGGGCCGGACCTGGAAGCCCCGATCCGCCTCTTCTAGGGTGCCCCAGCGGCGCTCTTGCACAGAGCAGCCCCAATCCTCCTCTTCATCGGGTGCCCCCACGGAAAGCCGATTTTCATAGGGGCACCCCTGCGGGCACGCTCACGAGTCCTGCTGCTACGCCCATTGACACAGACAACAGGACTCAGCCCCGCCCCCGCTCTCATGTCACTGGATTTGATTGGCTCCCACTGCTGTCAATCCATCTAATGAGGACAGAGAGGCTGGAGCCGCTGGGCTCATGCTCATCGCTTGAACGAACGGGTTCAGGTAAGAAAAGGAGGGTGGGGGGCTCTGCAGGTGCAGGTGCATTAAAGTGAAAAACTTTGAGACTACAACCCCTTAAGGCTGGGTTCACGCTGGTACGACAACGCTCAAATGCCTGCCACTACTTATCTATATATGGGGCGGGCCTCCGGTGACCCCACAGTATGCTTATGCATAGGTCGGGGTCACGGAGGCCCGCCTCATATGACGTCACCACCCATCATGCCCCGGGCGGTGACATTATAAGGGACAGGCCCTCCGAGTGACGTCACACTGTGACCCCGCCCCATGCCTATATAAGTAGTGGCACACAGCGCATCGGGCATTCGAGCGGGAGAGAGCGTTGTGTCAACATCGGAAGAAGAGAAGAGGGGAGAAGACAAACGGAGAAGACCGGGCAAGAGCTAGCAAAAGAGCAGAAAATAGCGGAGGAGGCCTGACAGAAGACACCGGACAGAGGGAGAAGAACGGAAGAGAGAGCAAAGAAGAGCCGGAGAGGTTAGAAAAAAATAAATAAAATCGGAAGAGACCCCGGAGCTGCCTAATAAATGACTTAAAAAAAAAAAAAATGTGTAGTGCGTTTTATTTTTGACACTTTTTTTCCAGGTGAATGGGTAGGGGTACAATGTACCCCCATACTCATTCACATAGTGTGGGGGCCGGTATATGGGGATTATTAAACGGGGCTCTCAGATTCCGATAAGCCCCCTGCCCGCAGACCCCGACAACCAACAGTCAGGGTTGTTGGGAAGAGGCACTTGTCCTCATCAACATGGGGACAAGGTGCCCCAAAGCACCCACCCCGCATGTTGAGGGCATGCGGCCTGGTACGGTTCAGGAGGGTGGGGGGCGCTCGCTCGTCCCCATCCCCTTTCCTGACCGACCAGGCTGCGTGCTCGGATTAGGGTCTAGTATGGACTTGGGGGAGGACCCCCACGCTGTTTTTTCGGGTTACCCAACGGCCTGGTATGCTCTAAGAGGGAAAACCAATGACGTTTTTTTTTTAAATTTGGCGTTGAGTTCTTCCTAAAGATTCATACCAGACACAGTGCCTGGTATTGTCGGGGATCGAAGTCGGATCCCTGTTCATTGAAGTCGCATGTCGGACTTCAAGTCGCAGGGCAAAGTCGGATCCAAAGTAGTAAGACTGTCGTGTCGTACCAGTGTAAACCCGGCCTTAAGGTAAAAAAAACAAAAAAACAAAAACACACACGTCTGTGTCCAGGATCCCCTCCCTTATACTTACTGGAGCCTGATTTTAATCCAGCGTTGAGCTCGAGAGCAACAGGTGCATTAAGGTGAAAAACCTTGAGACTTTACAACCCTTTAAGATTGGGTTCACACTGGGACGACAATGCTACGACATTGGGAGCTCATGTCGCATGACGTGTGAAAATCAATGTTTTCCTATGGGAGCCATCTTAATTGGTCCGACAAAAGTTGGTCTGACTTTAAAAATGCTCCCTGTACTACTTTGGTCCGACTTTGATCCCACTTCAGCCCATTGAATATCACTGAAGTCAGATCGTCGTCTTGCATGATCCGACTTTGGCATGCGACTTGTGCTCTGATGATCTTGAGGGGGAATTCCACACCAAATAAGAAAAAAAAAAAGAAGGATAGTATAGGGAAGGGTTAACACCCCTGTAATGTTTGTTTTGCTGTCTGTGCCCCTGTTCAGAAGATTTCACCTCACTTTCTGTCCCAATGACAATTGGATTTAGAAAATTTTGGGTTGTTGTGGAAACAAGCCTTGGTGGTAAAGCATCAGTGGGGGTACCTTTTTCCCATAATAGCTCTTACAGGAGAGATTTCCTGTCACTTCCTGTTGTCTCCCTCCGTTTGTAAGTAGGAGTCATTTGTAAGTCGGATGTTTGTAACTAGGGGACCGCCTGTATTTAAAAAAAGGCTTAGAATCACTTTAAAGTTTTAGCTCACCTTTTAACCACTTAAGCCCCAGACCATTTTGTAGCTAAAGGACCAGAGGTGTTTTCAGAATTTTGCACTGCGCTGCTTTAACTGGAAATTGTGCGGACATGCAATGTTATACCGAAACAAAATTTGCGTCCTTTTCTTCCCACAAATAGAGCTTTCTTTTAATGGTATTTGATTGCCTCTGCGATTTTTTTTTTGCGATATAAAAACGGAAAAAGACTGAAAATGTTGAAAAAAAAATATGATATTTTCTACTTTTTGTTATAAGAAAAATCGAATAAACTCAATTTTAGTCATACAATTAGGCCAAAATGTATTCAGCCACATGTCTTTAGTAAAAAATATGTCAATAAGCGTATATTTATTGGTTTGCGCAAAAGTTATAGCGTCTACAAACTAGGGTACATTTTCTGGAATTTACACAGCTTTTAAATTTATGACTGCCTATCTCATTTCTTGAGGTGCTAAAATGGCAGGGCAGTACAAAACCCCCCCAAATGACCCCATTTTGGAAAGTAGACACCCCAAAGAAATTGCTGAGAGGCATGTTGAGCCCATTGAATATTTTTTTTTTTGTCCCAAGTGATTGAATAATGACAAAAAAAAAAAATTACAAAAAGTTGTCACTAAAAGATATATTGCTCACACATGCCATGGTTATATGTGGAATTGCACCCCAAAATACATTTTGCTGCTTCTCCTGAGTATGGGGATACCACATGTGTGGGACTTTTTGGGAGCCTAGCTGCGTACGGGCCCCCGAAAACCAAGCACCGCCTTCAGGATTTCTAAGGGCGCAAATTTTTGATTTCACTCCTCACTACCTATCACAGTTTCGAAGGCCATAAAATGCCAAAATAGCACAAAACCCCCCCAAATGACCAGATTTTGGAAAGTAGACACCCCAAACTATTTTCTGAGAGGCATGGTGAGTATTTTACAGCTCTCATTTGTTTTTGAAAATGAAGTAAGAAAATAATTTTTTTTTTTTTTTTTAAATTTTCAAAACTTTGTGACAAAAAACGAGATCTGCAAAATACTCACCATACCTCTCAGCAAATAGCTTGGGGTGTCTACTTTCCAAAATGGGGTCATTTGGGGGGGTTTTGTGCCATCTGGGCATTCCATGGCCTTCGAAACTGTGATAGGCAGTGAGGAGTGAAATCAAAAATTTACACCCTTAGAAAGCCTGAAGGCGGTGCTTGGTTTTTGGGGTCCCGTATGCGGCTAGGCTCCCAAAAAGTCTCACACATGTGGTATCCCCGTACTCAGGAGAAGCAACAGAATGTATTTTGGGGTGTAATTCCACATATGCCCATGGCATGTTTGAGCAATATATCATTTAGTGACAACTTTGTGCAAAAAAAATAAATAAAAATAATTGTCTTTTTCCGCAGCTTGTGTCAACATATAAAATATTCAATGGACTAGACATGCCTCTCAGTATATAGCTTGGGGTGTCTACTTTCCAAAATGGGGTCATTTGGGGGGGTTTTGAACTGTTCTGGCATTTTATACACAACATTAGGAAGCTTACATCCACTCTAACCACTTATAGACAAAGCCCTTTCTGACACTTTTTGTTTACATGAAAACATATTCTTTTTTTGCAAGAAAATTATGTTGAACCCCCAAACATTATATATTTTTTTAAAGCAAAGGCCCTACAGATTAAAATGGTGGGTGTTGCATTTTTTTTTCCCACACAGTATTTGCGCAGCGATTTTTCAAACGCATTTTATGGGGAAAAAATACACTTTTTTAAATTTTAATGCACTAAAACACACTATATTGCCCAAATATTTGATGAAATAAAAAAGATGATCTTAGGCCGAGTACATAGATACCAAACACGACATGCTTTAAAATTTCACACAAACGCGCATTGGCGACAAACTACATACATTTTTAAAAGCCTTTACAGGTTACTGTGCACTTTAGATTTACAGAGGAGGTCTACTGCTAAAATTACTGCCCTCTATCTGACCTTTGCAGTGATACCTCACATGCATGGTGCAATTGCTGTTTACATATGACGCCAGACCGACGCTTGCGTTCGCCATTGCGCAAGAGCAGGGCAGGACAGGGGTGCTTTTTTTATTATTATTAAATTTGCTTTTTTATTTTATTTTTAAACTGTTCCTTCCATATATTTTTTTTTTTTATCATTTTTATTGTTATCTCAGGGAATGTAAATATCCCCTATGATAGCAATAGGTAGTGACAGGTACTTTTTTGGGAAAAAACTGGGGTCTATTAGACCCTAGATCTTTCCTCTGCCCTCAAAGCATCTGACCACACCAAGATCGGTGTGATAAAATGCTTTCCCAATTGCGCTTTTTATATCCGGGGGGGGGGACATTCCCTCCCACTGCTTGTAAAAGCAGTCCAGAGGCTAATTAGCCACTAGGATTGCTTTTACATGAAAGCCGGCCGCTGGCTGAAAAGAATGATACCAAGATGATACCTAAACCCGCAGGCATCAATCTGGTATAACCATTCAAAGTCCAGCAACATGCTGGTCCTTGTTGGACATGTAATCTTTTTTTTTCATGCAGCCTGTTGGCTGAACGAAAAAAGATTGATCGGAGGGTATGCCCACCATTAGAATACCGCCCTTCATCCACCCACTTCTAATGATGGGCATACATGCACCATTTATATATGCCGAAGCATGGGGGCATCCTCCCGCAAAAGTTATGCCGCACACACATGGTCGGACTTTTCCACGGGCATGCTTCCGTCGGAATTTCGACCGTATGTACGCGGCATTAGGAGCAAAATCGCTCCTCCGCCCTTGCTGCCCCAATGCTTCGGCATATGTGCTTTTTTTTTTTAACTGTGGTGGTGAAATCACCTCCTACAGCACTGGAGTCGCAGGGATCAGGCCTGTCTCTGTGAACGCTGCAGTTCTGTGTGTTGTGTTTTGTAAGTGACAGTGATTGATTGATACTGCACTTGGGTGGCCTGGGCTGGACGGAGGGGCAAAATGCAGGTGCTAGCAGGTATCTGGGCTGATCCCGCTAACACTGCGTTTTTGGGAACCCTAAACTGCTGGGGACGCTAGTATAGATCTGATCAGATATTGATCTGTTCAGATACTATACCACTAAGGGAGGTGTATGATTCACGCGTGGGTGTTAGCGTTACTGGCACTAACCTGACGCTGCCTGGGGTGTGACGCAGACCCTCTCCGACGCTAAAACCTAATTGATATCACCCGCCGGGCGATCAGGGGGTTAAACCTTTATTGGGTTATATACGGCGGGTGCCCTGACACTATAAAAAGCAAACTAACTAACCAGCGTCACCCGTAACACTTATATGGTGATCACTGGTGAAAGGGTTAACTAGGGGCAATCAGGGGGTCAAACCTTTATTAGGTAATATATGGGGGTACCCGACGCTACAAAAATCTGCGGCGAACCTAAAAAAATAACTGGCTACCTATCGGCATCACCGACACTAAAACAGCGATCAGAAAAACGATCGCTTAGTGACACTGGCAAAAGGGGGTGAAAGGGTTAGCTGGGGGGGCGATCAAGGGGTTAAACCTTTATTAGGTAATATATGGGGGTACCCGACGCTATAAAAACCTGCGGCGAACCTAAAAAAAATTACTGGCTACCGATCGGCATCACCGACACTAAAACAGTGATCAGACAAACGATCGCTTAGTGACGGCGGTGCTAGGGGGTGAAAGGGTTACCTGGGGGGCGATCAAGGGGTTAAACCTTTATTAGCGGGGGGTTAGGGGGCTACACTGGACCTAAAACTAACTGTAATGACACTTTTACAGTCACAAATGTCACTGATTGCATTGATCAGTAAATAAATGGTCACTGCAATCAGTGACACTGTGACTGGGGGGTGATCTGGGGGTGTCTGGGGGGGCGATCATGTGCGTATGTGTGTGGTTTCAGTGTGCTGTTTATTGCACTAACCTTTGTGTCTTCTCTCATGCGGCGCTCGGTATATGTGAGCGCCGCATGAGGGATGACATCACTTCCTCCTGCCTGTGTAAACATTACACAGGCAGAGGAAGCATTTGATTCGCCGGGACCGATCGCGAGGGGGTGGCCAGAATCGAATGGCGGCCCCCTCATCACGGATCGCTCCCGAAGCGATCCCGGCCGCCCACTGTACCGGAGGGGGGTCCGATTGGACCCCCCACCCATACGAAGGCAGGCACGTACAGGTACGTGATTGTGCCTGTCCGTGCCATTCTGCCGACATATATTTACATCAAGTGGTTAAAAAAAAAAAAAATAGGTCAACTAACACCCTACAACCCTCCCCATCTCCCCCCCCCCCCCTTTAGTCCCAGCTGAACTTACCTCCGTGGGTGATGCACTGTCCAGCTGGTGTAGCAGATTTAAAAATTCCCTCTTCTCCTTCACTCTGCAGGGCTTTTCAGACGGTTCAGTGTGCTTCTGATTGGCATGCCAGAAATGACCAATCAGAAGCGTTCTGATCCATTGCGGAAGCCCTAGAGAATGAAGAATGAGAAGAGAGGGGATTTTAAAAACTATGAACCACTACACTGGTCGTATAGGCACTGACAGCACATCACACACAGAAGGGAAGTACAGCGGGGATCAGAGGGGTGGGGACGGTGTAGGGCATGGGTGCTTAACCTGTGGCCCTCCAGCTGTTCCAGAACTGAAAGTCCCATCATGCCTATGCCTTTAGGAGTCATGCTTGCAACTGTCAGTGGCTTGCAATGCCTCATGGGGCTTGTAGTTACGCAAGAGCTGGAGGGCCACAGGCCAAGCACCCATGGTGTGTAGAGTGTTCACCTTTATTTTTTCTGAACACTTTAGAAAGGTTTTTTACTCTTTAGTCAACAGTTGCTGGTATGTTCAGGCCTGATGTTAAAACCTTTTAAACTCTTCAGTCAACCAATGAGCAAATATTTTCCCAATTCATAAAAATGGTAATCTCACTGCACCAGCCCTGCAAAGGCATTCCTGGATGGATGGCAATAATAGAAATATTACTGCGCTATGGAATAGATAAAATCATGTGGCTGCCTGCACCGGATAAATTACCAAAAGGTACAATAAGGAGTGATTGAATGAATAGTGGTGTGGCACTGCTAGTATTAATCAATAAAAAGTAAAAACCAAAGTGAACTACAGTGCACCTCCCCCAAGTGGATACATAAACTTGTTGATTCTCAATAAAAGGGGTTTGATTGGTAGCTGTGTGTATGGAATTATTGTAGGAAAACTCTGCACAAGGAAGAAGAGAAGTCCAATTGACCTGGGAGCAAGAGCAGGAACAGCGGAGGTATTGTTCTAAAGTTTGATTTGTCCTCTCCATTTGGCCATTAATCTGAGGGTGGTATGCTGAGGAAAGGAAGACTTTGATTTCTAAGGACTTGCAGAGATCTTTCCAGAATTTGGAGGTAAATTGGACTCCCCTATCTGACACGATATTGTTGGGTACCCCATGAAGCCTCACCACTTCTTTGATGAATATGTGTGTTGTATCCAGGGCAGAGGGAGTGCCAACCATGGGCAAAAAGTGTGCCATCTTCAAAAGGCGATTGACTATTACCAGAATGGTAGTGAACCCTTCTGAGGGAGGTAGGTCAACGATAAAGTCCTTAGAGACTTCCTTCCAGTGTTGTTCCGGGATAGGTAAAGGTCTTAGCAGACCAATATTTGGTGTTGGACCCCTTGTTGCGTTGGCAGGAAATGCATGAATAGACATCATTTTTACAGACCTGTCTCCAACCCGGCCACCAAAAGGAATGCTGTATTAGTTCAGAGGTATTTTGTACGCCAAAATGTCATGCAAGCTTGTGATCGTGAAAAGTTTTTAGGAGTCTTACTTTGTCCCACATCCCCTTTCTTCAGGGAAGATACCTCTGGCTCCATACACCGGCTGGAAGCCTGTTTGATGGCAGTCTTTAGGTCGGGCTGAATGAGAAGAATTTCTTTTGTGGGGACAGGATGGTACCTGGTTCCGTTATCTGGGGAGCCTCTGGGAACATCCGGGAGAGTGTGTCTGCTTTCCCATTCTTGGAGTCAGGTCGGTACGAGATGTGAGAGTTGAACCTGGAGAAAAATAACGCCCACCGGGCTTGTCTGGGTTTTAGGCGTTTTGCTGTCCTGAGGTTCTTATGATCCTTGAAGATCATGATAGGATGGGATGCACCCTCCAGCAGATATCTCCATTTTTCCAGGGCGAATTTGATGGCTAGCAGCTCTCGGTCACCCACATCATAGTTTCTTTCAGGTGGGCTTAACTTCCGGGATGCAAAAGCCACAGGATGAAGAAGGGCCTTGTGACCCTGTCTTTGGAACAAAATAGCTCCTGTAGCTGTCTCTGAATTGTCTACCTCCAGCACATAGGGTAAGGCAGTGTCTGGATGCTGCAGTATTGGAGCGGAAATAAACTGATCTTTTAACTTGTTGAAGGCTTCTTGGGCTTCCTGGGGCCACTGGAATCGGTTCTGCCGGTGGCTCAGCTGAGTGATGGGTGAAATGATTGACAAGAATCCCTTTATAAACCTTTGATAAAAATGGGTGAAGCCCACAAATCGCTGGACTTTTATCCACGGGGGCTGGCCATTCTTGGATTGCTTTGACTTTTTGCGGGTCCATTGCGACCCCCTCTGGAGATAAGCCAATGGAACTGTATAACTGTCTTTTCAAACTCACATTTCTCCGCTTTAAGGTAAAGTCTGTGTTTTCTGAGAATTGAGCGTACTCTTTTCACATGGATTCGATGCAGCTCTACTGTGGCAGAAAACATGAGGATATCGTCTAAGTAAACAATTACGAAGTTGTCAAGGTACTCTCGGAAAATATTGTTTACCAGATGTTTAAATGTGGCAGGGGCGTTGCATAGCCCGAATGGCATCACCAAGTATTCAAAGTGTCCGAACCTGGACCTGAAGGTGGTCTTGCCCTCGTCCCCTGCACGAATCCGGATGGTGTTGTAAGCGCCCCGTAGATCTAACTTGGTAAAGATTTGCGTGGTTCGGAACCATTGAAACAGCTCTGGGATAAGCAATAGCGGGTAGCGGATATCCACACAAGGTCTTAAGGTGCCGTCTTTTTTTTCCAACAAAGAAGGTACCTGCTGCAGCCGGAGAAGAGGATGGCGGATCAAGCTTTTTTCAAGATTTTAATCTACGCAACTCTGTTTCAGAAAATGGTAATATACGGCCAAAAGGAATTTCGGAGCCAGGTAAAAGTTCAATAGGACAGTCATAAGGCCGATGAGGTGGCAATCAGCCTTTTTTTTTTTTTTTTTCTCATCAAAGATGTCCATGAATTCATGGTAAACTAGAGGAACATGCTGGAAATGATCTGGTACAGGCTGTATGGTCAGGCAGGAGGCTGAGTTACCGGAAACTGGAACAAAGCAATGTTGAGAGCAGTAGACGGAAGAGAAAGAGACTTCTTTCTTACTCCAGTTAATCTGAGGATCATTACTGAAGTCCCAAGATGATGGGGAACATGGGCGAGCATATGATGTCAAAACACAAGAACTCCTGATGGCCGGAGTCTGTGATGGTGAGAATGGGTCTAGTTTCTCGAGTAACGGGTCCAGAGTAAGGTAGGGAACCTTCAGCCAAATGTATCTGGAGGCTTTGCTTCTCGTCTTAAAGAGGAATATGCAGTCTTTGTGCCAGGGATACATCCAAGAAGCAACTGCATGCCCCAGAGTCAATGATGGCCAGTAGCCGGATCTCCTCTTCCACCACCTGTAGGGAGACAGTGAGGATAAGGTAAGACTGAGCAGGACAAGTGACTTGACAGTTCATGACATACTGTGATAGTGACTTACTGGGTCTCACAGGGCAATTGCATAAGAAGTGACCTGCTCCTCCGCAGTATAGGCACACGTTGGCTTGTCGCCTGCATTGTCTTTTTCAGTGGAAGTCACTTGTCTTTCAGAGGTGGAAGTAAAGGAAGGAACCGGGAGAGGCGAGTGAACTGGAGGGATCTTAGGTAGCATCCAGGTGGGTTGTTAGGACTGGAAACGTTCAGAGCGCCGCTCCCGCATGCACCTGTCCAACTTTATAGCCAGTTGAATTAAATCTTCCAGAGAAATAGGAGTTTTGACCCGTGCCAGCTCATCTTTAAGCGTTTCGGAAACACTGACGGTACTTATATTTGAGGGCAGCCTCATTCCATCCCATATAAGCAGACCATTTTCGGAACTCGACAGTGTAGTCTTCCACTGGTCTTTTCCCTTGAGACAGATTGTGCAGGATGGTTTCGGCAGTGGCTATGCGTTGGGGATCATCATAAAGTTGCGCCATAGACACGAAGAAGGTTTCCACTGAGTTTAATATAGGGCTCATTTGCTCTAATAGATTATGAGCCCATGCTTGGGGCTCTTCGGATAGCAAAGAGTCAATGAATCCCACTTTCACGGTTTCTATAGAAAAAGTCCTAGGCTGGAGGGCCAGGTATAACAAACATGCGTTCTTGAATGCCCTGAACTTCTTTCGATCAGGAAGTGTCATCACTACGGCAAGGGCTGTACTGGCCCGATCCTGTGAAGAGGAAGCCCCACTGGAAGTTGCCAGAACTGCGTCTGTGGGAGCAGGAGACACGGTCAGGTGCTAGAGACAGCCTTCAATTTGAAAATTGCTCTCCTGTAACCTCTGAACTGCCTGCGTGAGAGCTGTAACCTGCTGGCTCAGAACCTTGAGTGGGGAACCCGCTCTGTCGGCCTCTGACATGGCTAGTTTGTGATGTTTCAGTTTATGAATGGAGTGGAGCCGCTGTCTTCTGTTCATTAATTTTTAGTGCAGCTGAGGCTGCAGAGAAAGGGACTGGGGGGGGGGGGAATCTGTGTCTTCAGTCTCCTTTCCTGTCTCAAAGGGGAGATGTCAGATGTCACCAAAGCCCCCCAACAGGGCTGTTAAAATAAAAATAAAAGAATTGTAATTAATAATTAAAGGTTAAATTGTAAAAAACAATAATTTAATAAAATAAAATCACTGACACCATCCACCCCCCTCAAAAATATATATGTTGTAAAAAAAATAATAATAATAAAAAAAAAATTGAAAAAAAAATAAAATTAAAACTACCGCCTCATCAGTGCTGCATGTTAGCGAAAGGTATGTAGCGGGGTCTCCTTTAAGACTCCCGGGACTACATTTCCCAGAGTCCCGTTTGGCACCCAGGGTGCAATGTTGCTACCGCAGAGACTTATGGGAGGGAGATAAAAAGGAGGAGGCGTGGAGAGCTCGGCCTCTTTGCGACACCGCACGGCTGCTGACTGGTCTTCCTGTGCGGATCTGCTGGAGTGCAGGGCCTGAAGCCTGGGACCTTGCGCAACTTCCGAAAAGCCTTCCATCCCACTGCAGAGCCTGGGTGGCATCTGACTTTGTTTATCTCGGACATCAGTTGGATCGGGGACCGACCGTTGCAGACGCTGTGTGCGGAGACACAGCAGGTGGAAGTCCCGGACTGGGATCGCGTCCGGAGTGGTGAGCGAGCACCTGCTCAATTCAATAGGCTGTACTGTGTTAAGGCCTATAGACTGCCTTGGCCCACCGATCCTTTATTTGCTGTTCCACTGGAGACCGGTAGCATGACAGAGTTAAAGGGTCTCCAGCAGTGGCGGTGCGTCCATAGAGGGCGCCGGAGCGCCGCCCCCTCTTGCTCCTGCACCGCCACTGAAAGACAATACACAGATTCATGCATTGCATGAATCTGTGTATTGTCGCCGCTGCCGCGCTGCCCACTATTCAGATGGCCAGCCTCCTGGTGAGCGCCGGCCATATGAATTAGAGCGGTGGCCGGCGGTGGGTGTGACTTGGAAGTGTCTATCAGAGCCAACGGCTCTGATAGGCTTTCCAAATACAGCTCTCACGCTGTAATCGGCTTCCAAAAACTCCTCCAAGGTACGCACGGGGGTGCGCTCCTTGGAGAAGACTGTGGGGGTTTCAGCCAATCAGGTTTACCTGATTGGCTGAAGCGACATCGAGGGCGGGAGAAGACATCGAGGACGGAGCGGACCGAGGAAGCCAAGTGCAGGGCTGGGGGGGAACTGGCTGCCTACGGGGGACACACTGGCTGCCTACGGGGGACACACTGGCTGCCTACGGGGGACACACTGGCTGCTTACGGGGGACACACTGGCTGCTTACGGGGGACACACTGGCTGCTTACGGGGGACACACTGGCTGCTTACGGGGGACACACTGGCTGCATTTGAGGGGACACACTGGCTGCATTTGAGGGGACACACTGGCTGCATTTGAGGGGACAAACTGGTGGCGTTTGGGCACAGTGGCGGCAATTGATGTTTTTTTTTTTCAGTTTGTTTGCGCCCCCAAAAAAAATTTGAGCACCAGCCGCCACTGGTCTCCAGTATAGTGTTCCTTTTGATTGCCTACTTGTGGATTACAAAATTGTTCCTGAACATGCACCACCATTTCAAGTTTGCATGCAAAGAAATCCTTATCCTAAAGACTGAAGCCTCGTACACACGGCCGAGAATCTCGTCGTTAAAAACATGTCGTTTTTTACGACGAGATCTTTGGACAAGAAACTTGTCCCGGCCGAGTGTACACATGCTCATTTCAAAGAACCCGCGGTTCTTTGAATGGAGCGTACGCGGTGACGTCATCGAATACGACGAGCATGCGCTCGTCACATTCGATGCCGTCGCCGCCATCTTGGTTCACCCTACCTATGCCTAGGAAGCTACCGCGCATGCGTCGAAGTCATTTCGAGCATGCGCGGGCTTCCCGGCGAACAGGTAAGTGTACACACACTCAATTTTCTCGTCGAGAAACAGGCTGCCGAGAATCTCGACGAGAAAATAGAGAGCAGGTTCTCTATTTTCTCGTCGAGATTCTTGTCGCTTTTCTTGACGAGAAACCATACACACGAACGAATTTCTCGGCAAGAAATATCTGCCAGCAAGTTTCTTGCTGGTTCTTGCCGAGAAACTCGGTCGTGTGTACGAGGCTTGAGGTTAATTCTGTGTCAGACCTGACCAGGGAGGGGAGATAGTATATTGTTTAGTGCGCCACAGGGCGCGTAGATGTTAATAGCTGTGCGTGGTGGATTACCGCGCTGTGCTATTATTGCATGCTATACCTATTGCTTCAGAGCCACTGTGAGGCACATTATATGTTATGTTTCAACCCCTACCTTTTAAACTAAAGTAAAACCGTTATATTCTACTGCTTGCATCACTGTGTTATCATTGCACATAGTGCCTATATCTCTGATGAATTTGGGGTGTGTGTGTATAATCAGGTATAGATTGTGATAAGACAGCATCCCTAGACTAACTGTGCCATAGGGGATTATACAAGATTGCTGGGGGTTGGTGGAGCTGTACTCCGGGCCCGAAATCAAACCAGCGGCTCTCTTAACTGGGGGTAGCGCTACAGGTACAATGCAGCCAGTTGTAAAGCGTGGTATCTGGTAGAAAGGGGGTCAGAGTTCTGGCACCCTCCCCAGCAGTCAGGATTGAAAATTTAAGTTAGACTTACCTGTAACTTGTTTTGCAGAAGTCTTTCAGGACAGCACCTTGAGAGATAGTGACTCCTCCCACCACTGTAGGAAACACCTTCTTCCTCCAAACTTTAAAGGGAGGTACCTCCCTGGCATACCTCAGTTGTATCAGAGAACCTGGCTGGAACACATAAACACATACGTTAGTCACAGCCTAGTATATCAAACATTTAGGGCGGGTCGTTGCTGTCCTGATAGACTTCTGGAAAACAAGTTACCGGTAAGTCTAACTTGAATTTTCCCAAGGCGTCTTTCAGGACAGCACTTTGAGAGGACAACAACAGGGACATACCACCTTAGGGCGGGACAACAACTTGTAGGACCTTTCTGCCGAAAGCCTGGTCACTGGCAGATATGAGGTCCGATCTGTGATGCCGCACGAACGTGCGAAAGCTTGACCACGTTGCTGCTCTGCAAATTTGGTCAGGGGTGGCACCAGCTCTTTCTGCCCATGTGGCTGCAAGTGCTCTTGTTGAGTGTGCATATATCCCTACTGGTGGCACCATACCTGCGTGAGAGTAGGCTTCCAGAATGGATAACTTTAACCATCTAGCTAAGGTACCCTTTGACGCTTGGCAACCTTTTTTGTTGCCTGTAAAAAGAATAAATAAAGAATCTGTGCGTCTAAAGCCGTTTGTTATTTTTAGATAGCATAACAAAGTTCTTCTTACATCTAACATATGAAAAAAAGATTTTTTCCCCCGAAGGGTCTGCACAGAAAGTAGGTAGCACAATCTCCTGGGAGCGATTAATTGTTGATGCTACCTTAGGCAAAAATTTGGGATCTGTGCTTAGAACAATTCTATCCGAAAATAAAGATAAATAAGGTTCCCTTATTGAAGGCAAGGGAAAAAACTGCGCTAAAAACCCCCAAAAAACAAACCGAAGAGCAAAAAACTGCACACTAGCTGCCAGGACACAAACAAACAAAGTCAGAGGTAAATGGAACATACTGTATATAGTAGAGGTCGACCGATATATCGGTCGGCCGATATATCGGCCTATTTTTGGCACTTTTTAATTCATCTGCATCGGCCGATTATTCTGAAAACAAAAGGAGATATATAAAAAAAAAAAACTTCAGCGCGGCTTGCAAATAACATCTTTCATAGAAGTCAATGCAAGTTGCCTGAAGTTTCCCATGGAGGTGGAGTGACTCATCTCTGGGCAGCCTGCCAAGTGAGAGAAAAGAGTTACAAATGTTTCTTCTTATCAATGAACTGAACTCCATGTGTAGAAGTTCTCAGTTTAACCATTTAAAGGCTAAATCTTTTCTGACACTTGTAGCTTACAAGTAAAAATCCTGTATTTTCTGCTAGAAAATCACTTGGAACCCCCAAACATTATATATTTTTTTAGCAGAGATCCTAGGTAATAAAATATTTTATGTCACACGGTATTTGCGCAGCGGTCTTTCAGACGCAATTTTTGGGGAAAAAAATACACTTTAATGAATAATAAAACTAAAAACTTTTTTTTTTTCGTCAAAGTTTTGATTACCTGTTTTTGTGCCTGCTTCCTGATTCCCTTACCGAAGATGGCGGTGGCAGCACCCGAGAGAGAGAGAGAGAGAGATCGGCTTCGGGTGCCGACATCGCGGGCGCCCAGGACAAGTAAGTGTCCATATATTAAAAGTCAGCAGCTGCAGTATTTGTAGCTGCTGACTTTTAATATTTTTTTTTTTTGGCGGAACTCTGCTGCTTTCACACTGGAGCGGGCAGGCGTTGGCGGTAAAACGCAGCTAGTTTTAGCTGCGCTTTACCATAATTTTAGTGGCGATATTCGGCTGCTAGCTAGCGGCCGATGAAGAGGTTAATGCGCCCGTGTAGCACCGCTGCAGAAGTGCTTTGCAGGCGCTTCGGCAGCAGTGCCCATTCATTTCAATGGGCAGTAGTGGTGGAGGAGCGGTATACACCGCTCCAAAGATGCTGCTTGCACACTGAGACTGCAGGGGAGCTGTTTTGCAGCCATTTTTACAGGTGCTATTTTTAGCCCAAAAGTGTCTGAAAAACGCCCCAGTGTGAAAGGGGTCCAACTGTTAGGTTTTTTTTTCGCCTTCATCTCATAAAATCTAAAAAAAAAAAAAAAAAAAAAAAAAAAAATCGGCCTAACATATTGGCCCAAAAAAAAAAAAAAAAAATCGGCATCATATATCGGCCATCGGCCACAGCGATTTCTAAATATCGGCATCGGGCAGAGAAAAACCCATATCGGTCGACCTCTAGTATATAGTGCAGCACTAGTCTTATCAAGGTGATGATTGTGCTTAAAAATTACAGTGAAATTTATATATATATATATATATATATATATATATATATATATATATATATAAACGCCATAAGTGATAATGACACCACATAAAGTGATATGGAAGCGCAAGCTTCAAAACATTGAATCAAACAATGAGTGTATGAGTCCATGAACTAAGGACATAAACAATAATCCGATAAGTGTAAGGCCTCGTACACACAACTGATTTTCTCGTCCAAAACAGTCAAGAAAAGTGCCGCGAGAGTTTTTTTGTCTAGAAAAACGTTCGTGTGTATGGTTTTACGACGAGAAACTTGACGAGAATCTCGACGAGAAAATAGAGAACCTGCTCTCTATTTTCTCGTCAGGATTCCAGATTTCCTCGTCGTGTTTCTCGTCGGCCTGTTTTGTGACGAGAAAATGGTTCGTGTGTATGCTTTTACGACTCTTCCAAAAGCGCGCATGCTCACAAGCAACTATGAGACGGGAGCGCATCTTCTGGTAAAACAAGCCTTCATAATGGAGAGAGCACATTCGTCACGCTCATAAATATTTCATAGTTTAAATGTTCTGCATTGAATTCTTCGTTAGAATGTTACATTAATCAAAACGAGAGACCTTCATTTGCTGCTGATATTCACACAGAGTTCTGCCTTATTTTTAACCTTTTTCATGCTGCTGTTTATAAGATTTATGTGTATTATATCGTGCAAGTTTTTAGGAATAATTTAAATGGTTAGATTTTTCAAAATGATGTTAATTATAATTTCTCAATGTTTTGATAGCGATCTCCCATTTAATTTTCTAATCTATATTTGTAAAATTTCACACCATGTTTTTGAGCTAATCAGATTTAGTTATTCTTTTGGGGGGGGAGATATCTGTGCCTTTTATTGTCAGTCAAATGTATCTGCTTACTCCAAAGCTTGTTTTTTTTAATTTAAAAATACACATAGTCAAGTATGAACTTAAACAAAAAACACATTTATTCATGTTTATAAATTAAATAAAGAGAAGGCAGCGCTGGAGAAGCTGCTGCCATTTGTGCATCCCAGGGACCCCAGGGCACACAGCAACCCTGTGTGGACACTAAAATTGGGAGCTTGAGAAGGCCCACATTTCAGAACACAATCTGATGCTGGCCTCCCAGAGGTCAGGAACAGCAGCAGGTGAGATATATGTCCCAAGTGTGTGGTACTACAACAGGCTGCCATCTGTCCGACCACAATGAGGCAAGGCCATCACTTCCTCTTCTTCCTGGCAACCTTCCCTGCAGCCTTTCCTGAAGCCTTTCCTGAAGCCTTTCCTGCAGCCTTTCCTGCAGCCTTCCTTCTTCGTTTGGCTGGAGGCTGGCCCACTGGAGGGGTACTCCTGTCAGGAGGAGGAGGTGGAGGTGTAGCAGAAGGGGGTGGGGCAGAAGGTGGAGGTGTAGCAGAAGGGGGTGGGGCAGAAGGTGGAGGTGTAGCAGAAGGGGGTGGGGCAGAAGGTGGAGGTGTAGCAGAAGGGGGTGGGGCAGAAGGTGGAGGTGTAGCAGAAGGGGGTGGGGCAGAAGGTGGAGGTGTAGCAGAAGGGGGTGGGGCAGAAGAGGGAGGTGGAGGTTGAGGTTGGGTCAGTTGGGCCACCTCACATATGGCGGTATTGGGGGTAATTTGCTCCATCACCCCCTTGTTGAGCAAGGTGATGAGCAGGGGCTCGCATAGGAGGCGTTGCTCCATGCTCATCACCTTGAACTTAGCCTCCACTAGGCCGGCAATGGCCTCTTCAGGGGATGTGGGCTCCTTGAGGGTGGCATGGGCCTCTTTAATAAGGGCCATTGCTGCCTCACTGGTGGTCCTGTCCCTCCTGCCTCTTTTGTGAAGCCTGATGGGAGGCACCTGGGATCTGGTGCTTCTCCTTTGCCCTGCCACCTCCTGTCTGCCACTGGGCCCTGCCACCTCCTGGCTGCCACTGGGCCCTGCCACCTCCTGGCTGCCACTGGGCCCTGCCACCTCCTGGCTGCCACTGGGCCCTGCCACCTCCTGCCTGACAGTTTCCAGACCCTCCTCCTGGCTGATTTCATCCTGTGTATGAAAAAGGAACATAGTTTAATATGTTGGTTGAATCTTTGCATCAAACTTTGTAATCCTGATGGAAGCAAATGTAAATGCATAAATCCTTGCTTTAAATTTACCACTACATCAGCTTGACTATTTACCACACAATTAAGTGCAGAATAATGTCTACAGATCATGATTGCACTTGTGGAATACAAAATAATGTATGTTTCTCATCCTGACATATTTGGGAAACATTAATTTTATCCCACTACATTTTCAGTTAATACTATACCTGGCTCCAGATGGACAAATCAGGATCATCCAGGATGGCTGCCTCCTCTTGCTCCAGAGAAGGCTCAGGTTGGCTGCAGGGAAGTCTGGGGGGAAGAGTGGAGAGTGATGGCCTTGGCTCAATGTGGTCATCCAGGAAGGACATCCTTCTGTAGTACCACAAAATCGGGACATAAACATCATCTGCTGCTGCTCCTGACCTCTGAGAAGCCAGCACCTTAGAGCGTTCAGTCCTGTAGGTACCTCTCAAGCTCCCAATTTTAGTGTCCACTTGTTTTGCTGTGGCTGTGGGCACCTTGGTATGCACAAATGGGAGCAGCTTCTCCAGCGCTGCTTTTCTCACCCCTTTTTTTTTTATGGATGGGGTTTTTGGTCTCCCACAGAGCCGGCAGCTCCCTTACCCGGTCAATAAATTCCGCCAGGAACTCTTTGTCGCTAATAAAGACATTCATATTGTATCTGCAAGTTAAATAAATTATATTTAAATAATGTGAGGCAAACAGTCTAACCTCCTTCACATCCTAGTCACCATATATATCCTCCACCAATCTCAAGACAGTATAGGCCAACAATTTTTACAAGTCTCACAAAATCACATACCTTTGTTCGCACGTCCGTCACTTGAACTCCTCTCTCCGCACACCGAACGTACTATAGTCACATGTGTGTTTGCTATATACACACCACGCATGCGTCCAAATTCGAACACGTCGCTCCGCACACGTCGCCCGCCCATGACGTTCTAACTAACATCTTTTCCCCGCCCCTTCTCTTTCGGCGCGCAGACAGATATGGCGGAGTTACAGCAGGTGTCTGATAATTCCGCAACTAGCGAGGAGACAAGCCCGGAGACCGAGGACACGTCACGATCAAGGAGGAGATTCAAGGCATCGAATATGTCTTTGGCGGAGATGGCGGAGATGGTGGACATCTTGGTCAAGGCTGATTATGATGCCAAGCATGGGCCGTATACAGTGCTGGTCCAAGACATTGTGCTGCCTGGTACCAAGAATTAAATGCTGCCCCCTCCAAAAAAAAACACGCCCAGTCGCCCACCAAAAGGCCCCCACATTCATAATTGTATATCATGATAAATTAAGAGGACCTGTCATGGCTCTTTACATGTATATAGAAGTATAAATAGGACCTGTCATGGCTCTATAAAAAGGACCTGGTATGGCTCTATAAAAAGGACCTGGTATGGCTCTATTCATGTATAGGACTATAAAGAGGAGCGGTCATGGCACTATACGTGTGTATAGGAGTGTAAAAGGAAATGTCATGGCTCAATACATGTATGTAGGAATATAAAGAGGACCTGTCATGGCTCTATACATGCATGTAGGAGTATAAAAGGACCCATCAGAGCTCTATACATGTGTATATAGGAGTATAAAAGCACATGTCATGGCTCAATAAAAAGGATGTGTTATGGCTCTATTCATGTATAGGAGTATAAAGAGAACTGGTCATGGCACTATATATGTGTGTAAATCAATATTCAAGTGTAAAAACACCCCCCTGCACATCCGTTTCCCCCCTCCCCTCACACACACATATCTGTTCACCCTCTGTACCCAATACACACATATCTGTTCCCCCTGCACACCTGCCCCCCCTCCCCACACACACATATCTGTACCCCCTGCACACCTGTACCCCTCCCCCACACACACATCTGTATCCCCTGCACACCTGTCCCCTCCCCCCCCACACACACACACACACACACACATATCTGTTCACCCTCTGTACCCAATACACACATATCTGTTCCCCCTGCACACCTGCCCCCCCTCCCCACACACACATATCTGTACCCCCTGCACACCTGTACCCCTCCCCCACACACACATATCTGTATCCCCTGCACACCTGTCCCCTCCCCACACACACACACACACACATATCTGTTCACCCTCTGTACCCAATACACACATATCTGTTCCCCCTGCACACCTGCCCCCCCTCCCCACACACACATATCTGTACCCCCTGCACACCTGTACCCCTCCCCCACACACACATATCTGTATCCCCTGCACACCTGTCCCCTCCCCCCCTCCCCACACACACATATCTGTACCCCCTGCACACCTGTACCCCCCCCACACACACATATATCTGTACCCCCTGCACACCTGTACCCCCCACACACACACACATATCTGTACCCCCTGCACACCTGCCCCCCCTCCCCACACACACATATCTGTATCCCCTGCACACCTGTCCCCTCCCCACACACAAACATATCTGTACCCCCTGCACACCTGTACCCCCCCACACACACACATATCTGTACCCCCTGCACACCTGCCCCCCCCCCTCCCCACACACACACATATCTGTACCCCCTGCACACCTGCCCCCCCTCCCCACACACACATATCTGTACCCCCTGCACACCTGTACCCCCCACACACACACACACACATCTGTACCCCCTGCACACCTGTCCCCCCCACACACACACACATCTGTACCCCCTGCACACCTGTACCCCCCCACACACACATATCTGTACCCCCTGCACACCTGTCCCCCCCCCACACACACACACACACACATATCTGTACCCCCTGCACACCTGTACCCCCCCACACACATATCTGTACCCCCTGCACACCTGTCCCCCCCCCCACACACACATATCTGTACCCCCTGCACACCTGTACCCCCCCCCCCCACACACACATATCTGTTCCCCCTGCACACCTGTACCCCCCCCCACACACACACATATCTGTACCCCCTGCACACCTGTACCCCCCCACACACACACACATCTGTACCCCCTGCACACCTGCCCCCCCCTCCCCACACACACATATCTGTACCCCCTGCACACCTGTCCCCCCCCCCACACACACATATCTGTACCCCCTGCACACCTGTACCCCCCCCCCCACACACACATATCTGTACCCCCCTGCACACCTAGCCCCCCCCCCCACACCTACCCCCCCCCCCACACACACACACACACATATCAGTTCCCTCTGTACACAGTGCAATGCACTATAAACTGACAGCAGAGTAAATTTTTGTTTCTTGTGAATGGGTGCAGGCTGCAGCAATGAGCTTCCACTATACCTGAGCCAGCGAAGGTGGTGGTAAACTTTACTCCAGGACTGGAGAGCGGCGCTGCTGCCTGCCAGTCCTCCCACAACAGATCCCTGAGAGACCAGGAGGAGGGGGGCGGCGGGAGCAGATATCGTGGCAAGCCCGTAGTTACATGATGCAGGGCTTCCATATCATCTACCCCAGCCAGTTCCACTAAACATGCAGCACTTCCGGCCAGCTGCTCCTCGTCCCGGCTCTCTCCTCTCATCTTCTCACTGCAGCTGCTAGGGCGGCACTGCAGGCTGGGGATAGAGTGGTCTGTCAGGGATGTCTTCACAGCCCCAACCGCCCCCTAGGCTGGCGCCATAAGGCATGCATTTTAAAAATGCCGGGACCTTTCTCGGCAGAACACTGGCCCTGCTCGCAATGGGATAAGCAGCGCAGGGGAACGGGCTAGCTGGCTGGTGGGCGGCAATTTGCCGCCCGCTTTAAAGTGCCGCCTGGGACCGAGGTACCATCGGGTCCCATGGTAGGGCCGGCCCTGGCCATATAGCAAACCAAATAGAAGGAAGGCCAAAATCCTCACTAAAGTTGTGAAGAGTCTGAGGGCGAAGTTCGGGGTGAAACGCTCAAATGAGCAGCTCAGAAAGAGGTGGTCAGACCTCAAACTGAGGGAGCCAGACCAGTTGAGGATCATAAAGAGGATGCTCGCTAAAAGTAAGTAAAATGACAACCTTTCTGCTATTAATCTTTTTAGAAACTGACATTTTTTTTTTTTTTTTATCATATTGGTCTCCCTTCCAAAATGTAATATTTTGAACTAGGTTGGGCACAGTAATCGTTCGTTACGTTACCGACACTTCGTTCGGCCACTATCCGCGGTTTTGGCTTATTTAAGACCCCCAAAAGTAATTAGACATCTGCCATTTTTGATCAAGTATTGTGGATAATTTTTAAGTCTAGATGATGTGTTTGTAAGGAGAATGAAATGCAAACTTTAATCAGTGTAAAGGAGAGGACACTCAGCAGCTGCTTCCACATCTGTACTTTGGAGCACTATAGTGTGGGCCACCAGACCCGCCTTTTTTGGGTGTCCCACACAGGTGCATCAGAGTTTATTTGTGGTGCCTCCATGTCCAAAAAATTACATCCAAATGTGAATACTAAACATATTTGGGGTCATAAATAATGCATTTTTCTTTAAATTCCGCACAAACACACACTTGTACCCCACTTCCAAACAATTTAGCCTGTTTTAAGTTTAACAATGAGATTTTTACAGTGTGATAAATAGACCTTTGGTTTTATTCTCATAGGGGAGAGAAGACTGGGAGGAGGACACTCCAGGGAGCACATGCACCCCACAACTTCCAAGCAACCCCAAACTCCCAAAGATCCACAACCGAAAGATGTGCAGGAAGTTGAGGTGGAGGAAGGAGAAGTGCAGGAAGGAGAGGTGGATGACGTTGTGGATCTGGTCACCACAACAGGTCAGTATCTGACACCACAGCTTAAGGTAAGCGAGGTAGGCCTGCAGAGTTTTATTAATTTTTTTTAATGGTTTTTAGGGGATGGAAATGTTGTGAAGGATAGCACACGGTTCTCTGCTGACAGTGCCCTCCGCCTCATCCAGCAAGTGATGGAATGTAGCACGGAACTGGACCTAATTAAACAAAGAATCCATGTGATGGAACAAACATTTAAAGACATTCTCGATGTTTTGGGGAGAATTCAATAAGCCATCCAAACACATTTGTTTTTACATGTTTGTTTTTATATTTTTTCTAATTTTTTGAGTAACAAAGCAGCCAAAAATTGAATATGCACACAGTGTGTGAACATGTGCTATCTGCCATCAGGGGATATCCATGTACGTCTTTTGTGGGTGCAACCCCTTCCTCGTATCAAAAGTCGGTGAACTGAGGAAGGGGATGCACCCCCAAAACACGTCCATTGATCACCCCTGATGGCAGATAGCACATGTTGACAATAGGGATCAGGATTGTAAACTTCCTATTTGCAAAAAAGTAAAAATGTGTGCATATTGAATTTTTGGCTGGGCAAGGGGTGGCAGGACCCCATATTAGGACGGGCACATAGAGACATAGTTTGTGTAACTGAATGTCTCAGATTGCTCAGAGGTATCCAATGTTGTCATTTTAGAAATGCAAGTGGTATTTTTGTATTTTCATAAGCCAAAATTTGCCGGGTTGTGGCCAGGCCAACCCCAAAGTAAAACAAAAAAAAATGTGCAGAGAGTAAAATATTTGACCACAAACAACGTGTAGCTTCTTTTTATAATACTCTCTAAGCTTATTTGGTTCTTTTGTAAGGTAACATAGTGAAATTGGTTGTTATTTACTAAAGTAAAATACACTTGCCACTACAAATGCACAAAGACAAACTAGGAGACAGGAAAGAACAAATAATTAAAGGTTTAAACAAGATTTTTATTGGGATACTTAGACATAGGCTGGCATAGGAATTGCCCCCCTACCCGTGAAATACTCCATGTATTTGTTCCGAACCACACGGGCATTTTGGGGGGGCAAGCCAAGACGGGCAGATTCCAGGCCCGGAAGGGGATTTGCAGGGGAAAGTCCAGCCTCTGGCAAAACTGAGGCCATATAGGAATTTGATTTTTGGCTCAGAAAGTTGTGTAGCAGCATAACACTACATAGTTTATTTTGTAGTCCGCCAAGTGGATGGAAGTCATAAAAAGGCGGAACCGGCTGGCCATTATGCCGAAGGCATTTTCAACGACTCTTCGGCCCCTGGCCAGCCGGTAATTGAACACACTCTTCTCTGGGGTCAGGGTCCTCTGTGGAAATGGCCTCATAAGATGCCGTCCGAGTCCGAAGGCTTCATCAGCCAAGAAAACAAAGGGGAGTCCTTCAATATTCCCTGCATCCGGTGGCAATGCAAGGTCGTCACTCTGGAGACGGAGGGCAAACTCCGTCTGGATGAAGGATCCCCCATCGGACATCCGGCCATTCTTCCCTACATCAACATAGAGGAATTCATACCGTGCTGACACCACCGCCATCAGCACAATGCTATGAAACCCCTTGTAATTGTAGTAGTAGGATCCAGAACGGGGTGGCGGCACGATGCGGACGTGCTTCCCGTCTATGGCACCACCGCAGTTGGGGAAGTCCCACCGCGTGGCAAACTCCGATGCCACAGTCTGCCATTCCTGTGGCGTGGAAGGAAGCTGTGGAGTCAAACAAGATGAAATAATATTAGAAAAACAAAGGCATACATTACAAGGAAATTCTATCCCAAAAAATTAGAGACCAACATCAATCTAATTATACGTTTATTAAGGTGTGTAAAAAAAAGTATAATGGAAGGCTCATTTATCATATTCATCACCCCCTCTGATGGGCCATTACTAAATTATTTTGGGGGGGGGGGGAGATGTGTTTGGCCACAGGATAGCATTGCAGTGGCGGTGCGTCCAGAGTGGGCGCTGGAGCACTGTCCCCATCACTCAGAACAATACATAGGTTCATGCGTTGCATGAACCTATGTATTGTCTATGCCGCACACTATTCAGGTGGATGGCCTCTTGTAAAGCGACCAACATATGAATAATTGCGTCATTTAGGGGGTTAAAATTGCAGAGCAGAAACAGGTATTAAAAAAGTCTTGCAAATTACAACCTGAGGGATGTAATTGGCTTCCTCAAAGAAAAATCGGGGACGCAAGGAGGGGGGCATTCCTTGTGTAAACACTGACAGGCTGCTCTGCCAATCATGTTCACCAAGTCTGTTTAATGGTAACATGATTGGCTGATGCAACATGAAGGGAAGGAGAAGACATCAAGGACAGAAGAAGGATGGCGCTGACCACAAGAAGGTAAGTGCAGGGCTGGGGGGAAACTGGCTGCATTAGAGGGAACTAAATGGCTGCATTGGAGGGGACAACTGGGGGCGTTTATTAGGCAACAGAGCAAAAAAGGAGGAAGTTTATTTCCGAAATTGGGGTTGGAACCCCCCAACATTTGGAGCAACAGGCGCCCCTGCTGGAAAAGTTAGTGAGGGGAAATATTTAGGGAGGAGAAAAAAGGGGCAATCTAAAGCTTCCAGCATGCATGGGGACAAAGGGGACATTCTCAGCATATTACAATCATGGTAATTAGGGAAGAATGAAAGAAATACAATACATTAGCATACATGTAATACATAAAATGTGATGTTAAGGGAGAAAACTTACCCTAATATAGTCCTCCTGCAGGATTTGTATAATAGCAGAACAGGTGTCTGGGATTATGAGGCCCAGAGCCTGGGGGGAGATGCCTGTGGTGAACTTCAAGTCCTGAAGACTTCTCCCTGTCGCCAGGTACCGTAAGGTGGCGATGAGCCTCTGCTCAGCACTGATGGCTTCCCGCATAACGGTGTCCTTCCTGGTAATATAGGGGGACACCAAAGCCAACAGTTCCTGAAAAACGGGGTCAGACATCCTCAGAAAATTCCTGTAGTCCTCAGGATTATTCTCGACGATCTCCCGCAGCAGAGGCATGTGGCAGAATTGGTCCCGCTGGAGCAACCAATTCTTGGTCCATGAACTCCTCCTCACACCATTCATGGACTGTTCTTGGTCCAAAACAAGCAGACCAACACCAAGTGCACGCACAGCACGAACTCGACGACGAGAACGTCCAGGCGACATGGCTAGGAAACGGTCGTCTAATCAGAACGTACAGAACAGAACGCACTTTAGAACAGCAAGGCCTATGAATAACGAACTGAAATTCAGAAACGAACAGGCAAGAACGCACTGTAAAACAGATACGACCTGCCTAGACGCCCTGAAAGTCAAGATACGAACCCACAAGCACAAACTGAACGGCAGAAAACGATCTGAAAAGTACGAAGACTGAAAAGCGCGAATCGTCTCTTCCCAAACTTTTACTTCACACGCGGTAACACGAGATCAGCAAAAGCAGCCCAAGGGGTGGCGCCAAGAAAAAAGATCTTCCCCTTTATAGTGCCGTCGTACGTGCTGGACGTGAGTGCAGAGAACCACGAGGAAATTGGAAAATGACAGTGTGTACGCATAGAAAGCTTGACGAGAAAATCGACAAGCTTAACAAGAATCTCGTCGAAAAAAACGACGTGTTTTTTACGACGAGAAAATCGGTCGTGTGTACGAGGCCTAAGAGTCCATAAACTAAAGATATAATGAAATCCGTGTTGACTCCCCGTGCAGCAGCAACAAACGATGAGAGATATAAGGAGAAAAAGAAGGCTCCAGATGGTGCAGGTCAAATTAAAACCAGTCAAGGTTTATTAGATTAAAATTGTCATACAAGAAAACATGACAAAAAAAAAATGGATAAAACGTGATCACAAAACAAGTAATAAAAGCAATGTGGGGTGCAGTAATGCAGGCCCGACGCGTTTTGACTAAGAGAGTCGTCAACACTCCCTTGACTGGTTTAATTTGACCTGCACCATCTGGAGCCTTCTTTTTCTCCTTATATCCCTCATCGTTTGTTTCTGCTGCACGGGGAGTCCACACGGATTTCGTTCCAGTTCTCGTAGATCCACTTCAACAAGTGGAGAAGAGTGCTGTGGCGCATCCGATTCATCTGGGCTTCCATCGGCAAACATCAGGACCTGCCTCACTAACCCAGGTCGTTGAGACCGTAAGCGTGTCTGACTCACTGTTGTATAATAGCTGAGTCCACCTGCTGTGGTAAGAGTACCCTATACTTATATCTTCTGAAGAACTTGAATGTTTTCAGCGGTCAATTTCCATTTTCTGCATCCTGTACCATCCACTGGGGAGGAACACTGTTTATATCTTTAGTTTATGGACTCTTACACTTATCGGATTATTGTTTATGTCCCTAGTTCATGGACTCATACACTCATTGTTTGATTCAATGTTTTGAAGCTTGCGCTTAAATATCACTTTATGTAGTGTCATTATCATTTATGGCGTATATATATATATATATATATATATATATATATATATATATATATATATATATATATATATATATATATATATATATATTATATTTTTCACTGTAATTTTTAAAGCACAATCATCACCTTGATAAGACTAGCGCTGCACTATATATGTTCCATGGTTCCCTTATTGACAGGGCATGTAGCTCACTGATCCTGCGGGCTGAAGTAATAGCAACCAGGAACAGCGTCTTCAGGGTGAGATCTCTGAGAGATGCATCTTCTAAAGGTTCGAATGGCTTTCCGGCCAGGGATTTCAGCACTACCGAGAGATTCCATGTCGGGAAACTCCTAATGTGAGCCGGTCTAGACCTTGTAAGGGCTTTGAAGAACCTAGCTACTAGAGGTTCTGAGGCCACGGATCTTTCCAGAAACACTGTTAGTGCAGATACCTGTACCTTCAAAGTGCTGATTGCCAGACCTTTATCTGCTCCCTCTTGTAGAAATTCCAAAATGGAACTAAGATTGTCCGGATTTTGAACAGATGTCTCACACCAGGAGTTATAGACCTTCCATACCTTGGTGTATATGGCCCTAGTTACTTTCTTCCTGCTTTCTAGCATTGTCCCAACTAATCGGTCAGAAAAACCCTTCTTTTTTAAGAGTTGCCTTTCAGATACCAGGCTGCGAGGGAGAGACTGGACACATCTGGGTGATATACAGGATCAACAGGTCCTGCCTGGGAGGTAGATGCCAACATGGCTTGGCTGCCATTCCCAGGACAGTTGAGAACCAAGGTTTCTTGGGCCAGAACGAGGTGATCAAGATGACTGGTACATTTTCCCTTTGGATCTTTCTTAACACTAAAAGGTATTAACTGGAACGGGGGGGGGGAACGCCAAGCAAAGGTGAAACTCCAAGGATGCGCCAGAGCATCTGTTCCTATAGACCCGTCCAATCTGTTTAGGGAAAAGAATTGAGGTACCTGTGCGTTTTCCCTTGAGGCAAATAGGTCTACCTCTGGTTGACCCCACCTGCTGGAAATTGTCGCAAAGACCTCCGAGTTCAGTGACCATTCTGACTCCCAGACTGTATGTCTGCTCAAGTAATCCGCCACCCTGTTCAGGGACCCCTTTAAGTAGATTGCTGACAGGGATTTTAAGTTCCTTTCTGCCCACCGAAGGATCTCTGCTGCAAGGACCTGTAGAGGCCTGCTCCTTGTGCCCCCTTGCCTGTTGGCATTGTCTGTCAACACCTGAACATGATGGTTCTGGAGATCCGGAGAAAATCTTAGTAGAGCCAATGCGATTGCCTTTAGCTCTCTCCAATTTGAGGATCTTTTTGACTCTTCTTTCAGCCAAGTTCCCTGGATGAAATTTCTTTCCAAGTGGGCTCCCCACCCCCACGCACTGGCGTCCGTGGTCAGTCTCCTTTCTACTGGAAAAGACCATTCTAGACCTTTTGAAAGAATCTCCTGATCTTTCCACCAATAAAGTGGCCTCTTTACTCGAGATGGAATTTTTATCTTAGTGTCCAGGGAACTGAGATTGTGATCCCATGACCTCAGGAGAAAAGTCTGTAGGCACCTGAAATGCAACCTTGCCCATTGAATGGACGGCATGGTTGAAGTCAGAACTCCCAGAGCCGACATAGGCTGGCTGGACTGTAGCCGGGAGATGGCTTCCTGAGCCCTGACCTTTTCCTAGGGGAGAAAAAATTTTTGGTTCACCGAATCGACTTGGTAACCCAAGAAACGGACCACTTGAGATGGAACTAGGGAGGACTTTTGTAGATTCAAAACCTATCCCAAAGATTCCAGGTGGCTTTGTGCCTTGAACAGATTGTCTAGTAACCTTTCTTTTGAGGGGGTGAAGAATAATAGGTCGTCTAGATAGGGTATAACTGCAATCCCCTTTAGACAAAGCGGGGCTAGGGCTTCCGCCATTACCTTGGTAAAAATCAGAGGCGAGGATGACAGCCCGAATGGTAGGGCCCGGAATTGTAGATGCTGGATTACTCCCTCTATCCTTAATGCCAACCTGAGGTATCTCTGGGACTGAGGGGAGATTGGGATGTGTAGATATGCATCCCTTAAGTCTATTGATGCCATATAACACTCTGGCGTCAATAGATTTTTTATTGAAAATATCCATCTTGAACTTTCTGTATTTTACAGACCTGTTCAGAAGCTTCAAATTTAGGATCATTTTGAATTTTCCTGTTGTTTTTTATTAGGAAAACGTGAGAATAAAACCCCAGTTGTTCTTCTGGAGGTACTTGTACCACCACACCCTGTTGAATCAGCTCTTTCAGTGAGGTTTTCATGGCCAGGGATTTTTCTGGGTCTTTTGGGGTGTTTGTTATCAAAAACCTCTTTGGGGGACCTCCGAGAACTCTATCACATAGCCTTGGGCTAAAGTGGTCAGGATATACTGATTGGATGTTACAGCTGACCACTGCGGAAGAAACTTTTGTAGTCTTCCGCCTACCCGCACGGCTGAGTCATTGGGTTTTCTCGGCTTGTGTAGGAGGATGGAAAAGGATTTCCCCTTTTCCTTTGGCCTTTTGTGCGGCCCAATTCCTCCTACCCCCTTGGGGTTTGTAGTTTTTTTCTTGAGCCTTTTGAGGTTGAAAAAAATATTTTGGGGGTTGCGTCTTTTTAACCGGGAAAGATTTTTTCCTGTCAGCTGTCCTATCTAGGATACTCTCTAGATCAGGCCCAAAAAGAAGGTCCCTCAAAAAGGGAATCCCGCAGAGCTTATTTTTTGAAGCTGCATCCCCTGGCCAGGTCCTCAACCACAAAGCCCTTCTCGCGGTATTAGTCAAGGCTGCAGACCTTGCCGACATTTTTATGGCTACAGCTGAAGCATCAACTAGATAAGCTACCGCCAAAGACAAAGTGGCAAAGGAATCTAAAATTTCTTGTTTAGGTGAGTCTGCCACTATATGGGACTTCAACTGGTTAGTCCAAAATTCTAAATTTCTGGCTACACACGTTGTGGCCATAGCGGGCTTTAAATTATTCATAATTGACTGCCATGACCTTTTGAGTAAGAGATCCATGCGTTTCTCCATAGGGTCTTTGAGAATCCCCATGTCTTCAAAAGACAGATCAGTGGACCTGGAAACTTGGGAGAAGGCCGCATCCAGTTTAGGGACCTTGTTCCAGACTGCAGAGGGATCCTCCTCAAAAGGGAAGCGTCTTTTATGGGCTTTTGATAAAAAAGTTATTTTCTCTGGATCCTGCCATTCCTTCTTTATAGTTTCTGAAATGACTGGGTGGACTGGGAAGGTTCGACCCTTCGGTTCACTCAGACCTGCATACATTCGGTCATGTAAACTTAAATCCTTCCTTTCCTCACTTAGACCCAGGGTAACATGAATGGCCCTAAGTAGCCCATCTACCTCCTCCAAGGATAATTTGAATTTGGAAGGGGACACTACCATTTCTTCCCCCGAGTCCTCTGAATCCTCACTAGAAGGCACATGGGACTGTTCTTGCCTGGTAACAGGCTCTTCAGCCAGAGTATCTAAAACTGGTATAGCCACAGAACCTTGAGAAAATTGTGAAGTGGAGGACTGAGCAGTAGCCGGGTTAACTAAAGAGTCACAAAACATTTGAATCGTGGCAAATAGTTCTTGCTTTACAGAGGCAACCAATTCCTCCTGTACTGAGGCTGAATCCTCTTGAATTAAAGAAGAAATGCAAGTGCTGCATAAAGCTTTCTTCCCATTTTCTCCCATATTTGTCCTACATGAAGGACATCTCTTTCTAGGAGCTCTTGGCCTGGAGAGAAGAAAAAAAGGGGAAGAAAGCAGGAGGATCCTGAATGAGACCCCGTCTCTTACTGATGGACCACCTCAAAAACAGGTGCACTAAGAAGGAAATATTAAACACCTTTAGTGCCCAGACAGGCCCCATGCCACTAGGGGGATAGATAAAAGATAGAGAGACCAAAACATCAAAGGTAAGGGATAAGCAGACTTTAACCGCTGCCTCCTACCTGAGCCTTGCCGGTGCCTGTGCCTGTCCCCACCGCATCTTCCATTGCAGGTGTACAGCTTGTCTTTCTCGTGGCTTTACACGCCGCTTCTGGACTCCCATAGTGCCTCTGCACCGGAAGCGGAAATAGGCACCAGCTCCTGTCCTGCCTCTTCCCCCTTGCGTTTACGCCGGAATGACATTTCACGCTGACCTAGTGACCCGCTCTGACTTCCGGTGCGGCTACACCAAAATGGCGGCGGTGCACGCGCGACCGCTGCTCCCAGAGAAACAAGCCGCCCAGTCCATGGCTCCTCTGAGCACTCCAGGGGGAAGGGGAACCCGAATATCCCGTTTTCCGTGCTGGGTAGAGCGGGAGGACAGCGGTCTCTAAAGGAGGAAAAAAATTAAGAGAGATGCCTCTGCATCCCAGGAGGACCTGGAATGCTCCAGACTCCCCTCACCGAAGGTGTTCCCTCCAGGCTGGAGGAAACACAAAAACTGAGGTATGCCAGGGAGGTACCTCCCTTTAAAGTTTGAAGGAAGAAGGTGTTTCCTACAGTGGTGGGAGGAGTCACTATCTCTCAAGGTGCTGTCCTGAAAGACGCCTTGGGAAATTGTGCTACGGAGGCCTTTAGCCTGGCAACACAGTACAGGAAGAAAAGGAGTTAACAGGTGCATAACAGGACCCCATTCTGTTTCTAGAAGTGAGGTAACAGAGGTACGCTGAACTTGTGAAGAAGACACAGGCTCAGTGGTTTCCCTCCTAATCGCAACATACAGCGGGCAAGGTGTGAAGTGACGCAAGTCAGCACTTTTCAGAGGAACTTTGGACTTTTATTACTGAACACTCGAGACCAAGTGGCGACGAAGCCCAGAGTGGGCCTGAATCCATTCTATTCTGCTAATCCCTTTCCTCTCTTCAACTCTCTGGTTACTGAAGCAAAGAGAAAATAAACTCTTGTTGGAGTTGAAGTGTTGTGTGGACATTGACCTTCTTTGGGAAAGGTAAAGACCTGCCTCTATAATCTAGAGGGAAGAACCAGTGAAGGGAAGCAACTCGCTGCTGGACCCAAAATACATAACACTGTCCGAGACCTCTAATCCAGAGGACGCGGGCATGTGGCATGGTGTGTCTGTGCCCCTAAAAGGAAGGTGAGGGGGAAAAGGATCTGTGTGCTACACATTATATCTCTATCTCTCTCTCTCTCTCTCTCTCTCTCTATATATCTATATAGTAGTTGGAACTCCGCTTTAAGAGGTGTGCTTTGATTCTACACCACTCTTATCTTCTGTGTGCTGCTCTTAACCACTTAAGCCCCGGACCATTTTGTAGCTAAAGGACCAGAGCTGTTTTCAGAATTTTGCACTGCGCTGCTTTAACTGTAAATTGTGCAGACATGCAATGTTGTACCGAAATGAAATTTGCGTCCTTTTCTTCCCACAAATAGAGCTTTCTTTTAATGGTATTTGATTGCCTCTGCGATTTTTATTTTTTGCGATATAAATGGAAAAAAAAACGAAAATTTTGAAAAAAAAATGATATTTTCTACTTTTTGTTATAAGAAAAATCGAATAAACTCAATTTTAGTCATACATTTAGGCCAAAATGTATTCAGCCACATGTCTTTAGTAAAAAAAAAATGTCAATAAGCATATATTTATTAGTTTGCCCAAAAGTTATAGCGTCTACAAACTAGGGAACATTTTCTGGAATTTACACAGCTTTTAATTTATGACTGCCTATCTCATTTCTTGAGGTGCTAAAATGGCAGGGCAGTACAAACCCCCCCCCCCCAAATGACCCAATTTTGGAAAGTAGACACCCCAAGGAAATTGCTGAGAGGCATGTTGAGCCCATTGAATATTTTTTTTTTTTGTCTCAAGTGATTGAATAATGACAAAAAAAAAAAAAGTACAAAAAGTTGTCACTAAATGATATATTGCTCACACATGCCATGGTTATATGTGGAATTGCACCCCAAAATAAATTTTGCTGCTTCTCCTGAGTACGGGATACCACATGTGTGGGACTTTTTGGGAGCCTAGCCGTGTACGGGACCCCGAAAACCAAGCACCGCCTTCAGGATTTCTATGCACAAATTTTTGATTTCACTCCTCACTACCTATCACAGTTTCGAAGGCCATAAAATGCCAAAATAGCACAAAACCCCCCCAAATGACCCCATTTTGGAAAGTAGACACCCCAAGCTATTTGCTGAGAGGCATGGTGAGTATTTTACAGCTCTCATTTGTTTTTGAAAATGAAGAAAAAAAATTATTTTTTTTCAATTTTCAAAACTTTGTGACAAAAAGCGAGATCTGCAAAATACTCACCATACCTCTCAGCAAATAGCTTGGGGTGTCTACTTTCCAAAATGGGGTCATTTGGGGGGGTTTGTGCCATCTGGGCATTCCATGGCCTCTGAAACTGTGATAGGCAGTGAGAAGTGAAATCAAAAATTTACACCCTTAGAAAGCCTGAAGGCGGTGCTTGGTTTTGGGGTCCCGTACGCGGCTAGGCTCCCAAAAAGTCTCACACATGTGGTATCCCCGTACTCAGGAGAAGCAACAGAATGTATTTTGGGGTGTAATTCCACATATGCCCATGACATGTTTGAGCAATATATCATTTAGTGACAACTTTGTGCAAAAAAATAAATAAATAAAAATAAATTGTCTTTTTTCTGCAACTTGTGTCAACATATAAAATATTCCATGGACTCGACATGCCTCTCAGTATATAGCTTGGGGTGTCTACTTTCCAAAATGGGGTCATTTGGGGGGGGGGTTTTGAACTGTTCTGGCATTTTATACACAACATTAGGAAGCTTACATCCACTCTTCTAACCACTTGAAGACAAAGCCCTTTTTGACACTTTTTGTTTACATGAAAAAAAAATTTTTTTTGCAAGAAAATTATGTTGAACCCCCAAACATTATATATATTTTTAAAGCAAAGGCCCTACAGAATAAAATGGTGGGTGTTGCATTTTTTTTTTCTACACAGTATTTGCGCAGCGATTTTTCAAACGCATTTTTTGGGGAAAAAATACACTTTTTTTAATTTTAATTCACTAAAACACACTATATTGCCCAAATGTTTGATGAAATAAAAAAGATGATCTTAGGCCGAGTACATAGATACCAAACACGACAAGCTTTAAAATTTCGCACAAACGCGCATTGGCGACAAACTACATACATTTTTAAAAGCCTTTACAGGTTACGCCGTTAGATTTACAGAGGAGGTCTACTGCTAAAATTACTGCCCTCGATCTGACCTTCGCGGTGATACCTCACATGCATGGTGCAATTGCTGTTTACATATGACTTAGACGTTTTATTTAAAATAAAAGGAGGGCGCACCGACCTAGTGTATTACCACTTAGACGTTTTATTTAAAATATAAAAAAGCAGTAATCTTACTCACAAACAGAGCTTAAATAAAAGCTTATCGGACAAATCAGCTGGAAATTCTTTGGCACCTTTCTGGGGCGCACCCCTTTCCTCAGAGCCTAGATGGTCCATGGACCATCTAGGCTCTGAGGAAAGGGGTGCGCCCCAGATATCCAGTTGTCTGAAGTACTGTCCGACCCTCTCTGTCATCGAGTCCAGTCGGCAGGTGCCAAAGAATTTCCAGCTGATTTGTCCGATAAGCTTTTATTTAAGCTCTGTTTGTGAGTAAGATTACTGCTTTTTTATATTTTAAATAAAACGTCTAAGTGGTAATACACTAGGTCGGTGCGCCCTCCTTTTTTCTTTTTTTCTAGCCACATGAACACCCATTGTTCTGAGGAGGGCTGCAAGACTTTAGACTTTGCCTTTAGACGGAACCACACTACCCGTGTTTTGACGATACACCGAGAGCGCAGGAGATTTTTGTCTTTTTGTGTTTACATATGAAGCCAGACCGACGCTTGCGTTCGCCATTGGGCAAGAGCAGGGCAGGACAAGGGTGCTTTTTTTTTTTTTTTTTTTTTTATTATTAATTTTGCTTTTTTATTTTTTTTTTAAACTGTTGCTTCCATATTTATTTATTTTTTTATCATTTTTATTGTTATCTCAGGGAATGTAAATATCCCCTATGATAGCAATAGGTAGTGACAGGTACTCTTTTTTTGAAAAAACTGGGGTCTATAGGACCCTAGATCTTTCCTCTGCCCTCAAAGCATCTGACCACACCAAGATCAGTGTGATAAAATGCTTTCCCAATGGCGCTTTTTATATTCGGGGGGGGGGGGACATTCCCTAGCACTGCTTGTAAAAGCAGTCCAGAGGCCAATTAGCCACTAGGATTGCTTTTACATGAAAGTCCGCCGCTGGCTGAAAAGAATGATACCAAGATGATACCTAAACCCGCAGGCATCATTCTGGTATAAACATTCAAAGTCCAGCAACATATCAGTACGTTGCTGGTCCTTGTTGGACATGTATTGTAATCTTTTTTTTCATGCAGCCTGTTGGCTGAACAAAAAAAAAAGATTGATCGGTGGGTATGCCCACCATTAGAATACCGCCCTTCATCCACCCACTTCTAATGATGGGCATACATGCACCATTTATATATGCCGAAGCATGGGGGCATCTTCCCGCAAAAGTTACGCCGCGTACACATGGTCAGACTTTTCCACGGGCAAGCCTCCGTCTGAATTTCGACCGTATGTACGTGGCATTAGGAGCAAAATCGCTCCTTCGCCCTTGCTGCCCCAATGCTTCGGCATATATGCTTCTTTTTTTTTAACTGTGGTGGTGAAATCACCTCCTACAGCACTGGAGTCGCAGGGATAAGACCTGTCTCTGCGAACGCTGCAGTTATGTGTGTTGTGTTTTGCAAGTGACAGTGATCGATCGATACTGCACTTGGGTGGCCTGGGCTGGACGGAGGGGCAAAACTCAGGTGCTAGCAGGCATCTGGGCTGATCCCGCTAACACTGCGTTTTTGGGAACCCTAAACTGCTGGGGACACTAGTATAGATCTGATCAGATCAGATATTGATCTGTTCAGATACTATACCACTAAGGGGGGTGTATGATTCACGCGTGGGTGTTAGCGCTACTGGCACTAACCTGACGCTGCCTGGGGTGTGACGCAGACCCTCTCTGACGCTAAAACCTAATTGATATCACCCGGCGGGCGATCAGGGGGTTAAACCTTTATTGGGTTATATACGGCGGGTGCCCTGACACTATAAAAAGCAAACTAACTAACCAGCGTCACCCGTAACACTTATATGGTGATTATTGGTGAAAGGGTTAACTAGGGGCAATTAGGGGGTTAAAACCTTTATTAGGTAATATATGGGGGTACCTGACGCTATATAAAAACCTGACGGCGAACCTAAAAAAAATAACTGGCTACCGATCGGCATCACCAACTCTAAGACAGCGATCAGAAAAATGATCACTTAGCGACGGCGGTGCTAGGGGGTGAAAGGGTTATCTGGGGGGCGATCAGGGGGTTAAACCTTTATTGGGGGGGGGGGTTAGGGGGCTACACTGGACCTAAAACTAACTTTAGTGACACTTTTACAGTCACAAATGTCACCGATTGCAGTGATCAGTAAATAAACGGTCACTGCAATCAGTGACACTGTGACTGGGGGCTGGGGGGTGATCTGGGGTGTCTGGGGGGGCGATTTATGTGCCTATGTGTCCTGGTGTCAGTGTAGTGTTTTGTGCACTAACCTGCATCTTCTCCTGTGCGGCGCTCGGTATATGTGAGCGCCGCAGGATAGATGACATCACTTCCTCTGCCTGTGTAAACATTACACAGGCAGGGGAAGGATTTGATTCGCTGGGAGCGATCGAGAGGGGGTGGCCGAAATCGAACGGCCGTCCCCTCATCCCCGATCGCTCCCAAATGAATAACGGCCACTCACTGTAAAGAAGGGGGGTCCGATCGGACCCCCCAACTATACAAAGGCAGTCACGTAGATATACGTGATTCTGCCTGTCGGTGCCATTCTGCCGACGTATTTTTACAGTGGCCGGTCGTTAAGTGGTTAAAGTGGTAGTAAACTCATGTCTGACATTTATAACCACAGGTAAGCTTATAGTAAAGCTTGCCTGTAGCTAAAATAAATATATTTCCTAAACGTGCACTGTTTAGGAGATATTCCAGTGAGAAGCAGCTGAGGTCAGTGGAGTGGAATTAGAACGCTTATAAGTTTTTACAGCTGTCTGTGTGTCCCTTAGGCACTCTCTCTATTTGTCCTGTTTACCATTATCATTGAAAGTAAAAGTAAAAGTAAAAAATAAATAAATATTTTGGGTTGACCCCAGAAAAGTAATAGAGTGGAAATCTTCCAATAGAGATACTAGTTCTGGTGACCTATGGGCCCCCAAAAAATTCCCTTAATTTGCAGGTATTTATTATTATACATGGGGCAGACAGTACAGTTACAACATACCTCCCAACAGTCCCGGATTAGGCGGGACTTTGCCACATTTACAACTTTGTCCCGCTATCCCACTTTGTCCTGCATAATTATGTTGCTTAATATCAAATAAGACCTCAGGCTCAATAGGACCTGTAGCAGTGTAAAAATCCAGGACAGCAAGGGATTTGCCAGTAAACTGGCTGGATGTGCACTGTGCAGCCAAGATGAGAGACTGCACCTACCAGAACCAAGCTGTTGTGTCGGGAATGGGCGGGACTTCTACTCATACCCGCCCCCTTTGTTAAGCAACCAGTGCAGTGCATAGAGAAAATAGGATTTTTTACTCACCGTAAAATCCTTTTCTCTGAGTCCATGGACCGACACAGCTTCTCTATTGACAAAGTGGGTATTATCCGTTAATTAGGAGTGACTAGGCAGAAAAACTTGTAAAAAGTGTTGCATCACACCTTCTACAGTACCGCCCAGGGGGCGGACCCTCCGGGTATAACATCTCAGTCTGCATCTTTGCAGATCAGTTCGTCAAAAAGCAGTACAAACTTAAAAAGGAGGGGTGGGTGCTGTGTCGGTCCATGGACTCAGAGAAAAGGATTTTACGGTGAGTAAAAAATCCTATTTACTCTTTCGTCCATGGACCGACACAGCTTCTCTATTGACAAAGTGGGACGTCCCAAAGCAGTGTCAGAGAAAAAACGAGGGGTGGTAACAGCATAAAAATAAACTTCACCCCAAACACAAAACAGCACTCCTCCAACGGAGGAGCTGCAACTCTAAAACAGCCGCTTGTAGAACCTTGCGGCCGAAAGAGGCATCCGAAGATGCACCTACATCAATTTTGTAGAATTTTGTGAAAGTGTGAGCGGACGACCAAGTCGCCGCTTTACATAATCGGGAAACAGACGCTTGATGTCGGAAAGCCCAAGAGGCACCTATTGCCCTGGTCGAATGCGCCGTGACCGGGAAGGGGGACGCTTGACCCTTTAAGGCGTAAGCCTGGATTACTATCTGTCGGATCCACCTAGAGATGGTGGCCGACGAGACTGATTGGCCCTTCTTGGGACCAGCCACCGAAACAAACAGTGAGTCTGACTTCCGGAACCGGAAAGTAGCAGATAGGTATACTCTCAAAGCTCGGACAACATCCAAGGAATGCAACGCCGACTCCTTAGGATTCGACGGCTGAGGACACAAGGATGGAAGTACAATGTCTTCATTGAGATAAAAAGCCGAAACGACTTTTGAAAGGAAGGCTGCGGCCGCAGCACCACCTTATCCTTGTGGAAAATCAAATAGGGAGCCTTGCAGGACAAGGCTGCCAGCTCAGAGACTCGTCTAACTGACGTAACAGCCACCAAAAGACCACTTTCTGAGAAAGTGTCAACAGGGGAATATCTCTAATATTCTCAAACGGTGCCTTCTGAAGCACCGAGAGGACCAGGTTCAAGTCCCACAGAGGTAGCGGGGGATGGACCGGAGGGGCCACATGTCGAACCCCCTGCACAAATGTACTCACAAGAGAGTGAGCCGCCAGGGGTCACTGAAAAAAGATAGCCAGGGCAGATATCTGTCCCTTAATCGTACTTAGGGCAAGCCTTTGGTCCACCCCATGCTGTAAAACCAGCAGGATTCTAGACACCAAATAAGTACGCGGCTGCCATTTCATTTCCTCACACATGGAGATGTGGGCCTTCCAAGTGCGGTGATAAACCTTCCTAGAGGACGGTTTCCGAGCACTTCTCATAGTAGAGATTACTGAATCTGACAGGCCCCGGTCTCTCAGTACCTGGTTCTCAATAGCCATGTCGTTAAAGCCAGTGACTGTAAAGCAGGATGGAGTATGGGACCTTGCGATAGCAGGTCCTTCCGTAGTGGTAGGCGCCAGGGGACGTCTGCTATCAGACGTACTAGATCGGCGTACCAAGGATGCTGAGACCAATCTGGAGCGATTAGGATCATTGGAATTCCCTCTGCCTCCACTCTGCGGAGCAGAAGAGGAAGAAGCCTTAAGGGAGGGAAGGCATAAATTAGCCGATACTGACCCCACGATGCTACCAACGCGTCCGTTGCGTCTGCCCATGGGTCTCTTGACCGGGCCACAAATCTCAATACCTTCCGATTGAGTCAGGAAGCCAGAAGATCTACGTCTGGTGTGCCCCATCTTTGGCAGAGGAGTTGGAACACCTCCGGGTGTAAGGACCATTCTCCCTGGTCCAGCATCTGGCGGCTCAGGTAGTCCGCCTGCCAGTTTTCCACGCCCGGAATGTACACGGCCGATAGTGCCGGTACGCTCTTCTCTGCCCACTTCAGGATGCGAGCAACCTCCGATGCTGCAGCTGAGCTTCTTGTTCTTCCTTGATGATTGACATATGCCACCGCTGTGGCGTTGTCTGACTGGATCCTGACTGGACTCCCTTGCAGCCTCTGAGACCATTTGAAGAGGCACAGCTTGATCGCCCGGATCTCCAGGACATTGATCGGCAGGAGGGCTTCCTCTGGGGTCCAGCGACCTTGCGCCGACTGGACACCCCAGACTCCCCCCCAACCTGTAAGGCTGGCGTCCGTCGTGATTACTATCCAGTAAACCGGAAGAAATTACTTCCCGGCCATTAGAGCCGGTGCTGTCAGCCACCATACCAGGGATCTCCTGACTAGGTGGCTCACTCGGATTTGATAATCCAGAGATGAAGGGCATCTGTTCCATCTGGACAGAACTTCCTTCTGTAACACTCGAGTGTGGTATTGAACATATGGGACCACCTAGAAGGAGGCTACCATGAGGCCCAACACTCGCATGCAAAAACGGAGTGACGACCAATTCCTGGAAGTCAGCTGCCGTACTGCAGCCCGGAGGGTCTGCAACTTCTCCACAGGGAGGAATACCTTTGCCTCTGAGGAATCCAGAATCAACCCCAGGTACACTAGGCGTTGAGTGGGCACCAATACTGACTTTTGCGTGTTTAGTATCCAACCACAGTCTCAAAGAGTCTGACAGGTAATGGACATGCTTACCTCTAATTCTGAGCTTGAAGGGGCCTTCAGCAGAAGGTCGTCCAAGTAGCCTGTGATAGCGATACCCCGCTGTCTTAGAAGTGCCAGAATCGGAGCGAGCACCTTGGTGAACATCCTGGGTGCTGAGGCAAGGCCCAACGGGAGGGCCACAAACTGGTAGTGGTCCTTCCCGATAGCAAATCGCAGAAACCTCTGGTGTCTGGAGTATATGGGGACATGCAGGTATGCGTCCTTGATGTCCAAGGAGGCCAGAAAGTCCCCCGGATGGAGAGCCGTGAAATCTTTGTACCTTCACAAAGCAATTGAGGGCTCTGAGATCCAAGCTTGGACGAACCCCCTCCTTCTTCGGCACAAAGAACAGATTTGAGTAAAAACCCCGTTCCAGTTCTGGAACTGGAATAACTACCCCGCGTTCCAGTAGACCCTGGACCGCCCTATACAGGGCCTCCCGACGGGTCGGTAGTAGCTGGAGATTGGAGGTGTTGAATCTGTCCAGTGGACAAGAGAGAAACTCTATCTTGTAGCCTCGGGAGATTACTTCGCAAACCCACCTGTCGGAGATTAGAGCTGTCCACTGAGTCGCGAATTTGCGAAGACGTCCCCCCACCGAGAGCTGGGTGGGGGTGGACCTTCATGCGGACGCAAATTTGTTCGCAGGCTTATTGGGTATGCGGGACCAAGGACGCTTTTGTCCTTGGGCAGGCGCTTTATCGGCCTGGGGCCTTTTCCCTGTCGTCCTAGGGGGACGAAAAAACCGCTTGCGTGCAGTAAAGGAGGGCCCTTGCCCCTTGGCGTGGCCCCTTACCCTTGCTAATTTGGGGAAGCAAAGTGCTTTTACTTCCTGTGGCATCCTTGATGATGTCATCCAGAGAAGCCCCAAAAAGTCTGTCGCCCTTAAAAGGCAGATCCAACAGGGCTTTCTTGGAAGTCTGGTCCGCAGACCAGCCTTTTAGCCAGATCAGGCGGCATATTGCTACTGCATAAACCGAAGTTTTAGACAGCAGGGGAATAGTATTCATGTCTGACTCGCAGACAAACCTAAGGCCCTGGACCAACTGGTCGGCCAATGTTATCTCATCAGGAGGAGCATCTCGCCCATTCAGTAAGTGTGTGAGACACTAGGGCCCCCGCCAATGCCGGGCGTACTGCCGAGCCTACCACTGAGTATAGGTAGCAAGCGAGTGCTTCAGCCTTCTTATCCACAGGGTCCTTGAAAACAGGAGCCCCTTCTACAGGAATTGTGGTGGCTCTATTAAGTCTGGACACCGGAGGGTCCACTATAGGGGGAGAGGTCCATTTCTTCAGAAAACTCTCCTCAAAAGGGGTACCGTACCGCAAACCTCTTTGGGGCTGTAAAGACCCTCACTGGATTCTCCCATTCCTTGTATAAGAGTTTATCAAAAAGACACACAAGGGAACACCTTAGCAGTGCGGGCAGGTCTATGAAACCCAAGTGGACCGGAGTCTCTGCTGCTTCTGCAGTATTTTCCAATTTTAGCATATCCCGCACTGCAGTAATAAGGTCAGATACCAAAGCCGTCTTGCGTACTGACCTGGACTTGGAGTCATCCTCACTGTCCAGTCACGGTCTGCAGTCTCTGATGCGTCAGAATCTGGGCCCCGAGCCGTAGCTGGACCTGGTTCTGCATCAGAATTATCCCCAGAAGCTTGCAGGGGACGGGGCATTTACTACCCCCTGTATTCCCGTGTGCCGCTTCCACCCTGGCAGCAAACGCCTCTAGGATTGCAGTCATAGCGTTCATAGACACCTCAGGGGCACCAGCTGCTAAATCTGGTGTTTCAGGGGAGAAGACATCTGGCTCAGATGCCATGCTGACCACACGCTGACACCCACAGGGCTCCAGGCAAGATATCAATAGGCCACCCTCCTGTGCTGCAGAGAGGCTGGGTCACCCAGAGGACTCACCACCCTGGATAGGTACTGCTATGCTGCACCTGTGATGCTGTCCCGCTGCTGCTGTGTCAGTCTGCTTCTTTTATCAGCATTTCCTGTGTGAATTTTCGCACCAGTGTAATGCACCCTAGAGGCTGGAGGCTCTCGCAAAATGGTTGCCAAAAAACGTCTGTATGGAAGATAATGTGGGCTCTAAGAAAATGACCGCCGACCGAAGATAGAGGTCAAGCAGCCATAGCCCACAAAAATATGGCCGCCGAACGGCAATATATGCATACAGGCTGGACAAACATGGCCGCCGATCAGCTGATAGGGGCCAGTGGGTGTGGCCGAACCACAGGAAGATGGCCGCCCGGCAGTCACAAGAGGCCGAACTCGGCATGGACCACCTCAAAATGGCCGCCGACAGCATGGAGGAGGAAGCACACAAACACAGGTAAGCAGAAATTACATTTCTTTTAAATGTTAGTTACAGCCAGCCCCGCTCCAGTGGAACTCCCTAGGTGACCCCTAGCACCCAGCAACCTTTAGCTAGAAGCCCAGGGAGGAGGGAAAGGCAGGGAGAGAGGGAAGAAAGGGGCCACAACCACTTACTTTATCTCTCCAGGAATGTCCAGCTAAATCACCCAGCCGAGGCAGGGGAGTTTTACTTACCTATCCTGCATGTATTATGCTGGAAGACATTCCAAACAGGTCATCGTCCGCGCACGGAAGGTGACTGTTGGCCAGGCATGCTGTGATTGGACCCAAAAGGGACGATCATATGTATGCCCTGGAGCGTGACGCTCACCGGACAGGCTGCTGCGACTCGGCCGTAAGGTCAGCCGAAGCTGAGCGGTCCGATGCATGCCTTGGAGCTTAAGCTCACCGGCCAGGCTGCTGCGACTCGGCCGTAAGGTCAGCCGAAGCTGAGCGGTCCGATCCAGGCCCTGGAGCGTAGGCTCACCGGCCACCCATGGAGCGACGGGCATGTCGTGGAAAACCCAGCGCGTAGCTAGAGTCGGCACACGCTCGATGGCCGAAACTGGGGAGACTACAAGGATCGAGGATCCAGCCTGTCACCCAGTCGGCAGTTGATCAAAGATCGCAGGAAACAAAAATGTAGCAAAAAAATATATATCTTTTTCCCCCGGACCAATGGGCCCGAAGGGAGCCATGTCCTACTCCTTGCTAGACAGAAAAAAACTGATCTGCGAAGATGCAGACTGAGAGGTTATACCCGGAGGGTCCGCCCCCTGGGCGGTACTGTAGAAGGTGTGATGCAACACTTTTTACAAGTTTTTCTGCCTAGTCACTCCTAATTAACGGATAATACCCACTTCGTCAATAGAGAAGCTGTGTCGGTCCATGGACGAAAGAGTAAGAGGCATTTGTACATTGCTGGCTGGGGAAAAGATGCCAAGGCAGGGTTTTTTTTCCCCAGCATTCTGCAGTAGATGAAAGTGAAAGTAGAACAGCTCTCCCATGGCTCCTTCAACAGCCTCCCTGCTCTGAACCACATTCCTCATCTCCTATCTGGTCAGGAGCTTAAAAAGAGTGTGCACTGAAAAGAAAGCTGTGACAGAGGCAGAGTCAGTTACAGAAAAGTGCTTTTAGAAGGGTAATCATGTGGAGGGTGGTGGAGCTTTGGGGGATGGGAAGATGATGGCAGAGGAGAGGTGTGTGTGTTGCAGGGGTTGCAGCAGCTGAGGAGAGGTGCAGTATTGAGATGTAGATGTCTTTATGGACTCTGTACCTAGTGGTCTCTTAAACCCTGCACGCAACGCACTCCTGAACCCTGCACGCAACGCACACTTCTGTAGTTTAAGCAAAACCATTTGAAATGGAAGCTCTTTATTTTTTTTTAATGATTGTGCTGGGGTTTGTATGCATCCCTGTAACTCTAGCTTGTGGCACAGCAATCAAAGCATATTTTATGGGTACAAGGAGACCTGGGTTTTGTTTAATCATGGCCATTAAGCCCCTCACATTGTTAATTTTGGTCACACACACACACACACTTTTGTCGCAGTGCACGTAGCGCGCCACAGGTTGCTTCTTCCCTCAAGTGTCCCTCATTCTGAAGTTCAAAAGTTGGGAGGTATGGTTACAATACAAATCAATACAGGAGGGATTAGAGGGCCCTGCTCGTTAAAGCTTAAATTCTAGAAGGAAGGGTCAAGTGGAACGAAAAGGTAATAACTGTTAGGTGTGGGTAGAATAGGCTTCCCTGAAGAGAAGGGTCTTCAGGGATCGTCTAAAAGCTTTGGCTATGGGACAGGAAGTAAAGGGAAATATTCGCAACGGGACACAGATGACAAAAACTAAAAAATCTGACAGTTAACCCTCCCTCGCTCCATCCAAAAAAAAAAAAAAAATTGCCTATAGTTCTACTTTAACCACTTAACGACCGCCCACTGTATATATACGTCGGCAGAATGGCACCGACAGGCAAAGTCACGTTCCGGTACGTGACTGCCTTTGTATAGTTGGGGGGTCCCATCGGACCCCCTCTTCTATACAGTGAGCGGTCGTTAGTTGTTCGGGAGCGATCCGGGGGCGGCCGTTCGATTCCGGCCACCCCCTCGCGATCGCTCCTGGCGAATGAGAAAGCTTCCTCTGCTGTGTAATGTTTACACAAGCAGAGGAAGTGATGTCATCTCTCATGCGGCGCTCACATATACCGAGAGCCGTACAAGAGAAGACACACAGGTTAGTGCACAAACAGCACACTGACACCAGGACACATAGGAACATAAATCGCCCCCCCAGATCACCCCCCAGCCACAGTTTCACTGATTGCAGTGATCACTAAATAAATGGTCACTGCAATCAGTGACATTTGTGACTGTAAAAGTGTCAGGACAGTTAGTTTTAGGTCCAGTGTAGTGCCCTAACCCCCCCTAATAAAGGTTTAACCCCTTGATCGCCCCCCAGGTAACCCTTTCACCCCCTAGCACCGCCTTCACTAAGCGATCGTTTTTCTGATCGCTGTTTTAGTGTCGGTGATGCCGATAGGTAGCCAGTTATTTTTTTTAGGTTCGCCGCAGGTTTTTATAGCGTCGGGTACCCCCATATATTACCTAATAAAGGTTTAACCCCTTGATCGCCCCCCAGGTAACCCTTTCACCCGTGTCACTAAGCGATCGTTTTTCTGATCGCTGTTTTAGTGTCGGTGATGCCGATAGGTAGCCAGTTATTTTTTTTTAGGTTCGCCGCAGGTTTTTATAGCGTCGGGTACCCCCATATATTACCTAATAAAAGGTTTAACCCCCTGATTGCCCCTAGTTAACCCTTTCACCAGTGATCACCATATAAGTGTTACGTGTGACGCTGGTTAGTTAGTTTGCTTTTTATAGTGTCAGGGCACCCGCCGTATATAACCCAATAAAGGTTTAACCCCCTGATCGCCCGGCGGGTGATATCAATTAGGTTTTAGCGTCAGATAGGGTCTGCATCGCCCCAGGCAGCGTCAGGTTAGTTCCAGTAACGCTAACACCCACGCGTGAAGCATACACCTCCCTTAGTGGTATAGTATCTGAACAGATCAGATCTAGACTAGTGTCCCCAGCAGTTTAGGGTTCCCAAAAACGCAGTGTTAGCGGTATCAGCCCAGATACCTGCTAGCACCTGCGTTTTGCCCCTCCGTCCAGCCCAGGCCACCCAAGTGCAGTATCGATCGATCACTGTCACTTGCAAAACACAACACACATAACTGCAGCGTTCGCAGAGACAGGCCTGATCCCTGCGACTCCAGTGCTGTAGGAGGTGATTTCACCACCACAGTTAAAAAAAAAAAAGCATATATGCCGAAGCATTGGGGCAGCAGGGGCGGAGGAGCGGAGGAGCGATTTTGCTCCTAATGCCGCGTACATACGGTCGAAATTCCGACGGAGGCTTGCCCGTGGAAAAGTCTGACCATGTGTGTGCGGCATAACTTTTGCGGGAGGATGCCCCCATGCTTCGGCATATATAAATGGTGCATGTATGCCCATCATTAGAAGTGGGTGGATGAAGGGCGGTATTCTAATGGTGGGCATACCCACCGATCAATCTTTTTTCGTTCAGCCAACAGGCTGCATGAAAAAAAAAAAAAAAAAAGATTACAATACATGACCAACAAGGACCAGCATGTTGCTGGACTTTGAATGGTTATACCAGATTGATGCCTGCGGGTTTAGGTATCATCTTGGTATCATTCTTTTCAGCCAGCGGGCGGCTTTCATGTAAAAGCAATCCTAGTGGCTAATTGGCCTCTGGACTGCTTTTACAAGCAGTGGGAGGGAATGTCCCCCCCCCGGATATAAAAAGCGCCATTGGGAAATTGGGAAAGCATTTTATCACACCTATCTTGGTGTGGTCGGATGCTTTGAGGGCAGAGGAAAGATCTAGGGTCTAATATACCCCAGTTTTTTTCAAAAAAAGAGTACCTGTCACTACCTATTGCTATCATAGGGGATATTTACATTCCCTGAGAGAACAATTAAAAAAAAAAAAATTATATATATATATATATATATATATATATATATATATATATATATATATATATATATATATATATATATATATATATATATATATATATGGAACAGTTTAAAAATAAAATAAAAAAGCTAAATTAATAATAAATAAAAAAAAAAAACACGCACCCCTGTCCTGCCCTGTTCTTGCGCAATGGTGAACGCAAGCGTCGGTCTGGCGTCATATGTAAACAGCAATTGCACCATGCATATGAGGTATCACCGCGAAGGTCAGATCGAGGGCAGTAAACCTCCTCTGTAAATCTAACGTGGTAATCTGTAAAGGCTTTTAAAAATGTATGCAGTTTGTCGCCAATGCGCGTTTGTGCGAAATTTTAAAGCATGTCATGTTTGGTATCTATGTACTCGGCCTCAGATCATCTTTTATTTCATCAAACATTTGGGCAATATAGTGTGTTTTAGTGCATTAAAATTAAAAAAAGTGTATTTTTTCCCCCAAAAATGCGTTTGAAAAATCGCTGCGCAAATACTGTGTGGAAAAAAAAATGCAACACCCACCATTTTATTCTGTAGGGCCTTTGCTTTAAAAAAAATATATAATGTTTGGGGGTTCAACATAATTTTCTTGCAAAAAAAAAAGAAATGTTTTCATGTAAACAAAAAGGGCTTTGTCTTCAAGTGGTTAGAAGAGTGGATGTAAGCTTCCTAATGTGTATAAAATGCCAGGACAGCTCAAACCCCCCCCCTCAAATGACCCCATTTTGGAAAGTAGACACCCCAAGCTATATACTGAGAGGCATGTCGAGTCCATTGAATATTTTATATGTTGACACAAGTTGCAGAAAAAAAAAAATTTTTTTTTTTTTTTTTGCACAAAGTTGTCACTAAATGATATATTGCTCAAACATGCCATGGGCATATGTGGAATTACACCCCAAAATACATTCTGTTGCTTCTCCTGAGTACGGGGATACCACATGTGTGAGACTTTTTGGGAGCCTAGCCGCGTACGGGACCCTGAAAACCAAGCACCGCCTTCAGGCTTTCTAAGGGTATAAATTTTTGAATTCACTCCTCACTGCCTATCAGTTTCGGAGGCCATGGAATGCCCAGATGGCACAAAACCCCCCCAAATGACCCCATTTTGGAAAGTAGACACCCCAACCTATTTGCTGAGAGGTATGGTGAGTATTTTGCAGATCTCACTTTTTGTCACAAAGTTTTGAAAATTGAAAGAAAATAAAATAAATTATTTTCTGTCTTCATTTTCAAAAACGAATGAGAGCTGTAAAATACTCACCATGCCTCTCAGTAAATAGCTTGGGGTGTCTACTTTCCAAAATGGGGTCATTTGGGGGGGGGTTTGTGCTATTTTGGCATTTTATGGCCTTCGAAACTGTGATAGGTAGTGAGGAGTGAAATCAAAAATTTGTGCCCTTAGAAATCCTGAAGGCGGTGCTTGGTTTTCGGGGTCCCGTACGCGGCTAGGTTCCTAAAAAGTCCCACACATGTGGTATCCCCGTACTCAGGAGAAGCAGCAAAATGTATTTTGGGGTGCAATTCCACATGTTACCATGGCATGTGTGAGCAATATATCATTTAGTGACAACTTTTTGTAATTTTTTTTTTTTTTTGTCATTATTCAATCACTTGGGACAAAAAAAAAAAAATGTTCAATGGGCTCAACATGCCTCTCAGCAATTTCCTTGGGGTGTCTACTTTCCAAAATTGGGTCATTTGGGGGGTTTTGTACTGCCCTGCCATTTTAGCACCTCAAGAAATGAGATAGGCAGTCATAAATTAAAAGCTGTGTAAATTCCAGAAAATGTACCCTAGTTTGTAGACGCTATAACTTTTGCGCAAACCAATAAATATACGCTTATTGACATTTTTTTTACTAAAGACATGTGGCTGAATACATTTTGGCCTAAATGTATGACTAAAATTGAGTTGATTCGATTTTTCTTATAACAAAAAGTAGAAAATATATATTTTTTTTCAAAATTTTCAGTCTTTTTCCGTTTATATCGCAAAAAATAAAAATCTCAGAGGCAATCAAATACCATTAAAAGAAAGCTCTATTTGTGGGAAGAAAAGGACGCAAATTTTGTTTCGGTACAACATTGCATGTCCGCACAATTCCCAGTTAAAGCAGCGCAGTGCAAAACTCTGAAAACACCTCTGGTCCTTTAGCTACAAAATGGTCCGGGGCTTAAGTGGTTAACTACTTGAGACCCGGGCCATTGTAATTTAACGGCCACAAGGTGGCTCTACAGGGCCGGGAGGCCGTCTATTGTCGTCCTTGGCTCCTCCCGGCCACTGGGGGGGGGCGCGCACCCGCCGCATCACTCAGGTGCCGATCCGCGTGCCTGGCGGCCGCGATGTCCGCCATCTACCCGCGATCGGCAGTTACAGAGCCAGGGACGTGGATCTCTGTGTGTAAACACAGAGATTCACGTCCTGTCAGGGAGAGGAGACCGATGGTGTGTCCCTTGTACATAGGGATACCCATCGCTCACCTCCCCCAGTCAGTCCACACCCCCCACATTAAGAATCACCTAGCAGGGAACACATTTAACCCCTTGATCGTCCCCTAGTGTTAACCCCTTCCCTGCCAGTCACATTTATATAGTAATCAGTGCAGTTTTATAGCACTGTTCGCTGTATATATGTGAATGGTCCCAAAATAGTGTCCGCCGTAATATCGCAGTTCTGACAAAAATCGCAGATAACCGCCATTACTAGTAAAAAAAAAAAAAAATTATATATAAATTCTATCCCCTATTTTGTAGGCGCTATAACTTTTGCGCAAACCAATCACTATACGCTTATTGCGATTTTTTTTTACCAAAAATATGTAGAAGAATACGTATCGATCTAAACTGATAACAAAAAAAAAAAAAAAAAAAAAAGGGATATTTATTATAGCAAGTAGTTAAATATTGTGTTTTTTTCAAAATTGACGCTCTTTTTTTGTTTATAGCGCAAAAAATAAAAACCGCAGAGATGATCAAATACCACCAAAAGAAAGCTCTATTTGTGGGAAAAAAATTACGTCAATTCTGTTTTGGAGACACGTTGCATGACCGTGCAATTGTCATTCAAAGCATGACAGCGCTGAAAGCTGAAATTTCGCCTGGGCAGGAAGGGGGTATATGTGCCCAGTAAGAAAGTGGTTAAAGTAGAACTAAAGGCACAACTTTTTCATCATTTTGACTAGAATAAAGGAGAGTCATAACCCCTGTCAGTTTTTGTGCCATCTGTGTCCCATTGTGTAGATGTGCCTTCACTTTCTGTCTCATTGTCAAAATTGGAAGTGAGAGGAAATCCAACCAAAGTGAGGAAATTCATAGTTGTTACCAGGGTCACCAGAACTACTTTGGGAGATTTCCCTTTTATTCCTGTTCTGGTGACAACCTACAATTTGGGAATTTCTTTTCACTCTGTGATAAAAGTAAACAGGACAAAGAAAGGGTGAATTTCCCTTATGGGGACATAGATAAAAACTGACATGTGTTTTATTCTTTTTCTGCTCTATCCAAAACTAAAAAAAAAAAAAATTGTAGTTGAGACATATTTTCAAAAGCAGGCCGACATGTTAAATTAGTCGCAGAGTTGGTGCACATAATTGCAGAATCAGAAGTGGTGCACCACTTGCAAAAGTTCAGCCGCAAAAGGAAATAATGTATATATTTATTTATTCATACATTTTCACAAGAAAAAGAGCAACTGTGTTCATAAGTGTATGTTTTGACTTAAAGCGGAGTTCCCCCCAGAAGTGGAACTTCCGCTTTAAGCACTCCTCGCCCTCTTAGACCCCCTTCACACTGGGGCGCTTTTCAGGCAATTTTGTTTAAAAAAATAGCGCCTGTAAAGCACCTCTCAAGCCACTCCAGTGTGAAAGCCGAGTACTTTCACACTGTGGCGGTGCGCTTGCAGGACAGGAAAAAAAAAGTCCTGCAAGCAGCATCTTTGAGGTGGTGCGGGAGCTTTGCGGGCACTTTTAACCCTTTATTCGGCCGCTAGCGGGGGTAAAAAGCAGCCATTAAAGCGCCGTTAAAACTAGCAGTGCTTTATCGCTAACGCCCCAGTTAGCCTTGTGAAAGTAGCCTTACATGCCACATTTGATATGTATTTATTTTTTCTGCTCTCGTCGCCTAGACAACTCCTCCTCTCCCCCTCTGCAATCTTCTGGGACATGTCACAGATCCCAGAACATTGCCAGGCCTTTAAGAGAGCGACTCGCGCATGCGCAGTGCACGCCCGGCTGTGAAGCTGCAAGCTGTCCCAGCCAGGTGCCCACACTTGCAATGCCGGCGCCATGGAGAGGCAGGGGAGATGAGCGTGGCTTTGGGTGGTCGCATCGCTGGACCGTGGGACAGGTGAGTGCCTGTTTATTAAAAAAAGTCAGCAGCTACACTTTGTGTGAACTCTGCTTTAAGAGCAAGCAACATTTTAAAGTGATTGTACACCCACAAAAAACAAAAAAAGACCTGCAAGACAAAGGCATAATGAGCTAGTATGCATAGCATACTAGCTCATTATGAAATACTCACCTTAGATGAAGCCCCCGTATCGGTCGTCGTACACATCGCTGGTTATAGCGGGCTCTGGCGCTGTGATTGGCCGGAGCCGCGATGACGTCACTCCTGCGCATGAGCTGCCGGTAACAGCACGCTAGCTGAAGCAACGGCACGAACCTGCCGTTGCCTCAGTGCGCATGTGCCGGTGACGTTGCCACATGCTGATACAGGAGATATCTCTTAAACTCTTAAACTGTGCAGGTTATTATAGGCTTACTGGTAGGAAAAAGTGGCCTGTAAGGTTTTACAACCTCTTTAAGTATTGTTCAATTGTGTCTATTGCTATTTACGAATTACATTTGAAAACCACCCCTGGTCACAATTATAGTTATGTTTGAATATGTAGCAGTTCACTAATAATACATGCACATTTCTGCAGCCTGTCCATGTCCACAATAAGCAAAAGTAATTCCAGTATTTTTACGAAATTCTGATATTGCTTCTCATTTGATAGACTTGGTTAAAAATGTATAGTTTGCATCATAATTAACTTGATCCCCTATGATTTGAGTATAAAAATAGTTCAAAATCCTCTTCGTCATCCAGACAAGCTAATCTATTAGCTGGGGACTATAAATAAATTTTTTGGCACCAATAGGCATTTAATTACCAAGTTACGTTAAAAATATTGTCCGATGCACCATGTAACACTTGCCTGTATGTAACAATTATGACAGGGTGTGAAGTGTGGTGTGTGGAGGGAAGAAACAGAAGGGAGGGGATGAATGATGATCAAGCATGTGACCCGAGACAGCGAGAGAGAGAGCATAGGGAAGGGAGGAGGATAGAAAGGGATTGCAGTTAGCAGGACAAATGAACAATACACAAAATAGAACTGAAACGCACAAGCACAATGACGATTAAGGCATAACTGGATGGCTTTTTTTCATGGTTCGATTTAATAGTGTTGTTTTTTTTTAAAAAAAAGATCTGCATTATGGATATGGAGCTCTATATTCTAAACCTTTGGGATCACAGAAACACAGCAGTTATCTCTTTTGAGGTCAGAATTATTGAATGCTATTCTTGGCAAAATGATAAGCATACTCCTTACCTTTTATTCTCCAAAGCAGCAGTGGAAGGTTAAATATATTTCTCTTGCATTCGTTCATTTTCTTCATGTGTGATTTTTTGCCTTGCTCTGCATTGGTGCAGCACCTTCTGGCCAGCAAAATACTGTGGCTGCACCGAGCTCTATTGCTTGCAGAGCTGTATACTGTGTATGCACTGAGCATGCTCCTAGCATCCCTGGGGATTTAAACCCCCACGTGACAATGTCAGAGCTTTAACCCCCTATCATATTATGCTTCCTTACGTAAAGATTTCAAAATACCTGCTGCTATATTATCGTAGATTAAAAATATGATTCACAGATGATTGCATAAAATAAAATAAAAAAAGAAGAATTAAGATGAAGAAATTCATGGTATAAAATCGTTTTAATAAAAAATGCTTTGTATTTGTGCAATATCTGTTAACATTTTACCTGCATTCCATATGTAGCACACGGACCCTTTTTCCTACCTTTGGCTCACTTGCAGGAAAAAGGCACACCGTACTATATGCCCGTACCCTCCTGTTTGAGGAGGTTGAGCGGTGTCATGTATTTGGGTCCCACAGCTAGGTTCTCTATCAGTTGGTTCTCATCTCCTAGGGTATAGGGACAAGTCTCTGTTTTCCCCCAAGTAATTCCAATGTCCACACCACTCTAAACTCCAACGTTGAGTTTATTTTTCTCAATGTTCAGCAGATAGGAAAGGGTGAATAAGAGACAGGACAGCAAGGTTTTGGGAGGTAGGTCCAGGCACAAGTAGATATTACAATCACCACTCTATCCAAGAGTAGGATCAGCTCACCCGGATAGTCTCCTGTAAAAGTGGATCCTAGCAGCCGAAGTGATGCTCAGACGCTTAATTAGGTTCTTTTCCTAGATACGATCGGGAGACTCTCTGCCACAGAATCTATCAGGTCCCGAACTTCTGAGCTTTTTGCAATACAAGGACAGGTGCCAGCAACAGCACATTACTAGGCCCTTGGTGGATAGATGAATCCCTCCAGAAAGTTACCAGGCCCCTTCCTTCACCATGAACTCTCACCGGTCCGTCAGAAAGGTCCTCCCCCGGCCTCTTCTTCTTAGAAGCGGGCTCCCTCGCAAGGGACACCCTGGGATTCCTCTTCCCAGAAGTGGGCTCCAGCTAAAGGTGCTGGGCCCAGTGCTGAAGTTGTAGCCCCAGGGCTAAAGGTGCCTGGGACTGATGCGCACATGGCCTGGAGGGCCGCGCACCTGGACTCCGACTGCCCTCGCGAACTCCAGAGAGCGACCACTCCCAGGCGGCGTCTGCCTCTTATGTATCCTCTCCCAGCATACACAGCAGGCCAACCACGCCCACTGTACCGCTGCCGAGAGAGGACACCCTAAGGCACAGCACTAGTACTGGTGGTTCAACCCTGACCTGTCATGGTATTGCCAGGTGCAATATCTACAGGACACAGGGAACTGCACACCAGTATACCACCCGGAGAAATAAAGTAGCACAACCTATCAATGAGAACGGTCTGAGCCTAACTACTAACTCAGACCAGCCCCTAAATTTGGGTATATAGCACCCCTAAAAGGGGTGGGCGCTACACATACATCATTAATGGTTCAATGCAGCTTTTCTTTCAATACTTTTTATTAGTTTTGACATAAGAAAACATGTTACAGTATATATAAAACACTGTTGAGAAACGCATAAGTATACAGACGGGAAATACATATGACAGCAGGATAATTGAAGCCTGGTTGTGTAAATCACAGCAGGTTATTAGACACTTAACAGAGCATTCTCAAGAATCAAAACATCCTGGTGCACCAACAGAAACTAATGCTTAAACCAATGGAACCATAGGGAGGCCTTCAAAAAAAAATAAGAAAGACAAAAAAAAAAGGGAAAAAGAGAAATAAAAATCCCCCCAGGAGGGATAAAAAAAGACCAGGTTGCAGACAACAGTCTCTTGGACTACGGCCTAGGGCAACCGAAACGTTATAACGAGCGGGTCAAAGGCACTACCAGGAGTACCACCCACCCACTCTCTATTATATGTGAACGAGAGGGTGAACAGGGGCACCCCCCGCCGCCCCGTGAAGGATCCGGCTGCGACAGGGGATACCCCCCCCCCCAGACATCAGCCCTATATTTTTATAAGACAATTATCATTTAAGTAAACCAGGTTCAGCGGTCGAAAAACTTGCAAAACCATAACGGAAGACTGACTTATAACCTGCAGTGTAGATTTAACAGTGGAAGAGACACAGACCTCCGGGGCCTAGAAAGTACGGGGGTCCCCGGCTCCATCAGCGCATAAAAGCGGTGACCAGAAAAAAAAAACGCTCATATTGTGCAGAAGCTTGCTCTATATTGTAGCCCTAAAGGCCAACAAACAAAAGGAACGAAACAAGGATAGATCCAGGATCAGTCAATATTTGCATAAGAATGCAGCGTCCAGGAGGAGATAGAGGTGAGAAAGAAGATAGGAGCGAGGAGGAAAGAAGGAAAGAGAAGGGAGAGGAACAGAGAAGAGGAAAGGGGAGAAGAGTGAGGTCATCCGGCGGGGATTTTGTGAAGTGGGCTTATAGTCCCGGGAAAAGGGGTATGTTCTGGGATGTGGCCCAGGGTTCCCAAATATTTTCAAATGTGCGCGATTTATCCTGGATGATACCGACAATTTTCTCTTGTGCCATTATCCAAGAGATTTTGCGTTTTACCGCAGCGAAGGGGACCGAGGCCTTTTTCCAATGAGCCGCTATGGTGATTTTGGTGCCCAGGAAGATAAAAAAAATCAGGGCCTGAGAAAATTTATCCACCTTGTCCACTTTAAGATTAAGTAGAGCTACCTCTGGAGATTGGGGTACCTGAACAGATAGTAACTTGCGAATCAGAGCAAAAACCTTGTTCCAGAGGCCCCTTATGCGTGGGCAAGACCACCATATGTGGAGTAAAGAGCCTACGTGACTACAGCCACGAAAACACAGCGGAGACGCATCAGGATAAATCTTGGCCAGGACAGCTGGAACCCTGTACCCACGGATTATTATTTTAAGGCTCGCTTCAATCAGAGAAACGTTAAGAATGCCTTTAAAGGAGCGTTGAAAGCAGGAGGACCATTTTTCCCGGTCCCAAGATATGCCCAGGTCGTTTTCCCAGGAGAGGGCATAGGGAGGTTTACAATGTGTCGTGGCCAGGGAGGAGTATATGACCGATATCCCGCCCCTCTGATCCGTGACGTCAGCACACCAAGACTCATACCGTGAGACTACCGGGGGGTCGGGTTTATTGGGCCAAATGGAATGGAGGAAATGTAATAGTTGGGAATACCTGAACCTTTCCGATTGGGGCATCTCAAATTTGCTAGTGCAATAAGCAATAGAGATGGGGCCTGAGGAGTTGAAAAAATTTCCAATTCTGAATAATCCTTTATTGAGCCACCAGCTAAACACCAGGATATTCATACCTGGAGGGAAGTTTGGATTGTGAAAAACATGTGTTAATGGGCGGAGAGCCGAGACCAGTGAGGGGTTTTTGTGTAATTGATCACACAGGGCTAGCGAGTGAGAAAGGGTGGGAGCCATAATAGGGGGTCTAGATTTAGGGGGAGACCATATCAGGAAGTCGATGGTGTGAAGAGGAATTGCCTGTCTCTCCATGTAGACCCAATCAGGTTTGGGTCCCCGAGAATATACTATGGAAATCTGAGCTAATTGTGCTGCCTGGTAGTACCACCATATATTCGGAAGTGCTAAGCCCCCCTGGTTTTTCAGTCTATACAGGAGGTGTTTTGAGCCCCTACACCCTTTCGGGCCCCAGATAAATTTCAGGATTTTAGACTGAAGGGTTTTGACCTGCATTTTCCTAACAGGGATAGGGAGAGATCTGAAGAGGTAGAGGAGGCGAGGGAGAAAGGTCATCTTGATCGCATATATGCGACCTAACCAGGATAAACCAAGTTTAGACCAGATCACTAGGTCCGCCGCCATTTTATTAAACATGGCCGGATAGTTAGTAGAGTAGAGCGAATCGATACTAGAAGTAAGGTTAATCCCCAGGTATGGTAATGTTGAGGGACACCAAGTAAATGGGAAGTGACTTTGTAAGGAGCCTAAGATGTTGGGGGGAACTGTGATATTTAATGCTAAGGATTTTGAAGTATTCACCTTTAGGCCAGAAACTGTGCCAAATTTATCAAGTAGGGAGAATATGTTGGGCGTCGAAATCAATGGGGAAGTGACAAATAGAAGCAAATCGTCAGCGAACAAGGCGCATCTATGTTCCTGCTGGCCGCAGAGGACTCCTTTGATATCGGAGTGAGCTCTGATGGCTATGGCCAGGGTCTCAATCGCGATAGCGAAGAGAAGGGGAGAGAGTGGGCAACCCTGTCTAGTGCCTCTTTCTATTGTAAAGATGTCCGAGTAGCATCCCTGTAATCGGACCTGCGCGCTGGGATTAGAGTATAAAGCACGTAGCGTCCCTAGAAAGCGAGGGCCAAAGCCCCATCTCTCTAGGACATTAAATAGATAGGGCCACGAAATCGTGTCAAAGGCCTTTTGGAGGTCAATTGACAAAAGATAACCTTCCTGGGAAGGACCCCCATCCCAACGGGATTTAAGGAGGGAGATGACATCAACCGCCCTCCTTATCTGGTCTGGACCCTGTCTCCCCGGGATAAATCCCACTTGATCCTTGTGTACATAAACTGCAATAAATGAGGAGAGTCTATTGGCTAAAACCTTTGTTAGAATTTTGAGGTCATTATTAATGAGCGATATCGGACGATAGTTAGAAACTAGGGACCCATCCTTCCCAGGTTTAGAAATGACCGAGATAAAAGCTAAATTTAGGGCTTTGTCGAGGGGAGAACCAGAGCGGATAGAGTTAAAGAAGGAGACCATGTGTGGGGCGAGGGTCGTCGCAAATTTCTTATAATATCCCACTGAAAAGCCATCTGGGCCAGGGGCAGAATTAGGCTTAAGCCGTTTGATAACCTCCAGTACCTCCGAAACCAAGATCGGCTCGTCCAGGAGACCAGCATGGTCTGCAGATAATTTCGGGAGTGGGGTGGCATTTAGGAAATCGTCTATGAAAGTCGGAGGGGCTGCCTGATCATGTTTATAAAGGGAAGCGTAGAATTTGTGGAACGTTTTCATAATGCGCAGGGGATTTTGTGTCAGATCACCCGCAGAGTCTCTGATCTTGGGAAACGCGAAGGACCGAGGCTTAGGAGAGAGCTTAGCCGCGAGCTTGGCTCCGATTTTGTCTTTTTGAGAGTAAAAGCGCGCTCCTAACCATCGTAAATGCTTCTCGGCCTCAGTGGTAAGAGCCAAGTTCAGAGACGTTCTAGCTAATTCAAGGGAGTTCAAAGAATCCAAGGTCGGATTGCGCTTGTGTTTTTTGCTCAAAAATTGGAATTCCGTGGTGAGCTTATCTATGTCTGCCTTACGCTCTTTCTTAAGCTGGGAGGAAATCTGAATAATCCTCCCCCTGATAACCGCCTTGTGCGCAGCCCAAAGAGATACTGGGGAAATTGTGTCAGTTTTGTTCAGTACAAAATATTCTTGAATGTCCCTTGAGAGAATTGTACATTGGACCGGGTCACTTAGGAGACCTTCGTTAAGACGCCACGTAAATTGCCTGCAGGGATTGTGGGATCGTCGCATATATAAAAGGACCATAGAATGGTCCGAAATCGCAGTGTCCCTAATAAGTGCCTGTGAAACTGAGGGTATGGAGTTGGATTGGACGAAGATGTGGTCAATTCTAGTATAGACTTGGTGGGGGGCCGAGAAATGAGTGTAATCTTTAGATTTGGGGTTCATTTCCCTCCAGATGTCCACCAGGCCCAACGAGTGGAGCGTCATTGCTATTTTAGTACTATGTTTCGGAGGCTTCCTTGAGCGTGGGATGCCCTTCCCCGACTTGTCCAGGGAATGATCAAAAGGGAGATTAGTATCCCCTCCCAGTATAACCTTACCTTCAAATAATGGACCCAGAGTGGACATCATGGAGGAAAAGAACGAGGCTTGGCCTTTGTTAGGGGCGTAGTAAGAAAGAAAGGAGTATTGTGTCCCGTCTATGGAACCCTTTACTAGAAGGAATCTACCCTCCTCATCTCTAACAATGGCAGACGGTGAGAATTTCAGCGACTTGGAGAGACAAATGGCCACCCCTTTCGTTTTATTGGGGGCGTTGGAGAGGAAAAACTGGGGGAATTGCCCATGGAGAAAGGAAGGGTTGTAAGAGGATGGAAAATGCGTTTCCTGTAATAATAAGACATCTATTTTCTGTGACTGGTAACATTTGAAGAGTTTCCTCCTTTTAACCGGGGAGTTCAGGCCCTGAACATTGTGCGTAGCAACACAGAGGACAGGGGGCGCATTGGTGTCAGACATCACGGATCAGAAGAGGGGAAAAACGCATCAAAAGTAAATATCTTACCATAACCTCCCGGGAGTACTGCAGAATTCCTGCCATAGTCGGCTTCAGAGATTGAAACGGTATCTGAGGTGATAAAACGATCCCCGGGGTGACCCAGAAAAAAAGGGAAGAGGAGAGAGAGAAGAAAAGGAGGAGAAAACTGATCCTGGAAGAGAAAGGTACAAAAGTTAGACTTAAGCACAAATCTTGGAGCAACAGACCAAAAATAAGGAGAAAAAAAAAATAAAGGCAGCCAATATAGGAATAAAGAATCCCTACAGGGGAAGGAAGCCGCCATCGTTCCCCAGCAGGTTTTCCCTAGTAAAAATAGAAAATGACCAAATAAAAAAGTCCCCAACCAGAGGGGGTATTTAGGAGTCTCCGAGTGGAGGGAAAGTGCCACTCCGAGACAGGTGGAGGTGCAGTGCACACCACTCCAACCTAACCGCACACCATATATAAGGATAAAACAAATAAGCAAACAGAATTAGCCAAACAGAGGATGGATTCAAATGTAACTAAGTTCAGATGTACACAAAAAAAAAAAAAAAACAACAAAAAAAAAAAAAGGGGGGGGTACATCTGTCGCAAGATGGATGCCGATGAGAAGCACGGAGCTCCCGAGATCAAGATCTAGGCAATGCAAAAGCCCCACTATAAGTAGGGGGAGGAAGAGCAAACAAAAGGGAAGAATAGGTCCTCTCATGGTGGATGACCGTCCTTGGGTCTCTTCGCTTGTTTCCTTTGCCATAACGGTTTGGTGGGGCTTGCGGGAGGGGGCCTCTTCGTGGAGACAGGTGTCTTGGGGTCCAGGGAGGGTCCCGGAGAATGGGAGATTAACCCCAGTTGTAGCAGGAGGCGTTCCCCGTCAGCGAAATTTGCGAAGCTGTATGACTTGTTGGAAAATGTGAAGGTCAGGCGAAACGGGAAGGCCCAGCGTTACGTGATTGAATTCTGAGTAAGGACTAGCAGGAGAGGCTTCAAGGATCTTCTCATCTGGATCGTGTACGGGGAGAGGTCAGAGAAAATTTGAATTGGATGTCCCTGGAAGGAGAGGTTTTCCGCCTCCCGGGCCCTGCGCATGACCTCCTCTTTCACTTTAAAAAAATGGGGTTTGACCACGATATCCCTGGGAAGACCATCCTGACGTGGAGGCTGGAGAGCTCCGTGAGCGCGGTCCAACTCTAGACGGTGGTCCGGAAGATCAGGGATTAAGGAGGAGATAAAAGCACGCACAACAGTATCTGTGTCCTTAAAGGATTCAGGGAGGCCTCTGAGTCTAAAGTTATATCTCCTATTCCTGTTTTCAAGGTCATCCAGCTTATAGTAAGCAATATCCAGTTGTTCATGGAGCTCAGAAATCCTGTCAGTATTCTGTAAAGCCATTGCTACCGTCTGGTTAGTTTTGGCCTCAATAGCCTCTATTCTGGCCCCCAGGTGCTGCAAGTCAGCTTGTATAGTGGAAGTAATGTGAGAGGCATTCTGGGCTAGGCCTTTAGATAGCATTGTGGAGAAAGTGTCCATGAGGGAGGCAAAGTCTATGGGGGCGGAGGGAAGAGAACCCAAGGGAGGTCTATGATGGATAGGAGAATTAATGAAATCCTCCATAGGGGTGAGGGGAGAACCCCCATGCATTCGCCCCAGCAGCGACTCTGTGGATGTGGGGGATAAAAGGGGAATCTGGAGGTTACTCACTGCGGGAAGAATCTGCTCAGCGCTGTGAGGGCGAGATGGAGACTGATCCGCGATGGATTCAGCTGGTACTTGCTGTAGGCCGTGCGGTGAATGAGCAGCCGCCATCATGGCGGAGGCCTCGGCCGAGAGATCCGGAACGAGCTGTCGGCTCAGATTGCGTCTCGCCGTGATCCCGAACCAGCGGGCGGGTTGCCCGAGACCCCAGCTACAGGTAGAGTGGCAAGGCTATGAAATCCTCCTCTGTAAGGTGGTATGATGGGCAGATCAGGCCGGAGTGGAGCGGAGCTCTCAGGACTTGCGACCGTCCATGGGGCTGCCGCGCATGCGCCTCTCAATGCAGCTTTTCAAACCAATCCAATGCACAATTATTTCACAAAAGGGGTTTGTTCTGTGCCTCACTGACAAAATCCGAACGGAAGGAGATGTGGTATCTCTTCAAAAATTTCCTGCTGTTTGAGTTATTCAGGAAAGAGGATACACACCCCTGCCTGGGGGCATCTACCATACCTCCCAACATTTTGAGATGGGAATGAGGGACACCTACTAATAAATGTATTTAGGCATAGGACACGCCACTGCCACACCCCCTTAAAAGGAGAATTAACCAAAAAAAGGTTAATTAAATCCACAAGGACTTTTTTTACCACTACTATTCCTTTATATTGTCGTTTAAAATGTACAAATGCAGCAATTTAGAAATTGGATGAAAGGTTTAGCACTGGGAAATACTTTTTGAAAGATAAAAACTGCATTTTATATACAACTATATAGATCAGACCAAAATGAGGGACAAATGAGGAGGTATGAGGGACAGAGGGTCATTGCTCCAAATCAGGGACAGTCCCGCGAAATCAGGGACAGTTGGGAGCTATACATCTACTGACAGTCACTATGGAAAAAATAACACAAAAATTCTTGTGAAAGGCCAGAAAATGGTAAAAGTAAAGAGGCAAACAATAAGACATCCAGACATGATACCTTGGTAGGGTTGCTACCTGTCCGGATTCACCCGGACAGTCTGGGTTTTAGAGCCTGTGTCTGGGATTCAGTCCACCTGAAACCCGTACACATCAGTGACAGCCCTGCAGCACCAGTCCTCCTAGGCCCCTCTCCCCTCTCGGCTTCCAGTGTTTTTAATTATATTGGTGGGGTGCTTTAAGTGGAGTGCAGACTGGCCTGGGGGGATTATACTGGGGGACAGACTGACCTAGGGGATTATACTCTGGGACAGACTGACCTTAGGGGGAATATACTAGGCGACAGACGGACCTGAGGGGGATGTACTGGGGAACAGACTGACCAAGGAGGGATTATACTGGAGGACAGACTGACACCTGGGGGGAATGTACTGTCAGGGCTGGTGCAAGGATTTTTGACACCCTAGGTGCCCCCCCCCCTGGCTTCACCCCTGATTCCACCCCCTTTGCCCTGACCATGTATACCCCACCTTTTTAATGAAGTGCCCATAAAATGCAGCCTCATGAGCATCCATCAAATGCAGCCTCACCAGCGCCCATCAATGCAGCCTACCAGTGCCCATCAATGAATGTTTGCTTGCTTCCATTCATTCGAGAGTAGGGACACAGACAAAGTTCTCCACCACCTCTGCGCCTCTGACACTATGTGCGAACAGAGCGGCGGCTGCCTGCTGATGCTGAGACTTAGTTTCTTGCTGCAGAGAGTAGAGAGTAGGAACACCAGTGGCCGGGCGCCCTAGGCAGCAATGCGCCCTAGGCGGCTGCCTAGTTTGCCTAGTGGTAGCACCAGCCCTGTGTACTGGGGTACAGACAGACCTTGTTTGATTTAACTATGCTCCTTAAGCTTCTCCCATTATTAACACAAGTGTACAAAACCCACTGTTTATCACGGGACGCTACATGCGCTGCAATACTACTTTTTTGGGGCACCCAAAAGTGTCCCAGGTCTATTACAATCCTATAGTGTAAACTGCAAAAAAAATTAAAAATTGCTGTGTGCCATTAAAGTGTTTGGGTTTGGCTTGATGAAAAGGTGGCAACCTTATACCCTGGTAGAGCAAGAAAGACAGACACCTGCATTGCTCATGCAGTTTGTTTACATGACTAGGGCAGTCAGATAACTTACTACCCCCAACCACACATGCATGTAACCTTACCATTATTATTTAATAATAACACTGACACCTGCTGGATTTAAATGGCCTGTTCAGCCTTTTATTAACAAAACCAGAATAAAATATAACCATTATTTAAATATTTAAATATTCCTGTTCAAACTAAATACTTGCTTGTCGGCCCCTGACTACCCCATCTTCATTTTTTTGAGTCTGTGATACCTTCTAGTTAGCATCTGTCCCCAGCCGCCAAAATCGCCTTGGGGACCACTAACTGACCACAGACCCACCAACTTATTACCCGGTGGTCCAGACTGAAACCAGACCAACCGGGAGGACTCCATACCTGAGGTGTATACGAAAGTTTCCACTCAAGGGCAGGACTTTTTAGGTATAGATTGTAACACCTCTAGGGTAAAATGGGAAGTAATTTATTATACATAAATAGAAACAAACAAAAAATACATAATGGGTATAGTACAAAAGGACAGGGATTCATAAAATGAAACAGGTTGTCAATTGATCATACAGATTGCATGGCATGCATGGACCACACCATGCATATAATGCTATATTATGAACATGTGAAACACAATAATGATTGTATACATCAGATCCTACGTGTTACTCTTTCTTCAGTGAAAATCCAATATATGATTTAGATTGTAATCTAGAACAAAAGAACCGTTTTTTACAACATAGTATTCATCTGGTTAGACATTTGACCCATCAAACATGGCAAAAAGATGGATCATGTACAGGGAAAGAAAAATTGGGTGGCGGTATACTTACATAGACAACCATGCATCAAGGCTCAAGGTATTTGGTAGACCGTAAGGAGACAGTTTGCACCCCTATTGCACCTATTTTCTCCTCTTCTTCTTTTCAGACCCGCCCCAACTCCAACATATCAAAAGGGACTGCGGTAACTACCGTGCCAGCAGTGAGTTAGAGAGTGGAAATGATGACTCCACAGATCCCAATTTTTCCATGAACATAGTCAATCTGTCCTCTTACACCCTTAAGATAGAAGAAAGTGATGTTCTTCTGAGGGGTTTGGGGTTTTGCCCCAACAAAGATCTTGACAAATTTGAACTAGTGAGGGATCTCCAACTTTTTGCAAGGAAACGTCTGAGGAATATGTATAGTAAAGACATTAACCCTGCCACGCAGTTAAGCAGGGAGGAAGATCAGGCTGTGAACCAGCTTGTCTCCTTGTTGGAGGAAAGTGATCAATCCGATCTCATTGACAGCGTGGACATCGAACAAATGTTGTCTGATGTCGGCGCTGACTCTGGGAAATCGCTACCCAAACCACAATCCTCCCTCAAAACAAAGTCAGATCAGTTTCCGGCACCCAGTTTTAATCCCAATATAGCGGCCTTTTTAAAACTTGTATCACGAGATGTGAATAAAATGTTGAGTAAATTACATTCTGAAAACAATATGACTAGTGTTGAGCGAACCCGAACTGTAAAGTTCAGGTCCGTACCGAACTTTAGCTTTTTCCCGAACCCAAACTCGGACTTTGCGCAAAAGTCCGGGTTCGGGTTCGGCAATCTAATTACGCATTTAGAAATGCTTCAGGGGCCAGCCAATCACCTTTTGATTAGCTGGTGTGCCCTTAGAAGCCATCATAGCCATGCCTACTAATGGCATGGCTGTGAGTGGTCAGTGCAACATGTGACCCAGCTTCTATATAAGCTAGAGGCACACAGCACACACGTCACTCTGCTTCAGAATAGATAGGGAGAGGATCTTGGCTGCTGCTGTTGCTAATAGGGAGAGATTGTAAAATACATGAGGTAGTCCTGATTCTGCAATCTGAGGGAAAAGATAGAGAGATAGTGTAGTGTAGGGCCAGGTTCCTGTTGGTGCTTTCAGGGAGAGAGATATATTATATAGGAGTCCAGATTCAGAGATTAAAAGCAGCGATCTGCATAGGTTTACCTGTTTGTGTTGCAGTGCACAGTCTTTTTACACTGCCATGAGCCCAGTGTCAGAGAAAATCTAACTTTTATCTGCAAGCTCAGTGCACCAGCACTGCATATATTACGTTGAGAGATACACCGTTTCCATACTGTGGGTGTATTCTGCTCTTTGAAAAAGATCCATTTAGGGGAAAAAAAAGGCACTTCATTGTGCTCTTTTCCAAAAGACCCATAGGGCAAAAAAAAAAAAAAAATTGCATTTTATTTTGCTCGTGCAAAAAAAGACCCGTTTAGGGCAAAAAAAATAAAAATAAAAATTTGCACTTTAATGTACGCTTGCAAAAAGAGCCATTCAGGGCCACAAAAAATAGTTTGCAGTGTGTTATACATATGTGGATGTGTGTGAAATAAACAATTTCTATATAGTTTTCTCCTACTGTGCTATACTAAAAAAACATTTTTTTTGAATAGCATTTTCTGCAGTTCTGTAGCTGTGCGATTCAGCGGTTACGTACTGTGGGTGTGTTGTGCTCTTCCAAAAAACGCAGTTTAGGGGCACAAAAAATTGTTTGCAGGGTGTTATACATATGTGGAGGTGTGTGAAATAAACAATTTTTATATAGTTTTCTCCTACTGTGCTATACTAAAAAAACAACATTTTTTTTGAATAGCATTTTCTGCAGTTCTGTAGCTGTGCGATTCAGCGGTTACGTACTGTGGGTGTGTTCTGCTCTTCCAAAAACACCCATTTAGGGCAAGATCCTAAATTTGGAAACTATGAGGAGAAGGTCAAAGGGACGTGGTGGCCCTGGTCATGGTGCTGCTGATGGAGCTCCTGTTGCAGGGAGAGGACGTGGTGGATCTGTGCCAGATACACGCACAAGTGAAACACCTTCCTCAGGTGTGAGTAGGCGACCGAGCCTGCGGCGGTATTTTGTCGCGCCTAATGAGGCTGTACGAATGTTTAGGCCAGGACAAGTACAGGCGATAGTAGATTGGGTTGCTGACAGTGCCTCGGGTTCCTTCACATTGTCTCCCACCCACTCTTCTGATGAAAGATCAGAGTTGGCACCTGAAACCCATGTCCATCAGTCTTTCACCTCACCCCCTTGCAAATCAGCCAAGCAGTCTGAGCCCCAAATCATGCAGCAGTCTCTTCTGCTTTTCGATGACTCTGTTAGCAGGGTTTCCCAGGGCCATCCACCTAGCCCTGCCCCAGAAGTGGAAGAGATTGAGTGCACCGATGCCCAACCACTTATGTTTCATGATGAGTACAAGGGAGGACCATCGCAGTACATCTCGGATGATGACGAAACACAGGTGCCAACTGCTGCTGCTTTCGCAATTGTGCAGACAGACAAGGAGGGCAGGGGTGAAGACTGGGTGGAAGATGATGTGGAGGACGATGAGGTCCTCGACCCCACATGGAATGAACGTTATGCAGGTGACCAGTGTAGTTTGGAGGAAGAGGCGGTGGTCGCACAGAGCCACCAACACAGCAGAAGAGGGAGCAGGGTGCAAAAGCGGAGCGTCCGTCCCCTAGACAGTATGTCTGCTACTGCCCAACGCAGCAAGGGACCGAGCACACCAAAGCCAGGTCCAAGGAGTTCCCTAGCGTGGCAGTTCTTCACACAATGTGCTGATGACAATACACGAGTGGTTTGCAGGCTGTGCAATCAGAGCCTGAAGCGAGGCATAAACGTTCTCAACCTGAGCACAACCTGCATGACCAGGCATCTAAGTGCAAAGCACGAGCTGCAGTGGAGTAGACACATCAAAAACCAAGAAAGGTCTCTGGCTCCTCCTGCTTCCTCTTCTGCTGCAGTCTCGGCCTCTTCATCCACCTCTGTAGTGACAGTGGCACCTGCCACCCCGCAAACAGAGGATCTGCCAGCAACACTACCACCTGGGTCACCAACCATCTCCACAATGTCCCATGGAAGCGTTCAGCTCTCTATCTCCCAAACATTGGAGCGGAAGAGGAAGTACCCCCCTAGCCACCCGCGATCCCTGGCCCTGAATGCCAGCATTTCAAAACTCTTGGCCTTTGAAATGCTGTCATTCCGTATGGTGGAGACGCAGAGTTTTAAAAGCCTGATGGCATTGGCTGTCCCACAGTACGTCGTGCCCAGCCGCCACTATTTTTCCAGGCGAGCCATCCCTTCCCTGCACAACCAAGTGGGGGACAAAATCAGGTGTGCACTGCGCAACGCCATCTGTGGCAAGGTCCACCTAACTACGGATGCGTAGACCAGTAAGCACGGTCAGGGACGTTATATCTCCCTAACAGCACACTGGGTAAATGCAGTGGTGGCTGGGCCTGAGGCAGATAGCAGTTTGGCGCATGTCCTTCCACCACAGAGGATTGCAGGGCGCTTCAGTTTGCCTCCTGTTGCCAACTCCTCCTACTCCGCTTCCTCATCCTCTACCGCCTCCTCATCCGGTCAGCGTAACACCTTCACCACCAACTTCAGCACAGCCAGGGGTAAACGACAGCAGGCAGTTTTAAAACTTTCCTGTTTGGGGGAAAAACCCCACACCGCGCAGGAGTTGTGGAGGGACATGGAACAACAGACCAATGAGTGGTTGCTGTCAGTGAGCCTCAAGCCCGGCCTGGTGGTGTGCGATAATGGGCGAAATCTCGTAGCAGCTCTGGGCCTAGCCGGTTTGATGCACATCCCTTGCCTGGCGCATGTGCTGAACTTGGTGGTCCAGAGGTTCCTTAAAAATTACCCCAATATGCCAGAGCTGCCGCAGAAAGTGCGGGCTGTGTGTGCGCACTTTCGGCGTTCTCACCCTGCTGCTGCTCACCTGTCAGCGCTGCAGCGTAACTTCGGCCTTCCCGCTCACCGCCTCATATGTGACGTGCCCACAAGGTGGAACTCCACCTTGCACATGCTGGCCAGACTGTGCGAGCAGCAGCAGGCGATAGTGGAGTTTCAGCTGCAGCAATCACGCGTGAGTCGCTCTGCGGAACAGCACCACTTCACCACCAATAACTGAGCCTCCATGCGAGACCTGTGTGCCTTGTTGCGCTGTTTCGAGTACTCCACCAACATGTCCAGTGCCAATGACGCCGTTCTCAGCGTTACTATCCCAGTTCTATGCCTCCTTGAAAAAACGCTTCGGGCGATGATGGAAGAGGATGTGGCACAGGAGGATGAGGAGGAGGAGGAGGAAGCGGGATAATTTCAAAGGCTTTCAGGGCAGTCTTTCACAAGTGGCTACGAGGGTGGGTCCCTGCACCAACAAACGCCAGGTACACAATTGTCCGGCAGAAAGGGCACAGTTCTGGAGGATGACGAGGTGGAGGAGGAGATGGAGGAGGAGGAGGAGGAGGAGCCATTTTCACAGCAGGGTGGCACCCAGACCAGCTCGTGGCCATCACTGGTGCATGGCTGGGGGGGATACAGAGGACACAGACGATACATCTCCCACAGAGGACAGCTTTTCTTTGCCTCTGGGCAGCCTGGAACACATGAGCGATTACATGCTGCAGTGTTTCCGCAATGACCGCTGAGTTGCCCACATTTTAACTGGTGCTGATTACTGGGTGGCCACCCTGCTGGATCCCCGTTACAAGGACAACGTACCGTCCTTAATTCCCTCACTGGAGCGGGATCGTAAGATGCGCGAGTACAAGCGCACTCTGGTAGACGCGCTGCTGGTGGCATTCCCACCTGACAGCGGGCGTACGGTGGAAGCACAAGGCGAAGGCAGAGGAGGAGGAAGAGGTCGCCAACGCAGCCGGGGCACCGGCAGCACCTCAGAAGGCAGGGTTAGCATGGCTGAAATGTGGAAAAGCTTTGTCAGCACGCCACAACAACCAGCACCACCAGCTGAGATGGAACGTCTTAGCAGGAGGCAGCATTTCACCAACATGGTTGAGCAGTATGTGTCCACAGGCCTACACGTACTGGATGACGGGTCTGCCCCCTTTAACTTCTGGGTCTCCAAATTGGGCACATGGCCTGAGCTTGCCCTTTATGCCTTGGAGGTGCTGGCCTGCCCTTCAGCCAGTGTATTATCTGAACGTGTATTTAGCACGGCAGGGGGCGTTATCACAGACAAGCGCAGCCGCCTGTCCAGAGCCAATGTGGACAAGCTCACGTTCATTAAAATGAACCAGACATGGATCCCACAGGACTTGTCCGTACCTTGTGCAGAATAGACATGTATACCGGTGTTGTGACAAAAACTGTCCGGCCATCGGATTGTGTCCGGCCCATACTGCGAAGGCGCAGTGCTTGCGCAGTACAGAGGACAAGGAGATTCACAAAATCTCCGAAGATGAACGGCGCCTGCGCAGTGAGTGCAGGTTCAAGCCCCACCATCCAAGTGGACATACGGTAGCACATAGTAACAGGGCCCCTCGCGGGCTCGGTTCGATCGCCACGCTTCGGGCACGGCCTCACTTGGCTCGGCTTGAACCACGGATGGTGTGGCCTTCACCTGAACTCACCACGCAGGCGCCGTTCGTCTTGGGAGATTTTCGAAATCCCCTTGTCCTACATACTGAGCAAGCGCAGTACAGGGTGGACACTATTTGACGGGGGACAGAATTCGACACATCACCGGCCTTACCCAGCCATTGTTGTATTTTTGAACCAGTGTTGGCTACCTCGTCCTCCTCCACCGCCGCTTCCACCTACACAGCCACATCCACCGCCACCTCAACCTCCTACTCCATATGGACCTCGTCCTCCTAGGTCAAGATTATAATTTTTATTTTATTTTTTTGTAGCGCACAGATCCTTTCCCCCTTACCTGCCTTTATGTTGTTGGCTCCTCGCAGGAGGGAGAAAGGCACACCGCACTACCAGCCCGTACCCTCCTATATAAAGAGGTTGAGCGGTGTACTTGACGGGCCGTGTCCACAGCCGGAGTCAAAACTCCTCCAGAGGATGATTCTCACCTCTACTGTAGGTAGAGGCAAGTCCTTTAATTCCCAGTAAAGTCAATGTCCACACCAGCTTAAATTACAACTCTTATTCTCTCATGGCAAAATAAACTCTACTCGGATAGAAAAGGTTAGAGCAAAGAAACAGGACAGCTTAAGATGTGGAGGAGGTCCAGGCACAAACGTAGCACATTCACTTCACTGCTTAGGTTTCTCAAACAGTTTTAGGTGCACGGTCTCTGCCACAGACCTTGAGGTTGGTCTCTGCCACAGACCGGGTGTACAAGGCCCCTGCCACGGACCTGGAGAACTTTGGTCTCTGCCACAGACCAGGGTGTATAAGGCCCCTGCCACGGGCCGGGTGAATAAGGCCTCTGATACAGTCAAGATGACCTTGAGCTTCTCCTTCTACGAACCTAGCCCATATCAAGGGGAAGACATCTCTCCAGGGAGTCAACAGATCCTTCCTTCACCGTGACTCCTGCATCGGTCCATCAGAATGATCCTCCCTTCCCTGGAACATGGTCCTCTACACAAGGCGGCACCCTAAGACTCCTCGACCCTTAGCGGACTCCAGACGAAGGCTCTGGACTCCAGGCTTTACTCCCGCACCTAGGCCTCCATACCCAGGGCAGCAGGAACTCCAGGATAGTACCTCACCCCGGGCTAAAGGTACCCGAGATGGAACAGGAACACATGCACCCAGGCCGAAGGCACCTGGGCGTGGACCCCACTGGACATCAGCCCCCAGGCCAAAGGTCTGCCCCTTTTATATGCTCTCCCGGCATGCACAGCAGGTTCCCCGCCCCGCTGTACTACTGCCAAGAGGGGACACAAAAGGCACAGCACTGTATCGGCGGTTCAACCCTAGCCTACCATGGCAGCGCCACCTGTAGGCCGCAGGGAACTGCACACCAATACTGTCCCCCGAGGACAAAATGGTCCATGAATCCTACAGAATTAGGGTGTTTGAGCCTATTTACCACTCAAACACTTCCCTTAAATTTAGCACCCCGCTACATTTTTATTTCAAAGTATTTTATTTTCCCACTAGCTTATCCATTAAATTGAATAATTTATTCCAGAAAGGGTGTATTCTGGGGCATTCCCACCATATGTGTGGCATCGTGCCGTTGAGTTTCTGAGGTTCTTAATGACTTCCCGTACCTCTTCTGCTGAAAAGGGGGCCTCCAGCATATTTTTTTATTTTTTTATTTTTTTATGTTATTTTAAGTTATTTCCCTATCCACATTTGTTTGCAGAGCACTTGCCATGCTCTTAACAACATTTTGCTGCCATTTGCAGCCCTCTAGCCCTTTCCATTACTTTTTTAGAGCCTTTTTAGTCCTTAGAAGTCCGGGTCCCCATTGACTTCAATGGGGTTCGGGTTCGGGTCCGGGTTCGGGTTAAAGTTCGGTCCCGAACCCGAACTTTTTTCCGAAGTTCGGCCGAACCCGTCGAACCCGAACATCCAGGTGTCCGCTCAACTCTAAATATGACCCCACGAGAAAAACAAGCTCTACAAGATCTGTCAAAAAATAGTTCTATAGTGATAAAGCCATCCGATAAGGGTGGCAATACTGTAATTATGGACAATGTCCAATACATCGATATGTGTAAAAAAATTCTCCTAAACGAGAATTGGTATCGTTTGATTTCGGCTAACGTTATCAACAAATTTAACAGCAAATTTTACGATCTTGTAGACGCTGCTGGGAGAAAGGGTATTATAACAGCCACTACTTGGAAATATATATACGCACTGAATACCCCAAAATTCCGACCTTCTATTCCCTCCCTAAGGTACATAAAAACAAGTACGATCCACCAGGCCGCCCTATCATTTCGGGCAACGGCTCGATCTCGGAAAGGTTAAGCCGCCTGATTGACGAACATCTATGACCCTTTGTGGTCAGCCTCCCCTCATACGTGAAAGACAGGATCCACTTTCTCAAAATTTTGGATGGTATGACAATCTCTGAGCACTCGATGTTAGTAACCATTGACGTCGAGGTGCTCTGCAGCTCCATTCCTCATACTCTAGGTTTGGCAGCAATTCACCACATCCTGTCCCAACAAATTGATGACCAATGGCCATACAGTGACTTTATTGTCCAATTTTTGGACTTTATTTTGCACCACAATATTTTTTCTTTTGATGGCTCCCACTACCTCCAGGTACAGGGCGTTGCGATGGGGACATGCTGTGCCCCATCGTACGCCAATCTGTACCTGGGGGAGTGGGAGTGAGCCCTTATGACTGACGATCTTTGCACGATGTACACGGACCACATTACTATGTGGGTACGGTACATCGATGACTTCTTTCTAATTTGGGATGGACCGGTGGAAATGTTATCAGCTTTTTTGACCAGACTCAACAAGAATCAGTTCAATCTAACATTTACCATGACTCATCATGCGGAAGAGGCAACTTTTCTGGATGTCACCATTCTCCGTGGGGAGGGTGGAGCCATTCAGACCCGCCTCTTCCGTAAATCAATGGCCGGCAACTCATTGTTGCATGCCTCAAGCTTCCATCCCCGCCCACTTCTTGCCTCCATACCTTTTAGTCAGTATCTTCGCACCAGACGAAACTGCTCAGATATGGAGATTTTCCAAACTGAAGCTAAAAAACTACAAATACGTCTCCTAGAGAGAGGCTACTCTAAAACCTGCCTTAAAAAAAGCGTAAAAAAAAATTCTGGAAAAAAACTCGATGCAAACTTCTGTACTCCCAAAAACCCAAAAAGGAGCTCCAAAGTGACAGTGCGACCAGAATAATAATATCTTATTCTAACCAACACAATAAGATTCGTTACATCATCCAAAAATACTGGCACTTGTTGTCCATGGACTCAAACCTTGGCAAATTAGTTTCAACCAAACCTCTGATCACTTTTAGGAGAGCGACATCCATTAGGGATCGGATCATAAAAAGTGAATTCAAAGGTGAAAATCGGGGAGATCCTTGCAAAGCAAAGGAAACATATACATGTGGGGGTTTCAACTACTGCCAATATATACAAGTGGGACCAACTTGTATATTACCCAATGGCAGAGACTTCAAAGCAGCCCACTACGCCAATTGCAGCACCAAAGGTGTTGCTCTGTGACTGTGGCTCGTTTTATGTCGGTAAGACGAAGGTTGAACTACGGTCAAGGATGACAAAGCATGTATGGAGTATGAAGGGGTGTAACCCTGACTTCCCACTGGGGAGACACGTTACGGCCCTTCATAATGGGATTTTCACAGGAATAAAATTCATGGTGCTTGACAGAATACACCCATGTGCACGAGGAGGCGACTGGAATAAGCTACTGCTGCAGAGGGAGCATAGGTGGATCTTCCTTCTCCAGGCTACCATCTTTCCAGGCCTCAACGAAGCTGCCAATTATAGGCCCTTTTTGGAGGGTTTTGTCTCTGGAGGCATGGAAAAGTGGGATCTATAGGGTACATTACTGTATGCAAAAAGGTGTTGCCCCGTTTTATCCCATTAAATTTTCAACTCTGAATTCTCACTCTATTTTAACATTACATTTCTGTGTTGGGCTCCATTGTCATCAACTGTTGTGGTCATCATGTATTAAGACGTTAATGGTGTTTTATTACAATTTCAGATTTGTTTGTTTCCATTGCAGTTTAGGAACTATCATGTTTTTTCCCCTTTTGGTGGCTGTGTGCGCTGCGGTTGGCCGCCATGCATTTGGATTTCAAGGCAACCACAATTGGTACCGTATTCCTTCCCCCTTTTTTTTTTCTTTCCCGATATCCTCTTTTTCCCTTTCCCTTTCTTTACCTTTCCCCTTTCTTCTTTTTCACTTTCCCCTTTTCCCTTAGCACTCCCCTTCCTCTTTTTTCTTTCATGTAATGGTGTGTTTGGGTCAGTGCTTGTGGATCTCTGGGGTTCAATCCCGGCGCGGGTGGGCCGGTCCGATGCTTTTTTTGGGGGACTTGGCCTGTGGGTGTTGGCACCTACTGGCCTGCCCCATGTATCGGGCCGGCATTTTATTGCGGCTATCCCTCGAGCCTTTTGGGTACACTCCACTGGATCTCCATTTATATGTTGATCCCGTTTTTCCATCTAGGTCCCATATTCGCATCTTTTGAACAATTTCAATCTGATGTGTGATTGGTCATTGTGACTGGTTTCCGTATTCCATCTTCTTACGTCCCTATGTTCTGCCATGTGGCCAACTGGGCTGCCGCGCATGCATGCCATGGTGGGGGCGTGACGCATGACATCGTTCTTCCCGAGCAGCCATCTTGGTTGTGGGTAAGGATGACGCTGTGCGCCGCGCGCCCGTGGGACTGCACAATCTAGCTTATCTGCGTGTGTGGTATTGGATATCCACACACGCGAAAGGGGAATTCTGATTGGACCACGGCTTATTTAAGGGCCGTCTTTTAGCTCTATCAATCAGTGCTGTGGCCGGTGGGGAGAGAGCATACATGTGTTCACACAGATCAAGGTAATGTAGGGATGTGTCTTTTGTGCTGCTTTCTCTTTGGGGATTCACTTTCTCTTAGGCTGTGTGCAACACATACTCAGCTATGGCATTATTTGTCTTTGCACACAGACTCTAAGGTGATTGACGAATTTGACTGCCGGATCAGTGGTGAAATTCTGTGGGCCTTTCTTCCCCTCTGGAGCTTACAGTCTATCCTGTGATTCGGCTGGTTAACCCTTGCCTTGCTGTATAAACAACCTCCCGCTGGGCTGGAAAACAATCCATCTACCATTCCTTGTTGATCTATCTCTCCCTCCCCCCAAAGCTACACAGCACTGTCTGAGAGGTAAGAGGATACATATATGGTAAAGATGTCTCTTCGAATGTATATGTAGATACCCTCATACTGTGTTACACCATACGGTGAACAAATCAATAATGCTGGAAATCAGGATAAGAAACTTTTCAAAATCGTAAACTAAATGCTTAATCCACGTAGGTTAATCAAGACGATAATACCATCACAAGAATTCACCAACAAATTAGGGATCGCCTTCCAAGATAAAATTCATAAAATCCGGTTGGGCATTGCCAAGAACACTCACCTGATTGACCAACCTGGTCCACTACCAGAGGCTATCTGACTTACTTTGTCCAGCCTAAACAACTTTACACCTATCACGCCGGAGTTATTACACAAAGTAATCCTTAAACTGAAGCCCACACACTTTGCGGATGAATTCTGCCCTACCTGGTTTTTCAAACTCCAGTCAAAGGCATTCCTTCCAGACTTATGTACATTCAACTTCAGTCTGAGGCTGGGAGTTATACCAGGAAAACGTAAACACTCATACGTTACGCCAATACCAAAAAAAAAAAAAATCAGAGCTTCAAGACCCGAATAATTTAACCACTTGACAACTGGGCACTAAACCCCCTTCGTGCCCGGACCAATTTTTAGCTTTCAGTGCTGACGCACTTTGAATGACAATTGCGCGGTCATACAACGCTGTACCCAAATGATATTTTTATCACAATATTTTTTTACTTTTTGTTATAATAATATCCCAATTTTTTTTAAAAAAAAACTATTTTTTTTCTCAGTTTAGGCCGATACGTATTCTTCTATATTTTTTTGGTAAAAAAAATTGCAATAAGCGTATAGTGATTGGTTTGCGAAAAAGTTATAGCGCCTACAAAATGGCGGCGATCTGCGATTTTTGTCAGGCCTGCAATATTGCGGCGGACATATCGGACACTTTTGACACTATTTTGGGACCATTCACATTTATACAGCGAACAGTGCTATAAAAATGCACTGATTACTGTATAAATGTGACTGGCAGGGAAGGGGTTAACACTAGGGGGCGAGGAAGGGGTTAACTATGTTCCCTATTTGTGATTCTTACTGTGGGGGGGGGGACTGACAGGGGGAGGTGACCGATCTGTGTCCCTATGTACAAGGGACACAGCATCGGTCTCCTCTCTCCCTGACAGGACATGATCTCTGTGTTTACACACAGAGATCCACGTCCTGCCTCTGTCACAGCCGATCGCGGGTGCCTGGCGGACATCGCGGCCGCCAGGCACGCGCATCGGCATCACGTGACCGCAGCGGGCACAGCTGTTCCCCCGCCGCGCGCCCTCGGCGGTGCACAGGGGGAGAGAAACAGCAGGACGTCCATGGACGTCCACTCAGCACTTGAGAGCCGCGCTGCAGACGTCTTTTGTCTATAGCGCGGGTCTCAAGTGGTTAAGACCCATTTCTAGCATCCACTTCGTGGCAACGATTATGGAAACCATTGTCCTTGAGCAACTCCAGGAATACTCTGAAGGGGAGGGCCTATTTCACGATGTCCAGTCTGGGTTCCGACCGGGCAGGGGAACAAAGCTCTCCACGATGGCCATGAGGGAACAGCTGCTCAGGGTTAGGGACGCTGGGAAATCGGCGGCCTTAGTGCTATTGGACCTGTCCACGGCTTTTGACACCATTGATCACGACATTCTGATCTCGCGCCTTCATGACCAGTTTGTAATTCGAGGTGCTGTCCTGTTATGGATCCAGTCTTTTCTACAAGATCGTACCCAACAGGTTAGGCTGGGACCTTTCAGGTCAGCCATAAGCCCAGTGCCCTGGGGAGTACCACAGGGCTCTGCCCTCTCTCCATACCTTTTCAACTGTTATATGCGCCCCCTACCTGATATATTGCAGTTACATGGCCTACAAGACCAACACTATGCCGATGACATCCAAATCCTAGTCAACACTTCCAAAAATGACAGATACGCCCAGACCCTAGCTGAATGCCTGACTCACATCCATTCCTGGATGAATAGAAACTGTCTGAGCCTTAATGGCTCCAAAACAGAAATACTCCAAGTGGGCGAACCTTTAGCCTCTCCTATTCTATCCCGATGGCCATCTGACCTAGGTACCTGGCCAGAACCTAAAAGACAAGAACCTTGGAATTATTTTTGACGCAAAGCTCACCTGTATTCCGCAAATCATGACCTGTATGAAAAATGCCTAATTTTATTTGCAAATTATTCGAAAGATCAGACATCTACTTTCATATCGACATCAAATCACACTTACTTTGGCTCTAGTACAATCCAGACTAGACTTCGCCAATGGTTTTTGCCTTGGCCTTCCCTCAAGTGGGTTAAAAAAATCCAAATTATACAGAATCAAGCAGCACGCACTATTACGGGTACACCATATAGACATCACATCACCCCCGTGCTGGCACAGCTACATTGGTTACCTATTAGTACACAGAGTACAATTCAAAATCTTGGTTCTGATGTTTATAGCATATTGGGGCTTGTGCCCACTCTATCTCATGGAAATGGCCCCCCACTACACACCAATTAGAGCATTGCGGTCCGGGCTTCAAAATAGGATCATCCAAGCCCCCGCCCGACTCCAATCCTTGGGAGGTCGACGAATGCAGACCATGTGCGCGGCTCTTTGGAACCAACTCCCTGACCATCTCCGGCTCCCAATGCCCCAAGCTCTTTTTAAGAGGCAATTAAAAACCCACCTTTTTAAAAACGCTTTTCCTAACTACGGATGTAGAGACATCAAAATCAGTAATAATTAATGTCCACTTTGTTTTCTCGCTCCTCTCGTGAGCCTTCCCTTTTTGTTCTGCTCCCTCTTTCTCAAATTGTTTTTTCCCAAGGCTGATTGGTGAATTTATGGTACAGCACGCTTAGTTTCAGTCCTCTAAACAGTATTTGGCGCGATATAAATGTAAATATCAATCAATCATACCAGTGACCTCCTACATAAATATGAGGTTTAATCTGGGTCTTATGGCAATCTAACCAGTTTACTAAGATGCAATTAATTTATAGTTTATTGACTTGGCTCTTTCTACTTTATTGGTTTACATCCTCTCTGTTCCCTCCCCTAATCTTACGCGGTCCTGGTTTGACCTCCGGAGACTTCCTGCGTGGATTTTTTCACACACCCTTCCGTGGTTTTATCCCCAACCCTTTCCCTGACCACCAGTTCTTTCTTCTACGTGACCTGCTGGTCTTGTGGTGTCACCTGCCTTGAGCCTTGATGCATGGTTGTCTATGTAAGTATACCGCCACCCAATTTTTCTTTCCCTGTAGATGATCCATCTTTTTGCCATGTTTGATGGGTCAAATGTCTGACCAGATGAATGCTATGTTGTAAAAAAATATTCTTTTGTTCTAGTTTACAATCTAAATCATATATTGGATTTTCCCTGAAGAAGGAGTTTTCTCCGTAACACGTAGGATCTGATGTAAACAATCATTATTGTGTTTCACATGTTCATAATATAGCATTATATGCATGGTTTGGTCCATGCATGCCATGCAATTTGTATGATCAATTGACAACCTGTTTCATTTTATGAATCCCTGTCCTTTTGTACAATACCCATTATGTATTTTTTGTTTGTTTCTCTTTATGTATAATAAATTACTTACCATTTTACCCTACTTCTCCACATCCTTGTCCTTCTGCGGCACCACTGCAGCTTATCCCGCGACGTCCTTATCCGTCTGCGTCCCCGCGACCCCTGTCGCAGGAACCTTCTGCGGAGGGTCAACCTTTACCGGGGACTCCCTAGCCATAGTGGGGGGTGGAACCCAAGGCCTAACCGGGGCCGAGACCTGTGATGCTCCACTCTCTAACCGGCACAGCAGCTCCCGCAATGAGTCCCAAAACCCCCCTTCCCCTGGGGGACCCTGCACATTACCCCCTCCCCCACCATCAGACACATGAGACAATACATGTATGCAAACAGGAGCAGAAGACACAGTGGACTTACCAGGCTGCAGCGGGCGAGAAGACCCTCCAGCCGGTGGTCCTGACACCCTCGGGGCCTTCCGGGGATCCTCGGTCAGCTCACCGTCCTCACTGCTGCTGAATGGCACCGCCTCACTGTTCGCCACCTGCCCGTTGAGTTGAGTTGAGAAGTATCTTAATATAGCGCGGTCTTACCCCAAAGGGTCCCGACGCCCATAGCAAAGTTTCTGGGAGAAGGGGACCCAGGAACCAGAAGCAGCACACAGTGGCAGAAAGGGTGGAAGGGAGAGGCTACGCAGGGAAGGCTTGCGTGAAAAGCCAAGTCTTCAGTAACCCACGGAAGACCGGAATAGTAGGGGCCTCCTGGAGCTCGACAGGGAGGCTATTCCACAAAATGGCACCCTGGTGGGAGAAAGCCCGACCACCACGCCGGATCTTCTTGGGCACCGAGATGTGAAGGAGATTTCTGCCGGTAGATCTGAGTGATCTAACAAAAGCTTGTTTATGAAAACGAGAGCAGAGATAGCTTGGGGCTAGGCCTCTCATTATCTTAAACATAATACACCCGGCCTTAAATAAGGTGCGATAGTGGACTGGCTGCCAGTGCAAGGCGCAGAGGACAGGGGTGATATGATCCCTCAGCGGGACATCCATGAGTAACCTAGCCGCAGCATTTTGAATAAGTTGAAGCTTCTGCACTAACATCTTTGGCAATCCCAGATAAAGAGAGTTGCAGTAGTCTAGGCAGCTACCTATCGTGGCGCAGATGACAGTTTTTCTGTCCGAGATATCCAAATATTTAAACAGCCCCCTCGGGAGTTTTAGCTGCGAGTGACATGCACTGACGACCCTCTTTACCTGAGGAGCCAAAGTTAAACCTGAATCTAGGACAAATCCCAGATCACGGACCTGGGGGGCCACCTCCAGAGCAGGACAAAATGAGGGAGGCCAAGGTGGGATATCTGGAGGGGTGGCCAGATCGCTGAAGATGATCACCTCAGTTTTTCCCCCATTAAGTTTCAGGAAGTTGGCAGACATCCATGTGTTGATGGCCTCCAGGCAGCTGGCAAGGGTGGCATCAGCCGTCTGGTTCCTAGGAATCTTTAAGTAAACCTGGGCGTCGTCCACATAAACATGGTAATGGACGGCGTGGGACTTTAGTAGGTCAGCAAGGGGCCTCATATAGATATTAAACAGCAGGGGAGACAAGGCAGAGCCCTGTGGCACTCCACAATCCAGGGAAGTGGACTTAGAATAAAAGGGGCCAGTCTTGACTCCCTGAACTCTGCCCTCTAAGAAATAGGCCACCCATGCCAAAGCCGACCCACTCATACCCAAAACTGACTTCATCCGCTCCAGTAAGATTCCATGATTAATGGTATCAAATGCGGCCGACAGATCCAAAAGAACCGGAGCTACCGAGTCACCCTTGTCCAAGCTGTGAAGGACATCATCATAGACACAGATGAGGCTCGTCTCTGTTCCATGTCCAGGTCGAAAACCGGACTGGAATTCGTCCAAGAGATGGAAAGACTCAAGGTAAGCCTGTAGCTGGATAACCACCAGGCGCTCCATCACCTTTGCCACAAAAGGCAAGATGTAAATCGGCCTGTAGTTGCCCAGGTCGGTTTCTTCAGCAGGGCCAAGACCACGGCCCGCTTCAGAGCGCCTGGGACAGTACCTGTCCTGAAGCAGCAGTTGATTGTCTCCCCAATAAACCAGCCCGGCAGGACATACATCTAATGGAGAGGAAGCTGGTTTCAAAGAGGCAATTACCTCAACCACCTGTATAACCATAACTGGTTGGAAACCGGACAATCCAGGGGCCAACACTGTGTGGCCGATGTCCTCTTGCACAGTCTCTAGCCTGGGAATGTTGTCTCTAATGGTCTTAACCTTAGAGACAAAGAAGTCAGCGAGCTCCTGGCACCAGTCCTGTGACTCCTTGGGAGCAGAGTTGGTAGCTTCGGGATGGGTTAACTCTGAGGAGATCTTGAAAAGTTCGGCCGTGCTGTTGGCTGCCTTCCTGATTCGCTCTCGGAAGTAGATCTTTTTAGCCTCTCTAATAGCCCTCTTATAAAGATAGAGGACCACCAGATGCCGCTTTTTGTCAGCTTCCAGAAGGAACTTCCGCCAGCGTCTCTCCCTGGACCGAACCCGCTTTTTGAGGAGCCTAAGCTCCTCCGTAAACCATTGCGGGCTCTTTCCCAGGGGACGGAAATTAGATCTCATCCTATGGGGTGCTAACACATCAAGAGCCACTTCAACCGACTCCTGAAAAATACTCAGTTTCTCTACCGGGTCGCCCAGCTCAAAAAAAAAATTCTGGTTAATACTCGTAGCCACAAGGTTTCCAAATCTGTCTGGGCAGACTTTTGAAAAGTTTCTTGAGAAAACCTTGGGGCCAGAGCGGTCTGGGATATGTGGAGGTTTCCCTTCTGGTAGGGCCAGGCTAAAGGAAATAAACCTGTGATCTGACCAGGTCAACTCCCTAGGCAGCGCACAGGTTACCGACAATCTACTGAACAGGAGCCAATCCAACACATGACCAGCAGTGTGGGTGGCCGCTGTCACATGTTGCCTATACCCCAAAAGCAACAGTTCTTGGATAAGGGATTGGGTGGGAGAATCACTTAGATCCTCTGCCCAAAAGTTTAAATCACCCAAGATGCAGGAGCCTTTGAACACAATGGACATCTGTGAGGCTAGACTGAGAAATTCAAAGACAAAATCAAGTTTTAACGCAGGGGGGCGATAAATCAAAGCAAACCCGTAAGTGAGCTTGCTAGCTACTTGAAAAGAAAAAACAAAATTTTCAAAAGATTTGTAAATAGTGTTAAAATTCTCTGAAACGGATACTAAAAAATGTTTTTTAAAAATCACGGCTACCCCACCCCCCCTGCCAGTTGGGCGGTTACATTGAAATATTTTATAATGGGGAGGGACCAGCTCGTCCAAGATAGGGGCTTTAAAATCTTGAAGCCAAGTCTCGGTGAGACAAAGAAAATCCAGATCCTCATCCATAATAAGGGCCGCGATATTAGCTTCATTAGCCACTGCCGACCTGCAATTTAGAAGAAGTTAAGGACGATGCAGGAAGGTTTCTTAGTGGATGAGGAAGTGTATTAGAAGCATTGACCCGTGAGAACGATCTATGAGAAGGCGAAGTGTGTGAATTAAAACAATTGGCCTCAAACTGAGGAGTCACATTAGTATGCGAGATACACTTGGTGTCCTCTGATAATAAAAATAATGAGGACTGCGGGTCCTTAAAAACAGGGACTAAGTGTGAAATGGTCTTAGCAGGAGGGCCAAGTCCACACCGAGCCATGTTGGCTATTGTTATATCTAAAAGAGGGCAATCAACACTACGCTAGCAGGAAGTCTCGCCACTCCAATGGGAGAAGCACCAAAGCCTATAATTAAAACTAAAACAGAAAGCTCTGCATAAAAATACACCAGAAACTAAACCAACCCAGGAGTGCTCATAAGCATGATAGGAGTGAACCCAGTCCCTTCAGATAGTAACAATACTAGAGGGCCGGGGGCCTAATACATAATAAACAGTGAGGAGAGTCCATAAAGCTAAATCAAACAGTTTAAAATGTGTGACAACCTATAAATAAAATCCATAAGGGTGCAAACTCAAACCTTAAGCAAAAATTAAACCAGTGAGTAATTCAAAGAAGAAATAAATAAATAAATAAATAATATAGTCTCGAAGAGCAGTTGCAATCTTTATCAGCCACCTGGTGACCTCTTTAACGATGACCTCACAGCCGTCAGGGGGCCCCCTGGTCTCCCGTGTCACCCGCGAACGGCCTTGTCTCTGCCGCGTCTCCGACGCGCCCGCTTTGCAGCGGCGGCCGACAGATGAAGGGCTAAATCATGTGCTGAAGCCGGCAGATGACAGGTGCAGCTACTCACAAAACAGAAGCGTGCAGACTGAGCAGGCTTTAAGCTGTGCGACCAGCAGGGGGTGCAAAAAAGTACCTAGTGCCAGTCCAGGTGAGTGGAGCTTGATTCCAGGAGAGTGAAGCTAGATTCCAGGTGAGTGAAGCTTGATGGTGGGATGGGATGGGATGGTGGAGGCAGTGATCGGGGCTCACTGGCGCATGCTCTACCCTGTGAGGGGAGACTTCCTTGCTGCTACACTACGCAGCGGGGGCCGACAGATGAAGGGCTAAATCATTTGCTGAAGCCGGCAGATGACAGGTGCAGCTACTCACAAAACAGAAGCGTGCAGACTGAGCAGGCTTTAAGCTGTGCGACCAGCAAGGGGTGCAAAAAAGTAACTAGTGCCAGTCCAGGTGAGTGGAGCTTGATTCCAGGTGAGTGGAGCTTGATTCCAGGTGAGTGAAGCTACCGTCTTCCATGACCTTTGGACATTGTTGGCGTGGTGTGCAGTGGAGGGCTGACATCCCCTCGAGGGCTCCGTCCTCCATCACTGCTGCCGTCATCGATGATGTCATCAGCCTGCGCTGCTGCCGTGGCCAGTGCACAGGCACCGCTCCGGCCAACCCTCCCAGGCCCCGACCTGGAGGCGGGGGCCTCCCGATTGGCGCTTCCTGTAGGCCGCAAAGCCTTGTAGGCCGCAAAGCCTTCTCCACGAGGCGGGCCTCCGTCCGCGGCAGGGGAAAGGCCGGCGCTCGATGGAACATCTCTCCGACGCTGGGCTGCCCCCCCGACCAGAGCATCACCAGAGGAGGCAGCCACATAAACCTGGGCCCGAACGACAACGGAGGGGACCGGCCTGGAGGCATGGTAAGTGTCCCCCCCTCCGGGGTTTTGCCGTTGACGGGGATTCCCCTCAGGCCCCCTGCCAGCCGAAGTGGGGGTCTGCTTAGCAGGGGGGCCTGAAGGGGCCCAACTGTGGCTCCCAAGCCGGCAATGAGCCCTGGGGGTCTTATCAGGGCTGAAGCGCTCTGGAGGCCTGAACCTCCGAGCCCATGTGGAGGCAGGCCGTGGCGTGGGGGGTCCTTTCTGGAAAATCCGACCGTGTGTACGCTCCTTCGGACAAACTTTTTCGGTTTTCATCGGACAAATGTTCGCTCTGCAAACAGAAAAACTTTCCGGCAACAAAAGTCCGATGGAGCAAAGTTCGATCGTGTGTACAGAAGTCCATCGGCAGAAGTTGCCCAAAGGGTGGCACTAAAGAGCAGAAAAACCACGTAGTATGTCAATTACGTCACTACGTTCATGTTTGTTGGCTGAAAAAGTCCTGCCGTGTGTATGCATACCAAGTTCACGGCCAATGCCATTCGAACAAAAATCCACGGAAAAGTTTGTTTGAAGTCCGATCGTGTGTATGAGGCTTAATCCTGCCCTCCAATCAGGTAAGACCCAGTTCTTTCTTTGAACACCCCCCTTTTTCCTTAACCTATTCCTTCCTGTAAGCTACTTACACCCTGTCATGTCTGTCCTTCGCCTCCATTTCACTACGGCTGCGTACATGTCTTTCTTTTAGTACAGAGTCATGGAAGGTATTTTAATACAAAGTTTTGTCCTGTTTCTAGAATAAACTTTTGCACAATCTACTTGTATTTCAAGTAGGGATGAGCCGAACACCCCCCTGCTCGGTTCGCACCAGAACCTGGGAACGGACCGAAAGTTTGCGCAAACTTTAGAACCCTATTAAATACAAATACGTTTGAAATCAAAAGTGCTAATTATAACGGCTAATATGCAAGTTATTGTCCTAAAAAGGGTTTGGGGACCGGGTCCTGCCCCAGGGGGCATGTATCAATGCAAAAAGAAGTTTTAAAAACGGCCGTTTTTTCAGGAGCAGTTATTTTAATGATGCATAAAGTGAAAAAAAAAAGTGAAATATTTGCTTTAACCACTTAAGGACCAAGCCTGTTTTTCAGACTCCGTGTTTACAAGTATAAAACTGTTTTTTGCTAGAAAATTACTTAGAACCCCCAAACATTATATATTGTTTTTTTTCTAACATCCTAGAGAATAAAATAGCGGTCATTGCAATACTTTTTGTCACATCGTATTTGCGCAGCGGTCTTACAAGCGCACTTTTTTTGGAAAAAAATCCCTTTTTTTAATTAAAAAATAAGACAAGAGTAAAGCTAGCCCAATTTTTTTTTATATTATGAAAGATAATGTTACGCCGAGTAAATTAATACCCAACATGTCACACTTCAAAATTGCGCCCGCTCGTGGAATGGCGTCAAACTTTTACCCTTAAAAATCTCCATAGGCGACGTTTAAAAAATTCTACAGGTTGCATCTTTTGAGTTACAGAGGAGGTCTAGGGCTAGAATTATTGCTCTCGGTCTAACGATTGTGGCAATACCTCACTTGTGTAGTTTGAACACCGTTTTCATATGCGGGCGCTACTCACGTATGCGTTCGCTTCTGCGCGCAAGCTCGTCGGGACGGGGCACTTTAAAAAATGTTTTTGTTTGTTTTCTTATTTATTTTTCTTGATTTTATTTATTTTTACACAGTTTTAAACATCCCTTGTAATAGAAAAAAGCATGACAGGTCCTCTTAAATATGAGATATGGGGTCAAAAAGACCTCAGATCTCATATTTACTCTAAAATGCAATATAAAAAAAAATAGGATTTTTGTACTTACCGTAAAATCCTTTTCTCTGAAGTTCACTGACTGACACAGCTCCTTTACTTTAGACCATCGGGTTGTTACGCCACCCTCAGGAGAGGACTAGGCAGAACATGTTAACATGTACAAAAAAACAGAACTTTCTAGTTCTGCCCAAGGGGCGGTCCCTTCAGTAACAACCCCCCAGCCTGCACCTTGCAGCCTCAGTACGTCAACAAGCAGTATAACGTAAAAAATAGGAGGGGTGGGTGCTGTGTCAGTCAGTGAACTACAGAGAAAAGGATTTTACGGTGAGTACAAAAATCCTATTTTCTCTTACGTTCACTGACTGACACAGCTCCTTTACTTTAGACCATCGGGACGTCCCCAAGCAGTGTCAAACGAGGGGTGGGAAAAGCATAAAAAACTTCACCCACAAAAACAGAAGTGCTCCCTAACAGGAGAGACACCACCTTATCTAACCGCCTCAGAACTTGCGGTAACAATGCAACAGTGCATTGACTGAAAAGCAACTGTGGTTCTTGCCAAAAATCAAGTGCAATTGCAAATTACACAGCCGCCTGCAAAACTTTGCGGCCAAAACAGGCATCAGCCGATGCACTGACATCTACTTTGTAGAATTTTGTAAAAGTATGAACAGACGACCAAGTCGCCGCTTTACACACTTGAGCGACAGACGCTTGATGTCGGAAAGCCCAAGAGGTTCCAATTGCCCTGGTGGAATGGGCCGTGACCGGAAAGGGGGGCACCTGCCCCTTCAAGGCATAGGCCTGAACCGCAATCTGTCTGATCCACCTGGAAATGGTGGCCGACGAGACCGCCATGCCTTTTTTCGGACCAGCTACCGAAACAAACAGAGAGTCTGACTTCCGAAAGGGAGCCGTGGCAGACAAATATACCTCTAACGCCCTGACCACGTCCAGGGAATGGAGGGCTACTTCCTTGGGATGTGTCGGTCTAGGGCACAGAGATGGTAATACAATGTCTTCATTGATGTGGAACGCCGAAACCACCTTCGGCAGAAAAGAAGGTTGCGGACGCAACACCACCTTATCCTTATGGATAACCAGATAAGGCGACTTGCAAGACAAAGCCGCTAGTTCCGACACCCTCCTGGCCGATGTAATGGCCACAAGAAAAACAACCTTTTGGGAAAGAGTCAACAAGGGAATCTCTCTGATATTCTCAAACGGCGGCTTCTGAAGCACCGACACCACCAGGTTCAGAGCCCACGGGGGTAACGGTGGACGCACCGAAGGAACTACATGCCGAACCCCCTGAACAAAGGTGCTCACCAGAGAGTGAGATGCCAGGGGTCGCTGAAAAAAGACAGCCAAGGCCGATATTTGTCCTTTAAATGGTGCTTAACGCCAATTTCCTGTCAACTCCTCGCTGCAGAAACAGCAAGACCCTAGATACGGAATAGGAACGCGGACGCCAGCCTTTCTCCTCACACATAGCGATGTAGGCCTTCCAGGTACGATGATATATCTTCCGAGATGAAGATTTCCGAGGTCTCAACATAGTTGAAATCACAGAGTCCGATAGGCCCCGGTTCCTTAGCACCTGGCTCTCAACAGCCATGCCGTTAAACCCATCGATGGTAAAGCAGGATGGAGAATTGGCCCTTGAGATAAAAGGTCCTCTCGTAACGGCAGACGCCAGGGGGCGTCCGCCACCAGGCGCACTAGGTCTGCGTACCAGGGACGTTGAGGCCAATCTGGGGCAATCAGAATGACTGGAATCCCCTCCATCCCCACTCTGCGGAGCAGACGTGGTAGTAGCTTGAGCGGAGGAAAAGCATAGATCAGTTGGTACTGACCCCACTGAGCTACCAGCGCGTCTGACGCGTCTGCCCAAGGATCTCTTGTCCTGGACACGAACCTCTGCACCTTCCGATTGAGACGGGAAGCCAGGAGATCCACGTCCGGTGTGCCCCATCGCAGGCACAGCAGCCTGAATACATCCGGATGCAGCGCCCATTCTCCTGGGTCCAGCATCTGGCGACTTAGGTAGTCCGCCTGACAATTCTCCACTCCTGGGATGTAAATGGCCGACAGGGCCGGTACATGTCGCTCTGCCCACTGAAGGATGTGAGCGACCTCCCATGCGGCGGCCGCGCTTCTCGTTCCTCCTTGATGATTGACATATGCCACTGCCGTGGCGTTGTCGGACTGGATCCTGATCGGACATCCTCGAAGTCTCATTGACCATGTGGAGAGGCATAGCCTGATCGCACGTAGCTCGAGCACATTGATCGGCAACTTGGATTCCTCCTCCGACCAGAGGCCCTGGGACGACTGTACTCCCAGTACTCCACCCCAGCCAGACAGGCTGGCGTCCGTCGTGATCACTGTCCAATGTAGAGGTAGGAACGACTTCCCGGACCGAAGTGCCGGGGATCTCAGCCACCAGAGCAGGGAGTCCTTGACCGACCGGCTCACCTGAATCTGCCGATCCAGGGAGAACGGAGATTTGTCCCATTTTGTCAAGATCTCCTTCTGCAAGACTCTGGTGTGAAACTGAGCATATGCTACTGCCTCGAAGGAGGCCACCATGAGCCCCAGGACTCGCATGCAGAAGCGTAGGGACGACCACCTGCGGTTCACCAATAGGTTTACCGTGGCTCTGAGAGTCTGTAGCTTGTCTGGAGGGAGAAACACTTTTGCTTCCATGGAGTCCAGCAGTAAGCCCAGGTACTCCAAACGCTGAGTCGGTAAGAGTACCGACTTTTTTAGGTTCAACAGCCACCCAAATCCTGCAGGGTCTGCATGGTGATCGCCACATCCTCCTTTAATTCTGAGGCGGAAGATGCTCTCAGGAGGAGATCGTCTAGGTAGCCTACGATCGCGATCCCGCGTTGTCGCAACAACGCCAGAACTGGAGCCAATACCTTGGTAAAGACTCGGGGGGCTGATGCCAAGCCAAAAGGGAGAGCCACAAACTAGTAGTGGGCATCCCCAACTGCAAATCGTAGAAACTTCTGATGCCGAGGGCATATGGGTATGTGTAGGTACGCATCCTGGATGTCCAAGGACGCCAGGAAGTCCCCTTGATGGAGTGCAGCGACTACCGAGCGAACTGATTCCATTCTGAACCTCTGTACCTTCACGAAGCAATTGAGAGCTTTTAGGTCCAAGATTGGACGCACACCTTCCTTTTTGGGAACTACAAACAGATTGGAGTAGAACCCCTGGAATTTTTCCGGCTCTGGAACAGGTACTATCACCCCGTGACTCAGCAAGTCCCTGACCGCCCCCATGAGGGCCTCCCGGCAAGCCGGAAGCACAGGTATGCTGGAGGGAAAGAATCTGTTTGGTGGCCAAGAGAGGAACTCTATCCTGTAGCCAGAGGAAATCAGTTCGCAGACCCATCGGTCGGACAGCCGAGAGGCCCACCGGGCTGCAAACTCCCGAAGGCGACCCCCCACCCGTGTGGCGGGCGGGGGCAAACCTTCATGCGGTAGCGCCTTTGCTCGCAGGCTTGTTAGGCTTGCGGTTCCAGGGACGCTTCTGTCCCTCAGAGGTCGTCCTGTCGGGCTGGGGACATTTAGCCGAAGCCCCGGAGGGACGAAAAAGCCGTTTGTGAGCGGAAAAAGAGGGCCCTTGCCTACGGCGTGGCTCCTTAGGCTTCCTGGTCTGCGGAAGTAAGGTACTCTTCCCACCGGTGGCGTCCTTAATGATGTCATCCAACGAGGCTCCAAAGAGCCGTTCGCCAAGGAAGGGTAGATCCGTCAATGCTTTTTTAGATGCCTGGTCCGCAGACCAGCATTTTAGCCAAATCAGGCGCCTCAGCACCACTGCTGACACTGAAGCCCTGGATAACAGAGGGAGGGTATCCAGGGCTGCGTCACAAACGTACTTAAGGCCTTGTACTAACTGGTGCACTAGTTCCACGCAAGCAGGAGAAGCCTGTTGTTCCCCCAATTCGCGGTGCAAAAGTTTTGCCCACTCGGTCAGTGTCTGTGACACAAGCGCGGAGGCCAGTACTGGTCGCATTGCTGACCCCACAACCGTAAATAAGGAACGGGCCACTGCCTCGGCCTTCCTGTCCGTGGGGTCCTTAAAGGCAGGAGTCCCCTCTACCGGGATCGTGGTTACCTTATTTAACCTGGATACAGGGGGGTCCACGACCGGAGGAGCCGACCATTTATTAAGAAGGCTCTCCTCAAAGGGGTAACGCACCGCCATATATCTTGGGACCGAAAAGGTCCGTTGTGGACGCCCCCATTCCTTGTATATAAACGTATCTAAATAAGTCAGATACGGAAACACCTTAGGTGTACGGGCTGGCTTACGGGACCCAAAAGGGACCACTACTTCAGCAGAGAAATCTGTTGTATTCTGAATCTTCAGGGTATCACGCACAGCTGTGATAAGTGCTCCAACTAGCGCTTTGTCGCACGCGGACCCGGACGGGGACTCATCCTCACTGTCCGATCGGTCCTGGTCAGCATCATCTGAAACAACAGAGCAGGGGTCACCAGCCTCAGCGGGGCCCGAGTCTGCGTCAGAGCTCTCCCCGGAGGACGGGGGGAGCGGAGGCCGCTTTTTACCACCTTTGCGGCCATGCACCACCTCCATCTCGGCAATGAACTAGTTAAGGACCGCCGACAAAGCGTCCAGAGGCACCACACTGACTGCAGGCGAACCGGCTGCAATTGCCTGGATTTCGGGGGAGGAAACACTAGGTTCTGAAGCCATGCTGACCCATCCTGTCTGCCACCTGTTGGGGACTTAGGACAGTGAATGGTCCCACCCTCCTAACTGCTGCAGACTGAGTGGCCCCCACCGCAGGACTCACCACCCTGACCGAGTTCTGCGCCGTCCCGCTAGGTGTGCCTGTGTCCTGTGTCAGCTCCCAGGTGTCTGTGAGAGGAAACCGCGCCGTTCTGAGCCTCCTGGATCAGCGCTGAGCATAAAAAACGAATCAGGCTACAACAAAATGGCCGCCGAACGTCCAGTATAAAGGACATAATCACAGGGAAAATGGCCACCGAACTACAAGAAAATGGTTCCTGACCATGCTTCTCCCTGGGCACACCAAAGATGGCCGACAAACAACTGTATGCAGGGAAAGACACAGTGAAAAAACGGCAGAAATCAGCATAGAAGCCCTCCAGACACCCAGAGGAGAGACAACAGACACCCAGGACACAGCCACCCAGCGCAGCCCCCCACCCAAGGTGAGAGCCCCCCCCGGGGGACCCCTGTCCATGTGGCACACACACCGAGTAGCAGCCCATGCAGCATCCCCCACAGGGGGGGGGAGGGAAGATAGGGACAGGGAGAGAAGAGAGGGAGGAGAGGGACTCCCGAATCGACCTCCCAGGGAATGCCCAGCTGCTCAGCCCCACCGGGACAGGGAGAGCTGCACTTACCATTCCGGACAAGCTGGGGACATTCCATCACAGACCCACTCTCCGATCAGTACGGGGTGGCTGCTGGCCCGGCACACTGTGACGCAGACATCAGTAGCCCGGTCATATGTGTGCCCCGGAGCATTACGCTCACCGGCCGCCCCTGGAGCCTGAGGGGCATGTCGTGGCCGACCCAGCGCGGAGCTCTGGTCTGCACACGCTCGCTGGCCAGGCTGGGGAGACTACAAGGATAAGGTTATCCAGCCTGTCACCCAGCCGGCTGTTGATAGCAGATCCCAGGATCCTAATTTTGCGCAAAAGGCAAACTTCTGCAGAAAAAAAAAAACGCGGACCGATGGGCCCACAGGATTCCTAGGTCCTTCTCCTTCACTAGGCAGAAAAAAAACTGAGGCTGCAAGGTGCAGGCTGGGGGGTTGTTACTGAAGGGACCGCCCCTTGGGCGGAACTAGAAAGTTCTGTTTTTTTGTACGTTAACATGTTCTGCCTAGTCCTCTCCTGAGGGTGGCGTAACAACCCGATGGTCTAAAGTAAAGGAGCTGTGTCAGTCAGTGAACGTAAGAGAAAAAAAAATGTCATTTGAAAAAAATGACAAAAAAAAAAAAAATGTCCCTTTAAGACGTATGGGCGGAGCTGACATTTTGACATCAGCTCCGCCCTGCTATGGTATGGAGACGGGTGGGGGCCATCTTCCCCTCACTCGTATCCATACCACAGAGGGAGGAGGACCCGATCGCCTCCGCCACTACCGACAGCTCCGGTAAGCGGCGGAGGGCGCGGGAGGGGGGCCCTCTCCCGCCGCCAATAACGGTGATCTTGCGATGAATCCGCCGCAGAGACCACCATTATCGTAAACAGAACCGCCCACTGAAGAGATGGATATCTCGGTTGTGGCAGCAGCTGCTGCCGTTACCAAGATATCCATCTTTAACGTGATGACTTATATATACAGTGGGCGGTCGTTAAGTGGTTAAATATCGTACCTGGGGGGTGTCTAAAGTATGCCTGTGAAGTGGCACGTGTTTCCCGTGTTTAGAACTGTCCCTGCACAAAATGACGTTTCTAAAGAAAACAGTCATTTAAAACTGCTTGCGGCTTTAAGGTAATGTTTGGTCCCGGCAATATGGATGAAAATCATTGAGAAAATTGCCATGGGTACCCCCCACCCCAGCCCCTTTGGATCTTGTATGGATATTAAGGGGAACCCCGCACCCAAAATAAAAAAAGGCCCTATATACTCTGAACAGCAGTATACAGGCGGTGCAAACAAGACAGGGACTGTAGTTTTGTTCTTAAGTAGAATCTGTTTGTAATTTGGAACAGGTAAATTTTTAAGTGTAGCTCCTGCCAAAAAATCTATTTTTAAGCTTTTTGGAGAACATAGGGAACGGTTATCACCCCGTAACATTTGTTTTGCTGTCTGTGCACCTGTTCAGAACATTTCACCTCACTTTCCGTCCCAATGACAAATGTTTTTGGAAAATTTGGGTTTTTTATTGAAACCAGGATTGGTGATAAAGCATCAGTAGAGAGGAGACCTTTTCCCCATATTAACTCTTATGCGGCGTACACACGATCGTTTTTCATGCCATTTTTTTTACCGACGTTTTTCACGTCGTTTTTTTTCATGTTTCCTCTCAAGCCTGTCTTGCGTACACACGATCATTTTAAAAAACGTTCAAGCAAAGCGCAGTGACGTACACCACGTACGACGGCACTATAAAGGGGAAGTTCCGTTCTAATGATGCCACCCTTTGGGACGCTTTTGCTAATTTCGTGTTACCGCGTGTTAGTAAAAGTTTGGTGAGAGACGATTCGCGCTTTTCAGTCTTTGTGCTTTGAAGATCGTTTTGTGGAGTTCAGTTTGTGTCTGTGGGTTCGTATCTGTCTTGCAGTGCTTGTAGTCAGTTCGTATCTGTTTATTCAGTGCGTTCTTGTCTGCTCGTTCCTGTTTTTCAGCTTGTTCTTCATAGACCTTGCTGTTCTTCCGTTCGTTCTTCTAGTTATCTAGCCATGTTGCGGCAACGTACTCGTCGTAGAGTTCGTGCTGTAGTTGGTGCAGGGGTTCATGCTGTATCCTGACTCCAGGCCATGAACAGGGTGAGGAGGAGTTCATGGACCAAAAATTGGTTGCTCCAGCGGCACCAGTTCTGTCATATGCCTTTGTTGCGGGAGATCAGGGGGTATAATCCCGAGGACTACAGGAATTTTCTCAGGATGTCTGACCCCGTATTTAAGCATCTGTTGGCTTTGGTGTCCCCCTACATTACCAGGCAGGACACCGTTATGCGTGAAGCCATCAGTGCTGAGCAGAGGCTCATTGCCACGTTGCGATACCTGGCGACTGGGAGAAGCCTGCAGGACCTAAAGTTCTCCACAGGCATATCCCCCCAGGCTCTGGGTATCATTATACTAGAGACGTGTTCTGCCATCCTTCAAGTTTTGCAGGAGGACTATATTAAGGTAAGTGTTCTTATTTCAAACATCACATTGTATGTATTTCTTTGTTTAATTTTTTTTGGGGTTTATTAGCAGTCCCTAATTCCCATGATTCTTAGCTGCAGGGAATGTCCCCTTTCTCCACATGGTTATTTATTTTTGGGAATGTTTTTATTAGGCCTACATTTAAATTTGCCTTACCTAACCTCTCCAGCATGCTATCCTGGGACCATACCCACCTTGCCTAGTCATTTCCATGTATTTTAATCTATGCTCCATCGTAGTGCTTTACCCTAAACGCCCCCTAAAGATTGCCTAGGAATGTAACATTTTTCAATAATTCATACAGAGTGCTACAGCCTACATTTGTGATCTCCCCAACTCATCTTCAACCCCCCCCCCATTTTTTGGGGGGGTTTGTTTTTGGTTTGTTGTTGCTTACTAATAATGTTTTAATTTTTCGGTTTCTCCCAATGTTGGCCATGAATGGTTTTCTTAAATCTGCTTTCAATGTTTCTGTCTCAAAGTATTAATTTTTTTTTTTTATTTAATTCCACAGTGCCCTTCTACGCCACATGAATGGCAGAATATGGCATCTGAGTTTGCCCAACGATGGAACTTTCCGAACTGTGGAGGGGCCATCGACGGCAAACATGTTCGGGTCGTCCCACCACCCCATTCGGGATCCTTTTATTGTAACTATAAGGGGTTCCACAGCATCGTCATGATGGCAGTGGTGTTGGCCACCTACGAATTCCTCTATGTGGACGTTAGCAAGAATGGCAGGATGTCTGATGGAGGAGTCTTTGCACAGATGGAGTTTGGGGAACGGCTCCTTTTGGATCAGCTGGCCTTGCCACCAGCGGAGAAGAATGTGGAGGGACTCCCATTTGTCTTTGTGGCGGATTAGGCGTTTGGCCTGGGTCCCCATTTGATGAGGCCATTCCCGCAACGCACCCTCACCCCTGAGAGGAGGGTGTTCAACTATCGGCTGGCCAGAGCAAGAAGGGTGGTGGAAAATGCCTTTGGCATCATGGCCAGCCGATTCCCCCTGTTCCTCACCTCCATCCACCTTGCCCCTTACAAATGGAACCATGTTGTAATGGCTTGTTGTGTGCTCCATAATTATCTCAGGGAGGTGCATTCAAGCAATTATCTGACTTTGACTGGGCCTGAGACCTCATTATTTGAAGTGGAAAATCTTGTGGCCCTGGAAGCTGGCCGTCCAGGCTTGGCCCCCCAAACCGGACGTGAGGTCCGTCAACAATATGTCAATTATTTTGTGGGTAGGGGGGCCATTGATATGCCTGATGAATTTTAACCTTATTATTTTTAAAAATAAAACCTTTTTTTGAGAAAATATTGTTTAGGTGTTTTCATTTAATATTCTTTTAGGTTTCTCGTCGGTTTACCTAATGCATTGTATTGCCATGTGTATTTTGCATTCTTAATTAGCCTTCATTGTCAGTGTAAACACAAAACATTGTTTAGTTCACTTTGCACAACATTTACATAATGAAGCCACAAATTCTGCTTAAGAAAATACCTTTTTTAATTATTTTTGAGGAAACTTCCTTTGAAGTGTAGATGTTATTAAAATATTTTGGGGGTTAAAACGCATGAACAGCCATGCCTAAAAAAATTAACAAATAAAAAAACGTGAAAATGTAAACATGTACTATTCATTATCAAGCTTAAAACAAAAACAAACCTGCCAAAACACAGCAAGTTCAACGTTCTTTTGTGTTCAAACATTATACACGCCCAAGCACAGCAATTATTTTTTGTAGCTTTTCCTCAACCCGCTTGGTATTTTGCCTGATCTCTATCAAGTCTCCCTTTATTTTTTCAAGGTCACGACAGCAGACCATGAGGTATTGGATCAGGATCTGGGCACTGTGATGTGTAAACTTTTCGGGGTCTCCGGCCAGAACTGCACCTAAACAAAAACAAATCATGTAGTATAGAATATGTAGGCCTACATCTATTAACCTGCATCTGTCTGGTTTGACACTGACCTCTTGTGGTGCCACTTTCCACTTCCACAACTTCACGTTCCTCTCCATCATGTGGTTCAGGGGGTATTGTTGAAGGTGTTGGATTTCTAGGCTCATCTGACGTAACTTTTTGAATCCCTATGGAGATTGCAATAAAAGGTAGAGTTTCATTAGTAACTAATAATTTTTTGGCCACAAAAAAACAAGAAAAAGAGATTTCTAAATATTATTTGGAAGTGTGGTCCATATTTAAATGTACCCTCAGTGACAGCCGGAACACATGATTGGATACATTGCCAAAACCAGAGCATATACTTTTTGAAACAAAGTTTGACACATTGTAACACCCCAAAGTATATACACAGGATCACCTGTGTGTGACACCCTAAAAATTTAGGGGTTTTGTCCCACACTTGTACTACTGCGCTCAGATGTTTAAGCAGCTGCTGAGCATTCTCTCCCTTAACATTACAATGCCTACCCCTTTTCCCCCCAAAAAATTTGATTTGGATTCTAAATATAAAGCAAATTGTTTACCAAATTTGCTCCCCAAAACCCCCAAAAAATTGTGTGTTCACACTGGATGATCCAAAAACATCGTTTTAGGAATTGGACGGAGAAAGAGGTTTACTACGTCTGTTTAGTGTGCGGACGAACATTGAAAGTTGTTATCTTTCACTGTACTATATCAAAGTCTAAATATACACGACTTAATACAAGTAATAATCTTTAGCAGGGAAAATGAAGAAAAAGTACTTACTTTTTCCTATAACTTTCTTGATTCTTTTGTATTGGTCGGGCTCCCACAACTTCAGATCAGACCATCGTTTTCTGAGCTGTTCCTTCGTTCTGCACACCCCGAATTTTTGGTGAAGAGTTTTGACCACTTTGCCCATAATTTTTGTCTTGACAAGATTAGGTCTTTTATACGGCCCATGCTTGGCATCATAATCCTCCCTCCTCAAAATGGCCACCATCTCCACCATTTCCTCGAATGACATGTTGGATGCCTTATATCTCCTGGATCGGGATTTGGGCTCCTCAGGAATTTCCTCCTCTGTAGAGGTAATCTCAGCCACCTGTGTCTCCGCCATGTTGTTAAGCACTACGACGAGCGAGAAGGGGCGGGAAAAGTACAATCTCGAACGTCGGGGGCGGGGAAAGCGTGCAGAGTTTCACGCATGCGCAGTGTATATCAAGTGAAGATCCATGTGTCGAAAATACGTTCATTTGGCGGGAGAGGGAGTTAGCAACGAACGTGTTGACCAAGGTACATACGTTTTTAAGGATTTGGGTTTCATCAGAGGAGGAGATTTTGGGCTTGAAAATCTGTCAAAAATGCTGATTTGATGAATGTTGCCTGAAACATATGTATTTTCTTGTTGCTTGATTTTACAGAGAGAATGAATAGTTTCAAAAACCCTGACTTTATGGGGGAGTTCATTGATAAATGGAAAGACCTCCCTATCCTTTGGCAGACAAAAAGTGGTGGAAATAAAAATAAAGTGGCCAGGACAGCAGCACTGGAGAGCCTGCTTGCATTTGTGCAAACACAGATACCCACAACAACTCTCCAAGATGTGAAAACCAAATTTGCTACCATCAGGGGGACATACAGGACCCAGAGGAATATGGTCCTGAAGTCCCAGAGGTCAGGTGCTGCAGCAGATAAGGTTTATAAACCCAGTCTGTGGTACTACAGCAAGTTATCTTTCCTGGATGACCAGCTAGAAGTGCGGGAATCTCTCTCCACCCTTTTCCCCAGAGGTCAATCCAGCCTTCCTTGTAGCCAGCCCTCCAGCCTTCCTTGCAGCCAGCCCTCCAGCCTTGCTAGCAACCCTGCTCTGGCTTCCCCTGAGGATCAAGATGAGGTCCTTGAGGAGGCAGATTTGGATATATGGAGCCAGGTAAAGTATTGATATCTACATTTTTATGTTACAAAAGTGATGATTTTCAATTGATGTTTTAGTATTGTTAGGTATTTAATGTTAAAAAAAAAAGAGGATTTAAAGAGCAAGATGCAGTAGTGGTCAAATTTGATGGGGACAAGGCAACAATATCAGGAGGCGGAATCTATGCAAAATTAATACCTTTTGACATTCAATTCAAAAATGTCTGGAGGTGAACAATGTGTGTGATTGATGGTGGCAAAAAATAAAGAATGTCCCTTTCTTTTTTTACAGCCAGAGCTGAGCCAGGAAGAGGGTGATGTTGGGGACCAGGAGGAGGCAGGGCCCAGTGGCACACAGGAGGAGGCTGGGCCCAGCACAAGAGCCCAGATGCCTCCCCTGATAATGAAGCAACGAGGGCCAAGGAGAGCTAGGCTGGTGGAGGAGGAAACAAGAGCCTTTCTAAAAGAGGCTACTGTGACCCTCAGAGAGGCACCCTCTGCTGAGGAGGGCTTTGCCGCAGTCCTGGCCCATAAGTTAGGCCAAATGGACTTGCGGCAAAAGCTCTATAGTGAAAATCTTTTGCTGAAGGTGATTAACAAGGGGTTGCTCGGTGAACTGACCAAGTTCACCGACATCACTGAGGTTGTCCATACTCCTCCACCTCCTCCTCCTCCTACTACTCCTCCTGCCACCTCCTCTCCTCCTGATCCCCAGCCTCCGAGGAAGCAACCAACAAAGGCTGCAGGGAAGGCTGGAGAGAAGGCTACAAGGAAGCGAAAAAAATAATGCCTGCTGTAGTACCACAGACTGGGGACATATATGACTTATCTGCTGCTGTTCCTGACCTCTGGGAGTTCAAGCCAAGATTCGGCTCCTTTTTTTTTTCAATTAAATAGTTTGGTTTTGACATCTTGGATGGTTGTTGTGGGGTCCAAAGGATGCACAAATGCAAGCAGGCTCTCCAGTGCTGCCTTCACGTTTAATTTGTAATGTACCTAAATAAAGGATTATTTTTTTGGCTTCAAATACTTGACTATGTGATTTGTATTTCAAGAGACTTTGCTAGGGAGTAGGCAGGGACATTTCAAATAATATTATTGTTATTAACAAGGGACACAAACCTCCTTGAGGCAAAATGAGACAAATTTTGAAAGTTGATGTGGTAACTTTACACACCAATAATTTAAGCAAAATGACCCAAAAAAAAATAAAAGAAGCCTACATATATCAAAGAAGCCTATCAAAAATAATAAAGCTAACTTAATTACTAAAATAAATAAAAAAATAAAATAAAATAAAAATTTAAAATTATTGTGATCTTTACATTTAGTTATGAATTTATGAGGGAGATGTGGCTTCAAAAGAATATTTTACAATCATTAGATCAATTAGGAATTACTTAAGACCTAGTTTGGCATAACTCTCAAATGTCATTAGCAAAAGAAGGTAATTATTTAAGCATTATCAAAAGAAGAACGGAATGCGCAGCATTAAAACAATGCTATTAATTCCACCGTGACGAATGTGCCATCTCCATTTCCAACGCTAGTTTTACCAGAACGAGCGCTCCCGTCTCATACTTGATTCTGAGCATGCGCGTTTTTTTTCACGTCGTTAAAGCATACACACTATCGTTTTTCACGTCGTTAAAAAAAACAACATGAAAAACTACGTGAAAAAATAGAGCATGTTCGAAATTTTTAATGGCCATTTTTCACGTCGTTAAAAATGCTCTGGAGCATACACACGATCGGTTTTAATGGCCATTTTAAAAAATGGCATTTTTAACGGCATGAAAAACGATCGTGTGTATGGGGCATTACAGGAGAGAATTTCCCTTCCTAGGGGTAGATTTCCTCTCACTTCCTGTTGTCTCCTTCCGTTAGCAAGTAGGAGTCATTTCTAAGTTGGATGTTTGAAAGTAGGGGCCTGCCGTATATAGTCTGCAGAAATTTGCCCCTTAGGTGTTGGTGTTGCCACAACCAGTGCCGATCCTGACCTCCCTGCAAAATTCTGCTAAGGGGCCCTCTACCTGGTCTTCACATATATTTCTGCTTGAAAAATGCGCGTTTCATTTCGTGCACGCATGATAACACACCCGATGCGGTTATCTTTTCCGAGCTGCAGTAAACAAACACTGTTGCACTTTGTCGTTTATCAAACTTAATAAATAATTGTATTTTACTCTCACTTTTGTCTGGCACAAAGTCACAAAACACAGCCCTGGAAGTGACTGGCATTAGCAGCTAGACACAGGCCAAGAGATGCACTGCCTGCCTGCCCAGCTAGGTTAGCAAGACCGAAAAAAACACAATAGAAATGCATATAAACATAACTCTACTTTGCCGACATCAAACTTGGAGGAGAGAACACAAGTTTACCTGATTGTTGTTCCTGCAATTCACTCTCGTGGTGTTTTTTTTTCCTCTTTTTTGTGACCAGAAGGATAGTTTTGCTTCATTTTGTCATGGATGTTGTAAACATTAATTGACACACTATGACACAAAGGGGAGGCGCAGGGGTGGCTCCAGCCCAAATTTTATGGGGGTGCTGGGCAGGTGCTGAAAGAATAAGAGGGCGCGCGCCACAAAATTTACATGTGTGGGTGTGGCTAAATGGTGGGTGTGGCTAAAATGGGTGTGGCCAAATGTGAGTGATTCTTCCCGATCTATAGCTTGTAGTGTGCCACCTTTCCCTCTTTGTATAGGCCAAAAAGAGCCTAGAGGTACACTGAAGAGATTGTGAAGTAAAATAAGTTTCATCAAGACCCACAATTATAGCCCCCAGCATATGTCAGGGCCAGCAATAATCTCAAGTCAGTGGGGTAGTTAAATATAAAAAGTCAACAGCCACAAAGAAGCCAGAGAACCATCCGAAAACTCAGTCACACATTGATAACAGGCTATGCAGTCAGGCACATTATCCCATACCCAAAAAAACGACAAAATGTGCTAAAGCTAATTATCACCACAATGTACGCCACAATAATTCAAAGAAAGCAGTAAAAACATAAAAATATCAATAAATAATATATAAATTAAATAATTGATAAAAACGATAAAAGTGTAATCTGCGCACACATATAAAGTGCAATATGCAACGAGTATAGGGGGTGTATGGGCAATGCATGGAGTGTGCAGCGAGCATAGGGGGTGTATGGGGATGCATGGAGTGCGTCACGTTAAGAGTGCAGAGCTGAGGGATGCGCCATTTACAGGAATTTACAAAGTGCAAGATTCAGGCTTGTGCTACACACAAAGTGCAGGGTTAGGGTGTGCGCTACACACACACACACACAATGCAGGGATCAGAAGTGCGATACGCACACAATGCAGGATTCAGGAGTGAGATACGCACACAATGCAGGGTTCCGGAGTGCGCTATGTACAAGAGCTCTGGCTTGTTACTAAAGTGTGGGAAACATAGGGTTAGTATAATGGCATCAGAATATCCTTTAATTTTTCAATCCATTCTTCTTGTATTGTGACACCAGCAATGATGAATGAATAGATGAATGGATGAGTGAATGGCTGGATGAATGGATGAGTGAATGGCTGGATGGATGGATGAATGAATGGATGAGTGAATGGCTGGATGGATGAATGGATGAGTGAATGGCTGGATGGATGGGGAGTGAATGGCTGGATGGATGGGAGAATGGATGAGTGAATGGCTAGATGGATGAATGGATGAGTGAATGGCTAGATGGATGAATGGATGAGTGAATGGCTGGATGGATGAATGGATGAGTGAATGGCTGGATGGATGAATGGATGAGTGAATGGCTGGATGGATGAATGAATGAGTGAATGGCTAGATGGATGAATGAATGAGTGAATGGCTGGATGAATGAGTGAATAGATAGATAGAGATAGGTGAATGGATGAGTGAATGCATGATAGATAGATAGATAGAGATAGGTGAATGGATGAGTGAATGGATGATAGATAGATAGATAGATAGATAGATAGATAGATAGATGGATGGATGAGTAGCTGTATAGATAGATAGATAGATGGATGGATAAGTAGATAGATGGATAGAAGAATAACTCAGAAATCCTGTATTTTCTCCCTGTCAGAGTCTCTGTAAGAATCATATGACTTGTGCTGGCAGAGAGGAATGCAGGGGTCAGATTACAGGATAGATAAACGATCTTGTTCTCTGGTAACCTTCCCACACTGTGGAAACCAGCTTGTTCTCTCCATGCTGGCAGCAGTGCAGGCAAACACAACTCACTGTTTCTTCCTGCTGGGGCTGAGGAATGTTTCCCCCAGCCATAGCAGGCTGTGTTCTCTCCTCTATACCTTTTCTCTCCAGCTGCGGTGTGCCGACATCTCCTCTTCTCAGAAATCAAAGAAGGCGGGCTGGGGGAAGGGGGCAGGTACAGTCTTCACCATTGGCTGAGGAGGCAGCAGAGAGGTGGATATCCATCCACCTCTGAAATTAGCCTGTGCCGGGTCTAGCTAAAGATCATCAGCTTCTGCGGCCGTAGCTGCTGTATTCTTCCACAAGGAAAAAGGAGTCCCAGCTTCCAGGCAGCAATAGAGAAGATGCAGGCAAGGAGAAAAAAAAAAAACACTTAACATCTTTAAATACTACCATGTGAAATTTGGGTGCCCTATGCACCTACGCAGCTTGCGTAGTGAGCGTATAGGGTGGATCGGCTCTGGCCACAACACTGTAAGCCCTCACAGTTACTCTTGGTGGGCGCTGGAACGCCCTGCTGTGAACTATTATATCAGGAATTGTAATTACATGCCATTGTAGCGGGGTATTCCCCTGTCACATCCCCTTTATTATCCAGAGACTACATTTCCCAAGACCCTTTCAGGCACCCAGGGTGCATTGCCCCGGAGCAAGGACTGCTGGGGCGGACTTTATAAAGGGGAGGCAGGGTTTATTCTGTCTCTTTGGACACCTCCCGCCTAGCAAGCAAGAACTCTGCCGAGACTGCTGAAAACCCAGGCCTGAAGCCTGGGCACTTTCTTCCAAAGAGCCCTCCGTCAGCCTAGCGCAACCTGAGAGACATCTTTTCATCCTTGCTGCACTGTACCAGGAGGACCGAAGACCCGGATGTCGGCGGAGGAGACGGACTGGGACTGGTCCGGTCGGTGAGAGGGCACTTGCTCAAAGACAGATACTGTATTTCTACTACCCTGTTTGGATTACAAAGTGTTGTTTCATCAAGTGCACCACCGAGTTTTGCTAGCGAAGATATCTTTACAGAACTTCCATTTAGTTCAGTCAGGCCTGACTGCATAGGTAGACATTGCTGGGTGTCAGTCTGCCCACGAGGGGAAGTAGCTGAAAAGGGGTATTGGTAGAGTTGCATAGCTATACCTGTCTATTCTGTTTGTTCGAATACTGTTTGTTGCGGAGCTCCAACGTCCGCTGGGAAATCCTTGAAGCTGAGGAAGTACTGACTTATCCAAGGCACCCTGTTACCCCCCCAGTAACTGGACGACACACAGTTCTGGGAGTAAATCAACGCTTTATTTTGCCCAGGCTGGCTTTTTATATCATTTCCCATGCAAGGGTTTTCTTAACTCATTTTACAGGGGCATTCCCTTCAACAATTAACAGATGACAGCGATTTAATTACCTGGGATGTGTGAGACGTTGGTCTCTGCATATTTACCCATAACAATGAAACCGTGCCAGACACATTACTAGGAGTGTAATTACATCCCGTAGCAGATAATAGATGGTCATTAACATACTGACAATAGATGAATGGAACGCTACCTCAGACCCCCAATCAACCCAATTTACTTATTCAGACATCAGTAGACATTCTGTCTCTACATTTCCTGGAATGAATCTTTGCTGTCACCTCTGAAGTGATCCAAACCATATTCTCAGTTTCAGCATTTTGCTACACTGCTCCCCCTTACCCACAAGCCGGCATACACAGTCTGATCCCTAACGGATCGGCTTGGGGATGTCCGGGGAGTACTCACGGATCACTTTTCCAGTTCAGTTTGCCGCGATAATCAGTCAGCATTGCCGTTCTGTTTCCCGGGGCGGTAGTGGATAGTAAAGTCATACGGTTGTAACGCCAGACTCCAGCGCAACAACCGGGCATTGTCCCCTGCCACTCGATTTAGCCATACCAACGGGTTGTGGTCTGTGAGTAGGGTGAACTGTTGTCCGTACAAGTAGGGCTGAAGCTTCTTTAGGGCCCACACCACAGCCAGGCATTCTTTTTCTATGGCGGCGTAGCTCACTTCCCTGGGGAGAAGCTTCCTGCTCAAGTAAACTACGGGGTGTTCTCCGCCATCTGCTCCAACCTGGCTCAATACCGCGCCCAATCCAAACATTGAAGCATCCGAGCCTCAGAGGATGCGCTGTTTTCCGTGGTGGGGGCCTGGGACCGGGTGGTAACGGGGTAGATCTCGTTGGTAACCGGGGCTGATGCAAAAGCAGAAGTCAACTGGCCAAGATCGTTCCCCAGCAGGACATCAGCGGGAAGTTCCTGGATCAACCCCACCTTAATTAATCCGGAGCCGGCACCCCAGTTCAGGTGTACTCTTGCCGTGGGTAGCCTGTGTACTGCTCCCCCTGCAACCCGCACAACTACGGAACTCCCGGTGTGGTCGGCCTCTGGAACCAGGTGACGTTTGACCAGTGTGAGGGTGGCGCCGGAATCTCGTAGACCTTGAGCAGTCTTCCCGTTCAGCTGTACTGACTGGCGATGGTGTTGCCTGTTGTCGGTAGCCGCCTGTACTGGGTCAGCCTCGTGTAGGATACTCCAGTGTTCCTCCAATTCTCCTGCACCTCGGTTGACCGGGGCCGCTTCCGTGTGATAGCAATGAGCGGCAGCCCGTGCTGGAGGGGGTGGCCCTGGTCGAATCCATGCAGCTTGGTCCTGGTTCTGAGTGCAGTCTCTCTGATAGTGCCCAAATTGCTTGCATGAATAGCACTGCACTCCCTTGCGCCCGAGGTATCGATTTGCAGGGGAGTTAGGGATTAGCCCGGGTCGTTGTGTAGCTGGGGGCCCTGGGTTATGGTTCAGTGGTCTGGTGCTTGGTCGGAAGCTAGTCTGTGATGGCCGGCGGGCATCTTGATATTCATCAGCTTGCCTGGCCGCTTCCGAGAGAGTGGTAGGTTTGCGATCCCTTACCCACTCCTGTACCTCTGGGTTTAGTCCATTAAAGAATTGCTCCAGTAAAATCAGCTGGGTGATCGCGTCTGCTGTGGTTGCCTGACTGGCTTGCAGCCAAGCTAGGGCTGCCCTCTGCATTCGGCAAGCCCATTCGGTGTGGGAGTCCTTCTCCTGTTTCTTTGTGTCCCGGAAGCGTCTCCTGTATGCTTCTGGGGTGATGGCATACCTTGCCAAAATAACTTCCTTTACCCGGCTATAGCTTGCGATTTCCTCCTCTGGCACAGCTCTGTAGGCTTCTGCTGCACGGCCTGACAGCTTACCAGCTAAGATCCGTACCCAGTCTGTCTGGGGTACCTGGTACAGCTTGCATTGCCGTTCAAAATCTTGCAGGAAGCTATCGATCTCTTCCTCTGCTTCCATAAACTTTTTAAAGGCATCATGGGGTACTTTTAGTTTTGTCTCTGGTGCCGGTGTAGTCGTTAGCAGTCTCTCAGAGGCATGCTGTTCCGCCAGCCAGAGTTGGGTCTCCCTTTCTTCTCTCGCCGTGATAAAGGCATCCACTTGGGCTAACGTTGCCTGTACCAGCTCGGTGGAGAGGTTTTCTTCATAAAACGCTAGCCTGCGTTTCACTTCTTGGTTAAACTCGGTCTCCATGGCTTCTGTAGCCATACTGTGTGCCCGATCTCCCTCGGTCAGTTCTGCAATCAGCTCTGCTTTGGTTTTAGTGCTGGCGCACTTCCCTCTTGCTTCCAGCAAATCCTTTAACGTCGCTCGTTTTAATCCAGCATAGTTTGTCTCCATTCACATTTCCATTCGTGTAGCCGAATTTGCATGAACGCTGCTTCCTCTTGCTGCAAGGCTTTAATCCCACCGCTGCCAACCAGTGTTGCGGAGCTCCAACGTCCGCTGGGAAATCCTTGAAGCTGAGGAAGTACTGACTTATCCAAGGCACCCTGTTACCCCCCCCCAGTAACTGGACGACACACAGTTCTGGGAGTAAATCAACGCTTTATTTTGCCCAGGCTGGCTTTTTATATCATTTCCCATGCAAGGGTTTTCTTAACTCATTTTACAGGGGCATTCCCTTCAACAATTAACAGATGACAGCGATTTAATTACCTGGGATGTGTGAGACGTTGGTCTCTGCATATTTACCCATAACAATGAAACCGTGCCAGACACATTACTAGGAGTGCAATTACATCCCGTAGCAGATAATAGATGGTCATTAACATACTGACAATAGATGAATGGAACGCTACCTCAGACCCCCAATCAACCTAATTAACTTATTCAGACATCAGTAGACATTCTGTCTCTACATTTCCTGGAATGAATCTTTGCTGTCACCTCTGAAGTGATTCAAACCATATTCTCAGTTTCAGCATTTTGCTACACTGTTTATTGCAGGGAGCTGCAAATAATCTTATACTCTCGTTTATTACTTGCCCTTTAGTCTCAGTAAATATACCTGGGTCAAGTACATTGGTGTCTGTTTCTTTTACTTTATAAAGAAGTTTAGACATTTTACTGTGTGTGTTTGCCATAGGACTGTGTCACCTAGAGTTGCTGGTCACGCAGTCCTATTTCCTCTTACTAGCTGTGCCACGGGAGGGTAGAGCCGATTGCCAGGGGTTGAAAGCAGTGCACTACAGGGCCCAAGAAATCAATACCAGCAGCCCTCTTAACTGGGGGTACCGCTAGACCATTGTTGAACAGTGGTAGGAAAAATCGGGCCTTTGGTGGTGGTGCTGGTGCCACAACACTGTAAGCCCTCACAGTTACTCTTAGTGGGCGCATGAATGGGCCCTGCTGTGAATTATTAGATCAAGAATTGTAATTGCATGTCCCTGTTGAACAGGGCCTGAAAAATTGGGCCTTTGGTGGTGCTGGTGCCACAACACTGTAAGTCCTCACAGTTACTCTTGGTGGGCGCAGGAATGGGCCCAGCTGTGAAATATTATGGTTGAATATATATTTATTAGCAATATATACATTTATATGTAAATCCAATACATTCCGTCTGTATAACAAAGTTTACATAACATAAACAGTAGAGCTTATGACTGGGGGGTTGGGGGTGAAACATTGGGAAGGTAGGGAGGGGTAAGGTGTAATAGGATCGTAGTGTAGAACAGATTATAAGTCGCTCTCGTGAGGGTGCATATACAACTTAGTGCCATGCCAATTCAACTATTTATCTACGGGTTAGGTTTGTCGATTAACAAGCTGGGGTGCCCCTGCGCGGTGTCATCTCTCTTCGGACACCGCCCAAGGTTTGTTTACTGTTATATTTCAAACCCTTCTGGTAAGTATTGACTAAGTTGGTAAAGGGTATTATTCAAAAGCAATATGGCGACACGAGGGTATGAGAGGGGGGGGGTAGCTCAGATTACAGTCGTTCTGGACAGGCAGGTATGGTATATCTGGGACTCTCCTTCCTTGTCTAGAGTACACTGTCATACTATACACTGTTTAGGAATCTAACTGAAGTGGAGTGGTGTCTCCATATTGACCACAAAATGTTAAATTGATCATATCTATCATCCATTTTTGCTTGCATTTCTTCCATTAGCATGGTATCATTAAGGATGTTCACCCACCCCGATAGGGGGGGGGGTGGAGTCCTTCTTCCAGTATAGAGATATATTATGTCTTGCCGCTGAGAGCATAAACCTTAAGAGGCATTGTTTTTGCGATTTCATGGACCCTGGAACAATAGATAGGAGAGCAATCATGGGAGAGGGGCCAGCTGTGAAATATTAGATCAAGAATTGTAATTACATGCCCCTGCTGAACAGGGGCAGAAAAATTGGGCCTTTTGGTGGTGGTGGTGGTGGTGTTGCCACAACGCTGTAAGCCCTCACAGTTACTCTTGGTGGGCGCAGGAATGGGCCCTGCTGTGAATTATTAGATCAAGAATTGTAATTACATGCCCCTGTTAAACAGGGGCAGAAAAATTGGGCCTTAGGCACTGGTGCTGGTGCCACAATACTGTAACCCCTCACAGATACTGTACTTGGAGCACAGCAATGAGCCCTGCTGCAAAGCATTGCATCAAAAATTGTAAATACACGCCCCTGTTAAACAGGGGCTGAAAAATTGGGCCTTAGCCACTGGTGGCGGTGCCCAGAACCAAAATGTTCTTTCAAGCTATCAGCATGATTATTGAGGAGGAAGAGGATAGTCACTCAGCATAACAGGATAGTCACTCTGCATCAGCATAGGCAGTCTTGAAGGGATCTGACATTTCAAAGAAAATTATTCTGTTACATCAGCATCAGGTGCTTGGTAGCTGGTGGTGATCCAAGACTGATTCACTTTTATGAAGGTCAGTTGATCGACCGAGTCGGTTGACAGGCGCACCCTGTGATCGGTTACAAAGCCTCCAGCAGCACTGAATGTGCGTTCCGAAAGAACGCTGGATGCAGGACAGGCCAGTATCTCAATTGCATACTGTGCAAGCTCTGGCCAGTGATCCATCCTTAAGACCCAGTAACCCAGAGGATTTTCAGTGGGAAAGGTGTCCAAGTCTGATCTTGCCCCTAGGTATTCCGGCACCATGTAAACCAGACGCTGGTGATGGTTGCTGGAACCGATCATACCTTGGGGCTGCGGACTAAAAAATTGTCTGAACGCATTGGTCAGACGGCCACCTTCTCCACCGCTCCTTCTTTGACTGACCGAAGCCTCAGCAACTCGTTGTCCAGGACCAGGAATTTGTAACCTCCCAGTCTCTGGGAACGCGTTGCACAGACCTATCTGCAAGGCCTCCCGAAGATGCCTCATCCTCTGCTCCCTCTGCGACGGCAAGATAAGGTCCCCAACCTTACCCTTGTAACGTGGATCAGGGAGGGTTGCCAGCCAGAAATGATCCCTCTTCTTGATCGCACGAATACGAGGATCCTTCCGCAGGCTTTGCAGGATCAGGGAGGCCATGCAGTGTAGGTTTGCTGAGGCATTCGGTGCGGAGTCCTCTGGGTCACTGAGGACGACATGATCCACAGCTACCTCCTCCCAGCCACGTACAAGTCCATGGGTGTCTTGGGACTGTAATTGATCCCTTGAAGACTGCTGCTGATGCTGAGTGCTAGTCTCCACCTCCATGCTGACACAATCCTCCTCCTCCTCCTCTTCCTGTATGGATAAAGGGGGCCTTGAGAGGTAAGGAAGTCCTCCTCTTCCTGCCTCTGTTCTGCCTTAAGTGCCCTGTCCATTATTCCATGCAGCATGTGCTCCAACAGGTGGACAAGAGGGACAGTGTCACTGATGCATGCACTGTCACTGCTCACCATCCTCGTGACCTCCTCAAATGGTGCCAGGACAGTGCATGCATCCCTGATCATGGCCCACTGGCGTGGGGAAAAAATCCAAGCTCCCCTGACACTCTCCTGGTGCCATATTGCAACAGATACTCATTGATGGCCCTCTTCTGCTTGTACAGCCTCTGCAGCATGGCCAACGTAGAGTTCCACCTGGTGGGCATGTCACAGATCAGGCGGTTCTTGGGCAGGTTGTAATCCTTTTGCAGGTCAGACAGCCGAGCACTGGCATTATATGACCGGCAGAAATGCCCACAGAGTTTCCTGGCCTGCTTCAGGATCTCCTGTAAGCCCGGGTACCTGCCCAAGAACCGCTGCACCACCAAGTTAAGGACGTGAGCCAAACAGGGCACATAGGTCAGTTGTCCCTGTTGGAGGGCGGAGAGGAGGTTGGTGCCATTGTCGGAAACCACCTTTTCTGGCTTAAGCTGGCGTGGCATCAACCACCTCTGAGTCTGCCTCTGCAGAGCTGACAGAATCTCTGCCCCAGTGTGGCTCCTGTCCCCCAAGCACACCAGCTCAAGCACCGCATGGCATCTTTTTGCCTGCGTACTTGCGTAGCCCCTTGAACGCCTACGGAGCACCGCTGGTTCAGAGGACAAATCAGCAGAGGAAGAGGCCATGGAGGAAGAAGAAGAGGAGGGGGTGGAGGAGAGAGGTGTGTCAGAATCACCAGTAGTAACATTTTGGAGGCGTGGTGGCGGAACAACCACCAACACTATGCACCTTGTCCTGCATCCTTCCCAGCTGCCAGCAGAGTCACACAATGCGCCGTGAAAGATAGGTAACGTCCCTGTCCATGCCTGCTGGACCATGAGTCAGCAGTAATATGCACCTTACCGCTGACCGCTCTGTCCAGCGAGGCCAAGACATTGTCTTCCACATGCTGGTAGAGAGCCGGAATCGCCTTCCGTGAAAAAAAGTGGCGTTTAGGAACCTGCCACTGAGGAACCGCATGTGGATGGCTGGGAGCGAACTTCTTTCGGCGGTGCAGCAGCTGGGGCAGGGAAATTTGCCTGGTACAATCGGACGTTGGTGTACCGATAGCAGATTGCCCGCAAGTACTTGGCTGTGACACACTTAATTCTACACCTTCATTCCTCTCAGTGCAGGTTTCTGAGAGGACTGAAGGTATAGTGGGGTTGGAGATCCCAGCTGATGAGGAGCAAGGAGAGGTCTGCTTTGTTCTTTGGTGTGGGTCTTTTATCGACATATGTCTGGTCAAGCACGTGTTTCCCAAGCGGCTGATGTTTTGGCCACGCGAGATACGCTTTAGACATATGTTACAAATGGCAACAGTGCAATCTGCTGCACACGTCTGAAAAAAGGCCCACACCAAAGAACTTTTTGAATAACGCGCAGAGACAGCAGTGCCCTGCACATGCGGAGCTCTGCGGTGTGATGCAGTCGGTGTGCCTCCTCCTTTCTCCTCTCTCCTATCAGGCACCCACGTGGAGTCAGTGACCTCATCATCACCTCCCTCCTCATCACTGGAGCCAATCTGGCAGTATGCTGCAGCTGGGAGAACATGACTGCCAGATAGCTTACCTTGTTGGGCACCCCCTCTCTCTGGGCTCACGTTACTACCCCCTCTCTCTGAGCTCACAGTACTGCCTTCCTCCAGCTGGTTTCCATCATCGGAGCCTTCAAAACGCTGGGCATCCTCCTGGAGCATGTACCCAACACTGTGCTCAAACAGTTCAGGGGACTCCTCAGGAGGACATGGTGGGGCAAGGGAAGGAGTGACTGATGCCATTGAGCCGAGGGAAGAGGCCGCTTTGGCAGCTGCTTTGCCAGACAAAGTATCCTGAGCCTGGGTGAGAGAGGATGAGGATGACGGCTTGGTCATCCACTCTACCAAGTCTTGGGCATGTTGCGGCTCAACATGGCCAGCTGCCGAAAAGAAGGACAAGCGTGTCCCACGGCCACGTGCTGATGAGGATGCACCGTGTCCACGACCAGCAGCACTGTTGCCTCTAGACACAGAGCCTGCTTGCCCTCTTTTATTGCCTTGTGACTGTCAGCCTCTCATTGTTTGCCTTCCAGACATACTAATGGCCTGCAGTGAGATGTAGCAGCACAAAGGTGGGATATATATATTTGTCTGTCTGTACTGATAATGCAGCTATCAGAATCAACTACCTGCTGTGGTGTTAGTATGGGAAAAGCAGCAATTGTTTTCAGTTAGTTTTAGGTGAGAACTGTGCAGAGGGCACAGTACAGTGAAAATACTTGCAGCTCTCTGCTTGTGTTTTTTTTATGAGAACACCACTATAATAGTCACTAACTGTATTCAGGTAAGCTTTAGGTGAACGCTATGCAAAGCACACAGTAGTACACTAAGTGAAACATTGACTGTCTGCAGCTAGCACAATCACCTGCCTGCCTGTCACAGTATAGAGACTAACTGTATTCAGGTGAGCTTTAGGTGAACGCTAAGCAAAGCACACAGTAGTACACTAAGTGAAACATTGACTGTCTGCAGCTAGCACAATCACCTGCCTGCCTGTCACAGTTGTGGGAGATTAGCTCGTGGGGATCACCTTTTCTCAGAATGAAGGTCAGCGGACAGGCAGTTTCTTTAAAACCTTGCGTATTGCCAGCTTTATTTACAATTGGTTTGCAATAGTCATACAAAATAAACAAAACAGTAAATCAAATCCTTGCCGTCCGGCACTAAACTAAACAGTAACCGCTCTCTATACGGTGAGGGGCTGGTCCCCGTCACCCACAAAACACAAGGTGAAGCAAACCTTTCTTTTCCAATCCAACAAACAGAGCTCTTCTGACTCAGGTTCCCCTCTGAGTCTTAGGCCAGAGCACTGCTCTGTTCTCTTCCTGGTCTTTTAACTTCCACCTGAGTGGGGACTCAGGTGGACAAGAACATCAGGAACCCAGCCTGCCACAGAGGCTGGAAAAACCGGACCGGATTCCCGCTCAGTCCCTTACAATGGACCGAATGCAAGGTGAAATGTAGCGATTGTCATGTATCTCACCTCGCATACCGTCACATATCCTCCCCCTCTGCTCAAGCCCCTGTGGCTGAGCACTTGACCCAGCCATACAGTGCACGCGGGAGAGGGCATCGGCATTATCCTTGAGTTTGCCAGGCCTGTGCTCCACCGTGAATTTAAAGGGCTATAAAGCCAGGAACCACCTTGTCACACGGGCATTTTTCTCCCTGTTGTCACACATCCACTTCAGGGGAGCATGGTCAGTGACCAGCCTAAATGACCTCCCGAGTAGATAATACCTCAGGGAGTCTAAGGCCCATTTAAGGCTCCTTTTCAACAATGGCATAGTTCTTTTCGTGCTTGTTCAGCTTCCGGCTTAGGTATACAATCCGGTGCTCCTCACCATTTCTGTCCTGCGACAGTACGGCCCCTAGGCCCGCCTCAGAGGCGTCTGTCTGTACGACAAACTCCTTTGTGAAGTCCGGGGTCACCAGCACCGGTAGTGAACAAAAGGGCCTGTTTTAATTTCTGAAATGCCTTCTCGGCTTCAGGGTTCCATTTGACCATGACAGACCCTCTGCCCTTCGTCAGGTCAGTCAGAGGGACGGCAATGGTGGCAAAGTCAGGTATAAACCGTCAGTAATACATTTCTTGTTTACGGGTTGGGGCCATTTTTGAATTGCCTCAATCTTATTGGTCTGAGGCTTGACAAGTCCCCAACCAATAACGTAGCCAAGATACTTGGCCTCCTCTAGACCTATGGCACACTTCTTTGGGTTAGCTGTGAGGCCTGCTACCCTAAGGGAATCTACCACTGCCTGTACCCGTGGCAGGTGCGATTCTTAATCTGGGCTGTGGATGACCACATCGTCCAAATAAGCAGCCGCATACGAGCGATGTGGTCTCAAAGTTTGTCCATCATTTGTTGGAATGATGCAGGGGCCCCATGCAGACCGAAAGGCATCCGCTTGTACTGAAACGAGCACTCAGGAGTGGAAAAGGCAGTCTTCTCCTTGGCCGATTCAGTTAGCGGTATTTGCCAATAGCCTTTTGTTAGGTCTAGGGTCGTTATATAGCGAGCCTGTCCCAACCTGTCCACAAGTTCGTCGACCCGGGGCATCGGGTACGCATCGAACTTGGACACACTGTTGAGTTTCCAAAAGTCATTACAAAACCTGATAGTGCCATCAGGTTTTGGGACCAGTACTATGGTGCACGACCACTCACTGTGGGACTCTTCTATCACATCTAACTCCAACATGTTTTTAATTTCTTTTGCGACTGCCTCACGCCTGGCCTAAGGCATTTTATACGGCTTCACATTTACCCAAACCCCTGGTTCCGTCACTATGTCATGTTGGATCATGTTGGTCAGTCCGGGTAAGGGGGAGAAAAGTCTCTATTTTTATGCATAAACGCCCTAACGTCACTTTGTTGTGCCATGGACAGGGTATCCGTGATGGGAACGTCAGGTGTCACGGGTACCCGGTCGGTTGCAGGCGGGGACGTGGCCAGTAAAGTCTCTCGGTCCTTCCAGGGTTTTAAGAGATTCACATGGTAAATTTGGTGTGGTTTCCCTTTTCCCTGGCTGGTAGACTTTGTAGTTTACCTCCCCCACCCTTTCGACAACCTCGAAGGGACCCTGTCACTTGGCTAAAAACTGATGCCGCGTACACACTTTCGTTTTTAATGTCATTAAAAAAAACTACATTTTTTGACGTGATTTTTCGTGTTTCCTCTCAAGCCTGCCTTGCCTACACACTATGGTGGTAAAGCGCGGTGACGTACAACACGTACGAAGGCACTATAAAGGGGAAGTTCCATTTGGATGGCGCCACTCTTCATGTTAGTAAAGTTTGAGAGACGATTCGCGCTTTTCAGCCTCGTGCTTTTCAGTCCGTTACAGCGTGACGAATGTGCTATCTCCATTACGAACTCTAGTTTTACCAGAACGAGCGCTCCTGTCTCATACTTGATTCTGAGCATGCGCATTTTTTTCACGTCGTTAAAGCCCACACACGGCCGTTTTTCATGACGGGAAAAACGACAATGTAAAAAAAACGACGTGAAAAATTAGAGCATGTTCCAATTTTTCTCGTCGTGATTCTCTGCGTTTTTCTCGTCTGGAAAAATGCTGAAAAGCCCACACACGATCATTTTTAATGACCATTTTAAAAAATGAAATTTTTCTCGTCATTAAAAACGATCGTGTGTACTCGGCATTACTTTCCACCGTTGGAACCAACACCAACACTCTGTCCCCAGGGCTGAAAGTACGGACCCCGGCTCTTCGGTCATAGACCCTCCTTTGGGCCTCCTGGGCTCGCTCCATATGTTCTCGCACCAGGGGTAGGACAGCTGCGATTCGATCCTGCATCAAGGAGACATGCTCTATGATGCTTCTATATCGGGTTGCCTCACCTTCCCATGTTTCTTTGGCAACATCTAGCAGCCCCCTGGGATGCCTACCATACAAGAGTTCAAAGGGGTTATAGCCTGTGGACGCCTGCGGAAACTCACGTATTGCAAACATGACATATGGCAGCAAAAAATCCCAGTTTCTCCCATCTTTGTCGACCACCTTTTTCAGCATACTTTTCAAAGTTTTATTAAAACTTTCGACCAGACCATCCGTTTGGGGGTGGTAGACAGAGGTACGAAGATGGGAGATTTTGTATAACTTACAAAGCTCCTTAGTAACCTTGGACATAAATGGGGTGCCCTGATCGGTTAAGATCTCTTTTGGGATCCCCAGTCGACTAAAGACATGGACCAATTCCTTGGCGATAGCCTTAGCAGAGGTATTGCGCAAAGGTATGGCCTCAGTATAGCGAGTCGCATAGTCCAGAATCACCAGAATATGCTGGTGACCGCGGGCAGATTTCACAACCGGCCCCACCAGGTCCATGCCAATCCTCTCAAAAGGGACCTCGATTATTGGCAAAGGAACAAGGGGGCTGCGAAAATGGGGTGACGGTGCCGACATTTGGCACTCGGGGCATGATTCGCAGTACTCCTTGACATCTGCATGCAACCCGGGTTTTTTCAACACCGAGATGCCCCCCCATTACATGACCATGGGCCAGGTCTAGCACCACCCTGCGGAAGGGTTTGGGGACTAGAAGCTGTTCTACCTCGTCCTCTCCATGTTTTATCACTCAATACAATAAATTGTTTTTAATTGCCATGTAGGGGAAAGATACCACCCAATTAGGATCCACCGGTTCCCCATCCAACATCTTAACGTTTTCCCTGGCTCTCATGAGGGTGGCCTCTCGTAGTTGCTCGGTACAGAAATCCTCTCTCCTGACCTCTAAATCGGGTACCACATTTTGGCTACTCTCAATGTCAGGGTCAGAGGGGTTCTCCTGTTTGTTACCCTCAGATTGGGAGCTAGCTTCCAGGTCCTCCGGCTCCCCAGCCATGACAGGGAAAGGAAGAGGGTCTCCGGCTTCCTCGATCCCACCAACAGCATCCCCTTCCCTTTGGCAAAAAGGGTCTGGTGAGAGTTCCCGTGCTTCCCCAGCAGGGGGAGCTCTCTCTACCAGCCTCCCTTTGCTCTCCCATAAATTCCAGAAATGGGGAAAATCTCTTCCCACTAAAGCTTCCTGAAGCAGTGAAGGTACCACCCCCACTGAATGTGTTACACTGCCCCAGGGGGTATCAACCCTAACCACCACTGTTTGGTAGTCTCGAGTGTCCCCATGGATGCAAATTACCCCAATAGTACTGGGGTGTAGTTTTGTGGGGTTCACACAATCACTCCTGACTAGGGTCACCACACTACCAGAGTCTAGCAGGGCTGTCAGTGGCTTTCCATCCACTGAAATAACACACATCTGTTTTTCAATGCGACTCTGGCATGATGCAGTACATGCGACCTGTGAAAACAAAGAAATGCGTCTTTTCATATAAGCATAATCGCATTGCATAGGTTCATTTATAGGACAGTTTGCAGCAATATGCCCTAATGCATGGCAACGAAAACATCTTATATGCTCAACCCCCAGTCCTCTCAATGGTGTCAAAGACCCTCATGGCTGCTTTGGCCAGTCTCCAGGTCTAGGAACCACAGTCTCATCAGTTGGAACAACAGTCTTATCAAATCTCCCCAAGCTCTTGGACCCCGGAACAGTCTTACCAGAACCGCCGGGAGATCTTGCACCCCTAGACACACTGAAGTGGGGCGTAGATGGATTCACCAAGTCCTCAGTAGCACTGTACCTCTCCACTAGGTCGACCAGTTGGGCTGCAGTTTTGGGGTCACCCTGTCCGACCCACTTCCTCAAAGCAGCAGGGAGCACACGCAGATACCGGTCCATTACCACACGCTCCACGATCTGCGGGCCTGTCAAGGTCTCTGGCTGCAACCACTTTTTGGTGAGGTGGACCAGGTCAAACATTTGTGAACGGGGTGGCTTGTTACTGGAGTAGGACCACTGATGCACCCGCTGGGCCTGGATTGCCATGATGACACCCAAGCGTGCGAGTATCTCTGTCTTTAGAATCTCATAGTCCTGGGCCTTATCGGTTCTAGGTCAAAATAGGCCTTTTGGGGTTCTCCTGTTAGAAATGGGACCAAGAGACCCGCCCACTGCTCTTTTAGCCATCCTTCACGGACAGCAACTCTCTCAAAAGTCGCAAGGTAGGCCTCAACATCATCAGCAGCTGTCATTTTTTGTAGGTGGTAGGATGCACGTATCATCTTTGCTTCCACAGGCACAGGAGGTGCAGACCACTTTTTCAGTTTTACCAGAGCCTTTGCGAACTGCCGGTTCGTTTCTCGCTGAGCTGCATTGGCCTGTAGCAGGGCCTTTATCATTTCCTCCAACTTCAGAAAAGTGCCTGCTGAATCCAGCGCGTGTGGGAGATTAGTTTGTGGGGATCACCTTTTCTCAGAATGAAGGTCAGCGTACAGGCAGTTTCTTTAACACCTGGCGTTTTTTCAAGTGGTTTGCAATAGTCATACAAAATAAACAAAACAGTAAATCAAATCCTTGCCGTCCGGCACTAAACTAAACAGTAACCGCTCTCTATACGGTGAGGGGCTGGTCCCCGTCACCCACAAAACACAAGGTGAAGCAAACCTTTCTTTTCCAATCCAACAAACAGAGCTCTTCTGACTCAGGTTCCCCTCTGAGTCTTAGGCAAGAGCACTGCTGTGTTTTCTTCCTGGTCTTTTAAACTTCCACCTGAGTGTGGACTCAGGTGGACCGGAACCCAGCCTGCCACAGAGGCTGGAAAAACCGGACCGGATTCCCGTTCAGTCCCTTACAATGGACCGAATGCAAGGTGAAATGTAGCGATTGTCATGTATCTCACCTCGCATACCGTCACACAGTATAGAGACTAACTGTATTCAGGAGAGCTTTAGGTGAACGCTATGCAAAGCTCACAGTAGTACACTAAGTGAAACACTGACTGTCTGCAGCTAGCACAATCACCTGCCTGCCTGTCACAGTATAGAGACTAACTGTATTCAGGTGAGCTTTAGGTGAACGCTATGCAAAGCACACAGTAGTACACTAAGTGAAACACTGACTGTCTACAGCTAGCACAATCACCTGCCTGCCCTTCACAGTATAGAGACTAACTGTATTCAGGTGAGCTTTAGGTGAACGCTATGCAAAGCACACAGTAGTACACTAAGTGAAAAACTGGCTGTCTGCAGCTAGCACAATCACCTGCCTGCCTGTCACAGTATAGAGACTAACTTTATTCTAGTGAGCTTTAGGTGAACGCTATACAAAGCACACAGTAGTACACTAAGTGAAACACTTGACTGTCTGCAGCTAGCACAATCACCTGCCTGCCTGTCACAGTATAGAGACTAACTGTATTCAGGTGAGCTTTAGGTGAACGCTATGCAAAGCACACACTAGTACACTAAGTGAAACACTGACTGTCTGCAGCTAGCACAATCACCTGCCTGCCTGTCACAGTATAGAGACTAACAGGAACGGATCTAGCTAAACTCAATACAGTGTATAAATAAATATATATACAACACCTAGGATGCATATATATCCTCTACACACTGTAACTGCAGCTAACTGACTCGCCTGCCTGCTCTATCTAACTCAATATAAATGACACTGTCTGTCTCTGTAAACTCTCTCTTTTCACAACTCCAACACACTACACAAGGCCGCAGAGCCGTCGGCCTTATATAGTGTGGGGCGTGTACTAAACCCCCTGAGCCATAATTGGCCAAAGCCTCCCTGGCTTTAGCCGATTAAGGCTCTCTGTTCAGACGGCGCTGTGATTGACCAAGCATGCGGGTCATAGTGAATGCTTGGCCAATCAACAGCCAGCAATGCACTGCGATGCCGCAGTGAATTATGGGCCGTGACGCGCCACTTGAATTTGGCGCGAACGCCCCATAATGTTCGATCTTCGTCAAACGATCGAACAGCCGATGTTCGAGTCGAACATGGATTCGACTCGAACTCGAAGCTCATCCCGAATTTCAAGTCTTATGCCTCCATTCACATTATGTAGCATGGTGTCAGGCGTCGCACATATATGTGTTTTTTCGAGCATTGTCAAGTTTTGTGTGTGCAAAGGGCGGGCTTTTTTTTTTTTAACGGGCTGCCCTACAGGCTGCAAATGTGGCAAAAATAGCTCAAGTATATTTTTGAGCTTTGCACATTTTTAACTACGCACCTTGCAGTGTTTGCCATACAGTATGTTTTTGGACGCAGCTGTGTTTGGGATGCCATTACAATGAACTTCCACAAGACGTTTTTTTTTTTCATAATAAATCAAGACACTTTTTTTTGTGCGCTTAGTGAACATGCAACAAATCAGGTGTGAATGCAGGCTTAAAGTGGTATTAAACTCATAAACAAACATTTATTATGGAGGATAATCCGATCGTGTGTACACAAGTCCATCGGACTAAAGTCCAAAGTAGAAACACGCATGCTCTGAACCAAGGCTAAACATCAGACAACAATAGCAGTTGCCCAAAGGGTGGTGGTAAAGAGCTGAAAAACCACATGATCTGGTGAATGTTGGCTGAAAAAGTTCTGCCGTGTGTATGCATACCAAGTTCACGGCCAACGCCCCTTTGGACAAAAATCCTTGGAAAAGTTCAATGGAAGTCCGATCGTGTGTATGAGGCTTCACACTGACAGGGGTGCTTACAATTGTCAGATTTTATTCTTTTATGTAAAAAACTTTATCCCAAAAGGAAAAAAAAAATTGCTGTAACTGCTTAAAAAGTATTAGCTAGAGTTTAAGTTCAATTTCTTAGTAAAGTTCATCTAAATCTGCTAGTCTTAAACCTCATACACACGATCGGACTTCCATCTGACAAATCTGTAGATTTTTGTCCGAAGGGCGTTGGCCGTGAACTTGTTCTGCATACAGACGGCAGAACTTTTTCATCCAACATACACCAAATCACGTGGTTTTTCAGCTCTTTACCGTCACCTTTTGGGTAACTTCAGCTATTGTTTTCTGATCTGTAGCATTGGTTCTGAGCATGCGTGTTTGTACTTTGGATTTTAGTATGGGGGATTTGTGTACACACGATCGGATAATCCGACGTAACAGATTTATTGTCAGACAGTTGGTGAGCATGAACAGCCAACATTTGTTGTCGTTAATTCCGCCAACAATTGTCTGATAGAGCATACACACGGTCGGATTATCTGACACAACACGTCCATCAGACAATTATTGTCGTAAAATCCGATCGTGTGTACAGGCCTTAATGCTATCCTCTCCCCAGACTGAGAAAGCTGTTATCCAAAGGTGTCTGCTTTACTACTTCATTCAGAATGCAGACACTCTAAAACCTTGTACACATGATTGGACTTCCATCTGAGAAATCCGTGGATTTTTGTCTGAAGGGCGTTGTCCGTGAACTTTTTCTGCATACAGACGGCAGAACATTTTCAGCCAACATACACCAAACCACGTGATTTTTCAGCTCCTTACCGCCACCCTTTGGGCAACTTCTGCTATTGTTGTCTGATGTTTAGCATTGGTTCGGAGCATGCGTTTTTGTACTTAGAATTTTAGTCCGACGGATTTGTGTACACATTTGTTGTCGGACAATTTGAGAGCATGCACAGCCAACATTTGTTGTCGGAAATTCCGACAACAATTGTCCGATGGAGCATACAGACGGTTGGAAAAAAACGCCCGTTGGACAATTGTTGTCGGAATATCCGATCGTGTGTACGGGCCTTTAGACAGGACGTGTTACTGGCTGGATCACCAGATGAAATAAAGGAAAAAAGTCTTATAAAAAGAAAACAAATGCAGCCACCACATCTAAGCTGCAAATGCAGCCACCACATCTAAGCTGCAATATATTCAATACCGCTTTAAGCTCAACATTATGAATTGTTGCCAAAAATAAGACTATGTATTTTTTTATATTACTGCAGTTAGAAAAATCTTAAACAAATTTTTGGTCCTTCAATAGAATAGAATATCTCTCAAATAATAAGATTTTTGACTACCCAGTAAACTCCGTTATTTGGAGTACAGTAGGGGACACAAGATCTTTATTCTACGTTTCCACTAGAGCGAGTTTGGAAACAAAGTCGCATTAGAAGTCACAGCCCATTGATTTCAATGACACCCGTTCCAATCTATGCGACTTTGAAAATCAACGACTTTGAAAAGGTGCCTACACTACTTTGATGCGACTTTTGATGCAACTTTGATCCAGAGAGTGTAAAGCTGGATCAAAGCTGCACTCAAAGTCGCTCTAAAGTCGCACTCTAAATCGCACGACTTCAAACAAACTTTTCCGTGGATTTTTGTTTGAAGGGCATTGGCCGTGAACTTGGTATGCATACACACGACAGGACTTTTTCAGCAAACTTTCCCAAAATCACGTGGTTTTTCTGCTCTTTACCGCCACCCTTTGGTCACTTTCTGCTATTGTTGGTTGATTTTAACATTGGTTCTGAGCATGTGTGTTTGTACTTTGGACTAAAGTCCGATGGATTTCTGTACACACGGCAGGACTTTGCACCGTAGGACTTTTGTTGCTGAAAAGTTTGTCCGTTTGCAGAGCGAACATTTGTCCGATGAAAACCGAAAAAGTTTGTCCGATGGAGCGTACACACGGTCGGATTTTTTTGAAAACCTGGGAATTTAGAAGTTTGTTGTCAAAAAGTCCAACCATGTGTATGGGGCTTTAGTCTTTACCATGGGTTATATGCAACTACTTTCATATAACTGGACACTGACAAAAACAAATGATGGGGCATTCTCTATATAACACCTCCCACTCCCAGCTAACCTCAGCTTTGTGAAAAGCAATATAAAATATGGCCCCACAAGGGAATATACTTGAAACCCAACACAAAAGGAGCAAGACCAGTATAAAACCCTCAGGAGGTAAAAGGACAAGGGGTGGTTGGTTGTAAATCTCAAGGCAATCTTCATGAAAATAAATGTCCATATAATGTAACGAACACAATAGAGAGAATACACTGTTAAGCCCTGTACACACGATCGGTTTAACCGATGAAAACCGTCCGATGGATTGTTTTCATCGGACAAACCGATCGTGTATGGGACCCATCGGTCTTTTTTCCATCGGTTTTAAAAAATAGAACACGTTTTAAATTTTTCCGATGGATAAAAAACCGATCGAAAACTCCGATCGTCTATGGGCAAGTCCATCGGATAAAAAACCCACGCATGTTCAGAATCAAGTCGACGCATGCTCAGAAGCATTGAACTTCATTTTTCTCGGCTCATCGGAGTGTTTTACGTCACCACGTTTGGAACGGTCGGTTTTTTGACTGATGGTGTGTAGGCAAGACTGATGGAAGTCAGCTTCATCGGATTTCCGATGGACAAAACCATCGGATTAGAATCCATAGGATATCCGATCGTGTGTACGAGGCTTTAGAGCCCTTTCACACTGGGGCTGCGGCCACGTTAGCGCTAAAGCCCCGCTCGTTTTTGCGGCGCTTTTCAGCACCTAGCGGGGCGCTTTTAACTCCAAAGAAAGGGTTAAAAACTCCCATGTTGCGGCGCTGCCCATTCATTGCAATGGCAGGGGCGCTCCCAAACCGCCCCAAAGATGCTGCTTGCAGGACTTTTCCTAATGTCCCGCAAGCACACCGCCCGGGTGAGAAAGCACAATTTGTAATGAATGGGAGGCCATTTACAGCCGCTATTTCTAGCACTAAAGCGACTGAAAACTGCCTCATTGTAAAAGGGGTCTTATACCGTGTACACACGATCGGTTTTACCGATGAAAACAGTCCGATGGACTTTTCTCATCGGACAAACCAATCGTGTATGGGCCCTGTTCTGATTATAAGGTATATATTTACTGATCATACTGTTGCTTTAAATTGGCATCCATTACTAACAGGAACTGTAGTATATTCCTCCCACTTCCTGCTCAGCAGTCATATTAAATAATCTTTTTTACAGAGAAGGAAGCATGCTAAAGACCTCCACTATTTCTTAATACAGGCCTTGGAAGCATAAGTCTGTAAGTAAGCAGTCATTAGTTTTCAGTTAGTCAGTATATGTTCTACTAATGCAATTACATTTTATGTGTGTGTTTGGTGGGATGTGTCTGTCAGGAAGTTCACTCAGCTAGGCAACATTTTTGCTAGCTAGTGCCTTAACAGTATTGTAGCATGCCTGTTACTATTTGCATTTGTGATGTAATGTTAAATGCTAATGCATATTTCCTGACGGCTCCATGTCAGCATAGCTGGGTGAGGCTCCGCCCACCCCTACGTGATCAGGACTTAACTATAAATTTTTCACTCACCTCAACCTCAGCGTTCTTCTCTTTTCCTCCTACGTGCAGGACGGAGGAGTGCTCCTCTATCTAGCAGGTCTAAATGGCTGGCGGACCGTCCATACGTGTGGATGAAGCTGGACGAAGTCCCTGGTAGACATGTGCAAAAGGAAAAAATTTGTTTCGTTTCGTTTTAATTCGTTAATTAATTAATTTCGTTTAGTTAGATTCGTTAAATTTGTTAAATTCGTTTTCGGATTTCGTTTTGTTTTCGACTGAATTCGAAAATCGGTCGCATTCGAAAATATTTCAACCGAATTCGAAAATATTTCTACCGGATTCGAAATTATTTCAACATGATTCGAAATTATTTCAACCGCATTTGAAACTATTTCAACCGGATTCGAAAATATTTTGCGACCCGACTTTGGGTCCACGTATCTCAGGGTCACTTAGTAATAGAAACCCCAAATTTGGAGATGTTATAGTGCTAGTTCTACTGTGTTTGCATACCAAATTTGGGGTTTCTAGCTACAAGTGGCCCCGAGATATGTGGCCCCAAATTCGGGTCGCAAAATGTCATTCTCTGCTGCAGAAGTGTTTGACATTTTGCGACCCGATTTTGGGTCCACGTATCTCGGGGTCACTTAGTGATAGAAACCCCAAATTTTGTGTGCAAACACAGGAGATCTAGCACTAAAACATCCCCAAATTTGGGGTTTCTATCGCCAACTAACCCCGAGATATGTGGACCCAAAGTCGGGTCGCAAAATATTTTTGAATCCGGTTGAAATAGTTTCAAATGCGGTTGAAATAGTTTTAAATGCGGTTGAAATAATTTCGAATCATGTTGATACTATTTAAAGCGGATTCGAAAATATTTTGCGACCCGACTTTGAAAAAAAAAATGAAATTGATTCTAACAGTCTGCAGGAGATCTGCAAAAAAAAAAAGAAGTGAAATGGCTGTTAATAGTCTACAGGAGATCTGCTAAAAAAGAAATAGATGCTAATAGTCTGCAGGAGACCTGGTGAGAAAACTAAATAGATACTAATAGTCTGCAGGAGATCTGCAAAAAAAAATAAAATAAATGCTAATAGTCTGCAGGAGATCTTATGTAAAAAATAGTAATCTGCAAAAAAAATTAAACATGAAATAGATAGTATCTATATTCTATTCTATTCTATTGTTTTTCTAGTGTATTCTCTATTTCTATTCTAATCTATTCTATCCAAAGTTAAAATTAATTAATTACATTTTTTTTAATTCCTACTATTCGAAATTCAAATGTATTCTATTCGAAATTCGAATTTCATAAGATGGTTGCATATTCTTTCTATTTTATTCTATTAAATTATATTTTTTTTCTATTCTGTTCTAATCTTTTCTATTTGAATTATAAATTTTGGAAGAAGGTTATTTACTTACTTATATACATCTGTCACATAAAAAAAAAGATGTGAAATGGCTGTCACGGATGTCGATCGCAAGGCAAGTACATATGCTGTATGTCATTGTCCACTTACCACAACACCTGCCATGAGTGCCACGACACCGGCCACGAGTGCCACGACACCGGCCACGAGTGCCACGTGACCTGCCACGAGTGCCACGTGAACGGCCACGAGTGCCACGTGAACGGCCACGAGTGCCACGTGACCTGCCACGTGACCTAGTTGTGGATTGTCTACTTGCCACGTCACCTGCCACAAGTTATGGGGCTCCTGGCACCAAGTGACCCCCAGATATGGGCGATATTTCAAGTACTTTTCTGCAGCAGAGAATGACATTTTGTGACCCGACTTTGGGGCCACGTATCTCGGGGCCACTTATAGCTAGAAACCCCAAATTTGGTATGCAAACACAGTAGAACTAGCATTACAACGGGGTTACTTGGTGATAGAAACCCCAAATTTGGGGTTATTGTAGTGCCAGTTGTAATGTGTTTACATACCAAATATTTTGGGATTTCTAGCTATAAGTGGCCCCGAGATACGTGGCCTCAAAGTCGGGTCACAAAATTTAATTCTCTGCTGCAGAAAAGCACTTGACAGATCGCCCCTATCTGGGGGTCACTTGGTGCTAGGAACCCCATAACTTGTGGCAGGTGACGTGGCAAGTGGACAATCCACAACTTGGTCACGTGGCACTCATGGCAGGTGTTGTGGTAAGTGGACAATGACATACAGCATATGTACTTGCCTTGCGATCGACATCCGTGACAGCCATTTCACATCTTTTTTTTTATGTGACAGATGTATATAAGTAAGTAAATAACCTTCTTCCAAAATTTATAATTCAAATAGAAAAGATTAGAACAGAATAGAAAAAAAAAATAATTTAGAAGAATAAAATAGAAAGAATATACAACCATCTTCTGAAATTCGAATTTCGAATAGAATAAATTTGAATTTCGAATAGTATGAATTCAAATTTTTTAATTAATTAATTAATTTTAACTTTGGATAGAAAAGATTATAATAAAATAGAAAATAGACTAGAAAAACAATAACCCCAAATTTGGGGTTTCTATCACCAAGTAACCCCGAGATACATGGACCCAAATTCGGGTCACAAAATATTTTCGAATCCGGTTGAAATAGTTTCAAATGCAGTTGAAATAATTTCGAATCATGTTGATACTATTTCAACCGGATTCGAAAATATTTTGCGACCCGACTTTGGGTCCATGTATTTTGGGGTTACTTGGTGATAGAAACCCAAAATTTGGAGATGTTGTAGTGCTAGTTCTACTGTGTTTGAATACCAAATTTGGGGTTTCTAGCTACAAGTGGCCCCCGAGATATGTGGCCCCAAAATCGGGTCGCAAAATGTCATTCTCTGCTCCAGTAAAGTGCTTGACATTTTGCGACCCGACTTTGGGTCCACGTATCTCGGGGTCACTTAGTGATAGAAACACCAAATTTGGTATGCAAACACAGAAGAACTAGCCCTACAACATCTCCAAATTTGGGGTTTCTATCACCAAGGAACCCCGAGATACATGGACCCAAAGTCGGGTCAAAAATATTTTTAGATTCGAAAAAATTCGGATTCGGTTAAATTCGTTAGTATTGTAATTCGGTAATTCGGATGCATCCGAATGTCCGAATAATGAAAAATTCGTCCGAATTTCGATTCGGAACGAAAGAAATGCACATGTCTAGTCCCTGGTGTCTAGTCTAAATGACCATAATCCAGGGAGCCCCACTGCTGGTCCTCGGGGCGGCTTTATCATGGCTAACAGCCGTGTCTGGGGTCCGCTTGGTCCAAACAAGATGGACCGCGGTTGTGGCAGAGTACTCCCCTATGCACGCGCACCCACGCTGTGCCAACGCCGACGGTCGGATGACGGAGGTTGGGTGAGCTAAATGCTTTGTATCCATTGTATGCTGCATTACTGGACAGGGAGTACTCTGCATAACAGATACACAAAGTAACACTTTGTCTGTTCACACATGGATATAATCTGTTGGAGGCTGCTCATGTTTTGCTTACTGTCATGCCACTATGCTAAAACCCTCCAAAGACCAGCATTTTGCAGAGAAGGTATGTGGAGCACACCTGAAAAATGTCTACTGAATCCAACCATGGCCATTGGAGACATAGGATATCCTTGTATTTTTCTATGTGATCTTGGTCTTCCTTTAAAAAAAAAAAAAAAAAAAGAGTATGGAGAAGCATGTTTTGTGATGTCTACAATTCCCTTGGTTTATGTACACTGCAGATGGTTGTAATTTTGTTACAAATTCCTACCTTTGTGTTGCTGTTCTGAAACAAACGTTTTCATCATAACCTGATTCCCAGGATTAGATCCTAGCCAAATTAACCTCCATCTGGTTAGCAGGGCTGTAGATGGAAGCTTCTGCCTCCCTCTAGCTGTGTTTAACCCCTCAGGGTTTGTTACTAAGCAATCTATTTACTGCATTTAACCATTTTTTCCCCTAGTCCAGGGTCGCACTGGGTTGCGGGAATAAAGCTGTGCTATTCAGCTTTGTCTCCCGCTGGTCAGTCTCGGTTCCGGTCGCAATTTTCAGAGACATCTGTGCAAGTTTCTGTGCGGATGTCAATATAGGTTGCAACCCGAAATCGCAAGGTAGTACAAAACTGCCTTTTTTGAAGTTGGCGTGGCGCCGCTGATGCAGCATTGCACCGATTAGGGTGGTGCGATTGCCGCATATTATTTTCATGCGATTTGACTGGTCGGGTCGCATGTTAAAAATGCACCAGTGTGATCCGGGTCTATGGGTTGGTTTGCTGAATGGTGCACAAGCCCTGTGGTGAGGTTATCTATTAGTGTTCACCAATCTCAAAACGAACATGCTTCAGGCCCCTCAATAAGAAGACATGGATGAACATGAAGGAGCAGTCTCATGACTTTCCCAAGCAAACATCCCTCCTCAAGCTCTATAAGAGGAATACACGGATGGGCATGACAGTATTTATCCCACTGGCTTAAACAGCCAGGGAGGAGGGTGACACCTAAAAAGTGCTACACCCAATGAACAAATTGCCAATACGCTCTAAATGGGTGTTCCTGGCTTACCCTGTGAAAGGGTCATCTGCTCTGACAATGAGAAACTGCCTGTCCACACCAGGTGAAACAGCCAATTTTCAGAATTTCCGGATGAGCATGACAGTGTGTATCCCACTGGCTTAAACAGCCAGAGAGGAGGGTGACACCTAAAAGGAGTTACACCCAATAAACAAATTGCCAATACGCTCTAAAGGGGTGTTTTCGGCTCACCATATGAAAGGGTTATCTGCTCAGATAATGAGAAGCCGCCTGTGCATACCAGGTGAAGCAGCCCATTCTCCAAACTTCCGGATGGACAGGACTGCACACAGTCTGCTTTGTCAAGCAACCAAGGATATGGATGACGGCGCCTAACAGGTGGTCGCACTAATGAAACATGTGGTCAATATGCTCTAAAAGAGGGTTTCCACTCACCCTGTGAATTCTCCAAGCCTTCCCAAGCAAACAATCCGCTTCAGATCCTTCCATAAAGAAACAGACGGCAAGGATGTTACCTAGTTCAAGCAACCTAGGATAAAGATGACGACACCTAACCAGTTGTCACAATTAAGCAGATGGTCAAGACACTCTAAAGGAATGACTAGATTCTTCTCATATGGGGACCATCTGTTTGGCAATGTCCAGCCTTCTTTCAGGGCCTTCTTGGTCCAATCAACTCTCTCCAGTCTCTTCTGAACAGGAGAAAGAGGACGACCTGTTTCCAGATTGCTAAGGTTGGTGAAATGCCGGTGTATAGAGGTGAAACTTTGGAAGTATTTTAAATACCTCCAAAAGACGACTGATTGTTGAATGGATCAAGTGCTTGTTCGTCACGATTGGAGGATATTGTCACAGCAGGATGTCAAAGTTATGCCCTTTGGAACGAATAGAGGTCCAGGGGTTGGGACCACCCCACTGGTTAGTATGTGTCCCTTGTGGGATCGGCCATTCACATGACCTTACCATCAGAAGGTGCGACCCTCAAGGACAAACGCGGTCACTGCATTTTTTTCTTAATCGCAGAAGGGCAAGCCTAAATTAAATAGTGGCCAGTTTTGCCTCCTGCCCCAATATGAAGGTCTACTGAGTTAAAGAAGACCAAAAAACTCAAGAGTTATTGCTCACGCTCACGCCAGAGAGTGTAGCTCCTGCGCTTTTCTGGACGGGAGTCCAGGAAAGACAAGGAAGCAAATGCTTAGTCCAAGAAGTCAATAAGAACTTCCATGTCAGGATGCTCTCTGTTATTTTGGGATTGTGCCCACCCATACATGCCCTAGGGGCACTATGTGGTTCCTCTGTGAACATAGGGACGGCTTGTGGATGGACACGTGATCCCCTAAGGAAAGTATTTTGGGTCATATTTGGAGATCTTTCATCCTTCACGTCTCAGATTGAGCCATAGAAAGCGCCTCGCCCCAACAGCTCAGACGATCTGGTGGTACAGGCAGATACCAGCCAGTTTAGGGGAGCCCTACTTCAGGAACAATGAGCTCAGGACCAATGGTCTTTTGTCAAGGATCCAAGACTCCATCTTGGAGTTGAAGGCAAACTTTTCAGGCTCTTAGCCTTCAGTCATCTCATCCAGAGTAAGCGTGTCCTGGGAAAGTTGGAAAGCACAACGACTGTGGCCTACATCTGGAAACAAGGCTCAGTCTCTCACTTCTGAAGTTTTCTCTAATTCTAGAATTCACTCAAGTCAATCCTCCCAACGATTTGCGACCTATGTGCCTGGTCGGAAGAATCTTCAGACGATCTATTTGTCCAGGTCAAGTCTGACGACAATGGATGATCCAGACTACTGCGAGTCTTTCGAGAACTAACAGAGCTTGGTGTTTTGTCTGCCAGAGGTAGACCGCTTACATTCCCAGTCGGCACTGAGTTGCTGAAGTTCCATTCCAGGGCCCAGGAGCCGCAAGCGCTCGGAGTAGAGGTGCTGACCGCAGAATGGATCGCCAAGACTGCTGATGCCTTTTTCAGCTGCTCCCTCTGATTCTCAGCTTCCAGCTAAGGCTGGGGTAAGGGAAGGTGACAGTTTTGATACCCGCTACTCATCCTGAGGAGTGTCAAGGAGTGAGGCCCTCTGCCTGGTAGATCAAATCTTCTCCAGTCCCATTCATCCAGCATCCGACAGACTCAGGCTGATGGCCTGGCTCGAGAGAGGCAGAGCCTAATGGATGTCGAATGCTCTGTGAAGATTTGAACAGTTCAACAAAACGAGAAAGGTCAGCGCTAAGCATGCCTATAGTAGAACAGGGCATATATGCCCAGTATATTCGCTGATCAAGATTTTACGCTGGACTCTTCAGAAGCCTGCGTCGAATGTCTACAGGCATGGCTTGACTTAATTCTATACGCAAGCATGCTATAGAAATGCATTTTGGCTATCGCTGTCTTCAGCGGCATTCAGCAAGTTTCCAAAGCTTAATTATACAGTTTTTCAAGATTCAATTTGGTTGAAACCTCAAACTTGTTTCCGGAATTAGATATACTAATGCTGATGGATGTTATTTCATCGGATGCCTTCAATCACCCTGTGGTACTTTCTCGCTGAAACTGATTTACTGGTGGCAATTACATCAGCATTGGTGTCCTTGGGTTTAAAGAACCCATACTCGCGTACTTCCCAGACAGAATGGTGCTCATGCCAATGCTCTAATATGTACCTGATCTGACCTTTAGAGTTCATATCACACAAGAGGTTTCCCTCCTACGTTCCCTTTGGGAGTACTCAAAAAGTTAGCCCATCGGATGTGGGCGAAGCGCTAAAATATTTAATCAAGGCGACTCCTGCCATCAGGAGCTCTGTACATCTGTACATCTGTTTGTCCTTTTCAGGTGGAACACATAATAATCTTGCTGGGAGCCGTAAAATCATTATCTCTTGGTTGATAACCTCATCTCCTTGGTCTGCAAGTTGTAAGGCTGGCTGTGCCAGGAGAGTCATGGCATTCTCACTAGAAGGGTCCAGACCTTGAGGGTGACAGCAGGCCGGGTGTCTCAAACTATTTGCAATACAAAATATTCATATTCATGACAGTTGGGTTTGTCAGAGGCATTATGTTTTCTGTTACCGTTTTAGTCAGAATTGGAGTGTGTAGCATTATCCCTCCCCTGTTTTGGCTAGTTAATTCCCAGCTGTGCTGACATGGAGCCGTCAGGAAACGGAAAATTGAATTCAAATACTTACCGTAATTTTCCTTTCCTGACGAGCTCCATGTCAGCACAGAACCCGCCCAGTTAAGTAGTAATAGTTACGAAACGCTGAGGTTGAGGTGAGTGAAAAATTTATAGTTAAGTCCTGATCACGTAGGGGTGGGCGGAGCCTCACCCAGCTGTGCTGACATGGAGCTCGTCAGGAAAGGAAAATTACGGTAAGTATTTGAATTCAATTTTCCGTTTTTTATAATTTGTGTTTTGCAGTTTTACAAAAAACGTATTCTCAGTAAAGATTTCAACTATAAGCCCTTCCTCCTGAGTCTTTGTTGGGAAGCTGTTAGCTGTCTGCCAAGCTTTGTACTTTGAACACATTGTGAGGGCAGAATAGTAAAAAGACTTTTAACACAGCGGGCCTAGTTTAAAGAAGAGTGGATGCATTCTGTTTATCATCAGCTAACCTCTACAGCCACAGACACTACAAATAAGTAATCTGTTTCATCATGCAGCACACAGACAAGGATAATACACCAGTCATCCCTCAGTATACACAAGCAGAGGAAAGCATACAAAATATGACAACCAACAGGTCACGCTGCACAAGCTCCAGAGTCTCTAGTCAGTCGGATCAGACATCAGCTAGTGCTGAATCTGCCAGGTCCAAGCGCACTAGCTCTAGACATTCAAGCTGCTTTAACCTGTCGTCCACCAGTGCTGCAGCTGCCAAGGCCCATGCAAAAGCAGAAGCTGCGCGTGCACTGGCTTCCTATGCAATACGTGAAGCTGAAATGATAAGAGAACGGGGCTGCATAGATGAAGAACATCATATGATTAAAGCTAAAAGTAAAGCTGAAGCACTTAGAAGAAAAGCAGAGGTGAAAGCATCTTTACATATTATCAAGCAAGAAAAAACTGCTTCAGCAGCCTTAGCTGAAGCCGAGGTGCTCATGAGAGCACTCTGTGATAGATACCCAAATGACACCACTCAGTGCAATCCAACGCACCAATGAGTATGTGCAATTGCACGCGACCATGCGCTCGGATCAACAGTCTAATGATGCATTGGAATCGTCAAAGGTCCCGCTAGCAGCAGACAACTTTGATATCGCTCGATGCCACAAGACAGAACCAGAACTTTACTATAACAAGCCAAGTGGTTACATACTCAGAGACCAATCTGTTGGTCCTTCAGGAAATCAAATAAATGGTGACATAATCCCTCCTTGGGAAAATATAAATCCAGGCCAATAGCAGGAAGACTTGCAGTAAACGAGAACAACCACATGACTATAGTGGATTTAACCAAGCATCCCAACCGTCTTACCAGCCACAGACATGCCCTGTGTTTGTTCCCAGAAAATGCCCACCTAAGGCAGCAGGAGCCACAGAGGTGACAAAATACTTTATACGCCGTGAAATGGTGAGCTCTGGTCTCCTGAAGTTTGATGACCGTCCAGAAAACTATTGGGCCTGGAAGTCATCTTTTCTAAGCAGCACCCAAGACTTAAATCTGAAAGACAGAGAAAAGCTTGACCTACTCTCCAAATGGCTCGGACCAGAGTCCACTGAGCAAGCCAAAAGAATCAGGTCAGTACATGTTCATGATGCGACAGCAGGGCTTACAATGTTATGGCAGAGATTGGAAGACTGCTATGGGTCACCTGAAGTAATTGAAGATGCACTTTTGAAGAAAATTGAAAATTATCCAAAATTAACAGAGACAATCAGAAGCTGAGAGAGCTTGGTGACATACTTTTAGAGCTGGAAGCAGCAAAGGCTGGTGGATACCTGCCAGGCCTCTCATATTTGGATACAGCACGCGGAGTCAAACCGGTAATCGAGAAGCTTCCTTACAGCTTACAAGAAAGTTGGATCACGCAAGCATCAAAATACAAGGAAGATCATCAGGTGGCATTTCCACCTTTCTCCTTCCTCGCCAAATTCATTGTGAAGCAAGCTAAAATATGCAATGACCCAAGCTTCGCCTTTTTGAACAGAGGAGGCTCCAGTTCTGTAAAGACAGAGAAACAACTTTCAGTGTACAATAAAGAATGCAGAGTAACAGTATCTGTACGGAAGACAGAAGTACCGACTGAGTTTGAGGCCAACCAGGATAAAGGCTCAGGAGTGCAAATTGAGGACCCAGATAAGCAGTGTCCCCTACATAACAAGCCTTATCCACTGAGAAAATGTTGCGGTTTCAGAAGCAAGACGATAGAGGAGCGCAAATCTTATCTTAAGGACAAGCGCATTTGTTTCAGATGCTGTGGTTCAACTCAACATCTTGCTAAAGACTGTGTGAAAACAATTCGATGCAAAGAATGCAATAATGACAACCATCTGTCTGCTTTACACCCAGGACCAGCACCATGGAAAACAGAGAGTCCGGTAACCCAAGAAGATCATGGTGGGGAGCAAAAAGAGAGTGCATTACCAGCAATAACCTCAAAGTGCACTGAAATCTGCACAAACACATTTAACTCGAGATCATGCTCCAAGATATATTTAGTCAAGGTGTATCCTGCAGGCCTCAGAGAGAGGGCAATCAGAATGTATGCGGTCCTAGATGAACAAAGTAACAGATCTTTGGCAAGAACAGAGTTCTTTGACCTCTTCGGTGACAGAGGAAGTCCAACTCTGTATACTTTGAAGACATGCTCAGGAGTTGTGGAGACATTAGGGAGCAAACAACTACATCATTGAATCATTAGATGGGAAAATGCAGCTGACTCTGCCCACTCTCATAGAATGTGATATGATACCAGATGATAGATCAGAGATACCCACACCTGAAATTGCACGTCACTACCCTCATCTGATGCAAATATCAGACAATATTCCAGTACTGGACCCAGGTGCTGCAATTATCCTTCTACTTGGAAGAGACATACTGAAAGTGCACAAGGTCAGAGAGCAATACAATGGGCCACACAATGCACCATTTGCACAACGTCTTGACCTTGGATGGGTCATCATTGGTGATGTATGTCTGGATGGAGCTCACAAGCCATCAAAAGTGAATGTCTACAAAACAAACATGTTGCAAAATGGCCGCACATCCTGTCTTAGCCCCTGTACCAACAGGATACAGATTAAAGAAAGACTAGTCAACCCAATACAACAGCAGCAGAAAGTTCGGAGCTACATGGAGGCTATCACCTCATCTGAAGATACAGATGAGCTAGGATGCAAGGTGTTTGAAAGAACGCGAGATGATGACAAACCAGCACCATCTGTTGAAGATAGCCTCTTCCTAGAGGTAATGGACAAAGAAGTCTTTCTAGATGAGTCAAACAGCTGGGTAGCTCCACTACCTTTCCGTTCACCCCGACATCACCTTCCTAACAACAAAAGACAAGCAGTGAAGCGTCTCACCTCATTGCGACGCACTCTAGACAGAAAGACAGCTATAAAGGAACACTTCCATGATTTTTTTGTTGTTGTTGTTGTTGTTTCTTCATCCGTTGCGTTATTGGTTTATGTGTATTTGCTGTATTGGGCTCTTGATGGGTCCCTTGTCCTTCACACGACGCACGTAGGGGATGAGGTGTCCGGATGACCAAACTCTTTTGGCCCCTTGACACAACCTCTTTTTCCCCCCTCTTTGATGCAAAAAACCTCCCTTTTTTGCATACATGCGTCGGCGCGCGTCATCGGCCAACTGCTGCCCCATTTGGGCCGCATTTGGCATTTAACGCGCGGGGGGTCCCCTCTAGGGTGACACAACTCCATGTTCGACACAATGAATCTTTACCCACTTGCATGCCCATATCTGACTCGCAGGATTTAGATTAGAGGGAGAGTTTATATACATGCAAAGAGAGAGAAGGGAAAGAAAGAAAATAGAAAAGAAAAGGAAAAAAAGAATTTATTTTTTATATTTTTGCCGACACACTCAATATTTGATATATACAAATATCATCCAACTAGTCCCGGGTGGACATACATGTGCATGTTACATTTCATGCACTTAATGGTTGGATCCTTGACATATAATGAATGGAATTAGACTATATATGTGTACGACTCTAAGGTAAAATATAACATGTAGAGATACTAATCCTAATGTATTGGCGTTGTTTCTTTTTTTCTTTCTCTTTTTTTCTCTTGTCCTGGGTTTGGACAGATAGGTGGGCTTATATTGCATACACTATTTATGTCCTCTTTGGGCTTGTAGACAACAACTTCTTCATGTGTTGATGCTCCTTCTATGCACGCATACATTTCCGCTCGCGATTTACAGTCTCTTCCGGTTTCGTTTTCGAGCGCGTCACATTCATGTGACGCTCTGCGCAGTGACGTCATCACACTTCCGCCTTCCATGCCGCCTTGTTACACAGGTGCGGCTGGTTGTCGGACGCCATTTAAAGCCCCCATTGATCAACGGGGATTTGCACGGGCACAGGACACGGCAGAAGTCGGGACACTGATGAGCTATACAGGTATTTTCTACCGATACTGAATCCTTTGAGGCAATACAAGATAACATTATTCCTGATGTCTTGTACCTTTTGGTTACCCCCTTTTTTCTGTATTTTTACTTTCTTATTTAGCTACCTCTTTCTAGAATTAGAAGGCTGGAACCTTATACATAAGTTACTTCACTATCAGAGGAGTGCATAATCGATGCAACCCTTTTGACGTGAGATTTTCTTCTACTCTGTAAAAGTATTTTCAAGTCTCTTTTTCCACCTGCTGATTTGAAGGTTTACTGGTAGGTTTTTCTTATATATACTCAAGATAATTCTTTTATATATTTTTTCACCTGGCGTAGGTTATAGCTAAATAAATGGGGGGTGTCAATTAACATTAGGGGCTTGCTGATCCGCCTCTCCCCCCCCCTTTTTGTCTTCCCTCCTTTCTAAATGTCCTGTAGAAACCAGACTCATTAAACACATAGAGTCCTCTTCAGCTCGGCCGTCTGTCATCATTTGGGACCCTTGTTTGAAGTCCTTTGGACCCTGTTCAATCTTGAGCCCCTGTCTGTGGGGTGTCTGATTTTTCACCCCATGTTTACAGCAGTGCGCATGTCCCGTTCACGCATGGAATGTCGAATTATTTCTGGAAATACTTGTAAGCAAACATTTATTCCTTTTTTTATTTTATTTATGTAAATCATTTTATGTTTATGTATACACAACAGTATATCTATTCAGATTATAACTATGTATTTAACGGAATCTGTCTCTCCATAGACAACTTCTGACTTTTATGTCTACAAATCCCCCGAAGAAGGGTCTACCGAAACAGCTGTCGGGTCTGACCTTCATTGTCAAAATTTCCTTTTTATGAATGCAAACAGCCTTTTGGATCTGTATTAAATCCATGTGTTCTACATCAGACTGTTTTTGTAATTTTTGTACTCATTAATTAAATTTATATATTTTTTGATACACCTCTGTGTGTTGTCAGTCACTCTCAAAGTCCCACCTCCAAGGTTTTTTTTTAGTTTTTTCACTCTAGACAGAAAGACAGCTATAAAGGAACACTTCCATGATTTCATGCAGAAGATCTTCGACAGTGGTCAAGCTGAAAAAGCACCACCATTGGAAGAACAACAAGAATGTTGGTACTTACCAATATTTGGAGTGTATCATCCTCAGAAACCAGGACAGATACAAGTAGTATTTGACTCCAGTGCAAAGTATGAAGGCCTTTACCTAAACGATGTCCTCCTCAGTGGACCTGACCTGAATAATACACTCCTTGGAGTCCTTATAAGGTTCCGAAAAGAACGCGTTGCAGTAACAGCAGATGTACAACAAATGTTCTACTGTTTTCTTGTCCGCAAAGATCACAGACTACCTGAGGTTCCTGTGGTATGAAAACAATGACTTTAACAAAGATGTCACAGAATACAGAAAAAAGGTACATGTGTTCGGGAACAGCCCCTCTCCAGCTATAGCTATCTACAACCTGAGACGAGCAGCACAGGAAGGTGAAGAAGAACACGGCACAGATGACAAACAGTTTGTCATGAGAAACTTTTATGTGGACGATGGACTTGCTTCTTTCTCTAGCAATGAAGAGGCTATCGACATCCTGAAAAGAACAAGGGAGATGTTAGCAGAATCTAACGTAAGGTTACACAAGATAGCGTCCAACAGCAGCAAAATCATGGAAGCGTTTCCCTCAGAGGACCGTGCAAAAGACCTCAAGGACCTGGATCTAGGAACAGATTCACTGCCCCTTCAAAGAAGTTTAGGGCTCAGTTGGGATCTGAAAACCGACAGCTTTACATTTAGAGTATCCAGAGAAGAGAAGTCGTTCACGAGAAGAGGTGTCTTGTCCACGGTCAACAGCCTTTATGGCCCCCTAGGATTTGTAGCCCCCATAACCATGCAAGGCAAGGCTCTTATGAGAGAAATTGCTACTGAACATGAACAAAGTGAATGGGATACACCTCTACCTAAGGAGAAAGAAATGCAGTGGAAGTTGTGGAAGGACTCATTAATAGAGCTTGAACAACTTATCATCCAAAGGTCATATGTCCCTGTTTCTCTATCTGCCACGAAGCAAAGAGAATTGTGTGTATTCTCAGATGAATCTACTATGGCTATAGCAGCTGTAGCCTACCTTAGAGTAATGGACTTTGAAGGACAAAGTTATGTTGGGTTTATCATGGGGAAAGTCCAAACTAGCTCCACGTCCTGCTCACACGGTTCCACGTTTGGAGCTTTGTGCTGCTGTCTTAGCAGTGGAGATGGCAGACATGATCATTGCTGAACTGGACATTGAAATTCATGCAGTGAAGTTTTACACAGACAGCAAGATTGTGTTAGGATATATTCACAATGCTTCGAGAAGATTCTACATGTACGTGTCAAACAGAGTGATACGCATCACAAAGTCCACACGGCCAGAACAGTGGCACTACATCAGTACGGATAAAAATCCAGCCGATCATGGGACTAGACTGGTTCTAGCAGCTGTCCTGAAGCACACTAACTGGTTCTCAGGACCATCCTTTTTGACTAGATCAGAAACCGAAGTGACCACTCAGTTTGAGACATTTGAACTTGTAAAACCAGATAATGACAAAGAAGTACGTGCACAAGTAACAGCGTATAGTACCATAACTACTAGAGGCAACCTTGGCGCACACAGATTTGAAAGATTCTCCAGCTGGAAGTCACTCATTCGAGCTATAAGAAAGCTTATTCACCTAGCCAAATCCTTCTGTAGAGCTACAAACACTGACAAGTGCAATAGCAATCATCTTATGCAAGCCGAAATTATCATCATTAGATGTGTTCAGCAAGAAGTTTTCAAAGAAGACATCAAGTGCCTTCTTAAAAGAGAAGAGATCTCCAAACACAGTCCACTCAAAAATCTGAACCCGATATTTGATGAAGATGGAGTGATAAGAGTTGGAGGTCGCTCGTCAGCAGTAGATATGACGATCAAAGAGAAACATCCTTTTATAATGCCGACAGTTTTGACACCTGCAATGCTTTTGACCCAGAAGATGGAAACAGTGACCACTCCTACAGGAGATTTTGGTCTCAAAGATCTTTATACCAAGCAATGGAAGCAAGTTCAGAGTCTTGCAGACATCTCCTGGAATAGATGGTAACAAGAGTACTTGGTGACGCTCCAGTCACGCAGAAAATGGCAAGTTGACAAGCCTAACCTACAAATCTGAGATGTTGTCCTACTAAAAGACGCTCAGGTCCACAGAAACAAATGGCCAGTTGGACTCATTGTCGAGACTGTACCTAGTAATGATAGTAAGGTTAGAAAGGTCAAAGTTAAAGTCATGAGACAGGGCACCCCTAAGGTGTACTTTAGGCCTATCTCTGAAGTTGTTTTACTTCTTAAAAAGGAAACATAGTGGTATAATGTTCATTATGCCAGGTGGGGAGTGTTCTGATTATAAGGTATATATTTACTGATCATACTGTTGCTTTAAATTGGCATCCATTACTAACAGGAACTGTAGTATATTCCTCCCACTTCCTGCTCAGCAGTCATATTAAATAATCTTTCTACAGAGAAGGAAGCATGCTAAAGACCTCCACTATTTCTTAATACAGGCCTTGGAAGCATAAGTCTGTAAGTAAGCAGTCATTAGTTTTCAGTTAGTCAGTATATGTTCTACTAATGCAACTACATTTTATGTGTGTGTTTGGTGGGATGTGTCTTTTAGGAAGTTCACTCAGCTTGGCCACATTTTTGCTAGCTAGTGCCTTAACAGTATTGTAGCATGCCTGTTACTATTTGCATTTGTGATGTAATGTTAAATGCTAATGCATATTTTTATAATTTGTGTTTTGCAGTTTTACAAAAAACTTATTCTCAGTAAAGATTTCAACTATAAGCCCTTCCTCCTGAGTCTTTGTGGGGAAGCTGTTAGCTGTCTGCCAAGCTTTGTACTTTGAACACATTGTGAGGGCAGAATAGGCCCCAACGGTCTTTTTTAAATCGGTGAGAAAAAATAGAACATGTTTTAAATTTATTCAATGGGAAAAAAACGATGGCAAATTCCGATCGTCTGTGTGGAACTCCATCGGACAAAAAACCCACACATGCTCAGAATCAAGTCGACGCATGCTCAGAAGCTTTGAACTTCATTTTTCTCGGCTTGTCGGAGTGTTTTACGTCACAGCATTTGGGACGGTCGGATTTTTGACTGATGGTGTATAGGCAAGACTGATGGAAGTCAGCTTTATCGGATTTCCCATGGAAAAATCCATCGGATTAGAATCCATAGGAAATCCGATCGTGTATACAGGGCTTTACAGTGTCAGCAGTCTTTGCTTCAAGCGAGTTCTGCAGTTTTTCAAAAAAAAACACAGCATATCAATATGTTCAGTGGAGACATCAAAGGATGGCAGCTTCTTAGACCCCTTTCACACTGTAGCACCTGGCCATTTTTGTGGAGCTTAAGCAATGTTTTAGCTTTTCGGATGCTAGTGGGGTTGTTTTTACCCTAAAAACTAGGTAAAAAACAGAAAATTTATTACCAAATACTTACCGTAATTTTCCTTTCCTGATGGACTCCATGGCAGCCTACGTGTGGGTTAACCCCGCCTCCTCTCCAATGCTATAGGACCCCATACCCATAAAAGTAAGCTCACCTCTCAGCACTGTGTTCCGTAACTAGCCGACTCTTGGACACTTACTTTCTTTTATTAATATTTTCTTTCAGGGTGGGAACTCCGTCTGCCATGGAGTCCATCAGGAAAGGAAAATTACGGTAAGTATTTGGTAATAAATTTTCCGTTTTCCTGACTGACTCCATGGCAGCCTACGTGTGGGAAATAACTAGCCAGACCACACGGGTGGGTATGCTGAACAAAAAGCTTTAATTTGTCCTGTCAACCGACAGGATTCTTAACCCAAAATTAACAGACGACAATGATGCCGGTTCAATGCAGTAATGGGCCATAAATGTATTGATAGAGGCCCACGAGGCCGCTTTACAAATGACATCTGGAGCCACATGTTGGGCTGCCGCCCAGGAAGCTGCCATCCCTCTGGTGGAGTGTGCCGTCACCGCCTGTGGAGGAGCCAAGCTCTTAGCCCTGTATGCTTGCTGGATTGTTTGGACGATCCATGATGCAATTGTTCTGGTTGATGCTTTCTTCCCTCTGTTGTTTCCAGAATGTAGAACAAACAGATGATCAGATCGTCTGAAGGAAGAAGTAATTTGTAGATACTCCTTTAGGATTTCACCCATATCCAGGGGATGAGTTTCACTGGAATCTGCAGTCTTAGATGTAGGTAGAACAATTTCTCGATTTTCGTGAAATACCGAAGACACCTTTGGATTTGAACCCAACATGGGTATAAGGACTACTCGATACGGATTTTTTTTTAGAAAAGGTTCTTCCTGACCTAGAGACCCGATCTCAGAGACCCTCTTAGCCGAGGTGATGGCTACTAAGAAGGCTACTTTTGCTGAAAAGTCCTTAATGGAGGACGGGGAGGGCCCCGACATACTGAGTCCAGTCAGAGAATCTAGAACGAGTGGAAGATCCCACTTGGCAAATCTTGTTTTTCTTTGGGGCTTAATTCTTGATGCCCCCCGAAAGAATTGTCTGACTAAGGGATGGACTGCCCATGAGACTCCAGAGAAGGCCGAAACTTGTACTCTTAGAGAGCTAACAGATAAGGATAAGTCTAGTCCTGTTTGCAGAAAACTAAGAACATCCTGAACTCCTGGATTTTTGAAGGATCTCCCAGAGGCAGAGGAGAATTCAACAAATTTGGCCCAAATTCTTCTATAAACCTTGTTGGTACTTGCTCTTCTTGAGCTCAACAGTGTAGACATCACTCTAGCGGCGCAACCGAGGGATTCCAGCCTCTCCCTCTCAAGAACCAGACCGTCAGTCTCATCAGTGCCGGACAAGGGTGTAGGAGTGACCCTTGAGAGAGAAGGTCCGGCCTGAGAGGAAGAGGTACCGGGTCCCGGTAGCTCAGTTGGATCAGGAGGGGAAACCAAGGCCTGTTTGGCCAGTAAGGAGCCATTACTGTTATTTCGGCTGATTCCTCTTGAAGTCTCCTCAGGAACTTGAGGATTATCGGGATCGGGGGAAAAGCGCATGCCTGCCTGAACCTCCATCTGTCCGTCAGGGCATCCGTTCCGACTGCCTGGCTGCAACGGCCCCGAGAATAGAACTTCACAGTTTTGTGATTGTAGAGGGAAGCGAATAGGTCCACTTCGGGATTGACTCCCAGAGACAGAATCCAGTTGAAGGACTGTACATGGAGAGACCACTCGTTGTTGTCTAGACGAGTTCGAGAGAGGAAGTCTGCCTGGGAGTTCTGGACTCCTGGAATGAAAACTGCCGAAATATTGGCCAGGTTTTTCTGGGCCCATGTTATTATAGGCTCGACCTCTAGAAGGAGAGTAGAACTCTGAGTCCCCCCTTGCCTCTTCACATACGACACTGCTGTTGTGTTGTCCATCCTTAACAATACCGACTCTCCTTTCAGGAACTGGAAGAAAGAAAGATTGGAGGGCGCCCCAGGCCGCCCTGAGCTCCAGGACGTTTGAGCCTGGGTTTCGAAGACGAGCATCCCATCTGCCCTGAGCTAGGTTCTGACCACAGAGAGCCCCCCAGCCTGAGCCGCTGGCGTCGGTCGTGACTGTAACCCAGGAGATGGGGGCAATGGAGTGACAATTTTGCAAATTCTTGAGTTGAAGCCACCAGAAGAGGCTGTTTCTCATTTTTGCGGATATGTGGATGAGTTGACTCTTGTCCCCTGACTTCCACTGCCGGAGGAACCCTGACTGAAAAGGGCGTAGCCTCCATAGAGCCCATTTGACCATGGGGGACGTGGAGACCATTGTGCCGATAATTCTTAGGCATTTTAATGCTTTCAGATGAGGAGCATCCAGAGCACGAGAAATCCGCTTCCGAATCACCGGAACCTTCTCTGCCGGGAGGGAGATGGTGTTCTCCACTGTGTTGAACAGAGCCCCTAAGTAAATTAAGTTTTGGGCTGGATCCAGGTGGCTTTTTTTCAAGTTTAGAAGCCATCCAAAGCTGGAAAGGGTTGAGATCACTTGTTCTCTGTGCACCAGCAGCCGTTCTCTGTTTTGAGACAGAACTAGGAGATTGTCTAAATAATGGTAAAGACGCACACCTTTTAGCCTGATGAGGGCGACTACGGCCAAGAGGACCTTGGTGAAAACTCGAGGAGAAGTTGTCAAACCGAACGGTAGGCAGATGAATTGAAGATGTTCTTGCCCGATATGGAACCGGAGGTACTTTAAAAAGTCCTTTGCCACTGGTACATGGAAATAGGCATCTTTCAGGTCTATCGAAATCATCCAGTCGCCTGGTTGAATGGCTTGCTGGATTGTTGACAGAGTTTCCATTTTGAATTTTCCGTGCCTTATGAACCTGTTCAGGTACGTCAGATCTATTACCGGGTGCCAGGCACCGCTTTTCTTTTGGACTAGGGAAAGGGGGGAGTATACTCCTTGGAATTGTTCTTCCTCTGGGACACGTACTACTGCTCCCTGGGTTTTCAGCAGGTCTATGTAGGACAGTAAGGCCTGTTTTTGCTCTTCCATACTTGGAAGTAGGGTTGAGATAAATCTGGGGGGAGGAATGCTGGAGAAGGACCATGCGTGACCTGACAAAACTGTCCTGATGACCCAGAAGTCTGAGATTGAGGCCACCCACATGTACTGGAAGAGGAGCAGGCGTGCCCCTACCCGACCCGCCTGGGTGGGCAAAATCTCAAAAGGATTTAGCCTGATCGCGACCACTGGACGCTTGGTTGTTTGCTGGCTTGCGGAAGGACGCTTGGCCTCTGCTCCAGTTTCTTCTGAAGTCCCGGCCAGGTCTATAGGAGCGTGCTTCTCTTGAGCGCTCCGGACTGCGTCTTCTGAACTGGGGCCTTCTTCGATTCTGTGGACGCCTGTCCTGTGGAAGAAAGCCAGATTTTCCGCCTGTGGCCTTTGCTATGGCGTCATCTAGTTTATTACCAAACAGGGATGATCCTTCGAAGGGAATCTTGCACCATGTTTGCTTAGAAGACGGGTCAGCCTGCCAAGGGCGTAGCCATAGGGCACGTTTAGCTGTAACGGAGAATAGCATAATCCTGGACAGTAGACGGATCAGATCAACTGATGCTTCACCCAAGAAGGCCACTGCTAGTTTTAGCTCTGCTGCTGCTGAGTTATTTGCCAGATCTTCTGAAACACCTTTGAGAAATGAATCTACATTCTCAGTCCATGCCTCCATAGCCTTAGATACGGCTGCCAAGGCTAGAGCGGGTTTACAAGCTGTCCCAGCAAGACCGTAAATTCTTTTAAGGTCCTGATCCATTCTTCTGTCAAGACTGTCCTTAAAGGAGACTGTGTCTTCAAGAGGGAGCGTGACGTGTTTAGCCAGACGCATTACCGCTGCGTCCACAGGAGGAATATTCTCCAGGTATTTCACCTCTTCTGCCTTGAATGGATACATTCTGGAGGCCTTATTTGTCATTGAGGACTTCCTGTCCACTTTGCTCCACTCTTCATCAAAGATGCCCTTTAGTTTGGCTAAAAGCAGAAAGCTTGGGCGCTCTTTCCCCAGGCGCTTGAAAACCTTTTTCTGTTTAGCTGGGGGAGTAGAAGGGTCTTCCCACATAAGGGCCTCTTTGACCGCTTTAATGAGCGGAGTAACTTGAGAGAAATCAAATTCCACACTCTCTTCATCACTCTCTAATTCTCCTTCCGAAGAAAGAGGCGAGGATGCGTAGGGCTGGGAAGGACCTGGAACTTCAGGGACCACATCAGCCGGGGAGCCAGATCGAATAGTGCTGGACTGGCTTTGTGCGTGGGAAGCATCCATCTCCTTAAGAGAACGTTGCACCACCTGTTTTACTAGAGACTCGATCCGTTGGTCTTCTGTCTCTTTTTCCCCAACCGCATGGGCATAGCAAAGGCTGCATAATGATTTGCCCTCTGGGACTCGTGAGCCGCATCCCCAGCAGGCTCTCCGATCAGAATAACTGTCCTGGCGGTGGGAGCGGTGTCTGGAGGAGGAATGGGAACTTCTCCTCTGGTGGTGAGAAGCAGACAGGGAATCACGTCGGTGTTTTGATTTTGATGAATGCTGCGGCATGGCAAGGTCTGAGTCGAGATGAAGATCTGCGGAAGGGCTAAAAAAGGAAAAAAGGGGGATTGGGGAAAAGAGATAAGCCGTCAAGCAACAATACTTGCGACTGAACCCCGTGCCCTCCCCTCTCCTGCACATACCTTGTGCGTGAGGGCTGGCCACATGTAAGCGGTGAATTGTCCATAACTTCTGGACTAAGGAGTCACAATAGAGACAGGTCGACCAAAAAAAATCTACAGTATTTATTAGGGCTGTGGAAATTAACTATTAATTCCTCGGGCTTGCCGTGTCCACCTGAATGGCTCCTTTGCTGTGCCTTCATATCTGCATGCCGGCAGGACCTTACTATCTGCCACACGCAAGGGCTGTTACATTTCCCTCTATCAACCTGGGATTCTACAGCCATCCACTGGGAGTTGTGATAGTTCCCTTCACAGGACATCTACATGCCGACAGACTGATGTTAGCCCCTTCTCATCTGGATTCAGCAGTGGTATCGTTGTACACATTTTTATACCAGTATCATACTTAGATACATGTTTTTATGACTGCTTTTGCTACCATAGATTTTATCTCCAGTGCAATATTTATTTTGTTACCTACTTGAAGACTATAAAAGTTTTAATGCTATTCCCATCGAGCGCTGCCTTTGTGTGTTTTTTGTATCCTGCTATCGATTTTTCCAGTGGTTGGTAGCTGCACTGGGAATTCACCTGCAAGAAGATCAGCTAAAAGTAGTTGGATATCTATGTGCATTATAATTAATCGAAATTAGTCGATTAATCGATTTAAAAAAAATTGATTAATCGAACACGAAAATTTTAATCAGTAACAGCCCTAGTATTTATACAAAAAAAAAATAATTGGTAACTTGCCCTTTAAGGAAAGTGCACTATATAATGATAAGCGATATATGTTGAAAAGACACATTATGTACATATACACCTATATGTATAACCAAAGACTATGATTGGAACAGACAAAAAACAAATCCGCACTGCCTTTAAGTCTTTTAAATAGTGCACTGACCTGATTGAGAGACAAGAGCCTCAGCAGGGAGATCCAAGTAGCCTCTGCTCGCCTGTCAGGGGAGATCCCAAAATGACACAGGCGAGCCTAGCTTTTAAATTCCCCGCCCGTGACATCACCGCTGTCAATCCAGCTCACCTGCGTGTAGGAGGATCTCCCATCTGCGCCTGTGCGGCCGCCTAGCGACCCGCTGGACCGCGCATGCGCGAACCAAGCCTCGCTCTGGGAGCGGGCACTGCGCATGCGTGAATGGCGGCGGCGCCCGAGAATTGGGTCACCGCTGTGGGCTGGAACGCAGAGCGTTCCAGCCACCATTGGGGAGAGCAGGGGCATGTTTTAACAAACAACAAATATAACAAAGATGCGACTGCCATGGAGCATGGAAAAAATAAGTAGCAGACCTGCCAGCCGGGGGAATTCAGGGCACACCACAGCAACTTCCATTCAATCCTTCATGGTTGCTGTAAGCTCTCCGCCCGCCCATGGCTGGGTTCCGAGCTGCACCGCTAAAGGTGTGCCAACCATCCATCGATCCATCCATCCGGAAATCTGCACAGCCGTGCGTGCTTCAGGTCCATTGGAGGAGGACAAAAAAGGAACACAGTGCTGAGAGGTGAGCTTACTTTTATGGGTATGGGGTCCTATAGCATTGGAGAGGAGGCGGGGTTAACCCACACGTAGGCTGCCATGGAGTCAGTCAGGAAAGCACTATTTACAGCTCTCCCAGCCAGCCCCAAAGATGCTGCTTGCAGGACTTTTCATAACATCCCGTAAGTGCACCGCCCCAGTGTGAAAATACACACTGCAATGAATGGGAGGCGCTTTTCAGGGGCTATTTCTAGTGCTAGGAAACAACAAAATTATATTAAAAAAATGTTTTATTAATTACAAAAATCGTTTTTTTAAAAGATTGATATATTATACAAAACCATACAGTGTAGACATGTAAAATACATTTGAAAAGGCTCTTAGTTAGACCCAACGTTTCCGGCTTGATGCCCTTCTTCAGGGGTTTTATAAACATATAGGGACAAATATCTATTAAGAAAACATACATCATATTAATATAACAATACATTAAATCAAAATAATTAAAAATATAAATTGTATAGATATACATTAGGGCAGATTTTATCACCTACCAAGGAATATCAAAGAGCCTCACACCAATGGAAAAACTGTAAAAAGTCCCGCATGGCAAAAAAGACAGCTGAACAGCTGATAATTGATGTAAATAATATCCTTAAGACAAGCACTGGTTTCTCAGCAGGGTCCTAGTAAGGTCTCCAAAAAGAAAATTTCAGATTGAAATGATCTAAAAATAAATAACAATTTATGTAAATATTACAAAAAAGAAGAAAAAGATTTCCTTCAATTTTTCAAAGAAAAAGGAATAAACCACAACACACCTACCAAGATCAAAGAGCACACTGCAAAAGACTGGGGAATTTGTTTAATCCACCAATCCAGGAGGTATACCTGTGTAGGTGCAAACAGATGGCACGAAAAAATATGTGTATGAGTCCCAAAGAGAATTCACAGAGTACCAAAGATGTGAAGCTGAATGTTTGTAAGTTTATCCAACTCTCCTTAATGGAAGTGTGTGCTGGAATGTTTCCTGGAATCAGAGCGGTCGCAGCTGATTGTTTACTGCCGCCGACGGTTCTGATAAGGACCTCATGACGCTGGCACATGTGCAGTGGCATCGGGCGTCAAATTTATGCTGCGAGTGCTATATGTCATTGTATTGTCATATGTCATCTTTTACAATGACATATAGCACTCACAGCATAAATTTTCCTGGATATTACAATAGCTCGCTGTACCGTAAAGATACAGCCTGTAACACCATCCTGTATGCTAGTAGTGCTCATACTCATAATCAAGTCTATCCCCTTCAGTCAATACTTGCAGCTACGCCGTAATTGTGCACATGACTCAGTGTTCCAAAAAGAAGCAAACAATCTGAGAGATAGATTGCTTCTGAGAGGTTATTCCTCTACATTTAAAAAAAAAAGCCTTTAGAAGGGCTACCTTAAGATCGAGACAAGATTTGCTATCTAATACATCGATTAAACCGAAATCGATTGCTAGCCAGTCTAACACCGTTAAGCCTCATACACGGTCGGACTTCAAACAAACTTTTCCGTGGATTTTTGTCCAGGAAGGGCGTTGGCCGTGAACTTGTATAGCATACACAAGGCAGAACTTTTTAGGCAACAAACACGAACGTAGTGACGTTTCAACGTACTGACGACACTTCAAAAGAGGAAGTTCAATTCTCCGGCGTCACCCTTTGGGCTCCTTCTGCTAATCGCAAGCTAGTAGTTGTTTGGTCAGTGTTGATTTGCGCTTTTCAGTTTCGTGCTATTTTGTTTTTTTCTGAACGGGCGTTCCTTAACCAGCCATGTTGCGCAATCCTACGCTAGAGCGTGCTACTTATGGGCTTGGAGTTTTGGCTATAACTCTAGCCCGGTCCAGGTCCAGGAGTAGGAGGAGGACTGTTTGGACCAAAAATCGGTTGCTTAATTGTGACCAATTTTGTCATATGCCATTGCTAAGGGAGTTCCAGGAGAATAATCCTAATGATTTTCGTAACTATCTCTGGGTGACGGACTCCTGCTTTCAGCTACTTTGTACTTGCTGTCCCCCTATATTAGAAAGCAGGACACCTGCATGAGGACTGCTATTCCAGCAGAGCAAAGGCTCATAGCCACCTTGCGGTACTTGGCGACAGGGAGAAGTCTCCAGGATATCAAGTTTACCACTGGGATCTCTCCCCAGGTTCTGGGAGTTATTATTCCCGAGACTTGTTGTGCCATTATTCAAGTCCTGCAGAAGGACTATATTCGGGTAAGTTTTTTTTCTTTAATATCACATTCTATGCACTTCATGTTTTCTAATGTTTTTATTATTTATTTTTTATTCCATCATTCTCATTATTGTAATATGATGTGAATGTCCTCTTTGTCCTCATGCATGCTGTAAGCTTTTTCTTGGCCTACATGCATATTTGCCTTCACTAACCTCCCCAGCATGCTACCCTGGGCCCATACACACCTAGCATATTAACTTAACAATGTTTTTTGGATGCTTCATTTTTATGTTTACCCTAAACACCCCCTAAACTGTGTCACATTCGTATTGTTGTCCTCAAATTCATGCAGAGTGCAAGAGACCCTTTTTTGGGGTGCACAAACTCTTTTGTAACCCTCCCTTCCCTCCCCAAAATGCTGAGTCAACTGATACAACTACTCTGTCTGCTGACTTTGCAAAACCCATACACAGTATACCTCTTTTGTTGTGGTAAGATTTCTGCATGAATTCTCCAAAGCATGTAGTACACTATTTATTTTTGGTCTCCTATTATTTTAATGGTAAGTTATGTATGTTAAAATGTGCTTATATTTGGACATGTGTATTTTTATTTTGGTATTATGGCACTTCTTATCTGCCCACTGGGCTGACAATCTATAAAAACCAGAAGGGCTTGCAAAATTAAACCTTCATTTTTTCAGAATTTTGCTCACATGGAAGTGGAGAGGCTTTTTACCTGTCCAAAACCTCTACCCATTCAACCTCACCCCCTAATATTTTTAGAATGTACCACCAGAGGGGGTGAGGAAGCATATAGGTAGAACTTACCCTTTTTAGTAGAAATACTCCTTTAACTTTTCTAGTTTTATGTTGCCCAAGAATGTATGTGTCAAATATGCTTGCAATTTAATGTGCTCAAGTAGTATTAATTTTTTCTTTGTTTCACTCCACAGTTTCCTTCCAACCCCCAGCAATGGCAGGATGTGGCGGCCCAGTTTGCCAATTTGTGGAATTTCCCCAACTGTGGGGGTGCCATTGATGAGAAGCATGTGAGGATTGTCCCACCACCCGACTCAGGATCGTATTATTTTAATTATAAAGGCTTTTGCAGCATAGTTCTGCTTGCTGTTGTGTCTGCCAACTATGAATTCCTGTACGTGGATGTGGGGAAGAATGGGCGCCACTCGAATGGAGGTGTCATGATGCATACCGAGTTCTACCATAGGCTACAGAATGGCACCTTACGTGTGCCACATGCTCAGGACAATGTGGAGGGCCTCAATTTTGTTTTTGTGGCAGATGCGGCCTTTGCTCTGGGGGATCATCTTCTAAAGCCCTTTCCTATGAGGAACCTCACTCCAAAGCAACCCATTTTCAATTATCGGCTCTCTCGTGCCAGAAGGGTGGTGGAAAACGCCTTTGGCATCCTATCTAGTCGATTTAGACTTTTTTTAACTGCCATAAACTTTGCAGTATATAAGCTCAACCATGTTGTGTTGTGCTGTTGCATCCTACATAATTTTTTAAGGAGGAATGCTAGCAGCTACATTGCCTCAGGGCAAAACAGATGAGCCTTCAGTTTTACGCCCAGCTGAAGAGGCTGTGATGCCAGCTCTTGAAAGTGCTGGTTTCTCCTACCAGAATGCCCGTCTTGTCCGGGAACAGTATATGGACTACTTTGTGGGTAGAGGGGCAGTGCCTTGGCAGCAAAATTTACTTGCTAATGAGTAAATATCTGAATTATTCTATAAAAAAATATTATTTGAACTACTGTTGTCTGTGTTTATTATGTTTGCAAATGGCCTTAATCTTTGTCATTTTCTCCACTATTGAAAACCAACCTGATGTGCAACATGAGGTGAAAATCTCGCCTTGAGCTAACTACTGTATTATGTTGTGCTGTGGCTCTGCTACACACATTTTAGAGTAAACTGTCAATGTAACTACACCAACTTAACAAATATACTAGTATTGAGCATAGAAATAAGCCACACATTGTTTATCAAAAATATTTTTACTTCAAGCACATTCTCATGTGCGTTTTATGGTTTTAGAACAAACCAACATCATTATTTGTGTATAAACATTTATATTTTCCATTTTTTTTATCATTTTTAGTGGCTAAACATGCATCTTTGAAAGCAGAACACTCTGTAACTTTAAAAATATAAAATGTAACATTTAAAGGCCATATGAGACATTAATAATATTATTCTCAAGTTGAGAATATCTTGCCTTCCTCAGGTGGGATGAGCTCATCTCTTTCCAAGCCAAATTTTGAAGAGGCCTAACTGTTAAATGTCCCCTATGATACTGTCATAGAAATCCTGCCAGCTACAGGAGTCCTGGACTTCCTGGTTTCCAATCTCGGGCACGTCCGCTTGCGCGGGCACGTCTGCGACGGCGCGCGCACGCTCCACAAAGCGCGCCAGAAGGGCTATTTAAACATGTCTGTGACAGACAGTCCCTGCTGTCTGCTCTACAGCGTGTAGTACTCAAAGAGACCTGATTCGTGGATTTACCTGCATCTGATCCGGCTTACCTTGACCCTTCCAGTTTCCTGCCTGCCTCTGACCACTGGCTTGTTTTGACCACTCTTCTGCCTGATCCTCCAGTACCTAGTCGCCAGCCAGTTCTACCGACCCGGCTTGCCTGACCAATCTCTCCGTTGCTGTGTTCCTGGTTCCAGTCCAGTCTGCTTCATCGGTTCCAGTCCAGTTGCTGTTTTCCTGGTTCCAGTCCAGTCTGCTTCATCGGTTCCAGTCCAGTTGCTGTGTTCCTGGTTCCAGTCCAGTCTGCTTCATCGGTTCCAGTCCAGTTGCTGTGTTCCTGGTTCCAGTTCAGCCTGCCATACTTCCTGGGTGCCTGGATCCGTCCCAGTCTTCAGACTCTACTCTACCTTGATCCATCCTGCCAGGCACTCGTACCCCTTCTACCTCCGTGCCTCCTGTCTTCACTACCAGGGGCCGCTGGTGGAAGCCGTAAGAGAGGCCTCCCTCTGCAGATCCGGGCTCGTCACCGTCAGGTACGTGACAGTAGCAGACAGCCATGTCTGAGCCCGGGCAGGGAGCCTCACCTATGGAGGAACTCTGTCGGCACCTGGCAGGTTTGTCTGAAGCAGTCAAGAGTCTTCAACAAGGCTACACCCGCCTGGAAGAGCAAGTGCGGGCCCTCTCCAATCCCTCTGCCATCCAAGAGGGGCCCCACGCCTCTGCTTCCACAGCTGGAACAAGTTCCTCACCCACAGTGGTCATGCTTCCTCCTGAACCTAAGGTTCCTACACCCGAAAGATTTTCCGGGTATCGGAGCAAGTTTGGGGCCTTCCGGAATTCGTGTGAACTGTACTTTAACCTACAGCCCCGCACCTTTTCTCTAGAGGCCACCAAGGTGGGCTTTGTGGTCTCTTTGCTCGCTGGAGACCCTCAGAGCTGGGCCCACCGTCTCTTTGAACAGAAGGATGTATCACTAAACAATCTCGCTGCTTTTTTCGATGCCATGGCCCAGCTATACGAAGACCCCCAGCTCTCAGTAACCGCAGAAGCCGCCTTGCGTTCCCTTCAACAAGGATGCAGACCAGCGGAGGACTATGTGGCAGAATTCAGGCGGTGGAGTGCGGATACCAATTGGAATGATGCCGCCCTCCGCCATCAGTTTTGCTTAGGACTTTCCGATTCCTTGAAGGACGAGCTTGCTAGAGTCGGTGTACCACAGACACTCAACCTGTTGATTGACCTAACCATCCAGATTGACCGACGTCTGAGGGAACGGAGGGCTGAGAGGACCACTGGCTTCTCCCGCCCAACCTGGATGCTTCCTCGGGCTCCTAGTCACCTGTACCCGGCTCCTGCTACACCTCCAACCCCCACATCTGACACGCCTGAACCAATGCAGCTCGGGCTCCTTCGTCCATCCCTCGCTCCTGAAGAACGCCAGCGCCGCCGAATAAATAATTTGTGCCTGTACTGCGGGGAACCCGGACATTTCGTTAGAACCTGTCCCCTGAAGCTTCGTAAGTTTCTTTCAGTTTCTTCTAACATGACTAACCTACAAGCCAAAACCACATCTCACCTTGCCCTCTCTGTTTCATTACAGCTCCCAGGAAGGACTTTGCAAGTACCCGCCATTATTGATTCTGGAGCATGCAGCTGCTTTATGGACTCAACCTTTGCCATTAAACACCAAATTCCCCTTCGTACCAAGACCCACGGACTTCGTGTCCATCTGGCTGATGGTTCCGTTATTAAGTCCGGACCTGTGATCCAGGAGACCACTCCTATACCCGTCACCATCTCTACCACTTCTGGAACCCACCAAGAATACTTATGTCTGGACATCATCTCTTCTCCGTTGTTTTCCTTGATCCTTGGTATGCCTTGGTTACAAGCCCACAATCCCACTATCAACTGGGCCACGGGAGTAGTTACCTTTCCTTCTTCCTATTGCCAGCAGTCCTGTGGCTCATACGAACCCCCTGGGCCAGCCTCTTTACTATGCATTGATACAGAAGATGGCACACGTCAATCCATCCCAGAAGTTTACCACGACTTTCTTGACGTATTTAGTAAACAAAGGGCAGAGACTCTACCGCCCCATCGGGCCTATGATTGCCCCATCGACCTACTTCCTGGAGCAAAGATTCCGTTCGGTAGAATCTTCCCTTTAACGGAGGTAGAACAAGGGGCTTTAAAAAATTATGTTGATGAGAACTTGCAAAAGGAGTTCATCCGCCCTTCCACATCCCCAGCAGGCGCAGGCATCTTTTTTGTAGAGAAAAAGGACCACACCCTTCGACCTTGTGTGGATTACCGTGAACTGAATAAAATTACAGTAAAAAATCGCTACCCTCTCCCCCTGGTACCAGAGCTATTTCAGAGACTAGGGACTGCCACCATCTTTACCAAACTTGATCTCCGCGGAGCCTACAACTTGATCCGTATCAAAGAAGGGGACAAATGGAAGACCGCCTTCCGTACCCGGTATGGGCATTTTGAGTACTTGGTAATGCCATTCGGGTTGTGTAACGCCCCTGACACTTTCCAGTATTTTATCAACGATGTTCTACGGGACTTCCTAGACCTCTTTGTCATTGTTTATCTCGATGATATATTAATCTTTTCTTCCTCCCTTGATTCTCATCGCAGACATGTCAAAAATGTGTTGGGTCGGCTCCGCCAGCATGGCCTGTATGCGAAGGCCGAAAAATGTGAGTTTGAGCAAGAGAGTATATCATTTCTGGTGTTAATTATTTCTAGCGAGGGCATCAAAATGGATCCTCAAAAGATTACCGCAATCCTGGACTGGCCAGAACCGGTGGACAAGAAGTGAAACCAACGTTTCAGTGGATTCGCCAACTTCTACCGCAAGTTCATCAGGGGGTTTTCAGCTATTATCGCACCCATTACCCAGCTAACCAAACAAGGAACACGTTTTCACTGGTCTCCTGAAGCCCAAAAAGCTTTTGAACGCCTGAAGGCCCCATTTACCTCTGCCTCTATCTTGAAACACCCAGACTCTTCACTGCCATTCGTACTTGAGGTAGACGCCTCCGAAATAGCGGTAGGAGCAATACTGTCCCAAAGACAGGGAATCAAAGCCTTGCTCCATCCAGTAGCCTTCTTCTCTCGCAAGCTATCTGCAGCGGAGAGGAACTATGACGTGGGGGATCGGGAGTTACTAGCGATCAAATCTGCACTGGAGGAATGGCGGTACCTGCTGGAGGACGCGGCTCATCCAATTCTGATATTCACTGACCACAAGAACCTGGAGTACCTGAAGGCCGCGAGAAGATTGAATCCACGGCAAGCCAGGTGGGCACTCTTCTTCTCCCGGTTCTCTTTTCATGTTACTTATCGTCCTGGGGCCAAGAATATTAAGCCTGACGCCCTGTCTCAGATGTTCCATAAGTCCAAGGAGACTTCTCCGCCTGATACCATCCTTGCCCCCAGAAATTTCCTTCTTCTACAGGAGAACCTGTTCACTCAGATCAAACAAGCTTCCACTGGGCAGAGACAGTTCTCCGAGCCGGAATTGCAGGGTAAGGATGGACTATTGTGGTACCAAGACAGAATCTACGTACCTGAGGAATTGAGAGTAACCGCATTAGAACTCTGCCACAACCACGCCCTGGCCGGACATTTTGGCGTTGCCAAGATCACTGACCTGGTACAGCGCACCTTCTGGTGGCCTCGAGTACGTGAAGACTGTAGGAGGTTTGTAGATTCTTGTACAACTTGCACCCGAAACAAGGGTTCCAGATCCAAGGCCTGGGGACTACTAAAACCCTTACCCGTTCCAGATAGGCCCTGGAGAATGTTGTCCATCGACTTCATTGTCGAGTTGCCCCCGGCTGAGAACCATACCACCATCTTCGTTATAGTGGACCGTCTGTCCAAGATGGCACACTTCATCCCTATGAAAGGGACTCCCTCAGCTCCTGAAACCGCACAGGTGTTCATCAGAGAAATAGTCAGACTCCACGGGGTACCAGCCAATATTGTTTCCGATCGCGGGGTTCAATTTACCTCTCGATTCTGGAGATCCCTTTGCAAAACCTTGAAGATCGAATTATCGTTTTGCTCTGCTTACCACCCACAGACGGAGAGAACGAATCAGACGCTCGAGCAATACCTGCGATGCTTCTCCTCTTTTGCTCAGGACAACTGGATTTCCCTACTTCCGTTGGCCGAGTTTGCGTATAACAATTCCATTCACTCCGATACCAGCCAGACTCCGTTCTTTGCAAACTATGGTTTTCACCCTACATTTCTGCCTAATTCCCTTCCTGAGTGTCCTGTGCCTGCAGTCCAGGAAAAGTAAAATTTCTCGGTCAATAACCAGCTTCTACAAGAGACCATGACCAAGACTCAAGAACGCAACAAGACAATCTATGACAAGAAGAGACGGGGTGAATTAGTGTTGATACCCGGCGACCAAGTATGGCTATCTACCACAAACCTAAGAATGGCATGCCCCTCTTAACAGGGAATGGACCTAAAAATTTGGGGCCCAGTTTTTTTAGAGGAAGATTAATGAAGTAGCTTATGAGTTGGAACTTCCTGACTCTCTTAGAATCCATCCAGTCTTTCATGTATCTCTCCTGAAACCCACAGTCTCCAATCCTTTCCCAGATCGGAAGCCGGATCACCCTGATCCGATCATTATTGACGGTGAGCAGGAATTTGAAGTAGAAGCTATCATGGACTTCAGGAGAAGAAATAACCAGAACCAATTCCTAATTAAATGGAAGGGCTACGGACCCGAGGAAAACTCATGGGAACCCGAGGAGAATATCCATGCCAGGAGCTTGGTACAGGCTTTCAAGAGGACTCACCCTGGAAGGTTCACCCGGCTGGGCATCCGGAGGCTGCCCCTTGGGGGGGGGGGCAATGTCATAGAAATCCTGCCAGCTACAGGAGTCCTGGACTTCCTGGTTTCCAATCTCGGGCACGTCCGCGCACGCACGCTCCACAAAGCGCGCCAGAAGGGCTATTTAAACATGTCTGTGACAGACAGTCCCTGCTGTCTGCTCTACAGCGTGTAGTACTCAAAGAGACCTGATTCGTGGATTTACCTGCATCTGACCCGGCTTACCTTGACCCTTCCAGTTTCCTGCCTGCCTCTGACCACCGGCTTGTTTTGACCACTCTTCTGCCTGATCCTCCAGTACCTAGTCGCCAGCCAGTTCTACCGACCCGGCTTGCCTGACCAATCTCTCCGTTGCTGTGTTCCTGGTTCCAGTCCAGTCTGCTTCATCGGTTCCAGTCCAGTTGCTGTGTTCCTGGTTCCAGTCCAGTCTGCTTCATCAGTTCCAGTCCAGTTGCTGTGTTCCTGGTTCCAGTCCAGTCTGCTTCATCGGTTCCAGTCCAGTTGCTGTGTTCCTGGTTCCAGTTCAGCCTGCCATACTTCCTGGGTGCCTGGATCCGTCCCAGTCTTCAGACTCTACTCTACCTTGATCCATCCTGCCAGGCACTCGTACCCCTTCTACCTCCGTGCCTCCTGTCTTCACTACCAGGGGCCGCTGGTGGAAGCCGTAAGAGAGGCCTCCCTCTGCAGATCCGGGCTTGTCACCGTCAGGTACGTGACAGATACCCTGCCTAAAATGTGTGTAGGTAAAAACAGGTTAGTAGCAAAAGCCCCAAAACACAGTGTGTCAACATGTGCTATCTCCCATCACGGGATATCAATGGTTTTGGGGTGCAACCCCTTCCTCAAAAACCAAAGTAGGTGAGAGGAATGGTTTGATCCGCCGAAACACGTACATTGATACCACATGATGGGAGATAGCACATGTTGTCACAGTGGGGGTGATTTTCAAAATCAAAATAAATTTAGCACTACAAGTGCACTTTCCACTGCACTTGTAGTGCACTTGTAGGGCAAAGTTTATTTTCAGTACGTAAATAACCCCCACTGTGTGTTTAGTGGCTTTTGAAATCTCCATGGAGAGAAAGTCACATAATTTTGACATGTGATCATGAGGTTTGTGTCCCCATTTGTGTGGTTCTTCAAATTTTGCAAGGAAAATACAAAAAAAACCATCAATTAAAAACAAAGCATTATATTTAGGGCAGTGTTTCTCAACTCTCCTTCTCCAGGTGCATTACCAGGTCCTGTTTTCTCTATTTGTAACTTTTGCCACAGGTGAGGTGGTAATTATTTCCACAGGATAAAGGAACAGACAAAGACACAAATTACATACACTATAAATTATTTGACCAAAAAGCAGTGGGGGTGCGTCCATAGTAGGCGCAGGAGCGCCGCCCCCTCTCGCTCCTGCGCCCGTCACTCACAACAATACATAGGTTCATGCATTGCATGAATCTATGTATTGTCGCCGATGCTGCTGCCCACTATTCAGATGGCTGGCCCCCTGTTGAGCGCCGGCCATCTGAAAAACAGCGGCTGGTTGGTGTTTGGAAGTGCCTATCAGAGCCTGAGGGCTGTAATCGGATTCCGAATAGTTAACCAGAGGATGCACGGGGGTGCGTTCCCTGGTTAAAACTGGGTCTGGTTACCAGTAACCTGATTGGCTGAAGCGACATCGAGGGCGGGAGAAGACATCGAGGACGGAAGAAGGACGGCGCTGACCCGAGGAAGGTAAGTGCAGGGCTGGGGGGAAACTGTCTGCATTTGGGGACAAACTTGCTGCATTTGGGGGCAAACTGGCTGCATTTGGGGACAAACTGGCTGCATTTGGGGACAAACTGGCTGCATTTGGGGACAAACTGGCTGCATTTGGGGGAAACTGGCTGCATTTGGGGGGAACCTGGCAGTATTTGGGGACAAACTGGCTGCATTAGGGGACAAACTGGATGTATTTGGGAGGAAACTGGCTGCATGTGAGGGGGCAAACTGGTGGCGTTTGGGCACAGTTGCTGCGTTTAATGGGCACAGTGGCGGCAATTGCTAATTGCGTATTTGATCCTTCGTTCGGTTGACCCCATATTCTCTTTCCAATACCGCGATGACCTTCTCAAGAACCCAGTCTTTACGGCTGTGGGGTCTATCATAGTTCTGCAGCTTACAGTCATAATCATATTTGTCAAATATGCGCACCATCTCCACCATCTCCCTCTTGCTCATGGGGGTGGCCTTATGTTTGCGAAAACCTCCACCACCGCGGAGCCTGCTAGTTTTCAGTAAATCCGCCATCATGTCGTCCCTCCCGAATGTTCCGCCGTGTATGTGGCATGCAGAATAGAGAATGTGGTCACGCCCCAGCGCCATGACGCTCGGAGAGTGGAGTTTCACGCATGCGCAGGGTATATCAATGCATAATGAAAGGTCGATGTACCAGACGTATGAACGTAACGATAGTTGCGAGACGAACGCAAGCCAAAAAAAAAGGGTAAGTGACAACATTGGGACACCGCTGGTTAGTTGCATATACTGCTTAGATAATGGCTTATATTGTGACCAGATTATGAGCTAGAAGCCACCCATTATGGTTTGTCTTGTGTTATTTCTTGTGTTATTTCTTGCAGCCATCTGATACTTGACACCAAAATGAAGTCTAGTTTGAATTCACACTAATTCATGACACAATTTATTGAACAATACAGGGAGCACACCTGTCTGTGGCAGGTCAAACATAAGGATTATTCCAATAAAAATAAGAGGCTGGCAGCAATTGAACAACTGGTGCAATTAGTGAAGACTGTGTACCCCAGGGCAAGCTACAGTTTGATAAAGACCAAAATTGGGGGCCTCAGGAGCATGTATAACAGGGAGCGAAAGACGATCGAGGAATCCAAACAATCGGGAGCAGCAGACGTTTATGTCCCCAGGCTGTGGTACTTCAACAGCCTGCAATTTTTGAAGGATCAAATTGTACCACGCAAATGTCTCTCCACCAGGGATGAGCTTCGTGTTCGAGTCGAACATACGTTCGACTCGAACATCGGCTGTTCGATCGTTCGACGAAGATCGAACGATTTGGGCCGTTCGCGCCAAATTCGAGTGACGCGAACGGCCCACAATGCACTACGCCATCGCAGTGTCATCCAGGCGCTGTGATTGGCCAAGCATGCACTGTGACCCCGCATGCTTGGCCAATCACAGCGCCGGCAGCGAGGAGAGCAATGATTGGCCACAGGCAGGATGCCTGTGGCCAATTATTGCTGAGGGTGTTTAGTACACGCCCCACACTATAAAAGGCCGCCAGCACGGCGGCCTAGTGTAGTGTGTTCCGGAGCAGGGATAGAGCAGCATAGGCAGGGACAGTGACTGTTATTTCTTTCTTGCTTAACCTGGATTCCTTTAGTTTAGGGAAAGAGAAGGATAGGTAGGGAGAGTGTCAGTGTGTTTTGTGCTTGTGCTATAGTGTGCTTAAAAAAAACATTTATTCTAGGGACAGAAAACTGTAGGTAGGGACAGTGTCAGTTTCTTTCACTCTGCAAGTCCTTGTTTCCAGGGACCTGGAAGGACAGTGAGTGAATTGTCCTTGTGCTATATTGTGCTTAAAAAAACATTTATTCTAGGGACAGAAAACTGTAGGTAGGGAGAGTGTCAGTTTCTTTCACTCTGCAAGTCCTTGTTTCCAGGGACCTGGAAGGACAGTGAGTGAATTGTCCTTGTGCTATATTGTGATTAAAAAAAACATTTTTTCTAGGGACAGAAAACTGTAGGTAGGGAGAGTGTTTTTTTTCTTTCACTCTGCAAGTCCTTGTTTCCAGGGACCTGTAAGGACAGTGAGTGAATTGTTCTTGTGCTATATTGTGATTAAAAAAAACATTTTTTCTAGGGACAGAAAACTGTAGGTAGGGAGAGTGTTTTTTTTCTTTCACTCTGCAAGTCCTTGTTTCCAGGGACCTGGAAGGACAGTGAGTGAATTGTCCTTGTGCTATATTGTGCTTAAAAAAACATTTATTCTAGGGACAGAAAACTGTAGGTAGGGAGAGTGTCAGTTTATTTCACTCTGCAAGTCCTTGTTTCCAGGGACCTGTAAGGACAGTGAGTGAATTGTCCTTGTGCTATATTGTGATTAAAAAAAACATTTTTTCTAGGGACAGAAAACTGTAGGTAGGGAGAGTGTTTTTTTTCTTTCACTCTGCAAGTCCTTGTTTCCAGGGACCTGTAAGGACAGTGAGTGAATTGTCCTTGTGCTATATTGTGCTTAAAAAAAACATTTATTCTAGGGACAGAAAACTGTAGGTAGGGAGAGTGTTTTTTTTCTTTCACTCTGCAAGTCCTTGTTTCCAGGGACCTGTAAGGACAGTGAGTGAATTTTTCTTGTGCTATATTGTGATTAAAAAAAACATTTTTTCTAGGGACAGAAAACTGTAGGTAGGGAGAGTGTTTTTTTTCTTTCACTCTGCAAGTCCTTGTTTCCAGGGACCTGTAAGGACAGTGAGTGAATTTTTCTTGTGCTATATTGTGATTAAAAAAAACATTTTTTCTAGGGACAGAAAACTGTAGGTAGGGAGAGTGTTTTTTTTCTTTCACTCTGCAAGTCCTTGTTTCCAGGGACCTGTAAGGACAGTGAGTGAATTTTTCTTGTGCTATATTGTGATTAAAAAAAACATTTTTTCTAGGGACAGAAAACTGTAGGTAGGGAGAGTGTTTTTTTTCTTTCACTCTGCAAGTCCTTGTTTCCAGGGACCTGTAAGGACAGTGAGTGAATTTTTCTTGTGCTATATTGTGATTAAAAAAAACATTTTTTCTAGGGACAGAAAACTGTAGGTAGGGAGAGTGTTTTTTTTCTTTCACTCTGCAAGTCCTTGTTTCCAGGGACCTGTAAGGACAGTGAGTGAATTTTTCTTGTGCTATATTGTGATTAAAAAAAACATTTTTTCTAGGGACAGAAAACTGTAGGTAGGGAGAGTGTTTTTTTTCTTTCACTCTGCAAGTCCTTGTTTCCAGGGACCTGAAAGGACAGTGAGTGAATTTTTCTTGTGCTATATTGTGATTAAAAAAAACATTTTTTCTAGGGACAGAAAACTGTAGGTAGGGAGAGTGTTTTTTTTCTTTCACTCTGCAAGTCCTTGTTTCCAGGGACCTGTAAGGACAGTGAGTGAATTTTTCTTGTGCTATATTGTGATTAAAAAAAACATTTTTTCTAGGGACAGAAAACTGTAGGTAGGGAGAGTGTGTTTTTTTTCTTTCACTCTGCAAGTCCTTGTTTCCAGGGACCTGAAAGGACAGTGAGTGAATTTTTCTTGTGCTATATTGTGATTAAAAAAAACATTTTTTCTAGGGACAGAAAACTGTAGGTAGGGAGAGTGTTTTTTTTCTTTCACTCTGCAAGTCCTTGTTTCCAGGGACCTGAAAGGACAGTGAGTGAATTTTTCTTGTGCTATATTGTGATTAAAAAAAACATTTTTTCTAGGGACAGAAAACTGTAGGTAGGGAGAGTGTTTTTTTTCTTTCACTCTGCAAGTCCTTGTTTCCAGGGACCTGTAAGGACAGTGAGTGAATTGTTCTTGTGCTATATTGTGATTAAAAAAAACATTTTTTCTAGGGACAGAAAACTGTAGGTAGGGAGAGTGTTTTTTTTCTTTCACTCTGCAAGTCCTTGTTTCCAGGGACCTGTAAGGACAGTGAGTGAATTTTTCTTGTGCTATATTGTGATTAAAAAAAACATTTTTTCTAGGGACAGAAAACTGTAGGTAGGGAGAGTGTTTTTTTTCTTTCACTCTGCAAGTCCTTGTTTCCAGGGACCTGTAAGGACAGTGAGTGAATTTTTCTTGTGCTATATTGTGATTAAAAAAAACATTTTTTCTAGGGACAGAAAACTGTAGGTAGGGAGAGTGTTTTTTTTCTTTCACTCTGCAAGTCCTTGTTTCCAGGGACCTGTAAGGACAGTGAGTGAATTTTTCTTGTGCTATATTGTGATTAAAAAAAACATTTTTTCTAGGGACAGAAAACTGTAGGTAGGGAGAGTGTTTTTTTTCTTTCACTCTGCAAGTCCTTGTTTCCAGGGACCTGTAAGGACAGTGAGTGAATTTTTCTTGTGCTATATTGTTAATAAAAAAAAAAATTTTTCTAGGGACAGAAAACTGTAGGTAGGGAGAGTGTTTTTTTTCTTTCACTCTGCAAGTCCTTGTTTCCAGGGACCTGAAAGGACAGTGAGTGAATTTTTCTTGTGCTATATTGTGATTAAAAAAAACATTTTTTCTAGGGACAGAAAACTGTAGGTAGGGAGAGTGTTTTTTTTCTTTCACTCTGCAAGTCCTTGTTTCCAGGGACCTGTAAGGACAGTGAGTGAATTTTTCTTGTGCTATATTGTGATTAAAAAAAACATTTTTTCTAGGGACAGAAAACTGTAGGTAGGGAGAGTGTTTTTTTTTCTTTCACTCTGCAAGTCCTTGTTTCCAGGGACCTGTAAGGACAGTGAGTGAATTTTTCTTGTGCTATATTGTGATTAAAAAAAACATTTTTTCTAGGGACAGAAAACTGTAGGTAGGGAGAGTGTTTTTTTTCTTTCACTCTGCAAGTCCTTGTTTCCAGGGACCTGTAAGGACAGTGAGTGAATTTTTCTTGTGCTATATTGTGATTAAAAAAAACATTTTTTCTAGGGACAGAAAACTGTAGGTAGGGAGAGTGTTTTTTTTCTTTCACTCTGCAAGTCCTTGTTTCCAGGGACCTGAAAGGACAGTGAGTGAATTTTTCTTGTGCTATATTGTGATTAAAAAAAACATTTTTTCTAGGGACAGAAAACTGTAGGTAGGGAGAGTGTTTTTTTTCTTTCACTCTGCAAGTCCTTGTTTCCAGGGACCTGTAAGGACAGTGAGTGAATTGTTCTTGTGCTATATTGTGATTAAAAAAAACATTTTTTCTAGGGACAGAAAACTGTAGGTAGGGAGAGTGTTTTTTTTCTTTCACTCTGCAAGTCCTTGTTTCCAGGGACCTGTAAGGACAGTGAGTGAATTTTTCTTGTGCTATATTGTGATTAAAAAAAACATTTTTTCTAGGGACAGAAAACTGTAGGTAGGGAGAGTGTTTTTTTTCTTTCACTCTGCAAGTCCTTGTTTCCAGGGACCTGTAAGGACAGTGAGTGAATTTTTCTTGTGCTATATTGTTAATAAAAAAAAAAATTTTTCTAGGGACAGAAAACTGTAGGTAGGGAGAGTGTTTTTTTTCTTTCACTCTGCAAGTCCTTGTTTCCAGGGACCTGAAAGGACAGTGAGTGAATTTTTCTTGTGCTATATTGTGATTAAAAAAAACATTTTTTCTAGGGACAGAAAACTGTAGGTAGGGAGAGTGTTTTTTTTCTTTCACTCTGCAAGTCCTTGTTTCCAGGGACCTGTAAGGACAGTGAGTGAATTGTTCTTGTGCTATATTGTGATTAAAAAAAACATTTTTTCTAGGGACAGAAAACTGTAGGTAGGGAGAGTGTTTTTTTTCTTTCACTCTGCAAGTCCTTGTTTCCAGGGACCTGAAAGGACAGTGAGTGAATTTTTCTTGTGCTATATTGTGATTAAAAAAAACATTTTTTCTAGGGACAGAAAACTGTAGGTAGGGAGAGTGTTTTTTTTCTTTCACTCTGCAAGTCCTTGTTTCCAGGGACCTGTAAGGACAGTGAGTGAATTGTTCTTGTGCTATATTGTGATTAAAAAAAACATTTTTTCTAGGGACAGAAAACTGTAGGTAGGGAGAGTGTTTTTTTTCTTTCACTCTGCAAGTCCTTGTTTCCAGGGACCTGTAAGGACAGTGAGTGAATTTTTCTTGTGCTATATTGTGATTAAAAAAAACATTTTTTCTAGGGACAGAAAACTGTAGGTAGGGAGAGTGTTTTTTTTCTTTCACTCTGCAAGTCCTTGTTTCCAGGGACCTGTAAGGACAGTGAGTGAATTTTTCTTGTGCTATATTGTGATTAAAAAAAACATTTTTTCTAGGGACAGAAAACTGTAGGTAGGGAGAGTGTTTTTTTTTCTTTCACTCTGCAAGTCCTTGTTTCCAGGGACCTGTAAGGACAGTGAGTGAATTTTTCTTGTGCTATATTGTGATTAAAAAAAACATTTTTTCTAGGGACAGAAAACTGTAGGTAGGGAGAGTGTTTTTTTTCTTTCACTCTGCAAGTCCTTGTTTCCAGGGACCTGTAAGGACAGTGAGTGAATTTTTCTTGTGCTATATTGTGATTAAAAAAAACATTTTTTCTAGGGACAGAAAACTGTAGGTAGGGAGAGTGTTTTTTTTCTTTCACTCTGCAAGTCCTTGTTTCCAGGGACCTGAAAGGACAGTGAGTGAATTTTTCTTGTGCTATATTGTGATTAAAAAAAACATTTTTTCTAGGGACAGAAAACTGTAGGTAGGGAGAGTGTTTTTTTTCTTTCACTCTGCAAGTCCTTGTTTCCAGGGACCTGTAAGGACAGTGAGTGAATTGTTCTTGTGCTATATTGTGATTAAAAAAAACATTTTTTCTAGGGACAGAAAACTGTAGGTAGGGAGAGTGTTTTTTTTCTTTCACTCTGCAAGTCCTTGTTTCCAGGGACCTGTAAGGACAGTGAGTGAATTTTTCTTGTGCTATATTGTGATTAAAAAAAACATTTTTTCTAGGGACAGAAAACTGTAGGTAGGGAGAGTGTTTTTTTTCTTTCACTCTGCAAGTCCTTGTTTCCAGGGACCTGGAAGGACAGTGAGTGAATTGTCCTTGTGCTATATTGTGCTTAAAAAAACATTTATTCTAGGGACAGAAAACTGTAGGTAGGGAGAGTGTCAGTTTCTTTCACTCTGCAAGTCCTTGTTTCCAGGGACCTGTAAGGACAGTGAGTGAATTGTCCTTGTGCTATATTGTGATTAAAAAAAACATTTTTTCTAGGGACAGAAAACTGTAGGTAGGGAGAGTGTTTTTTTTCTTTCACTCTGCAAGTCCTTGTTTCCAGGGACCTGGAAGGACAGTGAGTGAATTGTCCTTGTGCTATATTGTGCTTAAAAAAAACATTTTTTCTAGGGACAGAAAACTGTAGGTAGGGAGAGTGTTTTTTTTCTTTCACTCTGCAAGTCCTTGTTTCCAGGGACCTGGAAGGACAGTGAGTGAATTGTCCTTGTGCTATATTGTGCTTAAAAAAAAACATTTTTTCTAGGGACAGAAAACTGTAGGTAGGGAGAGTGTTTTTTTTCTTTCACTCTGCAAGTCCTTGTTTCCAGGGACCTCTAAGGACAGTGAGTGAATTGTCCTTGTGCTATATTGTGCTTAAAAAAAACATTTATTCTAGGGACAGAAAACTGTAGGTAGGGAGAGTGTCAGTTTATTTCACTCTGCAAGTCCTTGTTTCCAGGGACCTGGAAGGACAGTGAGTGAATTGTCCTTGTGCTATATTGTGATTAAAAAAAACATTTTTTCTAGGGACAGAAAACTGTAGGTAGGGAGAGTGTTTTTTTTCTTTCACTCTGCAAGTCCTTGTTTCCAGGGACCTGTAAGGACAGTGAGTGAATTGTCCTTGTGCTATATTGTGATTAAAAAAAACATTTTTTCTAGGGACAGAAAACTGTAGGTAGGGAGAGTGTTTTTTTTCTTTCACTCTGCAAGTCCTTGTTTCCAGGGACCTGTAAGGACAGTGAGTGAATTGTCCTTGTGCTATATTGTGCTTAAAAAAAATATTTTTTCTAGGGACAGAAAACTGTAGGTAGGGAGAGTGTCAGTTTCTTTCACTGTGAAAGTCCTTGTTTCAAGGGACAGAGAAGGACACCTGAAGGTAGCCCTTATTGCTTTTTTCCCATCTCCCTGCAGGCCATCTATTAGAATGTCTGGAAGGCAAACAAGGAGAGGCAGACAGTCAGGAGGCAATAAAAGAGGGCAAGCAGGCTCTGTGTCTGGGGGCAACAGTGCTGGTCGTGGACGCGGTGCATTGTCATCAGCACATGGCCATGGGACACGCTTGTCCTTCTTTTCGGCAGCTGGACATGTTGAGCCACATCATGCCGAAGACTTGGTAGAGTGGATGACCAAGCCCTCCTCCTCCTCCTCATCCTCTCTCACCCAGGCTCAGGGTACTGGAAAAGCAGCTGCCAAAGCGTCGTCTTCCCTGGTATCAATGTCAGACAAATCATCAGTCACTCCTTCCCTAGACCCACCATGTCCTCCTCCTGAGGAGTCCCCCGAACTGTTTCAGCACAGTGTTGGGTACATGCTCCAGGAGGATGCCCAGCGTTTCGAAGGGTCTGATGATGAAACCCAGCTAGAGGAAGGCAGTAGCGTGAGAGCAGACAGAGGGGATGCTCAAGAAGGACACCAATCTGGCAGTCATGTTCCAGCAGCTGCAGCATACTGCCAGATTGGCTCCAGTGATGAGGAGGGAGGGGATGATGAGGTCACTGACTCCACGTGGGTGCCTAATAGGAGAGAGGAGGAGGAGGAGGATGAGGAGGAGGCACATCTCCAACGAGGCAGGATGCCCTTTGGTGGCCAGCGTAAGGGCAGTACACCGACGGAATCACACCGCAGAGCTCCGCCTGTGCAGGGCGCTGCCTCTGCCCGTCATTCAAAAAGTTCTTTGGTGTGGGCCTTTTTTGAGGCTAGTGCATCAGATCGCACAGCTGCTGTTTGCAACATATGTCTCAAGCGTATATCGCGTGGCCAAAACATCAGCCGCTTGGGTACCACATGCCTGACCAGACATATGTTGACCTGCCATGCAGCTCGTTGGCAAGCCTACCTCAAAGACCCACACCAAAGAACAAAGCGGACCTCTCCTTGCACCGCATCAGCTGGGATCTCCAACCCCACTATAACTTCAGTCCTCTCTGAAACATGCACTGAGAGGAATGAAGGTGTAGAATTAGGTGTGTCACAGCCAAGTACTTGCGCCCACTCTGCTAGCAGTACACCGACGTCCGATTCTAGCAGGCAAATTTCCCTGCCCCAGCTGCTGGACCGTCGAAAGAAGTTCACTCCCAGCCATCCACATGCCCAGCGGTTGAATGCTAGCTTGGCTAAATTGCTAGCGCTTCAACTGCTGCCTTTTCAGTTGGTAGACTCGGCCCCCTTCCGTGAGTTTGTGCAATGTGCGGTTCCTCAGTGGCAGGTTCCCAAACGCCACTTTTTCTCACGGAAGGCTATTCCGGCTCTCTACCGGCATGTGGAAGGCAATGTCTTGGCCTCGCTGGACAGGGCGGTCAGCGGTAAGGTGCATATTACCGCTGACTCATGGTCCAGCAGGCATGGACAGGGACGTTACCTTTCTTTCACGGCCCATTGGGTCACTCTTTTGGCAGCTGGGAAGGATTCAGGACAAGGTGCAGTAGTGTTGGAGGTTGTCCCACCGCCACGCCTCCAAAATGCTACTACTGGTTGTGACACACCTCTTTCCTCCACCCCCTCCTCTTCTTCTTCCTCCATGGCCTCTTCCTGTGGTTTGTCCTATGAACCAGCGGTGCTCCGTAGCCGTTCACGGGCTACGCAAGTACGCAGGCAAAAAGATGCCATGCCGTGCTTGCGCTGGTGTGTTTGGGGGACAGAAGCCACACTGGGGCAGAGGTCCTGTCTGCTCTGCAGGGCCAGGCCGAGAGGTGGTTGACGCCACGCCAGCTTAAGCCAGGAATGGTGGTTTGCGACAATGGCACCAACCTCCTCTCCGCCCTCCGACAGGGACAACTGACCCATGTGCCCTGTGTGGCTCACGTCCTTAACCTGGTGGTGCAGCGGTTCTTGGGCAGGTACCCGGGCTTACAGGATGTCCTGAGGCAGGCCAGGAAAGTCTGTGTGCATTTCCGCAGATCTTATAATGCCAGTGCTCGCCTGGCTGAGCTGCAAAAGGAGTTGAACCTGCCCAAGAACCGCCTTATATGTGACATGCCCACCAGGTGGAACTCAACGTTGGCCATGCTGCAGCGGCTGCACACGCAGCAGAGGGCCATCAATGAGTACCTGTGCGACTACGGCACCAGGACAGGGTCAGGGGAGCTTGGTTTTTTTTCTCCACGCCAGTGGGGCATGATCAGGGATGCATGCACTGTCCTGGCACCATTTGAGGAGGCCACGAGGATGGTGAGCAGTGACAGTGCAGGCATCAGTGACACTGTACCTCTTGTCCACCTGTTGGAGCACACGCTGCGTGGAATAATGGACAGGGCACTTGAGGCAGAACAGAGGCAGGAAGAGGAGGACTTCCTTGCCTCTCAAGGCCCCCTTTACCCAGACAGTGTTACTTCTGTCCCACCCATCGCACAGGAAGAGGAGGAGGAGGAGGAGGAGGAGGATTGTGTCAGCATGGAGGTGGAGGCTGGCACTCAGCATCATCAGCAGCAGTCTTTTAGGGATGATTTACAGTCCCAAGAAACCAGTGGACTTGTACGTGGCTGGGAGGAGGTGGCTGCGGATCATGTCGTCCTTAGTGACCCAGAGGACTCCGGAGCGAATGCCTCAGCAAACCTACGCTGCATGGCCTCCCTGATCCTGCAAAGTCTGCGGAAGGATCCTCGTATTCTTCGGATCAAGGAAAGGGACCATTACTGGCTGGCCACTCTCCTTGATCCACGGTACAAGGGTAAGGTTGCGGACCTTATGTTACCGTCGCAGAGGGAGCAGAGGATGAGACAACTCCGGGAGGCCTTGCAGAAAGGTCTGTGCAACGCGTTCCCAGAGACTGGGAGGTTGCAAACTCCTGGTCCTGGACAACGAGTTGCTGAGGCTTCGGCCAGTCAAAGAAGGAGCGGTGGGGAAGGTGGCCGTCTGACCGATGCGTTCAGACAATTCTTTAGTCCGCAGCCCCAAAGTATGATCGGTTCCAGCAACCATCGCCAGCGTCTGATAAACATGGTGCAGGAATATCTAGGGGCAAGGTCAGACTTGGACACCTTCCCCACCGAAAATCCTCTGGCTTACTGGGTCTTGAGGATGGATCACTGGCCAGAGCTTGCACAGTATGCAATTGAGCTACTGGCCTGTCCTGCATCCAGCGTTCTTTCGGAACGCACATTCAGTGCTGCTGGAGGATTTGTCACGGATCACAGGGTGCGCCTGTCCACCGACTCGGTTGATCGACTGACTTTCATCAAGATGAACCAGTCTTGGATCACCACCAGCTACCACACACCTGATGCTGATATAACAGACTAATTGATTTTAACATGTCACATCCCTTCAAGACTGATGCTGATGCTGAGTGCCTGTGCTGTTATGTTGACTGGCTATCCTCCTCCTCCGAGTCCTCAATGATACGATTGATGATGATAGCTTGGAAGATCATTTTTGTTTATGGGTGCCGCCACCAGTGCCTAACGCCCAATTTTTCAGCCCCTGTTTAACAGGGGCGTGTAATTACAATTTTTGAAGCAATACTTTGCAACAGGGCTCATTGCTGTACTCCAAGTACAGTATCTGTGAGGAGTTGCAGTGTTTTGCCACCAGTGCCTAAGGCCCAATTTTTCAGCCCCTGTTTAACAGGGGCGTGTCATTACAATTTTTGAAGCAATACTTTGCAACAGGGCTCATTGCTGTGCTCCAAGTACAGTATCTGTGAGGGGTTGCAGTGTTGTGCCACCAGTGCCTAAGGCCCAATTTTTCAGCCCCTGTTCAACAGGGGCATGTAATTACAATTCTTGATCTAATAATTCACAGCAGGGCCCATTGCTGCACCCACCAAGAGTAACTGTCAGGGCTTACAGTGTTGTGGCACCAGCACCACCATCAAAGGCCCAATTTTTACTACCACTGTTCAACAATTATATGTAATTAAAATTCCTGATATAATAGTTGACAGCAGGGCGTTCCAGCACCAACCAAGAGTAACTGTGAGTGCTTACAGTGTTGTGCCAACACCAACAACTAAGGGGCCTATTTCTGCAGAGTATATACGGCAGGTCCCTACTTTCAAACATCCAACTTACAAACGACTCCTACTTGCAAACGCAAGAAGACAACAGGAAGTGAGAGGAAATCTACCACTAGGAAGGAAAATTCTCTCCTGTAAGAATAAATATGGGAGAAAGGTGTCTCCTCTGTACTGATGCTTTATCAGCAATCCTTGTTTCAAGAAAAACACCACATTTCAAAAACAGTTGTCATTGGGACGGAAAGTGAGGTGAAATGTTCTGAACAGGAGCACAGACAGCAAAACAAATGTTACAGGGGTGATAACCCTTACCTATGTTTTCCAAAAAGTTTAAAAATAGATTTTTGGTCTGGAGCTACACTTCAACAATGTACCTGTTCAAAATTACAAACAGATTCTACATAAGAACAAACCTACAGTCCCTGTCTTGTATGCACCGCCTGTATAGGGCTGTTCAGAGTATATAGGGCCTTTTTTATTTTATGTGCGGGGTTCCCCTTAATATCCATACAAGACCCAAAGGGGCTGGTAATGGGCTGGGGTAGGGGGGGGGGGTCATGGGGTAGCTATGCCATTTTTCTTAAAGAATTTCATCCATATTACCGGGACCAGACATTACATTAAAGCCGCAAGCAGTTTTAAATGGCTTTTTTTTCCTTTAGAAGTGTCATTTTGTGCAGGGACAGTTCTAAACACGGGAAACACGTGGCACTTCACAGGCATACTTTAGACACCCCCCAGGTACGATATTTAAAGGAATATTTGACTTTTTTTTTTTCACTTTATGCATCATTAAAATGACTGCTCCCGAAAAACGACCGTTTTTAAAACTTCTTTTTGCATTGATACATGTCCCCTGGTGCAGAACCCGGGTTCCCAAACCCTTTTTAGGACAATAACATGCATAATAGTTGTTATAATTAGCACTTTAGAATTCGAACGTTCGCATCCATTCTATTTAATAGGGTTCTAATGTTCGTTCGAACTTTCGGTCCGTTCGCGGGTTCTGGTGCGAACCGAACAGGGGGGTGTTCGGCTCATCACTACTCTCCACACTACCCTCTGCATCAGCTGAGGCCACCGATACTGAGCCTGATCCTATACAGGAAGAAGAGGAGGAGGAGGAGCTCAGCTTGACCCAGGTATAGCATTGTAGAAAAGATTTGAAGTAAAAAATAAAATGATGTTAAAGTGGTGTTCTGGACGAAATTACACTTTTTAACCACTTAAGCCCCGGACCAATACGCAGCATAAAGACCAGAGGTGTTTTTACAATTTGGCACTGTGCTGCTTTAACTGGAAATTGCGCAATGTTGTACCCAAACTAAATTTGCGTCCTTTTCTTCCCACAAATAGAGCTTTATTTTAATGGTATTTGATTGCCTCTGCGTTTTTTTTATTTTTTTTGCAATATAAACGGAAAAAGACCGAAAATTTTGAAAAAAAAAAATATTTTCTAATTTTTGTTATAAGAAAAATCGAATAAACTCAATTTTAGTCATACATTCAGGCCGGGTACACACGACCGGTTTTCTCGGCAAAAAAGCTCTCCCAAAAGTTTTCTTGTCTTTTTTTGCCGAGAAAACCGTTCGTGTGTATGCTTTCTCGTCGAGAAAACTGTCCAAAATCTCAACGAGAAAAAAGATGACCTGCGGTCTTTTTTCTCTTCGCAGTCTCATTTTTTCTCGGCGTGATTCTCGTCAGACTGTGTTTGGACGAAAAAACCGTTCGTGTGTATGCTTTTCCGAGTCTTCAAAAACCGCGCATGGTCAGACTCAATATGAGACGGGAGCGCACCTTCTTGTAAAACGAGCGTTTTGAATGGAGATAGCACATTCGTCACGCGTTACCAATTTTAGCCACGTTTAAATGCTGCACATTTAAATCTTCTTTAGAATACTACAATGATGTGCAATTATGAACTTTTTTGGCTGCAGATATTCACGCATATTTAGGACTAATTTTTACCAACATTTCTGAATGCAGATCTCATGAATATGTTATTTTAGTTGATCGAGCAAGATTTTTTTTTTTTAATTAGTATGTTTTTTTTCAGATATGCATTTTAATTTTCCTTTTTTTTATCCGGTGTAAATTTGACATAAATAGTATACAATTATCCTCTTTTTTTTGTTCTGCAAGGCATTTTTTGGGTGTTATCTGTGGCATTTAAACTCTAGCTTTGGAGTTTTAGAAAATTACCTGCCTACTCACCAGCTAAATATGTAGCTTTAACAAAAACACATAGGCAAGTATTAACTGGAACACAAAAAAACATTTATTCTGGTATACAAAATAATAATAACCAAAACTAGAAGGCAGCGCTGGAGAGCCTGCTGCAATTTGTGCGACCGTGTGGACACCAAAATTGGGACCTTGAGAAGCACATATACATTACTGAGCACAATCTGGTCTTGGACTCCCAGAGGTCAGGAACAGCAGCAGGTTAGATACATGTCCCAAGTCTGGGGAACTACAACAGGCTGCCTTCTGTCTGACCACATTGCAGCAAGGGAATCACTTCCTGGTCTTCTTGCTCCGCTTCCTTGCAGCCTTCTGGGTAGGCTTGCCTGCAGCCTTTTCTGCAGCCTTCCTTGTCCGCCTGGCTGGAGGCTGTGCCTCAGGAGGTGTACTCATGTCAGGAGGAGGAGGTGGAGGTGGAGAAGAAGGAGGTGGAGCTGGAGAAGAAGGAGGTGGAGCTGGAGAAGAAGGAGGTGGAGGAGAAGAGGAAGGAGGAGGTTGTGAAATTGGAGGTGGAGGTGGAGAAGAAGGAGGTAGAGAATAGGAAGGTGCAGGAAGATGGCTGTGGTCACAGATAACAGTGCTCTCTGTGAGTCTGCCCCTCAACCCCTTATTTAAAAGGGTCATGAGCAGGGACTCACAAAGTAGCCTCTGTTCAGTTTGCATCTGGGCCATTTTCATGCCCGCCAATGCCGCATAGCCCTCATCAGTGGTTGGGGGCTGCTGGAGGGTGGCATGGGCCTCTTTAATGAGGGCCAGTGCTGCCACACTCACAGCCCTATCCCTCTTGCCCCTTCTTGGTGGCATGCGGATTGGTGGCACCTGACACCTTGTCCTACTACTTGGACCAGCCACCTCCTCTCTGCCACTTGGACCGGGCACCTCCTCTCTGCCCCTAACCCCAGCCTCCTCCTGCCTGACATTTTCCGCCCTCTCATCTTGGCTGACCTCCTCCTGTGTAAAAAAACGGACATATTTTAGATTTGGTTTTCATCAATCACACACAGGGGATTAGTTTGTAAAGGCAAATCCACTTTGCAATACAAGTGCAAACTACAAGTGCACTTGTAATTGCTTGGAAAGTGGACTTGGAAGTGCAGTCGCTGGAGATCTGAGGGGGACATGCAAGGCAAAGCAAAAGCATAAATTTAGCTTAAACATGATTGGAGATTAAAATCAGCAGAGCTTCCCCTCATTTCCGCTCTCCCCCTCTGATTTACAGCGCCTTTACTTCCAAGTTCATTTTTGGTGAAATCTTAAGTGCTCTTTGCACTTGTAGTTTGCTCTTGTAGTGCAAAGTGGATAAGCTCTTCTTAAAGCAGCCCCAGAATGTTCAGATCATTGCCTGTTGCAAATCCTTCAAAATGTGTGTGTATAATACTCTCATTATGCCCCCATCATTTTCCTATCTCCTCCCCCACTAATGTCTATTGCTATGTCAATCCCTTTTTCTTGATTGCCTACCTTTTTACTCATCTTAACATCTATTTTACATCATTCACTTTTGACAAAGAAATGTGATAAAAATACTATACCTGGCTCCAGATGGACAGATCTGGGTCCTCATCCAAGATGGAAGGCTCCTCCTGATCCTGGGAAGGAACATCTTGGCTGGAGGGAAGGCTGGGGGGAAGGCTGGACAGTGATTCCCTTGATGTAATGTGGTCATTCAGAAAGGCCAACCTGTCGTAGTACCACAAATGTGGGACATATACCTCCCCTGCTGCTGCTCCTGACCTCTGAGATGCCAGGACCCGATTGCGTGCAGTCCTATATGTGCCTCTCAAGGTCCCAATTTTGGTGTCAAGCTGCTCAATGGTTGCATGGGGCACCCTGGTCTGCACAAATGGGAGCAGGCTCTTCAGCGCTGCTTTCCGAACCCCTTTTTTTTATGCTGTGGATTTTTGGTCTCCCACAGAGCAGGGCAGCTCCCTTAATCTGTCAATGAATTCCGCTAGAAATTCTTTTTCCCCAAACACATTCATTGTTTCTGCCAGACAAAACACCAGACATAATTAAAAATGTCAATCACACTCTAAACTTGTGAAATCTTTATGCCCATATATGCCTCTCCAATCTCTATGCAGTATAGGCCACTGATGTACCAATTAGGAAATGATACCTTCGGGCCTAACGTTCGGCGCTCTAAACTCCTTCTGCCGCACACAGAACGTAGGTACGTCACGTGTGTGTGTTAGCTTTATATACATGCGTGACACACGTCGCCCGCCCATGACGGTCTTTTCTCGATGTTTCCCCGCCCCTTCTCTTTCGGCGCGCAGGCGACATGGCGGAGTCACAGCAGGTGTCTTTGAATTCAGAGAATTCCAATGAGGAGACAAGCCCAGAGCGGAAAACGTCACGAACAAGGAGGCGCTACAAGGCATCTAATATGTCCTTTGAGAAGATGGCGGAAATGGTGGCCATATTGAACAATTCTGATTATGATGCAAAGCATGGGCCGTATTCCCACCCTAGTCTTCGGAAGGACAAAATTATGAAGAAAGTAGTGAAAAGTCTCAATCAAAATTTCCGGGTGAAAAGATCCAAGGAGCAGCTCAGAAAGAGGTGGTCTGACCTCAAACTGAGGGAGCCGGAGCAGTTAAGGAACATTACCAGAATGCTTAAAAAAAGTAAGTAGTTCTCCTGTGTCCCTATTGTTGTATTTCACAACTTGCATGCTGCTCCCTGTTGTGTTTTTTTCTTAATTAACATTCTTAAATGACATCTTCTACAATTTAGTGGGCACAGTAATCGGTCGATATAGACACATTGTTTGCACACTACATACGATGATTTGGCAATATCCATTATTTTTTAATTACAAAAAAAATCTATGTTTAAAATCACTAAATGTTATGACATTGTTGTCTAGAGGATGTGTTTGAAACTAGAATGAAATGCAAACTTGAATCAATGTAAAGGAGAGGACACTCAGCAGTTGTTTACACATCTGCACTCACAGGAGAAATATAGTGTGGGCCACCATAAGAACCTTTTTAGGGTGTCCACCACAGGTGTACAGTGGGTACTGGGGGGGGGCATGTGATAAAATTGTCACCAAAAGGTCTGTTTTTTAGCTTTGCATAGTTCTCGAATCTGGTCTTCATCTTGGAACTGGGCCTAAACAGACAAGTGTAACCCACCTGCAAGCAATGTTTCATATTCCTAGTTATGACTTCATATATGTGTGTGTTAAGTGTTCCATTTGTTTGAATCTCATAGGGGAGAGAAGACTGGGAGGACACCACTCCTTGTAGCCCAGGAAGCCCACACCTTCTAAAGAACCCCAACCTCCCCAACAAGCCCAACCTGAGGATGTGGAGGATGTCGAATTAGATAAAGGAGAGGTGGAGGAAGGAGAAGTCGAGGAAGGAGAGGTGGATGAGGTGGTGGAACTTGTCACTACAACAGGTCAGTATTTGTCACCCCAGCTTCAGGTTTATGAGATGTAGGCCTGGAGATTGTTATATTTTTATTTTTATTTTGGGGGATGAAGATGTTGCTGAAAGTCCACGATTCTCCAGGGATAGTGCACAAAGACTCATACAACAAGTAATGGATTGTAGTACTCAACTGGACTTCATAAAAAAAAGGATTCAGGATATGGAGAATACATCATAGATGTGTTGGGGAGAATAGACTAAAAAAAAAAATTTTTCTCAAGTTTGTGTTCACTTTTGTAGCACTTTGTTGCACAAACAAATTTAGAAGATGCACACAGTGGGTCAACATGTGCTATCTGCCATCACAGGATCTCCATGTACGTGTTTTGGGGGTGCAACCTCTTCCTCACAACTCAAGTAGGAGAAAGGAAGAAGGGGTTGTCCCCCCAAAACATGTTGAATGATCCCCCATGATGGCGGGTAGCACATGTTGACGAGAGGGATGAGGAAGTAACTAACCTAGTTCCCCCCCCTAAAAATGTGTGCATCTTCTAAATTTGTCAGGTTCAGGGGTGACAACACTCCATTTTTGAGGAAGGGCAGATAGACATTTTTTTGGACAAAATTGGTCTGACATGTTGCCTTATACGTTTGTTCAACATTGTTGTATTTGGAGAAATGTTGAGGAGATTTTTTGTAAGTTCATTAGCAGCAAAATTTGCCATGTTAGGTGAAAAGGCGAAAATGGGTTTCTAAAATGTTCAGACACCAAAAATGTTTTTTTTAACCACTCTAACCTTTTTGGGATTTAGTTTTGTTGTTAGCAGTGAAATGTTTGTTGTTTACTAAGGAAAATACACTTGGCACTACAAGTACACTTAGAAAAAGTAGCACACACCTCTAATATAAACAAAGCAAAACTACTAATTGAAAGTTGATATTTTTTATTTTTTTTACGGCAAAATTAGAATTCGGACAGATTCTCTGGCATTGGAATGGCCCCTCTACCCATGAAATAATCAACATATTTCTGCCTGATTGCACGGGCACTTTGGGGGGGCAAGGCAGCACGGACAGGTTCCAGGCCCGGCAGGGCATTGTCCGCAGCAAGTCCTGGCTCGGGCCCAACTGTGGCCATATATGTAGGAGATTTCTTCCTCAAAAAATTGTGCAGTAGACAACAACAAAACACAATATAGTTCAATTTGTACTTCGCAAGATTAATAGGAGTCAGAAAAAGAGGGAACCGGCTGGCCATTATCCCGAAGGCATTCTCCACAACTCTTCGGGCTCTGGCCAGCCGGTAGTTGAAGACCCTCCTCTCCGGGGTGAGGGTCCTCTGGGGAAAAGGCCTCATGAGATGCCGACCCAGGCCAACGGCTTCATCAGCCAAAAACACAAAGGGGAGTCCTTCCACATTCCCTGCATCCGGTGGCAATGCAAGGTCATCACTCTGTAGACGAAGAGCAAACTCCGTCTGGGCGAAGGCTCCCCCATCCGACATCCGGCCATTCTTCTCCACATCCACATAGAGGAATTCACACTGTGCTGACACCACCGCCATCAGCACAATACTATGAAACCCCTTGTAGTTGTAAAAAAAGGAGCCAGAACGGGGTGGTGGCACGATGCGGACGTGCTTTCCGTCAATGGCTCCTCCGCAGTGGGGGAAGTCCCACCGCATGGCAAACTCCAATGCCACAGTCTGCCATTCCTGTGGCGTGGGAGGAAGCTGGGGAATCAAACAAGAAAAAAAAATTAAGTACTTTTGCAAATAACTTCGCAAGCAGATTAGACAAAAACATTCGTGGCCAACATAAGTATAACATTTTGGTTAAGGATTAGTAAAAAAAAGAGAACCAAATTCACAATTTGCACATTGCTCACCCCCCTCTGATGGCCCATTTATTTTCTTTGGGGGGGCTAGATGTGTTTGGGACCCCCCAAATTTCACAATCAGGAAATTTAATTAAGAATTTGAGGGGGGGGGGGGCTACAAGGGATCTGAAAAAATACATTGTTAACAGACTAGGCAAGATGTGTTTGGGCCCAGGAGAGCATGCTGGAGAGGTAAGTAAAGGTAAAAATGCATGTAGGCCCAAAAATGACTTAAAACAGGACAGCATGCATGGGGACTAGGGATGAGCTCGGTGTTCGAGTCGAATATAGGTTCGACTCGAACATCGGCTGTTCGCGCGTTCGGCGAACAACGAACGATTTGGGCCGTTCGCGCCAAATTCGAGTGACGCGAACGGCCCACAATACACTGCACCATCGCAGTGTAATCCCGGCGCTGTGATTGGCCAAGCATGCACTGTGACCCTGCATGCTTGGCCAATCACAGCGTCGGCAGCGAGGAGAGCAATGATTGGCCACAGGCAGGATGCCTCTGGCCAATTATAGATGAGGGGGTTTAGTACACGCCCCACACTATAAAAGGCCGCCAGCGCGGCGGCCTCGTGTAGTGTGTTCCAGAGCAAGGAAAGTGAAGGATAGGCAGGGACAGTGTCAAATCTATTCTTTGCTAAACCTTGTGTGTAGGGACAGAGAAGGATAGGCAGGGAGAGTGTCAGTGTCATATACTTTGATAAACCTTGTGTGCAGGGAGAGAGAAGGATAGGCAGGGGACAGTGTCAGTTTCATTGTTGCTAAGCCTCCTGCACATTATACACCTGAAGTTAGCCCGTATTGCTGCTTTTTCCTGGTGTGTTACACCAACAGGCATTTGCGGCACTTACAGCGGGCGGAGTGTGCCTCCTGATCATATTACACCTGAAGTTAGCCCGTATTGCTGCTTTTTCCTGGTGTGTTACACCAACAGGCATTTGCGGCACTTACAGCGGGCGGAGTGTGCCTCCTGATCATATTACACCTGAAGTTAGCCCGTATTGCTGCTTTTTCCTGGTGTGTTACACCAACAGGCATTTGCGGCACTTACAGCGGGCGGAGTGTGCCTCCTGATCATATTACACCTGAAGTTAGCCTGTATTGCTGCTTTATCCTGGTGTGTTACACCAACAGGCATTTGCGGCACCTACAGTAGGCGTAGTGTGATTCCTGCAAAATATACTCCTGAAGCTAGGCCTTATTGCTGGTTTTCCCATTTCCCTGCAGGCCATTAGAATGTCTGGAAGGCAAACAAGGAGAGGCAGACAGTCAGGAGCCAATAAAAGAGGGCAAGCAGGCTCTGTGTCTAGAGACAACAGTGCTGGTCGTGGACGCGGTGCATCGCCATCAGCACGTGGCCATGGGACACGCTTGTCCTTCTTTTCGGCAACTGGACGTGTTGAGCCGCATCATGCCAAAGACTTAGTAGAGTGGATGACCAAGCCCTCCTCATCCTCCTCATCCTCTCTCACCCAAGCTCAGGGTACTGGCAAAGCAGCTGCCAAAGCGTCCTCTTCCCTGGTATCAATGTCATCATCAGTCACTCCTTCCCTAGACCAACCATGTCCTCCTGAGGAGTCCCCCGAACTGTTTGAGCACAGTGTTGGGTACATGCTCCAGGAGGATGCCCAGCGTTTCGAAGGGTCTGATGATGATACCCAGCTAGAGGAAGGCAGTAGCGTGAGAGCAGAGAGAGGGGATGCTCAAGAAGGACACCAATCTGGCAGTCATGTTCCAGCAGCTGCAGCATACTGCCAGATTGGCTCCAGTGATGAGGAGGGAGGGGATGATGAGGTCACTGACTCCACGTGGGTGCCTAATAGGAGAGAGGAGGAGGAGGAGGATGAGGAGGAGGCACATCTCCAACAAGGCAGGATGCCCTCGGGGGGCCAGCGTAAGGGCAGCACACCAACGGAATCACACCGCAGAGCTCCGCCTGTACAGGGCGCTGCCTCTGCCCGTTATTCAAAAAGTTCTTTGGTGTGGGCCTTTTTTGAGGCTAGTGCATCAGATCGCACAGCTGCTGTTTGCAACATATGTCTCAAGCGTATATCGCGTGGCCAAAACATCAGCCGCTTGGGTACCACATGCCTGACCAGACATATGTTGACCTGCCATGCAGCTCGTTGGCAAGCCTACCTCAAAGACCCACACCAAAGAACAAAGCGGACCTCTTCTTGCACCGCATCAGCTGGGATCTCCAACCCCACTATACCTTCAGTCCTCTCTGAAACCTGCACTGAGAGGAATGAAGGTGTAGAATTAGGTGTGTCACAGCCAAGTACTTGCGGGCACTCTGCTAGCAGTACACCGACGTCCGATTCTAGCAGGCAAATTTCCCTGCCCCAGCTGCTGGACCGTCAAAAGAAGTTCACTCCCAGCCATCCACATGCCCAGCGGTTGAATGCTAGCTTGGCTAAATTGCTAGCGCTTCAACTACTGCCTTTTCAGTTGGTAGACTCGGGCCCCTTCCGTGAGTTTGTGCAATGTGCGGTTCCTCAGTTGCAGGTTCCCAAACGCCACTTTTTCTCACGGAAGGCGATTCCGGCTCTCTACCGGCATGTGGAAGGCAATGTCTTGGCCTCGCTGGACAGGGCGGTCAGCGGTAGGGTGCATATTACCGCTGACTCATGGTCCAGCAGGCATGGACAGGGACGTTACCTTTCTTTCACGGCCCATTGGATCACTCTTTTGGCAGCTGGGAAGGATGCAGGACAAGGTGCAGTAGTGTTGGAGGTTGTTCCACCGCCACGCCTCCAAAATGCTACTACTGGTTGTGACACACCTCTGTCCTCCACCCCCTCCTCTTCTTCTTCCTCCATGGCCTCTTCCTGTGCTTTGTCCTCGGAACCAGCGGTGCTCCGTAGGCGTTCAAGGGGCTACGCAAGTACGCAGGCAAAAAGATGCCATGCCGTGCTTGCGCTGGTGTGTTTGGGGGACAGGAGCCACACTGGGGCAGAGGTTGACGCCACGCCAGCTTAAGCCAGAAATGGTAGTTTGCGACAATGGCACCAACCTCCTCTCCGCTCTCCGACAGGGACAACTGACCCATGTGCCCTGTGTGGCTCACGTCCTTAACCTGGTGGTGCAGCGGTTCTTGGGCAGGTACCCGGGCTTACAGGATGTCCTGAGGCAGGCCAGGAAAGTCTGTGTGCATTTCTGCAGATCTTATAATGCCAGTGCTCGCCTGGCTGAGCTGCAAAAGGAGTTGAACCTGCCCAAGAACCGCCTTATATGTGACATGCCCACCAGGTGGAACTCAACGTTGGCCATGCTGCAGCAGCTGCACACGCAGCAGAGGGCCATCAATGAGTACCTGTGCGACTACGGCACCAGGACAGGGTCAGGGGAGCTCATTTTTTTTCACCACGCCAGTGGGGCATGATCAGGGATGCATGCACTGTCCTGGCACCATTTGAGGAGGCCACGAGGATGGTGAGCAGTGACAGTGCATGCATCAGTGACACTGTACCTCTTGTCCACCTGTTGGAACATACGCTGCGTGGAATAATGGACAGGGCACTTGAGGCAGAACAGAGGCAGGAAGAGGAAGACTTACTTGCCTCTCGAGGCCCCCTTTACCCAGACAGTGTTCCTTCTGTCCCACCCATCACACAGGAAGAAGAGGAGGAGGAGGAGGAGGATTGTGTCAGCATGGAGGTGGAGCCTGGCACTCAGCATCATCAGCAGCAGTCTTTTAGGGATGATTTACAGTCCCAAGAAACCAGTGGACTTGTACGTGGCTGGGAGGAGGTGGCTGCGGATCATGTCGTCCTTAGTGACCCAGAGGACTCCGGACCGAATGCCTCAGCTAACCTACGCTGCATGGCCTCCCTGATCCTGCAAAGTCTGCGGAAGGATCCTCGTATTCTTCGGATCAAGGAGAGGGACCATTACTGGCTGGCCACTCTCCTTGATCCACGGTACAAGGGTAAGGTTGCGGACCTTATCTTACCGTCGCAGAGGGAGCAGAGGATGAGACAACATGGAGAAAGGTCTGTGCAACGCGTTCCCAGAGACTGGGAGGTTACAAACTCCTGGTCCTGGACAACGAGTTGCTGAGGCTTCAGTCAGTCAAAGAAGGAGCGGTGGGGAAGGTGGCCGTCTGACCGATGCGTTCAGACAATTCTTTAGTCCGCAGCCCCAAGGTATGATCGGTTCCAGCAACCATCGCCAGCGTCTGATATACATGGTGCAGGAATACCTAGGGGCAAGGTCAGACTTGGACACCTTCCCCACCGAAAATCCTCTGGCTTACTGGGTCTTGAGGATGGATCACTGGCCAGAGCTTGCATAGTATGCAATTGAGCTACTGGCCTGTCCTGCATCCAGCGTTCTTTCAGAACGCACATTCAGTGCTGCTGGAGGATTTGTCACGGATCACAGGGTGCGCCTGTCCACCGACTCTGTTGATCGACTGACCTTCATAAAGATGAACCAGTCTTGGATCACCACCAGCTACCAAACACCTGAAGCTGATATAACAGACTAATGTATTTTCAAATGTCACATCCCTTCAAGACTGATGCTGATGCTGAGAGACTGTCCTGTTATGTTGACTGACTATCCTCCTCCTCCTCAATGATCCGATTGATGATGATAGCTTGGAAGAACATTTTTGTTTCTGGGTGCCGCCACCAGTGGCTAAGGCCCAATTTTTCAGCCCCTGTTTAACAGGGGCATGTAATTACAATTTTTTATGCAATGCTTTGCAGCAAGGCTCATTTCTGCACTCCAACTAGAGTATCTGGGAGAGGTTGCAGTGTCGTGGCACCAGCACCAGTGGCTAAGGCCCAATTTTTCAGCCCCTGTTTAACAATTCTTGATCTAATAATTCACAGCAGGGCCCATTCCTGCGCCCACCAAGAGTAACTGTGAGGCCTTACAGTGTTATGTCAACACCACCACCACCACCACCACCAAAGGCCCAATTTTTCAGCCCCTGTTCAACAGGGGCATGCAATTACAATTCTTGATCTAATAATTCACAGCAGGGCCCATTCCTGCGCCCACCAAGAGTAACTGTGAGGCCTTACAGTGTTGTGTCAACACCACCACCACCACCAAAGGCCCAATTTTTCAGCCCCTGTTCAACAGGGGCATGCAATTACAATTCTTGATCTAATAATTCACAGCAGGGCCCATTCATGCGCCCACCAAGAGTAACTGTGAGGGCTCACAGTGTTGTGGCAACACCAACATGTAAGGGGCAAATTTCAGCTGAGTATATACAGCAGGCCTGAGGAGAAGAAGTAATCTGGACTGCCGCACTCTGGTTAAACGTATTATTTAATGAAGAAAATTAAAATGCCAAAAAAAATTCCAAAAAAGAAATAAATAAACAATCCATCCAAAAACAATCAAAAGTGAAGGGACATGCAGGGTGACAGCTAACGCGTTTCACATCAGGGTGTGATGCTTACTCATATATACAGCAGGCCCCTACTTTCAAACATCCAACTTACAAACGACTCCTCCTTGCAAACGGAAGGATACAACAGGAAGTGAGAAGAAATCTACCCCTAGGAAGGCAAATTCTCTCCTGTAAGAGTTAATATGGGAAAAAAGTGTCTCCTCTCCACTGATGCTTTATCACCAATTCTTGTTTCAATAAAAACCCCAAATTTTCAAAAAACATTTGTCATTAGGACGGAAAGTGAGGTGAACTGTTCTGAACAGGTGCACACTGCACAGACAGCATAACAAATGTCACAGGGGTGATATGTTTTCCAAAATGCTTAAAAATAGATTTTTTTGGCTGGAGCTACACTTAAACAATGTACCTGTTCAAAATTACAAACAGATTCTACATAAGAACAAACCTACAGTCCCTGTCTTGTATGCACCGCCTGTATACGGCTGTTCAGAGTATATAGGGCCTTTTTTATTTTGTGTGCGGGGTTCCCCTTAATATCCATACAAGACCCAAAGGGGCTGGTAATGGGCTGGGGTGGGGGGGGGGGCTGTGATGGGGTAGCTATGCCATTTTCCCTAAAGATTTTCATCCATATTACCGGGACCAGACATTACATTAAAGCCGCAAGCAGTTTTAAATGGCTTTTTTTCCTTTAGAAATGTAATTTTGTGCAGGGACAGTTCTAAACACGGGAAACACGTGGAACTTCACAGGCATACTTTAGACACCCCCCAGGTACGATATTTAAAGGAATATTTGACTTATTTTTTTTCACTTTATGCATCATTAAAATGACTGCTCCCGAAAAACGGCAGTTTTTAAAACTTTTTTTTTGGATTGATACATGTCCCCTGGTGCAGAACCGGGGTTCCCAAACCCTTTTTAGGACAATAACATTCATAATAGTTGTTATAATTAGCACTTTAGATTTCGAATGTTCGCATCCATTGTATTTAATAGGGTTCTAAAGTTCGTGCAAACTTTCGGTCCGTTCGCGGGTTCTGGTGCGAACCGAACCCGGGGGTGTTCGGCTCATCACTAATGGGGACATTCTCAGCATATTACAATCATGCTAATTAGGGAAGGATGAAAGAAATACAATACATCATCATGCATTAAATACATGGAATGTGATAATATATACGAAAACTTACCCTCATATAGTCATCCTGCAGGACTTGGATGATAGCAGAACAGGTCTCTGGGATTATGACGCCCAGAGCCTGGGGGGAGATGCCTGTGGTGAACTTCAGGTCCTGCAGACTTCTCCCTGTCGCCAGGTAGCGCAACGTGGCGATGAGCCTCTGCTCAGCACTGATGGCTTCCCGCATAACGGTGTCCTGCCTGGTAATATAGGGGGACACCAAAGCCAACCGATGCTGAAATACGGGGTCAGACATCCACAGAAAATTCCTGAAGTCCTCAGGATTATTCTCCATGATCTCCCGCAGCAGAGGCATGTGAGAGAATTGGTCACGCTGGAGCAACCAATTCTTGGTCCATGAACTCCTCCTCACCAGGTTCATAGACTCGTCTTGGTCCAATACAAGAAGACCAACAGACACACAAAGTCGGTGCACAACACGATCTCTACGATGAGAACGTATCCGCAACATGGCTAAGAAACGGTCGTCTGAACAGAACGAACTAAACAGAATGCACTGAAGAACAGCAAGGCCTATGAAGAACGACCTGAAAAACAGAAATGAGTGGACAAGAACGCACTGAAAAACAGATACGACCTGACTACTCGCCCTGAAAGACAAGATACGAACCCACAAGCACCTACTGAACTGCAGAAAACGAACTGAAAGCACGAAGTCTGAAAAGCGCGAATAGTCTCTTCCCAAACTTTAACTAACACGCGGCAACACGAGATTAGCAAAAGCAGCCCAAGGGAGGACGCCATGAAAATGGAACTTCCCCTTTATACTGCCGTCGTACGTGTTGTACGTCACCGCGTTTTTAGACCGACGAGATTTTGGAATGACAGTGTGTATGCAAGCAAAGCTTCACAAGAATCTCGTCAAACTTGACAAGAAAAACGACGTTTGTTTTACGACGAGAAACTCGGCTGTGTGTACGAGGCTTCAGGCCAAAATGTATTCATTCACATGTCTTTAGTAAAAAAAATGTCAATAAGCATATATGTATTGGTTTGCGCAAAAGTTATAGGGTCTACAAACTAGGGTACATTTTCTGGAATTTACACAGCTTTTAATTTATGACTGCCTATCTCATTTCTTGAGGTGCTAAAATGGCAGGGCAGTACAAACCCCCCCCCCCAAATGACCCCATTTTGGAAAGTAAACACCCCAAGGAAATTGCTGAGAGGCATGTTGAGCCCATTGAATATTTTTTTTTTGTCCCAAGTGATTGAATAATGCCAACAAAAAAAAAAAAATTACAAAAAGTTGTCACTAAATGATATATTGCTCACACACATGCCATGGTTATATGTGGAATTGCACCCCAAAATACATTTTGCTGCTTCTCCGGAGTACGGAAATACCATATGTGTGGGACTTTTTGGGAGCCTAGCCGCTGTAACGTACCTTAGGTTTGAGCCTGACGTGCGGAGAGGGACCTCCCGTACAACCCCGGCTCGGAGACCACTGGAGTGGGGACAGTGGTGGTAAGAGCACGGTGAGGTAAGGGTGCCTGTCTGATCCTCACTGCTTGGAGTGGTGGAGCCGAGTGGAGACTGGAACGGCTGGTTCCGGAAGCAGCGGATGCAGGTCAGCAGGTGCAGCTTGCAGAGCAGAGGATGCAGATCAGCAGGTGCTGGTTTGCAGAGCAGGGATGCAGGTCAGCAGGTGCAGGTTTGCAGAGTAGGGATGCAGGTCAGCAGGTGCAGGTTTGCATTGCAAAGGATGCAGGTCAGCGTGTGCAGCTTGCAGAGCAGAGGATGCAGGTAAGCTGGTGCAGGTTTGCAGAGTCAGACAAGCCGGGTCATACACATCAAGGTAAACATCACAATTGGCAGGCAGAGAGTAGTCAAAGTCCAGGCCGAATCTTGGCAACAGGCAGACTGGCAGATAACTGAGCAGGGTCAAACGAGCCGAGGTCAGGACTGGAGACAGAAGCGTGGTCAGGAAGCCGGGTCAAACACAGGAACAGGATACAAGCACAGAATCAGGAACAGAAGCAGATCAAACCGCAAGGGGCAACATCTCTGGAATGTCTTTTATAGGAAGTACATGGGAGGAGCAAGGGGTTCAGAGTTCAACAGTAATCAGACACCAAGCAGAGTAGTCTAATGGATCAGATAGGTTATCCAGCAGATCAGGCAGGGAACTGTCCAGCATCTCAGATAGCTCCACTGGAAGAGTCAATGCCAGACACAGAAGAGGTCCCAGGTTCAAGCCCAGCACGTCCCTGACAGTGCCCCCCCCTTAAGGGCAACCTCTGGGTGCCCAATAGAGCTCTTTTCTGGGGGTGACTGCGAAAAAAGGCCTGGATTAACTCTCGGGCGTGGATGTTCTGTTGGGGTTCCCAGGAGTTCTCCTCCAGACCGTACCCCTTCCACTTGATCAGGAATTGAAGCTGGTTCCCTCTTCTTCGGCAGTCCAAGACGGCCTCCACCTCGAACTCCTCATCACCGTCAATGATTACAGGCTTGGGTGGTCCCGATCCCCTGTCTGGGAACGGGTCGGGCACTGCGGGTTTCAGCAAGGAAACGTGAAAGACTGGGTGAATCTTCAACGACTCCGGTAAGGCAAGTTCATAGGAGACCTCGTTTAATTTCCGTTTTACTGGGAAAGGACCGATGAACTTGGGTGCCAGTTTCCTTGCGGGGCAAGCCATCTTAAGGTTGGTGGTCGATAACCATACTTGGTCACCCTGTTGCAGGCATAATTCCCCTCTCCTTTTCCTGTCAAAGATCCTTTTATTGGCTGCTTGTGCCTTAGTCATGGCTTCCTGCAATATCCTGCTGTTACGGGTCAGGAAATCAACAATACTCTGGACCGCTGGGACTGTTGAATTAGGGATGAGATCAGGTAAGAAGGTCGGGTGAAACCCGTAGTTGGCAAAAAATGGCGATTGACCTGTAGCCGAATGACTGGCGTTGTTAAAGGCAAACTCTGCCAAGGGTAGTAAAGCTACCCAGTCGTCTTGAACAAAGGTGGTGAAGCATCTGAGGTACTGTTCGAGCGTCTGATTCGTTCTTTCGGTTTGCCCGTTAGTTTGGGGGGTGATAGGCCGAGGACATGGACAACTCAATCTTCAGGACCTTGCACGAAGCCTTCCAAAAGCGAGAGGTGAACTGCACCCCTCTATCCGAAACGATGTCCGCAGGGACCCCATGTAGCCTTACTACTTCCCTAATGAAGACCTGGGCAGTTTCCATGGCAGAGGGCGTGCCTTTGAGAGGCACGAAGTGGGCCATCTTGGATAGACGGTCAACCACTACAAAGATGGCTGTGCAACCTTCAGACGGGGGGAGTTCCACTATGAAGTCCATGGCAATCATTTTCCAGGGACGGTCAGGGACTGGTAAGGGTCTGAGCAGACCCCAGGCCTTGCTTCTAGTGGTCTTGCTACGGATACAGGTGGCACATGAACCTACATATTCCCTGCAGTCTTTCAAGATCCGGCCACCAAAACGTGCGTTGAATCAGTTCAAGGGTTTTATGCATTCCGAAATGGCCTGCCAGGGGATGATCATGACACAAGTTTAACACTGTGACTCGAACTTCTTCTGGCACAAAGATTTTGTCATTCTTCCAAAGTAACCCGTCCTTGGGTACCAGAGTGATTCCAGAGGGACCAGACACACCTGTAGAAGCTTGCTTCAAGACAGACATCAGGCTAGTTTGTAAAAGTAAGAAGTTGCCTTCCGATAGAATGGTATCTGGAGCTGACACCTCTTTTGGATCATCAAACATGCGGGAAAGAGCGTCTGGTTTGGTGTTCTTGGAGCCTGGCCGGTAAGTTATGTGGAACAAGAACCTAGAGAAAAATAGTGCCCAACGTGCCTGGCGTGGTCTCAGACGTTTGGCAGCTCTCAGATACTCTAGGTTCTTGTGGTCTGTGTAAATGAGTATAGGATGCGCTGCTCCCTCCAACAAGTACCTCCACTCCTCTAGGGCAGATTTAATGGCCAGGAGCTCCCGGTCTCCAACATCATAATTCCTCTCGGATGGGGTAAGCTTACGGGAGAAGAAGGCTACCGGGTGTATCAAGTCCTTGAGACCTTGGCGCTGGGAGATAACAGCTCCAACCGCTGTCTCTGAAGCATCTACCTCAAGTAGATACGGTAGGGCAGGATCGGGATGACTTAGGATAGGAGCAGAGGTAAAAAGTATTTTTAGGTTTGTGAAAGCAGCCTGTGCTTCAGATGTCCACTGGAATCGAGCATTTTGCTTTGTTAGCTGCGTAATCGGGGAAATAATAGCAGAGAATCCCTTGATAAACCTCCGATAAAAATTGGCAAAGCCAACAAAGCGCTGCACCCCCTTTTTATCTGAAGGTGCAGGCCAATCCAGAATGGCTGAAACCTTCTGTGGGTCCATCTTGAATCCCTCTGTAGAGATCACTAGGCCAAGGAACTGGATACTCTGTCGCTCGAATTCACACTTTTCTGGTTTTGCGTACAGTCCATGCTGGCGGAGACGACAGAGTACACTCTTGACGTGTTTCCGGTGCTGCTCAAGAGAGGAGGAAAAAATCAAAATATCATCAAGATAGACAACTACATAAATGTCCAGACAGTCTCTGAAAACATCATTGACTAGATGCTGAAAGGTGGCAGGGGCGTTACATAGGCCGAAGGGCATTACTAGGTATTCGTAATGGCCGAACCTGGTACGAAAGGCAGTCTTCCATTCATCCCCTGCTCGGATGCGTACCAGGTTGTACGCCCCCCGCAGGTCTAATTTGGTAAACACAGAGGAAGTCCTGAGTCTTTGAAAAAGTTCAGGTACCAGAGGCAGAGGGTACCGGTTCTTGGCCGTGATTTTATTTAATTCCCGGTAATCTACACAGGGCCGAAGAGAATGGTCTTTTTTCTCCACAAAGAAGATTCCTGCCCCTGCTGGAGAAGTGGAAGGATGGATGAAACCCCTCTTAAGGTTCTCATCAACGTATTCTTTCAGTACCTCAAGCTCCCGTTCAGATAGGGGGAAGATCCGTCCGAAAGGAATCTCAGCACCGGGAAGAAGCTCGATTGGACAATCGTAAGGACGATGAGGCGGGAGGACTTCGGCCCCTCGTTTGCTGAAGACGTCCAGGAACTCATGATATTGTTTGGGTACAGAAGCTCGTATCTCTGGATCTGAATCCAGGCATAACAGAGGCCCCAAGGTGCTAAGACGTGGAAGCATGCAGTGGCGTTGACAGTATGGTGACTGGAACTTAATACTTCCGGTTCCCCAATCAATCTGTGGATTGTGTGCCTGAAGCCAGGGTAGACCCAGGATAACTGGAAACATGGGAGATGCAATAGCATCCAAAGTCAATAGTTCCTTATGGTCCATGGAGGTGATCACAGGCAAAGGAGGGGTCTCCTGGGTCACTGCTCCGGACTTGATGCGAGACCCATCTGCCAGGAAAATGGAAAGTCCCTGAGTCTTAGGTTGGAGTGGGATATGTTGTTGTGCTGCAAAGTCTAGATCGACAAAACAACTACATGCCCCTGAGTCGATTATTGCAGTTACTGGTATTGTCCTCCCTGGTAGTTGGAAAGAGATAGGAAGAGCCAGGTGAGTAGCATTGGTAGATGGAGGTGAGTAGTTGGGAGAAGAGGTAGCCAGGACCTTGCGCAGCTTAGCAGGACAAGAAGAGACATAATGACCGGGTTCACCGCAATACAGGCATAGATAATTCTGCAGCCGACGAAGTCGTTCCTTGGCCGATAGGGAATGTTTTATTAGTCCAAGCTGCCCTGGCTTGACGGTCTGGTTGAGGGATGAGGGTTCAGTTGGAACCGTACTGGCACTGGCAGGGTACACAGGGGCTCATATCCGGGGTAGCATCCAAGCTGGGCGGAGCTGCTGGGTAGACCTTTCTGCTCTGCGCTCCCGGAGTCGTCGGCCTATCTGGATAGACAAATTAATTAAAGTCTCTAGAACATCAGGAACACCGACCGTGCTAACTCATCCTTCAGGCTTTCAGAGAGACCAAGACGGAACTGATGCCGCAGAGCCACCTCATTCCACTGGGTATCCGCGCTCCAGTGTCTTAAATCAGTCACATAGTCCTCAACCGCTCGGCGGCCTTGCTGGAGCGCATGGAGAGCAGCCTCGGCAGTAGAAGTCCGCTGTGGATTGTCATAAAGTCGGGCCATGGCATCAAGAAAAGAGGGCAGAGAGTCTAGAACTACATGGCGGACTTCAAGTAGGTGATGGGCCCAAGCTTGAGGTTCCCCCTGCAGCAAAGCGATAACGAAGCCCACCTTGGTGGCTTCAGATGAAAAAGTCAGAGGTAGCAACGAAAAGTAAAGTTCACATGTGTTGCGAAACGCACGGAATTTACTCCGATCCCCGAAAAACTTCTCAGGAACAGGGACCCTGGGCTCAGGAGATGGTAACATTCCAATAGAGGAAGTTGGGGTTGGAGGTGAATCTGCAGAGGTGGCTTGAGTTTGTGTCTGCTTATCCATTCGGACATGGCTGCCCTGCAGAGATTTCACGATCTGAGTGAGAGCTGTAAGGTGTTGATAGACATTGTCCATAGGCAAGGTATCTCCTGCAGGCTCAGGCATGGCGGTTTGATACTGTAACGTACCTTAGGTTTGAGCCTGACGTGCGGAGAGGGACCTCCCATACAACCCCGGCTCGGAGACCACTGGAGTGGGGACAGTGGTGGTAAGAGCACGGTGAGGTAAGGGTGCCTGTCTGATCCTCACTGCTTGGAGTGGTGGAGCCGAGTGGAGACTGGAACGGCTGGTTCCGGAAGCAGCGGATGCAGGTCAGCAGGTGCAGCTTGCAGAGCAGAGGATGCAGGTCAGCAGGTGCCGGTTTGCAGAGCAGGGATGCAGGTCAGCAGGTGCAGGTTTGCAGAGCAGGGATGCAGGTCAGCAGGTGCAGGTTTGCAGAGCAGGGATGCAGGTCAGCAGGTGCAGGTTTGCATTGCAAAGGATGCAGGTCAGCGTGTGCAGCTTGCAGAGCAGAGGATGCAGGTAAGCTGGTGCAGGTTTGCAGAGTCAGACAAGCCGGGTCATACACATCAAGGTAAACATCACAAGTGGCAGGCAGAGAGTAGTCAAAGTCCAGGCCGAATCTTGGCAACAGGCAGACTGGCAGATAACTGAGCAGGGTCAAACGAGCCGAGGTCAGGACTGGAGACAGAAGCGTGGTCAGGAAGCCGGGTCAAACACAGGAACAGGATACAAGCACAGAATCAGGAACTCAGGGAACAGAAGCAGATCAAACCGCAAGGGGCAACATCTCTGGAATGTCTTTTATAGGAAGTACATGGGAGGAGCAAGGGGTTCAGAGTTCAACAGTAATCAGACACCAAGCAGAGTAGTCTAATGGATCAGATAGGTTATCTAGCAGGTCAGGCAGGGAACTGTCCAGCATCTCAGATAGCTCCACTGGAAGAGTCAATGCCAGACACAGAAGAGGTCCCAGGTTCAAGCCCAGCACGTCCCTGACAGCCGCGTACGGGACCCCGAAAACCAAGCAGCAAATTTTTGATTTCACTCCTCACTACCTATCACAGTTTCGAAGGCCATAAAATGCCAAAATAGCACAAACCCCCCCCCCCCCCAAAATGATCCCATTTTGGAAAGTAGACACCCCAAGCTATTTGCTGAGAGGCATGGTGAGTATTTTGCAGCTCTCATTTGTTTTTGAAAATGAAGAAAGAAAATAATGTTTTTTTTTCTTTTTTCAATTTTCAAAACTTTGTGACAAAAAGCGAGATCTGCAAAATACTCACCATACCTCTCAGCAAATAGCTTGGGGTGTCTACTTTCCAAAATTGGGTCATTTGGGGGGGTTTTGTGCCATCTGGGCATTCCATGGCCTCCGAAACTGTGATAGGCAGTGAGGAGTGAAATAAAAAATTTACACCCTTAGAAAGCCTGAAGGCGGTGCTTGGTTTTTGGGGTTCCGTACGCGGCTAGGCTCCCAAAAAGTCTCACACATGTGGTATCCCCGTACTCAGGAGAAGCAACAGAATGTATTTTGGGGTGTAATTCCACATATGCCCATGGCATGTTTGAGCAATATATCATTTAGTGCCAACTTTGTGCAAAAAAAATAAAAAAATTCCGCAACTTGTGTCAACATATAAAATATTCCATGGACTCGACATGCCTCTCAGCAAATAGCTTGGGGTGTCTACTTTCCAAAATTGGGTCATTTTGGGGGGTTTTGAACTGTCCTCGCATTTTATGCACAACATTAGGAAGCTTATGTCACACATCATCCACTCTTCTAACCACTTGAAGACAAAGCCCTTTCTGACACTTTTTGTTTACAGGAAAACATTTATTTTTTTGCAAGAAAATTACGTTGAACCCCCAAACATTATATATTTTTTTAAAGCAAAGGCCCTACAGATTAAAATGGTGGGTGTTGCATTTTTTTTTCACACAATATTTGTGCAGCGATTTTTCAAACGCATTCTTTGGGGAAAAAATACACTTTTTTAAAATTTTAATGCACTAAAACACACTATATTGCCCAAATTTTTGATGAAATAAAAAAGATGATCTTAGGCCGAGTACATGGATACCAAACACGACATGCTTTAAAATTTCGCACAAACGCGCAGTGGTGACAAACTACATACATTTTTTAAAGCTTTTAATAGCCTTTACAGGTTACTACATTAGATTTACAGAGGAGGTCTACTGCTAAAATGACTGCCCTCGATCTGACCTTTGCGGTGATACCTCACATGCATGGTTCAATTGCTGTTTACATATAGTTACATAGTTACATAGTTACATAGTTAGTCAGGTTGAAAAAAGACACAAGTCCATCCAGTTCAACCATAAAAAATAAATAAAAAAAATAAAAATAAATATAGTACAATCCCATATACCCAATTCTATACCCACTGTTGATCCAGAGGAAGGCAAAAAACCCCAGCAGCACATGATCCAATTTGCTACAGCAGGGGAAAAAATTCCTTTCTGATCCCCCGAGAGGCAATCGGATATTCCCCGGATCAACTTTACCTATAAATGTCAGTACCCAGTTATATTATGTACATTTAAGAAAGAATCCAGGCCCTTCTTAAAGCAATCTACTGAGCTGGCCAGAACCACCTCTGCAGGGAGTCTATTCCACATTTTCACAGCTCTTACTGTGAAGAAAACTTTCCGTATTTGGAGGGTGAAATCTCTTTTCCTCTAGACGCAAAGAGTGCCCCCTTGTCCTTTGTGTTGACCGTAAAGTGAATAACTCAACACCAAGTTCACTATATGGACCCCTTATATATTTGTACATGTTGATCATATCCCCCTTTAATCTCCTCTTCTCAAGAGTGAATAAATTCAGTTCTTCTAATCTTTCCTTATAGCTGAGCTCCTCCATGCCTCTTATCAGTTTGGTTGCCCTTCTCTGCACTTTCTCCAGTTCCCCAATATTCTTTTTGTGAACTGGGGCCCAAAACTGAACTGCATATTCCAGATGAGGTCTTACTAATGATTTGAACAGGGGCAAAATTATATTTCTCTCTCTGGAGACCATACCTCTCTTAATACAAGAAATAACTTTGCTCGCTCTGGAAACCGCAGCTTGGCATTGCATGCCATTATTGAGCTTATGATCTACCAAAACCCCCAGATCCTTCTCCACTATGGATCCCCCCAGTTGTACTCCCCCTAGTATGTATGATGCATTCATATTCTTAGCCCCCAAGTGCATAACTTTACATTTATCAACATTAAACCTCATCTGCCACATAGTCGCCCAATTAGACAGAGCATTGAGGTCGGCTTGTAAATTGGCGACATCCTGTAAGGACGTTATTCCACTGCATAGCTTGGTGTCACCTGCAAAGACAGAAATGTTACTTTTGATCTCAGACCCAATATCATTTATAAAGATATTAAAAAGTAAGGGTCCCAGCACTGAACCTTGGGGTACACCACTGATAACCTTGGACCATTCAGAGTAAGAATCATTAACCACTACTCTCTGAATTCTGTCTTTTAGCCAGTTTTCTATCTATTTACAAACTGATATTTCCAATCCTGTAGACTTTACCTTGCACATGAGCCGTGTGTGGGGAACTGTATCGAACGCTTTTGCAAAATCCAAGTATACCACGTCCACAGCCACACCTCTGTCCAAGGTTTTACTTACCTCTTCATAAAAAGAAATCAGGTTTGTCTGACAACTTCTGTCTTTCATGAATCCATGCTGTCTTTTGCTTAAATCATTTTTTTACAGCAAGAACTCATGTATGTGGTCTTTTATTACTCTCTCCGGTATCTTCCCAACTATAGAAGTTAAACTAACAGGTCTATAGTTACTTGGTAAAGACTTAATTCCCTTTTTAAATATAGGCACCACATTGGCCCTGCGCCAATCCAGTGGTACTATTCCTGTCATTAATGAGTCCAGACCGACACTTGCGTTCGCCTTTGTGCAAGAGCAGGGGTGCTTTTTTTTATTTTTTATTATTTATTTTGCTTTTTTATTTTATTTTTAAACTGTTCCTTCCATTTTTTTATTTTTTATCATTTTTATTGTTATCTCAGGGAATGTAAATATCCCCTATGATAGCAATAGGTAGTGACAGGTACTATTTTTTTGAAAAAACTGGGGTCTATTAGACCCTATATCTTTCCTCTGCCCTCAAAGCATCTGACCACACCAAGATCGGTGTGATAAAATGCTTTCCCAATTTCCCAATTGCGCTTTTTATATCTGGGGGGGGGGGCATTCCCTCCCACTGCTTGTAAAAGCAGTCCAGAGGCTAATTAGCCACTAGGATTGCTTTTACATGAAAGCCGGCCACTGGCTGAAAAGAATGATACCAAGATGATACCTAAACCCACAAGCATCATTCTGGTACAACCATTCAAAGTCCAGCAACATACCAGTACGTTGCTGGTCCTTGTTGGACTTGTATTGTAAACTGTTTTTTCATGCAGCCTGTTGGCTGAACGAAAGAAATAGGATTTCTGTACTCACCGTAAAATCCATTTCTCTGACGTCCATGGACTGACACAGCTGGATACTGTAAACGTGTGGATATATGTCCCTGCTCGCAGGAGAAGATCTAGGCAGAATGTTAGATGTTAGAAACATTCTAGAACAAACCAGAGCTGTACAGCCCCGCCCAGGGGGGCGGTCCCTCCGGACATTACCCTCCCACCTGCAGTCAGCAGACCTCAGTTCGTAACAAAGCAGTACAAATCTTAAAAGGAAGGGTGGGTGCTGTCCATGGACGTCAGAGAAATGGATTTTACGGTGAGTACAAAAATCCTATTTTCTCTTATCGTCCATGGACTGATACAGCTGGATACTGTAAACGTGTGGGACGTCCCAAAGCAGTGTCAGAAGGGTGGGAGCAGTAGTAAAGGAACAACCAAAACTTCACTCCAAACAAGCAGAGCTCCTGAACGGAGGAGTTGCAACATTAAACAGCGGCCTGCAATGCTTTGCGGCCGAAGGGAGCATCCGAAGATGCAGCAACACCAACCTTATAAAATCTTGAAAAGGTATGAATGGACGACCAGGTCGTCGCCTTGCACAATTATGCAACCGACGCTTGCTGTCAGAAGGCCCAGGAAGCACCAATTGCCTTGGTGGAATGCGCCGCAACCGGAAAGGGAGGCGCCCGCCCCTTAAGGGCATAGGCCTGTATGACGGTCTGCCTGATCCACCTAGAGATGGTGGCAGACGACACCGCTCGGCCCTGTTTTGGACCAGACACAGATTTCCGAATGGAAACAGTAGCAGACAGGTACACTCGTAAGGCTTGTACCCATCTTAATGTATGAAGCGCAAACTCTCAGGGATGCGATGGGTGAGGACACAAAAACGGAAGAACAATGTCCTCCTTAAGGTGAAAGGCCGAGACCATCTTTTGAAAATTAGGATGGTCGTGGGCACAACACCGCCATATCCTTATGGAGGACCAAGTAAGGCGACTTGCCGGACAAGGGCGCCAACTCAGACACCCGTCTAACCGAAGCAATGGCCACTAAGAAGGCCAACTTCCGGGACAAGGTCAAGAGAAGAATCTCTCTGATATTCTCAAAGGGATGTTCTCAAAGGGATGTTCTTGGAGAGCCGAGATGCATCAAATTCAGATCCCAAGTAGGAAGAGGAGGCTTGACAGGGGGGATTAGCACAAAAAGGTGCTAATCAAGGAATGGCCCGGTAGCGGTCGTTGAAAAAGGCAGCCCGGGCCGAAATCCGACTCTCAAAAGAAGGTATGCAAGGCTAGCTTTTGGGTCACACCACGCTGTAAGAACAACAAAATCCTGGGAACAGAATACATCCGAGGATGCCACTCAAGTTCCTCGCACATAGCGATGCAAGCCTCCCAGGTACGGTGAGATATCTTTCTGGAGGAAGATTCCCGTGTCAACAACATAGAAGAGATGACCGAATATGAGAGAACTCGGTCCTTCAGCACCTGGCTTTAAACAGCCACGCCATTAAAGCAGGGCTTGACAAATTTGCTTGGAATCTAGGAGCCAGCTAAAAAAGTTAGGAGCCAAGAACGCACACCGTTCCGCCGAGCTTGCGCGCAGAAGCGAACGCATACATGAGTAGCGCCCGCATATGAAAGCGGTGTTAAAACCACACGTGAGGTATCGCCGCGATTGGTAGATCGAGAGCAATAATTCTAGCCCTAGACCTCCTCTGTAACTCAAAACATGCAACCTGTAGAATTTTTTAAGCGTCGCCTATGGAGATTTAAAGGGTAAAAGTTTGTCGCCATTCCACGAGCGGATGCAATTTTTAAGCGTGACATGTTGGGTATCAATTTACTCAGCGTAACATTATCTTTCACAATATAAAAAAAAAAAAAATTGGGCTAACTTAACTGTTGTCTTATTTTTTAATTAAAAAAAAAAAGTGTATTTTTTCCCAAAAAAGTGCACTTGTAAGACCGCTGCGCAAATACGGTGTGACAGAAAGTATTGCAATGACCGCCATTTTATTTTCTAGGGTGTTAGAATAAAAAATATATATAATGTTTGGGGGTTGTAATTAGAGGGAAGGAGATGGGGCAGTGGAAACAGACAGGGGAAGCTCCATTACCATTGCTGGTTGTATGTCATACCAACGGCCACCACAAGATGGTGCCTGATCACAGAAGGAAGCATAGGCCTACAGAGAAGCATAGGCCTGCAGAAGGGCGCAAAGCCGCGCCCTCAATTACCGGCCGGCCTGAAGCGATCGCGATTGCGCGGCGCGGGGGGGGGGGGGTTTCACGGAGACACAGGATACCCCAGCTGTGCTGCCCCAGGCGCCAGGTTGCTAATTCTAGTCGCAATGGCGACCTGGCGCCCGGGGATTGTCGAGCCCTGCATTAAAGCCAAGGACTGTAAAGCAGAATGAAGTATGGGATCATGAGACAGAAGGTCCACCCCAATAGGCAGTCGCCAGGAACGTCTGCGACTAGCCAAAGTAGATCGGCGTACCAATGTCGCCGTTCCGAAGCACTAGAATGGCCTCAGCCCCTACTCTGCGAAGCCGGTGAGGCAACAACAGTAGAGGAGGGTAAGCATATATCGGGCGATACTGCCCCCACGGGCTTCCAACGCGTCTGACGCGTCCGCCCAGGGGTCCCTGGACCTGACCACGATCTTGCCACCTTGCGAGTGAGTCGAGAAGCCATAAGGTCCACTTCCGGTGCCCCACCTCCGGTAAAGGAGGTGGAAACACCTCCGGATGCAAGGACCCTTCCCCTGCAATGCAAACGGCCGACAGGACCGTCTTGCAGCGAGATGTATGAACATCCCAAAGAGACTCCGCAATGTATCGGAGAAGGGAGGCCCCGGTGTACAACTGTTGGCCAGTAAAGGCAACTTGACGGAACTTCCCTAGAAACTCGGTCAGAGGACTAGTACCTCAGCCTCCACAGGTGGCGCAAACCCACCCCGGGCACAGAGACCCTAAAGGCTAAAGCAGTTGCAGTGCACCTGCTAGACGACTGATGGATGAAGCAGAGGCTTTTGCCCAGTCATTGAGCTACAAAAAACGCCAGAGACGCAGCCACTAACGGGCGTAACGCTAACCTCAACCTGGCAAACACAGTCCAAGCCAGCGCTTCTGATCACCACTGAAAGCAGGTGGAAAGTGATACCCCTGAAACCAGGGATCCTTGTTACAAGGCTCCATCCAGCAGCTACCCATGGATAAGTGCTGATTGTACAAACACATAGTTTATACTATGTATTGCGTCAAACGCGCAAATAGAGTGTGGGAGGAAACCCACCCAGCCACAAAGAGCATAATACCACCACATACGGCGTATGTAGTTTAGTATATGTGGATAAACCTATTAAACACGTATATACTGTGCCAGCGACGAAGGCGCGCACATCATCGGGGCTTGGACGTAAACCAGCCACACAGATTGCGTACACAACCGTGTAGGTATGTTAGGCTGCGAATAAACAAATTGCACGTTTATACTGTGCATAGCGCTGAGAGTGCGCACACCATTGGAACGCAGGGGAGAAACCTGAGCACCCGGATGAAACCCATGCAGACTGCATACGCATACCATGTAGGTATTATAGTATGTGTGCTAAACATTTTGCACAAGCCCATGTGTGCATAGCACCGAAGGCGCGCACACTGTTGGCGCGTGGGAGGAAACGAAGTACCCCACGCATACTCAGAGAATGCAATACCTACAACTACTGTGAATGTATTTAGTGTAGTGTATAAACATAATGTGTATGTTTACACCGTGTATTGCACCAAAGACATGCATGTCGTGTAGCGTGGGCGGAAACCCACGCAGACTGCACACGCATACCGGGTAGGTATTTTAGTATGTGGATATCCAATCGCACAAATTTAGACTGTGCATAGCGCCGAAGCGCCCATACCAATGGAGTGTGGGAGGGAACCGGAGTACCCGGAGGAAAATCACACAGACTGCCTACACATACCGTGTAGGTATTATAGCATGCGTGATAAATATTGAACATATTTAACTGTGCAGAAGGCCAAAGGCGCACATACAGTCAGCGCGTGGGAGGAAACCGGAACACCCGGAAGAACTCCACGCAGACAGCACACAGATACCGTGTAAAAATGATAGCATGTGAATCAACATATTGCACATGTTTATGCTGTGCATTTCCATTGGAGCGTGGGGGGAAACCTGAGTACCCGGAGGAACCCCACGCAAACAGTATACCCATACTGTAAACATTTATAGTATGGGTAGCAAGTAGAAAAATATTGCGCCAACTTTTGAATCGAATTTAGCAGCCTACACAACAACCTGACAAAGTGTCCAAAAAATATATAAATAAAGTGTGGCGCTGTGTTTATCACAGGAAGTGATATCAAGTGAAAAAAAAAAAAAAAAAATTGACTTTATAAAGAACAATGTGCCATATTGAACCTCAATATGGTCCTGTGTACCCTATGAATAAAAATGCATGTGACGTGCACTAGGGGCATAGGATAAGTATCAAATAGTGATACAGTGATGAAAAGAATCAAAATGAAACAATATAACAATAAATCTCTGACAAGAGGAAAAAAGTGATCCACAGGATGTGGTGGTGCCAAACTTTTGAAAAGTCTTTCAATAGATGTGTAGCCTGATAACAATATCAACAAACATCCTGTGTGTAGCAGAATATGGATACAGTCCCAAATAATTCCTTGGATTGAACGCTCTCTATATCAATGGGTTGTGACACCCGGGAGTGCCTTCACCGTTGGATCAGGGAAGTGAGTAAGGAATAAATACTCTTACCGAGTGTTGTATGTAGATCCAGCTCACCATATAGCGGTGGATCTATCAGGCTTATGTCCACATCCGGGACTGGTAGATGGAAATCCAAGACTGATTGTCAATCGGCGTCTTTCAGTGTTCCAGAAAGTATTCGCCAAGGTTTTCCACCGTGACACTCACTTCCAATGCAATACCCCAGTTGATGTCTCAGACGAAACGCGTCGGGTTTACATGCCAGCCTTGGTTGCCCACTCCACGCATTTTTGAAATTCAGAGCTGCCGTTTCTTTTTTGAAGTTTTATTTTGGATTTGTTTGGTTTTATTTTTTGATTCTTTTGGATTGAACTGTTCATTGAGATATTTGTATTGGATTACTTTTTATCATTTTACCATTTTTTAATAAATTCCTATCCGGATTTACACTATGTGGAGGATTTTTTCTCGCTTTTTTTCATGGTGATATTGCTTACATGGAGGAATTTGGTGTCACATACTGATCCTTTGCATTGGAAGTGAGTGTCACGGTGGAAAACCTTGGCGAATACTTTCTGGAACACTGAAAGACGCCGATTGACAATCAGTCTTGGATTTCCATCTACCAGTCCCGGATGTGGACATAAGCCTGATAGATCCACCGCTATATGGTGAGCTGGATCTACAACACTCGGTAAGAGTATTTATTCCTTACTCACTTCCCTGATCCAACGGTGAAGGCACTCCCGGGTGTCACAACCCATTGATATAGAGAGCGTTCAATCCAAGGAATTATTTGGGACTGTATCCATATTCTGCTACACACAGGATGTTTGTTGATATTGTTATCAGTCTACACATCTTTTGAAAGACTTTTCAAAAGTTTGGCACCACCACATCCTGTGGATCACTTTTTTCCTCTTGTCAGAGATTTATTGTTATATTGTTTCATTTTGATTCTTTTCATCACTGTATCACTATTTGATACTTATCCTATGCCCCTAGTGCACGTCACATGCATTTTTATTCATAGGGTACACAGGACCATATTGAGGTTCAATATGGCACATTGTTCTTTATAAAGTCAATTTTTAATTTTTTTTCACTTGATATCACTTCCTGTGATAAACACAGCGCCACACTTTATTTATATGTATAGTATGTGCAATAACATATTGAACATGTCTATACTGTGCAGAGAGCCGAAGCGCACATACCATGAGAGTGTGGGAGGACACCGGAGCCCCCGCCGACCCAGAGAGTATAATACATACATATACTGTCAATGTATCTGGAGTCGTGCATAAACATATTTTGTACGTTTATATCATGTATGGCACTGAAACACAGCATTGGAACGTGGGGAGACACCCCCCACAGACACAGAGACCAATAACACATACATACACTGTGAATGTATGCAGTGTAGAGGTATAGGATGAGTTTAAATTATGGCGCAGAGACGCATAATCTTCTCTGTATCATTCCAACCTGCTTGACTGTGCTGCCGAAGCAGCATGCAGGTAACAGGTAACCTCTGATCCTCAGACCGTGTGTCTGTCAGAGCTCAAAGCATTTCCCAGGAAATGGCGGGAAATGTTGCCTCAGGATATCACACAGAAGGCTCACAGGGACTAGAGACATAAATGAATAAAGCCCTCCTCCCACCATGTATCATCCATGCTGCTCTTGAGGCAGCATGAGGAAAACAGTGAGGAAGCTGTGTAAAAGAAAGGCTTGTCACAGCAATTTTAGCTTGAGAGTGTTCCTCACATCATCAATGAGATCACTTACAAGCGCCCTGTCATTCACTGACACAGAACTGGAGTCTTCCTCACAAGGGAATTTCCTGTTCATAAACATTAAATATTCAGAGCTAGGGTCCCGAGCACATTAGCTAGGCCCATATCTGACTCAGAGCACTCCTTCACTAAAGATTTTTGTGGGGGGAGGGGGCTTATAGCTCCTTTTGCTCGCACACCGCTTCCATACTGACAGGAATGATTCCAGGACTGCTGACAACTGGTCCATAAGGACCGCAGGTGCAGGAAACATATGAACATGTTTAACTGTGCAGCACTGCCAGTTTCCCCAGGCAAGTGTGGAGAGCAGGTGTATCAGACTCCATAACGCCACCCTCTGAGACCTTATACACTATACAGTGAATATACAGTCCACCCACTGGCTACATTGAGGCTGAGGAGGGGATACCCGGAGGACCCACCAACCCTTAAGGACCACTCAGTCTGTGAGGAGATTGTGAGGGGATTCGCGCCGCCACTAGAATTAAAATAAATGCATGGCGGCCACAAGAAAATGGGCGCCGGCCGCAGCTATAACTGCACCATTGAACGCCAAGATGGCCGCCGAGCGCGAAATTCAAAGCTCTAATGCGCGCCAATGGCGCACGCAATAACCACCTCAAACAGCGCTAATGCGCATGCTAACGGCGCACGCAATAATCACCTCACACACCAGAAAAAACTGCAGACATGAGCGCCCAGCCAGGCCAGAGTGACCCCCAAGCACCCCACAGCACAGCACCAGTACAGGGTGCAGAGAGCAGCATAACAGGGGGGAGACAGGGAGAACCCCCCACACACAGAAACACAGCCAGTATGTACTCAACTTACAGCAGGAGAGACTACTTACCCGTCCCTAGAGGGACCCACTGGCTTGTTTCAGACAGACCTATCACAGAGTCATACTGCGTAGCTGTCGGCCCGGTCCACCGCGAAAGATACAGTAGGTACTGTTCAATCTTGAGAGGATCGCGGGAGCATGAAAGCAACCCGGCCACCCCTGGAGCCATGGGGTATGTCGTGAACTGAGTCTCACGCACACAAGGCGAGGATCAGCACGCTCGATGGTCGGACAGGGAAGACTACGAGGATACTAGTGTACCCAACCTGTTGCCCAGCCGACAGTTGATTGAAGGTCTCAAAAATAAAATAATAAAATTCCCAAAGGAATAAAATTTAAAAGTAAAATCTTCCAGGAGAGAGAGAGAGCCACGTCTTCTCCTTCTGCTAGGCAGAAAAAAACTGAGGTCTGCTGACTGCAGGTGGGAGGGTAATGTCCGGAGGGACCACCCCCTGGGCGGGGCTGTTCAGCTCTGGTTTGTTCTAGAATGTTTCTAACATCTAACATTCTGCCTAGATGTTCTCCTGTGAGCAGGGACATATACCCACATGTTTACAGTATCCAGCTGTGTCAGTCGATGGACGATAAGAGAAAAGAGATTGATCGGTGGGTATGCCCACCATTAGAATACCTCCCTCCATTCACCCACTTCTAATGATGGGCATACATGCACCATTTATATATGCTGAAGCATGGGGGCATCCTCCCGCAAAAGTTATGCCGCGTACACACGTCTGACTTTTCCACGGGCAAGCCTCCGTCGGAATTTTGACCGTATGTACGTGGCATTAGGAGCAAAATCACTCCTCCGCCCCTGCTGCCCCCATGCTTCAGCATATATGCTCTTTTTTTTAACTGTGGTGGTGAAATCACCTCCTACAGCACTGGAGTCGCAGGGATCAGGCCTGTCTCTGCGAACGCTGCAGTTATGTGTGTTGTGTTTTGTAAGTGACAGTGATCGATCGATACTGCACTTGGGGGGGCTGGGCTGGAGGGGCAAAACTGAGGTGCTAGCAGGTATCTGGGCTGATCCCGCTAACACTGCGTTTTTGGGAACCCTAAACTGCTGGGGACGCTAGTATAGATCTGATCAGATCAGATATTGATCTGTTCAGATACTATACCACTAAGGGGGGTGTATGCTTTGCGCGTGGGTGTTAGCATTACTAGCACTAACCTGCCACTGCCTGGGGCGACGCACACCCTCTCCGACGCTAAAATCTAATTGATATCACCCGCCGGGCGATGAGGGGGTTAAACCTTTATTGGGTTATATACGGCGGGTGCCTTGACACTATAAAAAGCAAACTAACTAACCAGCATCACCCGTAACACTTATACGGTGATCACTGGTGAAAGGGTTAACTAGGGGCAATCAGGGGGTTAAAACCTTTATTAGGTAATATATGGGGGTACCTGACGCTATATAAAAACCTGACGAGGAACCTAAATAACTTACTGGCTAACCAGTGTCACCAGTGACACTTATACGGTGATCACTGGTGAAAGGGTTAACTCTAGGGGCAATCAGGGGGTTAAAACCTTTATTAGGTTGTATATGGGGGTACCTGATGCTATAAAAACCTTGCGGCGAACCTAAAAAAATAACTGGCTACCTAGGGGCACCAGTGACACTATTACAGCGATCAGAAAAACGATCGCTTAGTGACACTGGTGATAGGGGGTGAAAGGGTTACCTGGGGGGCGATCAAGGGGTTAAACCTTTATTAGGTAATATATGGGGGTACCTGGCGCTATTTAAAAACCTGACTGGTAACCTAAATAACGAAATAACTAACTGGCTAACCAGTGTCACCAGTGACACTTATACGGTGATCACTGGTGAAAGGGTTAACTGTAGGGGCAATCAGGGGGTTAAAACCTTTATTAGATAATATATGGGGGTACCTGACGCTATAAAAACCTGGCGGCGAACCTAAAAAAATAACTGGCTACCTAGCGGCACCAGCGACACTAATACAGCGTTAAGAAAAACGATCGCTTAGTGACACTGGTGATAGGGGGTGAAAGGGTTACCTGGGGGGCGATCAAGGGGTTAAATCTTTATTAGGGGGGTTAGGGGGCTACCCTGGACCTAAAGGGGCCTAAACCTAACTGATCTGACACTTTTTACAGTCACAAATGACACTGATTGCAGTGATCAGTAAATAAATGATCACTGCAATCAGTGACACTGAGACTGGGGGTGCAGGGGGTGACCTGGGGGGTGATCTGGGGGTGAAAAGTGTGCCTATGTGTACCTGGTGTCAGTGTGGTGTTTGTGCACTAACCTGATGTCTTCTCCCCTCGAGCTCCGGTGAAAAACACTGCCTCGAGGAGAGATGACATCACTTCCTCCTGCCTGTGTATACATTACACAGGCAGGGGAAGCATTTCATTCGCCAGGAGCGATCGCGAGGGGGTGGCCAGAAACCAATGGCCGCCCCTTCATCCCGGATCGCTCCTGAAGCGATACCGACCGCCTCATGTACTGGGGGGGTCCGATTGGACCCCCTACCCGCACGAAGGCAGGCACGTACAGGTACGTGATTGTGCCTGTCCGTGCCATTCTGCCGACGTATATGTACATGGGGCGGTCTTTAAGTGGTTAAATTTTTTGAATTTGAAAGTTAATAAACTAGCAGCAGACCGTGGCCATCTTAAGTGTGGGCATCTGAAGCCAGACTGTATTTCTTCCTGGATTTCAGCATTGCAGATCTCACACATGCTCAGTGCTGCACAAACAGTGTAATAGGTTTCAGGTCAGGTTTCCATAACAACGGCAGTGTCAGAGGAAGTTGCAAACCTCTCCTCCCCCTCCTCCCTCCAGGAACCAGTAAATATACTGCATGTAGAACAAGGAATATTATTCAAGAAATATATATGTAGAGCCCTCCTCACTCCCCTCTTTTTCTTCAGCTCGTCTGTCTCTTGTCTAGGGGTACCTTCAGAGGGGAAGGGATCGGGGACACCACGCCTGGCCTTCACCACAGGTGTCAGTGTGGTGTAAGCAAAGTTCTTTTACCTTCGGGTCAGTGCTGTGCACCTGGAGCCTCCACCGAGAGTTACCTTGAACAATGTCTGTCAGGAAATGAGCCTCACAAAATTAAAGTTCAACACTCCTTTATTCTTCTCGAATGAACACAATCAGTTGAACTCCCTTGTAGAAACAGAACAGAAAAGGAGGTGTGGATGCGAGTAGGCCCAGACACAATGTGTTCTCCACTTTCCTCCCTGAAAGTGAGTTGCGGTCTCCGAGCGGGGGGGGGATTTCCTTCCAGGCGGTCTCTGATGAGAGGCTCACCCGTCACTGGCAATATGCTGCACCAGGTCTTCGAGTGAGGAGCTCCCCCCGGTCCATTACGCCTTCCGGATTCAGGTACCCAATCCCTGGGTACCCTAGGATCTCTTTACCTCGCGGAACTCAGTGTTGGACACTGAGCTCCAGATCTCCATCCGAGTACCTCACCCCAGGCTGAAGGTGCCTGGGATGGAACACGACCTCCGGCTGTCCTCTAGGCCTAGGCCGCCTAGAGGACCGACACGAACCACCGCCCGCAAGCTGAAGGTGCCTGGGACTCGACCCCGTGACAAAGATGGCCGGCCCCTTTATGCCCGCTCCCAGCAAGCACGGCGGGTTCCCCGCCCCACCATACCGCTGCCGAGGAAGGAGGCACGGCACACAGCAATGATTCAACCCCAGCCCATGGCGACAGCGCCACCTGCTGGGCTGCAGGGAATTACACATCACTAATGTCTCTGCCAAGTTCAAATTACACCCGGGAAAGTACATACCCGCTACATATATATATATATATATATATATATATATATATATATATATATATATATCTCTTGTTATATATTTATCTTGTTCTGCATGTGTGTGTATATATATATATATATATATATATATATATATATATATATATATACTGTATACACATACACACATATCTACACTCATCAGCTACTTTTTTCTGTACAGCTTTTTATTTAAATAAATAATAATAATCTCAGCAACAAAATTAACTTATGCATCTAGATGTATTGAAGACGACTTTATGAAGTTTAAACTGCGCATAATAATGTTGAAAAATGGGGCTTGTGTTCTGGTGTTATATGGGATAGTGGGAGGATTTAAGAAACTGCTTATTTACAACTATTTGCATGACCAACTTTGTCTATGTTGTATAGATAATCGTTAAAATTGAGTAAATATTCCCCCCATCACATCACATTGCCCCCCCCAAATTGCATTGCATCACCCCAGCACATCGCATCGCCCCCCACCAAATCGCATCATCCCAGCACATCACTAATGTCTCTGCCAAGTTCAAATTACACCCGGGAAAGTACATACCTGCTACACTCTCCCCCTGGTGGTTTGACACTGGTCCCCAGTGTCTGGAGTAAATCATGCCCTCAACGGCTGACATAATCCAATCCAGAGACCGGCTAACAATTGTACAAAAATAAAACTTTTAGGAAAAACTACCCAACTGAAACATTGTGTCTGAGCCCTGTAATAAAAAGGGAATAAAGAAAGAAGAGAAAAACAACAGCATTAAACCATAACTTGGAATCACATACAGTATTCACATTTCACTTTTCCCATCCATCCTGACTAAGACCCACCCCATACTCAGTGGTCTCGATGGGATGTTCTCCTGCAGAGGGAAAAGAAAAAGGATTAACACATATAAGATAGAAATAAAAAAGTAGCGCTGGTAATTAAGGAAAAAACAAATAAATGTCTCTCAAAATGTATAGTGAAAAATAAATGAATATCACACCAACCTAAAGGGATGTGTATGAGTTCACTATAAACTCCATAAAAAACAACATATGTAATCGTGAAGGAAAAAGAAAAACATGTGCAGTGTCCGTCAAAATAACCCGTGAAGGCACAATGCAAGGAAGGACATGTAGGCTGTAGGTCATCAAGGAAAAAACATCTTCCGACTATAGGAGATAGATTAAACACTCTTACCAGAGTCCGTGGATCTGCCTACCGAGGTAGCAGATCATGTAAGCATGGGAGATCCAGCCACAGGACCAGTCGGCTTGTCTGATGACTCCTAAGCTGCTGGAATCTTGGCAGTTACGACTCGACAATCCTTAGATCCGAACCTTGGATGGATATCCCCAATGGATACAACGAACCTGAACTCCTAGGGTATCACCCTGTTTCCAATTGGTATAGGAGAGATTCGACCACCAAAGACCCCCGAAGGGGGTAACTGAATGATGCAGAGTAACTCCAGGTAAGCCCTCTCCAAATCCCATGCAGAAAAGAAAGAGACAAGGCTCCAATGGTGCAGGTCAAAAGGGTAGTATACGGTTTTATTGGAATAAAACCACAAAAATAAACATAAAACGTGATCACAGATAAGAATAAAACAAAGCAATATGGGGAGTGGCGTACCAAGCCCTACGCGTTTCGTCTACATAAGACTTCTACTGGGGCCCCAGTAGAAGTCTTATGTAGACGAAACGCGTAGGGCTTGGTACGCCACTCCCCATATTGCTTTGTTTTATTCTTATCTGTGATCACGTTTTATGTTTATTTTTGTGGTTTTATTCCAATAAAACCGTATACTACCCTTTTGACCTGCACCATTGGAGCCTTGTCTCTTTCTTTTCTGCATGGGATTTGGAGAGGGCTTACCTGGAGTTACTCTGCATCATTCAGTTACCCCCTTCGGGGGTCTTTGGTGGTCGAATCTCTCCTATACCAATTGGAAACAGGGTGATACCCTAGGAGTTCAGGTTCGTTGTATCCATTGGGGATATCCATCCAAGGTTCGGATCTAAGGATTGTCGAGTCGTAACGGCCAAGATTCCAGCAGCTTAGGAGTCATCAGACAAGCCGACTGGTCCTGTGGCTGGATCTCCCATGCTTACATGATCTGCTACCTCGGTAGGCAGATCCACGGACTCTGGTAAGAGTGTTTAATCTATCTCCTATAGTCGGAAGATGTTTTTTCCTTGATGACCTACAGCCTACATGTCCTTCCTTGCATTGTGCCTTCACGGGTTATTTTGACGGACACTGCACATGTTTTTCTTTTTCCTTCACGATTACATATGTTGTTTTTTATGGAGTTTATAGTGAACTCATACACATCCCTTTAGGTTGGTGTGATATTCATTTATTTTTCACTATACATTTTGAGAGACATTTATTTGTTTTTTCCTTAATTACCAGCGCTACTTTTTTATTTCTATCACGTTTACAATTTTCGTCACATTGTTGTGTAGCTGCTTTTTGTTTCTTGTTTTTTAGTTTTTACACTTAGCGCAATATTTTTTCTATTTTTAACACATATAACCCTGACACATGTATTCGTGTGAGAGAAAATAAACTTCTCCTGGAAGAAATCCCTTTTGTCCAAAGAGTGAGTGCGTGAAAAGTGTTTAACGTTGCGCAACACTGCCACCTGGTGACAGCACCGCGGTAACTGCACTCGTGGGACTTTCCCTCTTCTCTTTGGCCCTATCTACCCAGAGTCCATGATCTCTTGTAGGAAAGGTGAAGAACAACAGGAACAGTCCTTCATTCCTCTGGGCACAAAAAGCAACGGGCCCCAGAGAGTTCAGCAGCATAACAAGAACGGAGTCTTTTCTCTCCTACAGGTAAAAAACGGGGATGCGGCAGAACAAGTGGCTTCAAGTGTTGATCCATGGTCTCCCGATTATACTCCACATCTTCTCCTTCCTTGCGCCGGATCAACACCTTGTCTGCATGGATGTGCCGTCCCAACATCCACTCTGCCTTGCAGTCTTTAAAACGTTGAGAGGCCTTTGGAGAGCATGCCAGGTACCTGCGGGCGTGGGGAACCTGAAGGTGGGTCCACACAAAGTCATTGTACCAGCGCTCCCGACACACTTCCACCTCATAGAGCAGTTCCTTCGACAAGTATGGATACCCCCATCCGTACTCTGCAGCAACCTTCTGGCCAAATAGGCGTTGTAGTCTCGCCAAAGGAGGCATGGTAGCTTTGTCCCCTTCGCCAGGCAAAACTATTGAGTCCGGGTGGCGAGGGACCTTGATCACATCTGATCTGGGCATTGGTGCCCGCAGTAACAGTCTCTTTTCCCCGGTCTTCGGTACAGATGGCACCGGGGATGTAGAGTCAGGCGGGGGGACGGGACCCCTCTTCAGGCGCTGGTGCCTCCACCCGGGGTGTACTTTCCCCTGTAGACATGGGTGGATCCCTGGTCCTCCGGGATGAAGCGAGAGGTACTTTGTCCCAGCCCTTTTCTGCAAACAGTTCATCTATTGCAACGTCGTCTCCCATGTCCGAGAGCGACTCCAGGTCAGAGGTGTCACACTCCTCCGCTGGCAGGTAGCCTGTAGTGGAGACTGAGTTTTCACTTCTTCCCACACACCAAATCTCTCCGCCTGGCTTACCTCGGCCTTTACTTGAAGCGGGACGTCCGGAACTCTTGTAGACTGATCCATCCGGGCCGGGCGTAAGCGGGCGAGATGGTCCACCCCAACCGCTGGTCGGGACTACCATACCGGTCTTTCTCTTCGGTGGTGGACGCTGCGAGACAGTGGTGACCGAGTCAGCATCCTCGGATTTCTCCCGTTGAGTTTTCACGACCTCCTCCGCGGTCGCTGCAGTGTGCATAGGGGTGGCTGTCAAAGCAGTGATTCCTCCTCTGTGAGTGGTGTTGCCCATAGCACGGCCAGGGTAGATGGTTCTCGGCTTCTCAACCGCCGGATCCACTTTGAACAGGAACTCCCCACAGGCCTCGCATCGCCCGAATGGCTTCAGTTGGCACACCAGTCCCGAACAGCCGGGACAAATCACACCCAGGGTCTCAACGTCCATGCACGAATACAGGGCGAATCGACCCCTTGGCTTTAGCCGGATCCCCGTATCTGTTACCGGAGCAGCAGCAGTCAATGTCGTGGTGGAAGGGTGAACTGGAATCCACGATGTATGTCCGAACATGGCGACCTGTTGCTGATCCATCGCACACTGCAAAGTTTTTGCGCCAACGGCCCACGTGTAGTCCTTCACACGTATTGGACTCCTCCCCTTTGCTCCAGTTCACGGGCTTTTCTTCTTTTCTGTTTCTGAGTCACGTCCACGAACTAAGCGATGGGGGTGTGCCTGGTGGCGCAGTGCAATAGAAGCCCCCACGTGTACTACTTCACACGGCTGAGCTTCCCCCTTTTTCCATTCTTCTGCATGGGCCTTTCCCTTCATTGGGTCATGTCCACGACTTTGAGCAGGGAGGCACTTTGGCCAATGAAGGCCTGCCTACTCGCGTAACTCCTCCGGGCAGACACGTTCAATTATGTGGTGCACAAACACTATGCCGGACCCGAGCCCCCACGTGTAGCGCCCTCCTCACTCCCCTCTTTTTCTTCAGCTCATCTGTCTCTTGTCTAGGGGTACCTTCAGAGGGGAAGGGAGCGGGGACACCATGCCTGGCCTTCACCACAGGTGTCAGTGTGGTGTAAGCAAAGTTCTTTTACCTTTGGGTCAGTGCTGTGCACCTGGAGCCTCCACCGAGAGTTACCTTGAACAATGTCTGTCAGGAAATGAGCCTCACACCATTAAAGTTCAACACTCCTTTATTCTTCTCGAATGAACACAATCAGTTGAACTCCCTTGTAGAAACAGAACAGAAAAGGAGGTGTGGATGCGAGTAGGCCCAGACACAATGTGTTCTCCACTTTCCTCCCTGAAAGTGAGTTGCGGTCTCCGAGCGGGGGGGGATTTCCTTCCAGGCGGTCTCTGATGAGAGGCTCACCCGTCACTGGCAATATGCTGCACCAGATCTTCGAGTGAGGAGCTCCCCCGGTCCATTACGCCTTCTGGATTCGGGTACCCAATCCCTGGGTACCCTAGGATCTCCTTCCCTCGCGGAACTCAGTGTTGGGCACTGAGCTCCAGATCTCCATCCGAGTACCTCACCCCAGGCTGAAGGTGCCTGGGATGGAACATGACCTACGGCTGTCCTCTAGGCCTAGGCCGCCTAGAGGACCGACACGAACCACCGCCCGCAAGCTGAAGGTGCCTGGGACTCAACCCCATGACAAAGATAGCCGGCCCCTTTATACCCTCTCCCAGCAAGCACTGCGGGTTCCCCGCCCCACCATACCGCTGCCGAGGAAGGACAAAAAGGAGGCACGGCACACAGCAATGATTCAACCCCAGCCCAGGGCGACAGCGCCACCTGCTGGGCTGCAGGGAATTACACATCACTAATGTCTCTGCCAAGTTCAAATTACACCCCGGAAAGTACATACCCGCTACATATATATATCTCTTGTTATATATTTATCTTGTTCTGCGTGTGTGTATATATATATATATATATATGGTTATAAAAAGTAAAAATTTGCGCTAGGTGCAAAGTGATTAAAAAAAAAAAAAAAAAATGAATATGTCCCTTAAGGAAACCTGCTGCTAAACACCAAAAAAACCTTTGATATAAGGTACAAACAAAATGAGTATACAAAAATAGTGTAGCGCTGGAAAGAACTGTATATATCTATACAGTTAAAATTAAATACGTGAAAAAAGTATCAAAAACACTAATAAAACAATACAAATAAACCAATCAAGTTCATAAGTGCCCGTGAAGAAAGAAGATTATAAAATAAATGTGTAGAGGATTTCCTCTATATTGATGATAAGAGTTCCACAGAGAAGATATCCGATGAAGCTGGTAAGTGCTATTCCAACAATAAGTGAAGATCCCGCCACCAAAGTGAGAAATGAAGGCTTACCAAACAGCCTGCGACCGCCCTTCTCAGGGGGGTCAAAACAAGCTTAGTAGAGCGATGTTCACTCCATGGAAGGCAGAGAAATTCCAGTGAAGACACTTCATCCACAATAGATGAGTCTCCAGAGACGTGTCTGCACAGCTGATCCAAATCGGAGATGAAAAACACTCTTGATTGATCAGAGTGAATAATCCTCAGCAGTTACATGCATTGCGCACGCGCGAATCAGCCTTTGACAGAAACTCAGAGCTTTTTTATTTCCTTGCAAGGATTTTCTCGTTTTATCATTATTTTTATATACCTATGTGAGAGCTGTTTTCTCTCCTGTTCATTTCTAATAAAACTTCCCTGATGAATGCTACACTATGGAAAGTTTTTCTTTTTTCTCTTTGGACATCGTTTTAACTGCTGAGGATTATTCACTCTGATCAATCAAGAGTGTTTTTCATCTCCGATTTGGATCAGCTGTGCAGACACGTCTCTGGAGACTCACCTATTGTGGATGAAGTGTCTTCACTGGAATTTCTCTGCCTTCCATGGAGTGAACATCGCTCTACTAAGCTTGTTTTGACCCCCCTGAGAAGGGCGGTCGCAGGCTGTTTGGTAAGCCTTCATTTCTCACTTTGGTGGCGGGATCTTCACTTATTGTTGGAATAGCACTTACCAGCTTCATCGGATATCTTCTCTGTGGAACTCTTATCATCAATATAGAGGAAATCCTCTACACATTTATTTTATAATCTTCTTTCTTCACGGGCACTTATGAACTTGATTGGTTTATTTGTATTGTTTTATTAGTGTTTTTGATACTTTTTTCACGTATTTAATTTTAACTGTATAGATATATACAGTTCTTTCCAGCGCTACACTATTTTTGTATACTCATATATATATATATATATACTGTATACACACACACACACACACATATCTACACTCATCAGCTACTTTTTTCTGTACAGCTTTTTATTTAAATAAATAATAATAATCTCAGCAACAAAATTCATTTATGCATCTAGATGTATTGAAGACGACTTTATGAAGTTTAAACTGCACATAATAATGTTGAAAAATGGGGCTTGTGTTATGGTGTTATATGGGATGGTGGGAGGATTTAAAAAACTGCTTATTTACAACTATTTGCACGACCAACTTTGTCTATGTTGTATAGATAATCGTTAAAATTGAGTAAATATTCCCCCATCACATCACATTGCCCCCCCAAATTGCATTGCATCACCCCAGCACATCGCATCGCCCCCCACCAAATCGCATCACCCCAGCACATCGCATCGCCCACCAAATCGCATCGCCCCCGGCACTTCGCATTGCCCCCCACCAAATCTCATCGCCCCAGCACATCGCATTGCCCCCGCGCCAAATTGCATCACATCGCCCCAGCACATTGCATCGCCCCCCACCAAATCGTATCGCCCCCCACCAAGTCGCATCGCCCCAGCACATTGCATCGCCCCCCCACCAGATTGTATCGCATCGCCCCAGTACATTGCATCGCCCCCCCCACCAAATCGCATCGCCCCAGCACATTGCATTGCCCCCCGCAAAATCGAATCGCCCCCCCCGCCAAATTGCATTACATCGCCCCAGCACATCGCATCACCCCCCCACCAAATTGCATTGCCCACCGCCAAATCGCTTCACCCCATCGCATTCCCCTCCGCTAAATTGCATCACATCACCCCACCAAATCGCATCGCCCCAGCACATCGCATGGCCCCGCCAAATAGCATCCCCCCACCAAATCGCATCACCCCAGCACATCGCATCGCCCCCCGCCAAATTGCATCGCATTGCCCCAGCACATTGCATCGCCCCCCCACCAAATCGCATCGCCCCAGCACAATGCATTGCCCTGCCAAATCACATCCCCCCCGCCAAATTGCACCGCATTGCCCCAGAACATTGCATCGCCCCCCCACCAAATTGCATCGCCCCAGCACATTGCATTGCCCCCGCTAAATCGCATCGCCCCCCGCCAAATTGCACCGCATTGCCCCAGCACATTGCATGGCCCCCCCACCAAATCGCATCACCCCAGCACATTGCATTGCCCCCGCCAAATCGCATGGCCCCCCGCCAAATTGCATCACATTGCCCCAGCACATCGCATGGCCCCCCCAACAAATCGCATCGCCCCAGCACATTGCATTGCCCCCTGCCAAATCGCATCGCTTCCCCCAACCAAATTGCATCACATCACCCCAGCACATCGCATCGCCCTCCCCCCCACCAAATCGCATCACCCCAGCACATTGCATTGCCCCCCGCCAAATCGCATCGCCCCCGCCAAATCACATTGCCCCCTGACAAATTGCATCACTTCGCCCCAGCACATCGCATCGCCCCCACCAAATCGCATCACTCTAGCACATCGCATTGCCCCCTCCGCCAAATTGCAGTGCATCGCCCCAGCACATCGCATCGACCCAGCACATCGCATTGCCCCCCCACCAAATCGCATCACCCCAGCACATTGCATTGCCCCCAGCCAAATCGCATCACCCCCCGCCAAATTGCATCACATTGCCCCAGCACATCGCATCGCTCCCCCCCCCCCACCAAATCGCATCGCCCCAGCACATTGCATTGCCCCCGCCAAATCGCATCGCCCCCTCCAAATTGCATCACATCGCCCTAGCACATCACATCGCCCCCCAACAAATCGCATTGCCCCCCAACAAATCGCATCGCCCTCATCGCATCACTCCCTGCCAAATTACATCACATCGCCCCAGCACATCGCTCCGAGCGCATCACATCCAAGCACATCGCCAGCGCATCTCAACCCAGTCCATCGCATCCCAGCCCATCGCTCTCAGCACAGCACATTGCCAACATTACATGTCCCCCAGCACAGCACATTGCCACCATCACGCCGCCACTGCCCCGACACTGTGCCCATCACATTAATCTTGTCCCAGAACTTCCTGGAACTGAGATCAAAGCCAGTAGGAGCGAGTGACCTGATATACTGCATGGGACATATTCAACCTGGGTGATCTTTAACAATGCCAAGGAGTTACATAAACATAAATCTATACGTGATAGACCTATGTGTGGCAGAATAATACGAGTAACTTTTCTTGGCTGGATATCTGTCTCTCCACATATTTCTCAAGCCAATCTCCAAAATCAGTCTAGCAAATGGAGTGGGACCACTAAGACCAGCATCCCGCCAACCAGGGCAGAAAAGACTGCTGTATGTTTCAATCCATCATTCAGCCCCCTCACATTCCATGAAATAAAGTTGTATTCAGCTGCCATTAGGGTGACCACATTTCCAAACTACCATTCAGGGACACCCCCCCCCCCCCTTCCCAAAAATCAGCTTGTGCTGTAACGAATCACAGCACAGTCATTAGACACAAAAGTCATGATTTATGATTTCTCCAATCACAAGCAGGGGGCGGGGATTGTGCTCCTCCAGGCATTCCCGGCCAGGACAAGTACTGTCAGTGAGTAAAGTGGTGATGTGGCAGCCTTTTTTGGGGCCATCAGATCGGCCCAGAGAAAGGCTGTGTCAGTTTCATTCCGGGACACTGTATTGTCTTGGCATAAAGGTACCCGGGACAGACCTGCAAAATGCGGGACTGTCCCGGGCAATCCGGGACACGTGGCCACTAGTGATGAGCCGAACACCCCCGGGTTCGGTTCGCACCAGAACCCGCGAACGGACCGAAAGTTCGTACGAACATTAGAACCCTATTAAATACAATGGATGCGAACGTTCGAATTCTAAAGTGCTAATTATAACAACTATTATGCATGTTATTGTCCTAAAAAGGGTTTGGGAACCCGGGTTGTGCACCAGGGGACATGTATCAATGCAAAAAGAAGTTTTAAAAACGGTCGTTTTTCGGGAGCAGTCATTTTAATGATGCATAAAGTGAAAAAAAAAAGTCAAATATTCCTTTAAATATCGTACATGGGGGGTGTCTAAAGTATGCCTGTGAAGTGCCACGTGTTTCCCGTGTTTAGAACTGTCCCTGCACAAAATGACACTTCTAAAGGAAAAAAAAGCCATTTAAAACTGCTTGCGGCTTTAATGTAATGTCTGGTCCCGGTAATATGGATGAAAATCTTTAATAAAAATGGCATAGCTACCCCATGACCCCCCCCCCCTACCCCAGCCCATTACCAGCCCCTTTGGGTCTTGTATGGATATTAAGGGGAACCCCGCACATAAAATAAAAAAGGCCCTATATACTCTGAACAGCCGTATACAGGCGGTGCATACAAGACAGGGACTGTAGGTTTGTTCTTATGTAGAATCTGTTTGTAATTTTGAACAGGTACATTGTTTAAGTGTAGCTCCAGCCCAAAAATCTATTTTTAAACTTTTTGGAAAACATAGGTAAGGGTTATCACCCCTGTAACATTTGTTTTGCTGTCTGTGCCCCTGTTCAGAAAATTTCACCTCACTTTCCGTCCCAATGACAACTGTTTTTGAAATGTGGTGTTTTTCTTGAAACAAGGATTGGTGATAAAGCATCAGTACAGAGGAGACACCTTTCTCCCATATTAATTCTTACAGGAGAGAATTTTCCTTCCTAGGGGTAGATTTCCTCTCACTTCCTGTTGTCTTCTTGCGTTTGCAAGTAGGAGTCGTTTGTAAGTTGGATGTTTGAAAGTAGGGACCTGCCGTATATACTCTGCAGAAATAGGCCCCTTAGTTGTTGGTGTTGGCACAACACTGTAAGCACTCACAGTTACTCTTGGTTGGTGCTGGAACGCCCTGCTGTCAACTATTATATCAGGAATTGTAATTACATATAATTGTTGAACAGTGGTAGTAAAAATTGGGCCTTTGATGGTGGTGCTGGTGCCACAACACTGTAAGCCCTGCCAGTTACTCTTGGTGGGTGCAGCAATGGGCCCTGCTGTGAATTATTAGATCAAGAATTGTAATTGCATGCCCCTGTTGAACAGGGGCTGAAAAATTGGGCCTTTCGTGGTGGTGGTGGTGGTGGCGTTGCCACAACACTGTAAGCCCTCAGAGTTACTCTTGGTGGGTGCAGGAATGGGCCCTGCTGTGAATTATTAGATCAAGAATTGTAATTACATGCCCCTTTTGAACAGGGGCTGAAAAATTGGGCCTTTCGTGGTGGTGGTGGTGGTGGCGTTGCCACAACACTGTAAGCCCTCAGAGTTACTCTTGGTGGGTGCAGCAATGGGCCATGCTGTGAATTATTAGATCAAGAATTGTAATTACATGCCCCTTTTGAACAGGGGCTGAAAAATTGGGCCTTTCGTGGTGGTGGTGGTGGTGGCGTTGCCACAACACTGTAAGCCCTCAGAGTTACTCTTGGTGGGTGCAGCAATGGGCCCTGCTGTGAATTATTAGATCAAGAATTGTAATTGCATGCCCCTGTTGAACAGGGGCTGAAAAATTGGGCCTTAGGCACTGGTGGCACAACACTACAACCCCTCACAGATACTGTACTTGGAGCACAGCAATGAGCCCTGTTGCAAAGTATTGCTTCAAAAATTGTAATGACACGCCCCTGTTAAACAGGGGCTGAAAAATTGGGCCTTAGGCACTGGTGCCACAACACTCCAACCCCTCACAGATACTGTACTTGGAGCACAGCAATGAGTCCTATGGCAAATTATTGCTAAAAAAATTGTAATTACACGCCCCTGTAAAACAGGGGCTGAAAAATTGGGCCTTAGCCACTGGTGGCGGCACCCATAAACAAAAATGATCTTCCAAGCTATCATCATCAATCGTATCATTGAGGACTCGGAGGAGGAGGATAGCCAGTCAACATAACAGCAGAGGCACTCAGCATCAGTCTTGAAGGGATGTGACATGTTAAAATCAATTAGTCTGTTATATCAGCATCAGGTGTGTGGTAGCTGGTGGTGATCCAAGACTGGTTCATCTTGATGAAAGTCAGTCGATCAACCGAGTCGGTGGACAGGCGCACCCTGTGATCCGTGACAAATCCTCCAGCAGCACTGAATGTGCGTTCCGAAAGAACGCTGGATGCAGGACAGGCCAGTAGCTCAATTGCATACTGTGCAAGCTCTGGCCAGTGATCCATCCTCAAGACCCAGTAAGCCAGAGGATTTTCGGTGGGGAAGGTGTCCAAGTCTGACCTTGCCCCTAGATATTCCTGCACCATGTTTATCAGACGCTGGCGATGGTTGCTGGAACCGATCATACTTTGGGGCTGCGGACTAAAGAATTGTCTGAACGCATCGGTCAGACGGCCACCTTCCCCACCGCTCCTTCTTTGACTGGCCGAAGCCTCAGCAACTCGTTGTCCAGGACCAGGAGTTTGTAACCTCCCAGTCTCTGGGAACGCGTTGCACAGACCTTTCTGCAAGGCCTCCCGGAGTTGTCTCATCCTCTGCTCCCTCTGCGACGGTAACATAAGGTCCGCAACCTTACCCTTGTACCGTGGATCAAGGAGAGTGGCCAGCCAGTAATGGTCCCTCTCCTTGATCCGAAGAATACGAGGATCCTTCCGCAGACTTTGCAGGATCCGGGAGGCCATGCAGCGTAGGTTTGCTGAGGCATTCGCTCCGGAGTCCTCTGGGTCACTAAGGACGACATGATCCGCAGCCACCTCCTCCCAGCCACGTACAAGTCCACTGGTTTCTTGGGACTGTAAATCATCCCTAAAAGACTGCTGCTGATGATGCTGAGTGCCAGGCTCCACCTCCATGCTGACACAATCCTCCTCCTCCTCCTCCTCCTCCTCCTCCTCCTCCTCCTCTTCCTGTACAATGGGTGGGACAGAAGGAACACTGTCTGGGTAAAGGGGGCCTTGAGAGGCAAGGAAGTCCTCCTCTTCCTGCCTCTGTTCTGCCTCAAGTGCCCTGTCCATTATTCCACGCAGCGTGTGCTCCAACAGGTGGACAAGAGGTACAGTGTCACTGATGCATGCACTGTCACTGCTCACCATCCTCGTGGCCTCCTCAAATGGTGCCAGGACAGTGCATGCATCCCTGATCATGCCCCACTGGCGTGGAGAAAAAAAACCAAGCTCCCCTGACCCTGTCCTGGTGCCGTAGTCGCACAGGTACTCATTGATGGCCCTCTGCTGCGTGTGCAGCCGCTGCAGCATGGCCAACGTTGAGTTCCACCTGGTGGGCATGTCACATATAAGGCGGTTCTTGGGCAGGTTCAACTCCTTTTGCAGCTCAGCCAGGCGAGCACTGGCATTATAAGATCTGCGGAAATGCACACAGACTTTCCTGGCCTGCCTCAGGACATCCTGTAAGCCCGGGTACCTGCCCAAGAACCGCTGCACCACCAGGTTAAGGACGTGAGCCACACAGGGCACATGGGTCAGTTGTCCCTGTCGGAGGGCGGAGAGGAGGTTGGTGCCATTGTCGCAAACAACCATTCCTGGCTTAAGCTGGCGTGGCGTCAACCACCTCTCGGCCTGGCCCTGCAGAGCAGACAGGACCTCTGCCCCAGTGTGGCTTCTGTCCCCCAAACACACCAGCGCAAGCACGGCATGGCATCTTTTTGCCTGCGTACTTGCGTAGCCCCTTGAACGGGTACGGAGCACCGCTGGTTCATAGGACAAACCACAGGAAGAGGCCATGGAGGAAGAAGAAGAGGAGGGGGTGGAGGAGAGAGGTGTGTCACAACCAGTAGTAGCATTTTGGAGGCGTGGCGGTGGAACAACCTCCAACACTACTGCACCTTGTCCTGCATCCTTCCCAGCTGCCAAAAGAGTGACCCAATGGGCCGTGAAAGAAAGGTAACGTCCCTGTCCATGCCTGCTGGACCATGAGTCAGCGGTAATATGCACCTTACCGCTGACCGCCCTGTCCAGCGAGGCCAAGACATTGCCTTCCACATGCCGGTAGAGAGCCGGAATAGCCTTCCGTGAGAAAAAGTGGCGTTTGGGAACCTGCCACTGAGGAACCGCACATTGCACAAACTCACGGAAGGGGGCCGAGTCTACCAACTGAAAAGGCAGCAGTTGAAGCGCTAGCAATTTAGCCAAGCTAGCATTCAACCGCTGGGCATGTGGATGGCTGGGAGTGAACTTCTTTCGACGGTCCAGCAGCTGGGGCAGGGAAATTTGCCTGCTAGAATCGGACGTCGGTGTACTGCTAGCAGAGTGGCCGCAAGTACTTGGCTGTGACACACCTAATTCTACACCTTCATTCCTCTCAGTGCATGTTTCAGAGAGGACTGAAGTTATAGTGGGGTTGGAGATCCCAGCTGATGCGGTGCAAGGAGAGGTCCGCTTTGTTCTTTGGTGTGGGTCTTTGAGGTAGGCTTGCCAACGAGCTGCATGGCAGGTCAACATATGTCTGGTCAGGCATGTGGTACCCAAGCGGCTGATGTTTTGGCCACGCGATATACGCTTGAGACATATGTTGCAAACAGCAGCTGTGCGATCTGATGCACTAGCCTCAAAAAAGGCCCACACCAAAGAACTTTTTGAATGACGGGCAGAGGCAGCGCCCTGCACAGGCGGAGCTCTGCGGTGTGATTCCGTCGGTGTACTGCCCTTACGCTGGCCACCAAAGGGCATCCTGCCTCGTTGGAGATGTGCCTCCTCCTCATCCTCCTCCTCTCTCCTATTAGGCACCCACGTGGAGTCAGTGACCTCATCATCCCCTCCCTCCTCATCACTGGAGCCAATCTGGCAGTATGCTGCAGCTGCTGGAACATGACTGCCAGATTGGTGTCCTTCTTGAGCATCCCCTCTGTCTGCTCTCACGCTACTGCCTTCCTGTAGCTGGGTTTCATCATCAGACCCTTCGAAACGCTGGGCATCCTCCTGGAGCATGTACCCAACACTGTGCTCAAACAGTTCGGGGGACTCCTCAGGAGGAGGACATGGTGGGTCTAGGGAAGGAGTGACTGATGATGAGTCTGACATTGATACCAGGGAAGAGGACGCTTTGGCAGCTGCTTTGCCAGTACCCTGAGCCTGGGTGAGAGAGGATGAGGAGGAGGAGGAGGGCTTGGTCATCCACTCTACCAAGTCTTCGGCATGATGTGGCTCAACATGTCCAGCTGCCGAAAAGAAGGACAAGCGTGTCCCATGGCCATGTGCTGATGACAATGCACCGCGTCCACGACCAGCACTGTTGCCCCCAGACACAGAGCCTGCTTGCCCTCTTTTATTGCCTCCTGACTGTCTGCCTCTCCTTGTTTGCCTTCCAGACATTGTAATAGATGGCCTGCAGGGAGATGGGAAAAAAGCAATAAGGGCTACCTTCAGGTGTCCTTCTCTGTCCCTTTACTTAAGGATTTCTAAATATGGTTGAGGATGATTGCTTTTGCACAGAATAGCACAACGACAATTTCCCTGACTGTCCAAAAAACAAGGATTTCAAAGATGGTTGATGAGGAATGCTTTAGCACACTATAGCACAAGGAGAATTTCCCTCACTGTCCTTCCCTGTCCCTAGAAACAAGGATTCGCACAGTAAAACACACTGACACTCTCCCTACCTATAGTTTTCTGTCCCTAGAAAAAATGTTTTTTTAAAGCACACTATAGCACAAGGAGAATTCCCCTCACTGTCCTTCCCTGTCCCTAGAAACAAGGATTCGCACAGTAAAACACACTGACACTCTCCCTACCTATCCTTCTCTTTCCCTAAACTAAAGGAATCCAGGTTAAGCAAGAAAAAATAAATGTCACTGTCCCTGCCTATGCTTCTCTTTCCCTGCTCCGAAACACACTACACTAGGCCGCCGTGCTGGCGGCCTTTTATAGTGTGGGGCGTGTACTAAACACCCTCAGCAATAATTGGCCACAGGCATCCTGCCTGTGGCCAATCATTGCTCTCCTCGCTGCCGGCGCTGTGATTGGCCAAGCATGCGGGGTCACAGTGCATGCTTGGCCAATCACAGCGCCTGGATGACACTGCGATGGCGTAGTGCATTGTGGGCCGTTCGCGTCACTCGAATTTGGCGCGAATGGCCCAAATCGTTCGATCTTCGTCGAACGATCGAACAGCCGATGTTCGAGTCAAACGTATGTTCGACTCGAACACGAAGCTCATCCCTAGTGGCCACCCTAGCTGCCATAGACATACTGTCTCTGTGCAAGAGGGAAAGTAAGTGAGGCTGAGGCCCCATGGTTACCAAACATACTTTGAAAAATGTCATAGGCCTATGCATAGTGTAAGCATCAAAAGTTCTGAGAGCTGCCAGTGGTTTGTAAGGAGTTCAGAGACTATAGGCATCTCCACACAAAATAGGCATTGGACCCAGATATTACAGAGACAGATTGAAAGGGGTCAATATGCACACCCCTCCAAATATTCAGTGGTGATCCCACTGTAGATCATCTTAACTCTTATTGGGAGGAGCAAAACTGCACACAACAAAAAGAACCAAAACTTCAAACCCCAAAATAGGTTAAGGGAAAACATAAACAAGGAGTTCGCGCAGGACAGGTGCAATAAGTGGGGGGGGGGTCCCCAACATCACTAGGTTTCCCGTCGATCCGATGGGACTTGCAGATTCCACGGAAAGAGAAGGTAATGATTCAGTCAAAAATGTACATTCGGTACCACCTTGCAGGAGTATACTATAGGGGAAAATACTATAGGAAATACTATAAAGCAGTGGTCATCAACCCTGTCCTCAGGGCCCACTAACAGGCCAGGTTTGCAAGATAACTGATAGGTGATATCATTTGCTGCTCAGTGATTGCAGTCAGGGCTGGACTGGGAATAAAAACCAGCCCTGGAAAAAAAAATCATACCAGCCCCATAGCATTTTTATACCGGCCCAACAGCAAACGTCATTATTTTCTTGTTCATGAAAGGGAAAGCCATGCATTTTAAAGCACATTTGAAGAGTGTATTATATATAGAGAAGACATATATGAAAGCTCATAGGGCTTTATATATATATATATATATATATATATGCAAATTCCAGTTAAAACTGCTAAAAGTGGTCAATCATCAAGGGGGACCCCAGGAACTCTGGGATCGTGGAGGGAGGGAGGACTCTGTTGACCAGAGACCACCTTTCGCAGAAAGAATACACTAAGGTAAGGGGTGGGTTTGCTAATATAGGGGGAAACCTGTCACGTACCTAGTGGATGAGCCCGTTTTGCAGGGGATGGCCTCTCTTGCGGCTCCGACTCGTGGCCCCTGGTAGGGTGAACAGGAAGCACAGGAGTCAGGAGTGGCACGAGTGCCTGGCAGGATCAACAGCAGGAGGTTGGTCTGAAGTCCAGGTGGAGCTGTACAGAGGAATCGCAGGTGCGACTGAGCAGAGGCAGGAACCAGGAACAAGCTGAACGGCAGGCAGATGCAGCAGACTGGAACTGGACAGCTGACTGGAAGGACCGTAGACAGGAACCTGGAACAGGCTGGATCGGCAGGCAGATGCAGCAGACTGTAACTGGATGGGTCAAACGAGCCGGGTTGGATATCAGGCGGGCAGCAGCAGGACCAGAGGAGCAGGCAGAAGGATGGTCAGGCAGGCAGGAGTCAGATGCAGGCAGATAGCTGGGTTAGTCAGAAGCAAGCCGGGTCAGATACTGGAGTGAACTGGAACAGGTTTCAGAGGTCAGGACACACGTAACGCTGTAGATCAGACAGCAAGATCCCAGTGTGTCAGTCTGGTTTAAATAGCCCGCCTGGTGCCAATGGGGGCGCGCGCGCATTCCCGTGCGCACGCACATGCGCAATGGTGCGCACGTGCATGCGCAATGGCACCCGCGGTCGCGCACCAGGAAGTTCAGAGAGCCTGTTACTGGCAGGATCTTCCTGACAAAACCTTTATATCAGAACCCCCCTTACATTGTTGTATTCACTCCCCCCCTTACATCAGTGACCCCCCCCCTCAGACTGGCCTTGCGGCGCTGTCACTGACCTCCTCTCAGGTGCACTGTGCAGGGATCAGTCAGTCAGCTCCAGCTCTGGTTTTATCCTATAGTCTCCTCTCCACAGTCCACACACCTCTGACTTCTCCCATGACCCCCATCCCGGCAGCACTCCCTCTCTTGACTCCACTGCAGACATGATATAAGACAAGAGATGGTTAGAGGTTGTGGACATGATACAAGAGATGGTCAGAGACTGAGACATGGTACAGGAGAAGGTCAGAGACTGCAGACATGGTACAAGAGATGATCACAGAATGCAGACATGGTACAGGAGATGGTCAGAGACTGCAGACATGATACAGGAGATGGTCAGAGACTGGAGACAGTGGCGTAATAAGGGGGTGGCGGGGGGGGGGCGTGCCACACCAGGTGCCACACACTGGGGGGTGTCAGGCTGCCCCCCCCGCGCCCTCCGTGACTAAAAGGAGACAGTGCCGCGGGTTTAACAGCAGAGAAGACAGAACATGTCTGTTCTGTCCCCACGCGATGCTGCTGTTAAACCCGCGGCGCTGTCTCCTTTCAGTCACGGAGGGGGGGCTGAGCAGTTAGTGGCTTTGCAGGGGGATGCGAGCACATCTGGGACCGGCGCAACGATCCCCTTCTCCCACGGCTCAGTCTCGGGCAGCGGCTGTCAGCCGAGCAGTATGAAGCCGCCTCCCCCTCCTCCTTTATGTCTATACAGTGCTGTGCATGCAGGAGGAGGGGGAGGCAGCTTCATACTTGTCGACTGACAGCCGCTGCCGAGACTGATCAGAGCCTTGAGAGAAGGGGATCGTTGCGCCGGTCCCAGATGTGCGGACTGGCTCGGGTGTGGCTCGCACCCCCCTCCCTGCAAAGCCACTACCTCGGGCTCTCTGTCAGTTCTGAGGTACATTATGGGACTGTAGGGGGGGTCTGTAGGGGGGTCTGTATTGTTAGGGGGTCTGTGGTCTGTAGGGGGGTCTGTATTGTTAGGGGGTCTGTGGTCTGTAGGGGGGTCTGTAGGGGGGGTCTGCACTGTAGGGGGGTCTGCACTGTAGCTGGGGTCTTAACTGTAGGGCGGGTCTTAACTGTAGGGGGGTCTGCATTGTAGGGGGGGCCTGTACTGTAGCAGGGGTCTGCATTGTAGGGGGGCCTGTACTGTAGCGGGGGTCTTCACTGTAGGGGGGTCTGCACTGTAGCGAGGGCCTGTACTGTAGGGGGGTCTGCACTGTAGGGGGGTCTGTGTAACATGCAGGGGGTCCAGAACTGTTGAGGGGGGTGTCTGTGTAACATACAGGCATCTAGAGGTGCAGGGTACTGTGTAATGTAAAGGGGTCCAGAGCTGTGGGGGGCTGTGTAATGTAAAGGGGTCCAGAGGTGCAAGGGCTGTGTAATGTAAAGGGGTCCAGAGTTACAAGTGCTGTGTAATGTAAAGGGGTCCAGAGGTGCAGGGTGCAGTGTAATGTAAAGGGGTCCAGAGGTGCAGGGTGAAGTGTAATGTAAAGGGGTCCAGAGGTGCAGGGTGAAGTGTAATGTATTACACAAGTAAAGAATGCGCATGAGTCCAAAATCACTGATATCCCATAGGTATACAATCAGATGGCGCATGTACAGTAGGTGTACAGTCAGTGGACATGGGGTCCAGGCTCCAAGAGTACGTAGGAGAGAAAGGGGAGGGGGGGGGTTGTAACAGGCTGAATGAACAATAATGGGAAAAGTCACATACACAATCTCAGGGCTGCCATTCAAAGAGAAACCGAAACCGTGTTCCAGGGTACTGTGAAGAAAAGCAAGGGAGAGGCGCCTCTGAGTGCAGATGTTTAAAAACAATTTAATAAAGGATAGTGCTACAAGCAACTCACATTTACATAGTAAAAACGGGCATTTGTACGAATCCCATTAGAAGAGGAAGATGTCATCAGGTCTGTCATGGGGTACCTCCTCCTGCTGGTTTTCAATTCACCGCTGTAGATGGTTTTCATACGGCCGGCAGCGGTGGGGAAATGCAGTGCAGGGCCTTGGTGATGGTTGCGAATGGCAGGCGAGGGCCGATGACGTCACTGGCGTGCGACGCGTTTCCTGAGCCGGCGTGCTGCGTGTAGTGGGGCAGTCGCGCTCCTTTGTCAAGCTAGTGAATGGGTTGGGTGAGCTAGTATTTGATGGACAGGACAGTGGGCGGAGAGGGGCGGAGGTTGATGAAGGGCGGAGCTGGGGCGGGGAAGGTTCGGAAGTGTCAGCAGAGAGAGCTCTAGATATACGATGAAACCAGATAAGAATGGTAGTATGCGGACAAATTGAGCATAAGAAGAGATGAGATGAAGTTGGAATATGTAATATAAATGAAAGAGGGGGAGAAAGCTGATAACTAGTTTGGATATAAAATGGTATAAATAGAGACTATTAATATACAGGACAGCGGGGACGGGCTAGATGTAAATAAATAAATAAATAAATAAAGCTGATGGATATAGTAAATATAGTAAATATAATTATAATTATGGGGGGGGGGGTTTGGGGGGGTGGGGGAAAGAAAAGGGGGGGCTATTTTATAGGTATATATGTGTATGGGAAAAGGATATTCCCGTATATACTCGAGTATAAGCCGACCCGAGTATAAGCTGAGGCACCTAATTTTACCACAAAAACTGGGAAAACTTATTGACTCGAGTATAAGCCTAGGGTGTGCCTCACTTTGCCTCACTGTGTCCATGACTAGACTGACGTTTAACATAGGAGTATATGGAAGGGGTGCCCAGCTTTGAAAAATCAGTGCTCCCTGGCCGTAGGTCCCCCGGACAAGAAACTTTGCAAACCTGTAGAGGAAGAGTGGGGCTATATGTGTGCCAAGTTTGGGGTCAAGAGAATCTACGACCGGCCGGTACCGGGTCCCCAAAATCACCAGAGAAATTAACGTTTAACATGGGAGTCTATGGAAGGGGTGCCCGGTTTTGAAAAATCGGTGCTCCCCGGCCGTAGGTCCCCCGGACAAGAAACTTTGCACACTTGTAGAGGAAGAGGGTATATGTGTGCCAAGTTTGGGGTCCAGAGGACCTACGGCCGACCGGTACCGGCTCCCCAAAGTCCGGGAGATCAGGCGCAAAAAGGTGACTCGAGTATAAGCCGAGGGGGCATTTTCCGCACAAAAATTGTGCTTAAAAACTCGGCTTATACTCGAGTATATACGGTATGTTATATTATGTTATATTAGTTTACACACATAATTATGTGTGGGGAAAGAGGATGGGGGGGGAGGAGTTTGAGGGGGGGGGCGGGTAGGGGGGGGGGGAGGAGAGGAGATGGTGGATGTGGAACTGGATATGTATATTGGAGTGGATATTAGCATAGGGGAGGGAAAAAAAGGGGGGGGGGGGAAAGGGCGGTGGTAGAAAAAGAAGGAAAAAGAAAACTAAAGTAAAAAGAAAAAGGTAAAAAAGAGAAAAAAAGAGAGGGGGAGATGCGCACGCCTGTGTAAATACACCGAGACATGCACATCAGAGGGGGATGAGGTCAACACAGTGACCGGCAAGGGATAATGTGTGTGCATATGGATGCATATGTATACAGGTACGAGAAAGAGAGATGCGCACGCCTGTGTGAATACACAGATACATGCACGTCAGAGGGGGATGAGGTCAACACAGTGACCAGCAAGGGATAATGTATGTGCATATGGATGCATATACATACAGGTAAGAGAAAAGGAAGGGGGGGAAGGGGTTTATGGAATGGGATCGTAATGCTTAAAGGAGTGATATAAACAGTAACATATGATCATGGTGATACATTGATATATGTATATATATACTGTGACAGCAGGAAGGTAAAGTCACCTGGTTGCATCCAGGGGGGTAGATATATTTCGCCCAGATTCAGGCTTTACGCCGACTTATACAACTAGGTGGAGAGTTGTATAAGGCTAGTGGGCTCATGGATGACTCATACCTCTAGGGAGAGGGCTGGGCGTCGTGCAGACAGGGAGTTGAGGAGACCAGCTGAACCTTGTCAGCTCATTTAGGCCTCTATAAGAACTCCCAGCTTCATTAGATGTTAGCTCATGCCTGGAACCAGACCTGTGTGGACTGTCTAGGGAGAGTGAACCCCTGTGCGGTGAGACAAAGCCTGTGTGGCTATTTGCTTGGACATTTAAAACCAGGGACTTAGGGACTAGGACAGCACTAGGCTGATCCCAGTTGTTAGTTAGGAAACCTGTATGTTTAGTCAGAGGTCAACTTGACCAGGATTTAATTTGGTTATGTTTCTTTTGCTTTGCTGTGTTTTGTCACTGTAAATAGAAAATAAACCGCACCTTTTTTGATTTTGAAAACCACAACCTCCGTTTGCTGGGCCTGTTTTGTGTGGGGAGCCCATCCCGGGGGTCACACACACCCGCTGCCGAGCTAACCCCCTCACAGTTGGTGGAGAACCAGTGGCAGTTTTTTTTAAGCCAGCATGGAGGAGATACTGAAGCAGCTGGCTCTAGCAAATGCCAATCAACAGCAGACAAATGCAGGTTTGCAAAGGAGCCTTGCAGCCCAGCAGCAGACAAACGCAACTTTGCAACAGAGTCTGGAGGCTCAGCAACGAGCCCAGCAGCAATCTGAGGCCCGCTTCATAGACCTGTTGCAGAAGCAAGAGCAGAGACTACAACAACAGATGGAAGCAGTAATGCAGCAACGTCCGCAGACCAGTGAGGAAAGCCGTCCCACTAATACCGCGTCCTTTGGGGTGAGTCGTTTATTGACAAAAATGACTGGAGAGGATGATCCAGAGGTATTTTTGACCACATTTGAAAGGACCGCTGAAAGAGAAAAGTGGCCTGAGGAGCAGTGGGCTGGACTGGTGGCTCCTCTGTTAACTGGTGAATCGCAGAAAGCTTACTATGACCTAGAGCCTAACCAAGCAAAAGACTATGTGATGCTAAAAGCTGAAATATTGGCAAGGCTGGGTGTCACCCAGGCTGTCCGGGCTCAGCGTGTGCATAACTGGACTTTCCAGCTTGGAAAACCCCCCCAGGTCTCAAATGTATGATCTCATTCACCTGAGCAGAAAGTGGCTACAGCCAGAGATTTTGTCCGCACCAAAGATTGTGGAACGTGTTGTAATGGATCGGTTTTTGAGAGCTCTTCCTACTGCCATCCAAAACTGGGTAAGCCATGGAGACCCAGAGACGGCCGATGGTCTTGTGGATCGTGTGGAGAAATACTTGGCTACAGAGAACCTGACGGCCTCTTCCAGAGACACTCGGACTTTCCACCCTAAGACCAGACCATCCCCAGGGGCGGATAAGAGGATTCCAAGGGGTAAGGGTGGAGAGAGTGAGAGGGTGGGAGCTCTACCCCAAGTTTGGCGAGAACAGCCTGGGAAATCAGCGGCTCAAGAGGCGGCAAGAAGGATCGTTTGCTACCGCTGCCGGCAAGCGGGACATATTGCAGCCAATTGCCCGGTTGTGGAGGAACCCATGCAGTGTGACTTTCTGACGGGCAGACGTCAGTCGCTGTGTGCGACAGTCGCATGCACTGCCATTCGAGGAACTGAGAAACATTTATGCAAAATGTGTGTTAATGGTAGAAATGTTGTGGTATTGCTGGATTCAGGTAGCCTTGTGACCCTGATAAAGGCTGAGTTAGTTAAAACAGAGGTCTCTGGGAATAGCAAGGTAGCTGTTATTTGTGTGCATGGGGACACCCGAGAGTATCCAGTGACTACAGTGTGTTTCGAGACCCCCAAAGGTACCCTCTCTCATCCAGTGGGCTTAGTATCTCAGTTACCGCATGACGCCATTGTGGGAAGGGATTTTCCGAAGTTCTGGGAACTGTGGGATGATCCTGAGCCCCTCACTGGTGCCCCTATGTACCAGGAATGTGATAGCCAGAACTCCCCTGAGAGTGGTGAGGACTCTCCGGAATTTCCCTTATCAGTATTGGCAGGGGAGACTCAAGAAACTGGAGAGGAGCCCACCTCCTCAGACGAAAACCTACCGTCTGTGGAGTTTTCTGATCTTGAGGTTCACAGGGAAAACTTTGCCACAGAACAGTTGAAAGACCCCGCCCTAATAAAGGCACGGGAAAACGTAGTGAAAATAGATGGCGAGTTAGTGAACCCAGATAATACCTGCACTTACCCATACTTCAGCGTAGAGAAGGACCTACTGTATCGGGTGGCAAAAAGGGCAGAAGAAACCGTTGAGCAGCTTGTGGTGCCCAAACCTTACAGGAAGTTGGTGTTGGAGTTGGCCCATGGGCACATTCTTGGAGGTCATCTGGGGACAGAGAAAACCCGAGAGAGGGTATTACAGAGATTCTATTGGCCGGGGGTGATGAAGGACGTAGAAAATTATTGTTCCTCCTGCCCTGTGTGTCAGAGGTTGGCCCCGATGCCACATTTCCGTAGCCCGCTGGTCCCTCTACCCATCATTGAGGTCCCGTTTGAGAGGATCGCCATGGATTTGGTAGGTCCTATAATCAAGTCCGCTAGGGGGCACCAGTACATATTAGTTATAATGGACTATGCCACCCGTTATCCAGAAGCGATCCCTCTCCGAAATACCTCGGCCAAAACCATAGCCAAAGAGCTATCTCTTGTTTTTAGCCGGGTGGGTATTTGTAAAGAACTGCTTACGGACCAAGGTACACCCTTTATGTCCCGGGTTATGAAAGAGCTGTGTAAATTGTTCAAAGTGACGCAATTGCGTACGTCTGTGTATCACCCCCAAACCGATGGGCTGGTTGAAAGATTCAACAAAACCCTAAAACAAATGTTGAAGAAAGTGGTGGATAGAGATGGAAAGGATTGGGACTGTTTACTTCCTTATTTGATGTTTGCTATTAGGGAGGTGCCCCAATCCTCTACGGGATTCTCCCCCTTTGAGTTACTGTATGGGAGACACCCAAGAGGGCTGTTGGATATTGCCAAGGAAACTTGGGAAAGTGAGAGTTCTCCCCACAGGAGTGTGATTGAGCATGTCGCCCTGATGCAAGATCGAATTGCACAGGTAATGCCCATCGTGAAGGAACATTTGGCCCAAGCGCAGTTGGCACAGCAGAGAGTGTACAACCGTGGAGCCAAGACCCGTACCTTTTCCCCGGGGGATAGGATATTGGTACTTGTCCCTACGGTTGAAAGTAAATTCCTTGCCAAATGGCAAGGCCCCTACGAGATAATGGAAAAAGTGAGCGAAGTGAATTACAAGGTCAGACAACCAGGAAGGCGAAAGCCCGAACAGATCTATCACGTTAATCTGTTGAAAGCCTGGAGGGATAGAGAGTCCCTAGTCGCAGACACTTGGTCACCAGCTCAAACTGGTTGCGTGATTCCTGAGGTTGGAATAGCAGCCACCTTGTCACAACCCCAACAACAGGAGGTTAAGGAGTTTGTGCTTCGCAACAAGGAGGTATTCTCTGAGCTGCCGGGACAAACATCTGGGGTAGAGCATGACATCATTACCCCGCCCGGTGAAAGGGTGAAGTTAAAACCCTATCGGATCCCAGAGGCTCGACGGGAGGCAATACGGGAGGAAGTACAGAAAATGCTGAACTTAGGGGTGATAGAGGAGTCCCAAAGTGATTGGTCTAGTCCCATCGTGTTGGTGCCTAAACCGGATGGGAGCTGGCGATTTTGTAACGATTTTCGTCAGTTGAACAAAGTTACAAAATTTGACACCTACCCCATGCCACGTATAGATGAGTTGATCGACCGGCTGGGAACAGCCCGATACATGACGACTCTTGACCTCACAAAAGGGTATTGGCAAATCCCCCTGGCCAAGTCGGCCAAAGAGAAAACCGCATTTGTAACCCCAGACGGGGCGTTCCAATATAAAAGAATGCCGTTCGGGTTACAGAATGCGCCGGCCACATTCCAGCGGAAAATGGACCAGATGCTGAGGCCCCATCGGAAGTATGCTGCGGCTTACCTGGATGACGTAATTGTCCATAGCACAGATTGGGCCTCACATCTGCCAAAAGTGCAAGCAGTCCTGGACTCTGTTCGGGAAGCGGGGTTTACGGCTAACCCCAAGAAGTGTACCATTGGGCAGGAGGAGGCCAAATATCTTGGGTACACCATTGGGAGGGGAGTAATAAAACCCCAACTCAACAAAGTCGAGGCCATCCAGAGTTGGCCACGTCCCAACAGCAAGAAGCAGGTACGAGCCTTTCTGGGAATCGCTGGGTATTATCGGCGATTCATTCCCCACTTTGCTTCTAAGGCTGTGCCCCTAACCAACCTGACGAAGGGGAAAGGGTCGGTCATGATTAAATGGACCCCCGAGGCTGAGGCAGCATTCCAATTCTTGAAACAAGCCTTATGTAGCCAGCCAGTGTTGTACTCACCCGACTTCTCTAAAGACTTTGTCGTACAAAGTGATGCGTCAGATGTGGGGTTAGGAGCAGTATTGTCCCAGGTCTGGAACGGGGAAGAGCACCCAGTCATTTACCTCAGCAGGAAGTTGAAGTCCCATGAGGTAAATTACGCCACCGTTGAAAAGGAGTGTTTAGCGGTGAAGTGGGCTCTAGATTCCCTTCGGTACTACCTGCTAGGTAGGCACTTTGACATGGTTACGGATCACGCTCCGTTAAAGTGGATGGCTCAAAACAAGGAAACAAATAGAAGAGTGAATAGGTGGTTCCTGGCCCTCCAGGAATTCAACTTCACAGTAAAGCATCGCCCTGGCGTTCAAATGGGGAATGTGGATGCTTTGTCTCGAGTACATGAATGCCTGATTGCTGGTGTTCCAACCCCGAGGTTAAAACAAGAGGGGGGGGTATGTGACAGCAGGAAGGTAAAGTCACCTGGTTGCATCCAGGGGGGTAGATATATTTCGCCCAGATTCAGGCTTTACGCCGACTTATACAACTAGGTGGAGAGTTGTATAAGGCTAGTGGGCTCATGGATGACTCATACCTCTAGGGAGAGGGCTGGGCGTCGTGCAGACAGGGAGTTGAGGAGACCAGCTGAACCTTGTCAGCTCATTTAGGCCTCTATAAGAACTCCCAGCTTCATTAGATGTTAGCTCATGCCTGGAACCAGACCTGTGTGGACTGTCTAGGGAGAGTGAACCCCTGTGCGGTGAGACAAAGCCTGTGTGGCTATTTGCTTGGACATTTAAAACCAGGGACTTAGGGACTAGGACAGCACTAGGCTGATCCCAGTTGTTAGTTAGGAAACCTGTATGTTTAGTCAGAGGTCAACTTGACCAGGATTTAATTTGGTTATGTTTCTTTTGCTTTGCTGTGTTTTGTCACTGTAAATAGAAAATAAACCGCACCTTTTTTGATTTTGAAAACCACAACCTCCGTTTGCTGGGCCTGTTTTGTGTGGGGAGCCCATCCCGGGGGTCACACACACCCGCTGCCGAGCTAACCCCCTCACAGTACACACATGTATATACATACATATACACACACGTATATGCAGATGCAAGTACATGATTAACCACCTCCCTACTGTGCACTAAAACCCCCTTCCTGCCCAAGCCATTTTTCAGCTTTCAGCGCTGTCACACTTTGAATGACAATTGCGCGGTCGTGCGACGTGGCTCCCAAACAAAATTTGCGTCCTTTTTTTCCCACAAATAGAGCTTTCTTTTGGTGGTATGTAATCACCTCTGCGGTTTTTATTTTTTGCGCTATAAACAAAAGAAGAGCGTCCAGTTTGGAAAAAAAACAATATTTTTTACTTTTTGCTATAATAAATACCCATTTTATTTTTCAATTAAAATTTTCCTCAGTTTAGGCCGATACGTATTCTTCTACATATTTTTGGTATAAAAAAAATATCGCAATAAGCGCGTATTAATTGGTTTGCGCAAAAGTTATAGCGTCTACAAAATAGGGGATAGATTTATAGCATTTTTAATTTTTTTTTATTTTTTTATTAGTAATGGCGGCAATCTGCGATTTTTATTGTGACTGCGATATTGTGGCGGACACATCGGACACTTTTGACACATTTTTGGAACCATTCACATTTATGCAGCGATCCCTGCTATAAAAATGCATTGATTACTGTATAAATGTGACTGGCAGGGAAGGGGTTAACCACTAGGGGGCGGGAAGGGGTTAAATATGTTCCCTCAATGTGTTCTAACTGCGGGGGGGAGGGGACTGACTGGGGGAGGTGACCGATGGTTGTCCCTATGTACAAGGGACACACCATCGCGCACGCGCGCGCGATCCCCCTCCTTCTGAGGGACGTTCCGGAACGTCCACTCAGAAGGAGAGAGCACCCACCCGGCCGTATATGTACAGTGGCCGGGTGGGAAGTAGTTAAAATAAAAGGTACATAATTGTAAATTTACAACATAACAACAATACACAAGTATGAAAAATACACATAGACAATAACGATAATATAATCAATCAGGGGAGGAAGGGGGGGGGGAAAGGGGGTTTTCGGAAAAGGGAAAAGGCGGGATGGAGGGGAGGGAAAGGGTAGAGGGAGGTCCAGAGGGGGGGGGGTTTGGACTATACTTACACACACCCGCCACCCCCAAGTATCGAAATAACAATATACGATATAAGATGACCTGTGAAACACATATAGTATTAGAGATGGGATTGCATATTAACAGGATTAGTGTTAACAATATTGGAAATGTTGTCAGGGTTAAAAATAGCAATTATTATGTAAAGGGAGCGGGGAGGGGGTATTGGAATATTAAATAATAAAATATTATAAAATTATTATAAAATGTTATAGGAATATGTGAAAAATTATTATAAAATTATAATTATAAAATTATTATAAAATGGTATGCATTTCGATGCTCTCATTGATGCCTCCAGGTGAGAGTACATCTAGGCTGTATATCCAATAAGTCTCGCGGGCACATAGTTTCTTGAATCTTTCAGCTGCAGGGAGGGATTTATCGATTTGCTCGATGACCCACACCTGGAGTCCTGCAGTGGATTTTTGGTGAACTTTGGCTAAATGTTTGGGGACACTATGAGGGTCTATACCACCCTCTATAAATCTGCGGTGTTCCCCGAATCTCTGTCTTAATGGACGTATGGTACGGCCTACGTACATCAAGCCACAAGGGCAACTAAGGCCGTACACTACTGTAGCAAAATACTGAAACTGAGAAATGGTTTGGATCACTTCAACGGTGACAGCAAAGATTCATTACAGGAAATGTAGAGACAGAATGTCTACTGATGTCTGAATAAGTAAATTGGGTTAATTGGGGGTCTGAGGTAGCGTTCCATTCATCTATTGTCAGTATGTTAATGACCATCTATTATCTGCTACGGGATGTAATTACACTCCTAGTAATGTGTCTGGCACGGTTTCATTGTTATGGGTAAATATGCAGAGACCAACGTCTCCCGCATCCCAGGTGGTTAGAAATAGTCCCAGGTAATTAAATCACTGTCATCTGTTAATTGTTGAAGGGAATGCCCCTGTAAAAGGAGTTAAGAAAACCGTTGCATGGGAAATGATATAAAAAGCCAGCCTGGGCAAAATAAAGTGTTGATTTACTCCCAGAACTGTGTGTCGTCCAGTTACTGGGGGGGGGGGAACAGGTGGTCTTGGGTAAGTCAGTACTTCCTCAGCTTCAAGGATTTCCCAGCGGACGTTGGAGCTCCGCAACACTGGTTGGCAGCGGTGGGATTAAAGCCTTGCAGCAAGAGGAAGCAGCATTCATGCAAATTCGACTACACGAATGGAAGTGTGAATGGAGACAAACTATGCTGGATTAAAACGAGCAACGTTAAAGGATTTGCTGGAAGCAAGAGGGAAGAGCGCCAGCAATAAAACCAAAGCCGAGCTGATTGCAGAACTGACCGAGGGAGATCGGGCACGCAGTATGGCTACAGAAGCCATGGAGACCGAGTTTGACCAAGAAGTGAAACGCAGGCTAGCGTTTTATGGAGAAAACCCCTCCACCGAGCTGGTACAGGCAACGTTAGCCCAAGTGGATGCCTTTATCACGGCGAGAGAAGAACGGGAGACCCAACTCCGGCTGGCGGAACAGCGTGCCTCTGAGAGACTGCTAACGACTACACCGGCACCAGAGACAAAACTAAAAGTACCCCATGATACCTTTAAAAAGTTTGTGGAAGCAGAGGAAGAGATTGATAGCTTCCTGCAGGATTTTGAACGGCAATGCAAGCTGTACCAAGTACCCCAGACAGACTGGGTATGGATCTTAGCTGGTAAGCTGTCAGGCCGTGCAGCAGAAGCCTACAGAGCCGTGCCAGAGGAGGAAATCGCAAGCTATAGCCGGGTAAAGGAAGTTATTTTGGCAAGGTATGCCATCACCCCAGAAGCATACAGGAGACGCTTCCGGGACACAAAGAAACAGGAGAAGGACTCCCACACCGAATGGGCTTGCCGAATGCAGAGGGCAGCCCTAGCTTGGCTACAAGCCAGTCAGGCAACCACAGCAGACGCGATCACCCAGCTGATTTTACTGGAGCAATTCTTTAATGGACTAAACCCAGAGATACAGGAGTGGGTAAGGGATCGCAAACCTACCACTCTCTCGGAAGCGGCCAGGCAAGCTGATGAATATCAAGATGCCCGCCGGCCATCACAGACTAGCTTCCGACCAAGCACCAGATCACTGAACCATAACCCAGGGCACCCAGCTACACAACGACCCGGGCTAATCCCTAACTCCCCTGCAAATCGATACCTCGGGCGCAAGGGAGTGCAGTGCTATTCATGCAAGCAATTTGGGCACTATCAGAGAGACTGCACTCAGAACCAGGACCCAGCTGCATGGATTCGACCAGGGCCACCCCCTCCAGCACGGGCTGCCGCTCATTGCTATCACACGGAAGCGGCCCCGGTCAACCGAGGTGCAGGAGAATTGGAGGAACACTGGAGTATCCTACACAAGGCTGACCCAGTACAGGTGGCTACTGACAACAGGCAACACCATCGCCAGTCAGTACAGCTGAACGGGAAGACTGCTCAAGGTCTAGGAGATTCCGGCGCCACCCTCACACTGGTCAAACGTCACCTGGTTCCAGAGGCCGACCACACCGGGAGTTCCGTAGTTGTGCGGGTTGCAGGGGGAGCAGTACACAGGCTACCCACGGCAAGAGTACACCTGAACTGGGGTGCCGGCTCCGGATTAATTAAGGTGGGGTTGATCTAGGAACTTCCCGCTGATGTCCTGCTGGGGAACGATCTTGGCCAGTTGACTTCTGCTTTTGCATCAGCCCCGGTTACCAACGAGATCTACCCCGTTACCACCCGGTCCCAGGCCCACACCACGGAAAACAGAGCATCCTCTGAGGCTCGGATGCTTCAATGTTTGGATTGGGCGCAGTATTGAGCCAGGTAGGAGCAGATGGCGGAGAACACCCCGTAGTTTACTTGAGCAGGAAGCTTCTCCCCAGGGAAGTGGGCTACGCCGCCATAGAAAAAGAATGCCTGGCTGTGGAGTGGGCCCTAAAGAAGCTTCAGCCCTACTTGTACGGACAACAGTTCACCCTACTCACAGACCACAACCCGTTGGTATGGCTAAATCGAGTGGCAGGGGACAATGCCCGGTTGTTGCGCTGGAGTCTGGCGTTACAACCGTATGACTTTACTATCCACTACTGACCCGGGAAACAGAACGGCAATGCTGACGGATTATCGCGGCAAACTGAACTGGAAAAGTGATCCGTGAGTACTCTCCGGACATCCCCAAGCCGATCTGTTAAGGATCAGACTGTGTATGCCGGCTTGTGGGTAAGGGGGAGCAGTGTAGCAAAATACTGAAACTGAGAAATGGTTTGGATCACTTCAACGGTGACAGCCAAGATTCATTACAGGAAATGTAGAGACAGAATGTCTACTGATGTCTGAATAAGTAAATTGGGTTAATTGGGGGTCTGAGGTAGCGTTCCATTCATCTATTGTCAGTATGTTAATGACCATCTATTATCTGCTACGGGATGTAATTACACTCCTAGTAATCTGTCTGGCATGGTTTCATTGTTATGGGTAAATATGCAGAGACCAACGTCTCCCGCATCCCAGGTGGTTAGAAATAGTCCCAGGTAATTAAATCACTGTCATCTGTTAATTGTTGAAGGGAATGCCCCTGTAAAAGGAGTTAAGAAAACCGTTGCATGGGAAATGATATAAAAAGCCAGCCTGGGCAAAATAAAGTGTTGATTTACTCCCAGAACTGTGTGTCATCCAGTTACTGGGGGGGGGGGGACAGGTGGTCTTGGATAAGTCAGTACTTCCTCAGCTTCAAGGATTTCCCAGCGGACGTTGGAGCTCCGCAACAACTACAAAGTCTGATGAACAGTTGAAGAATTCCCTCAGCTGATATGTTTTCCCTTTTGTGCTAAAACTTTTTTGGCCATGTTGGACAAATTTGCACGTTTTGCAAAGTGCTTTACGGCATTGGTACATTCCTGTAATTGGTATAAGAACAGGTATGGGTGTAAATGAAGTAATAGTTGGTTTGAGTTTGCTGGGGGCGAGTTTGTTTTTCAAATTCGGAGCCCTGCGGTAGGTAACTCTGGGGTGGGATGGCAGTTCAGATTTCAAGTGTGGATCCTGCTGAAGGATGTTCCAATGTTTGAGTAGTATTTTTTCCATGTTCTTATGTCTGGAATGAAACGTGGTTACGAATCTGATTGAACGGTCACCTGTCTTTGGTGGCTTGCCCCGAAGGTAGAGTTTGTGTGCATCATCAACTAAGTTTTCGGGATATTTTTTGTCCATAAATTTCTTTTTGAGGTTTGTACTAAGTTGGATATAATCAGCGTCTCTGGTGCAATTCTGTCTGAGTCGACAGAATTGGCCCCTGGGGATGTTGTCGATCCATTTCTTGTGGTGGCAGCTGTTGTAATGCAAATATGAGTTTCCAGCCGTGGGTTTGATATAGTTTCTGGCAAAGATGGTGTCGTTGTCATGTCCAAGTTCCAAATCTAGAAAGGCTATGGTGGAGGGGTCGTAGATGGACGTGAAGGACAACCCATAGATGTTGCTATTACAGTGTTGTACAAAGGGGTGGATGAGTTCAAGGGGGCCATCCCAAATAATGATAATGTCATCTATATATCGTCCGAAAAAGACGATATTTGCTGCAAATGGATTATTGGTATGGATATGGTGAGTCTCCCAGAAGCCCATGGCTAGGTTGGCATATGAGGGGGCAAAATTGGCCCCCATAGCCGTGCCTTGTGACTGCAGGTAGAAGTCTCCATTGAAATTAAAATAGTTGTGGGTAAGACAGAATTGGGTGGCTAGTTTGATGAAGTTCGCCTGACGGGGATTAATGAGTGATTCCAGAAGAAGAAATTGTTCCAGTGCCATAAGCCCAAAGGTATGTGGGATGGATGTGTACAAGGAACATACATCAAGTGACAGCCAGGCATAAGAAGATTCCCACCTGTAGGGGGAAAGGAGTTCCAGGAGATGTGTACTGTCACATATGTAAGATTGTAGTTGGCGAACAATGGGTTGAAGAAATAGATCTATATACATGCTGAATCCTGTGGTCACGCTGTTCATGGCTGCTACAATGGGTCTACCTGGTGGGTTTTCTGGGTTTTTATGGATTTTCGGCAAATAATAGAAGTACGGGATGTGATAGAATTGTTTGCGTAAAAACGCACTTTCTGTTTTGGAAATGATGTTGTCTTTGAGAGCATAGGATATTAGGATATCTGCTTCTTTGGCAAATTCTATGGTTGGATCCTTGTTGAGTTTAATGTAGGTAGTGCTATCGGACAGGAGTCTGTAGGCTTCCTTAAGGTAATCAGTTTTGTCTAAGATGATGATGCTTCCTCCTTTATCAGCAGGTTTTATTACAATGCTGTCCGTATGTAATAATAGGTCAAGTGCTTTAGTTTCCGATGGTGAAAGGTTGTTGTGTTTGGAGGAAGAAGTAGAGTTACATAATTTGACCAGGTCTGCGTAGACCACTCTATAGAAACTTTCGATGTATGGACCTTTTGAGTGAGTAGGAAAGAAAATGGATTTGGGTTTAAGAGAGGAGTGTACTACAGGGGGTGATGTAACAAAATGTTGAGTATAGAGTTTTGAGATGCTATCTTCATCATCACAGGAGTCCTCAGTGAGGGAGTCAGTGTTGATTTCGAAATTTTCAAGGAGAGATTCCAGAGGTTCATGATTGAGTGATATGGGGGTAATGGAACTAACCAGTACATTACTGATGTTGCTATTGTTGTCTTTTTCCTGTTGAATATGAAAATGTCTTTTGAGAGTTAGATTGCGTATGTAATGATTGAGGTCTTTGAAAAGAAGAAATGAGTTGGGTTTGTTGATGGGAGCGAAGTTCAATCCATTGCTAAGAAGAGAAGTGTCGGCAGTAGATAGAGTGTGAGAAGAAAGATTGAATATTTTTACTGTTTCTGGTATTTTTGAATTTGTGGATAGTTGTTTTCCTCGTCCTCCTCTACAGCCTCTCCTGTAAGTTTTCTTTTTCTTGAGGCTGGGGGCAGAGGAGGACTGGACACTAAAAAAGATAGTGTAGGATCTTCAATAGGAGGGGGTGTAGAGGTGGATGTACTGGAAGATTGAATATGTGTGTCTGCTGGTTCCACGGGCATTGGTGGTGTGCAGCTGGTGGCCATACTAGTGGAGGTGGCTAGTATATCCACTATACTTGTTGTGTGAAGATGATCCGAGATGGTAGTAGGGGTGCCAGTATTGAATTCCTGATCATTTTCATGGCTATGGTTTAGGTTCACAGCAATGGAAGCTGTGGTGGATCATAAATTGAATGATCTGTTGTAGAACAAGTTCAGGGCGGTAATGAGACCATCCTTCTTATTGTAATTGTATTTATTGTGTATTTTATTTTTGTTCCGATATGAGTGAAGTATTGGTGTTGGTCCAGAGGGGTGGTGGTTTTGTGATACGAGAAGAGGGAAGTTTCTCAGGTTGTCTACCCAGCAGTGGATAGTTGTGGAACTGAATGTCCATCAGGGGCTTGGGAGGTGAGGAGGGGGGAGGTATCTGTGAACGTATGTGCGGAGTTGATAGGTTAGCATGGGTAGTGGATGTGGTTACATCGGAATGAGAAATGTTTTTATTCCAAGAGAAGACCCTATTTGAGTTGTAATCATCAAGATCACGTTTGAATTTACCCATTTTTGTACTAACAATATAATCCTCATCTTTTTGGGTGTTATGTTTGAGGGTCTCAAGCCAACTGAAGGGGATAGGCACTGATTGGTTGGAAATATCCTCTATGATGGTTTTGAGTTGGTCTTTGAAATAATTATATCTAGTGTTCCTGTGGGTAATGAGTATTCCCATCCATTTTGCTGTGCAGAATTCTGCAATGTTAGTCCATTCATTGGAGTTGCTGGTATCTAGGAACATGGGACATTCTTTCATTACACGTAGGCCTCTGGGCGAGATCTTAAGCCTTGTACACACGGCCGAGATTCTCGTCGAAAAAAACATGTCGTTTTTTTCGACGAGATTCTTGGACAAGAAACTTGTCCCGGCCGAGTGTACAGACGCTCGATTCAAAGAACCCGTGGTTCTTTGAATGGAGCGTACGCGGTGACGTCATCGACTACGACGAGCATGCGCTCGTCACATTCGATGCCATCGCCGCCATCTTGGTATACCCTATCTATGCCTAGGAAGCTACCGCGCATGCGTCGAATTCATTTCGAACATGCGTGGGCTTCCCGGAGGACAGGTAAGTGTACACACACTCGTCGAGAAACATGCCGACGAGAAAATAGAGAGCAGGTTCTCCATTTTCTCGTTGAGATTACTTGTCGGTTTTCTTGACGAGAAACCATACACACGAACGAATTTCTCGGAAGACATCTCTGCCAGCAAGTTTCTTGCTGGTTCTTGCCGAGAAACTCGGTCGTGTGTACGGGGCCTTAGTGTCAATATATTGAGATAGGAAGAATTTGTCCCACCACTGTTGATTGGTGGTCTGGGTAATTCTTTCTAATTGTTTAAATTTGCCACATAAGTTGTGACGTATTTTCCCAGTGAGTCTGGCGTCTATAGAGAAAGTAATGGTGGATAGTGTAGAATATATCTGTTCTAAGACCATGTATCTATGGCTCTCAACAGTGGAAATAATATCCATAGTAGCTGAATGCGGATGATGATGATGAAATGGTTATATAATAATGATTATCCCGTGGGATGGATGGTGAGCAGGATAGTGTCTTATCTGCACATATTGTGACAGCAGGAAGGTAAAGTCACCTGGTTGCATCCAGGGGGGTAGATATATTTCTCCCAGATTCAGGCTTTATGCCGACTTATACAACTAGGGAGTTGATGAAGCCCAGCTGAGTCTAGTGGGCTCATGAATGACTCATACCTCTAGGGAGAGTGCTGGGCGTCGTGAGACAGGGAGTTGATGAGACCAGCTGAAGCTTGTCAGCTCATTTAGGCCTCTATAAGAACTCCCAGCTTCATTAGATGTTAGCTCATGCCTGGAACCAGACCTGTGTGGACTGTCTAGGGAGAGTGAACCCCTGTGCGGTGAGGCAAAGCCTGTGTGGCTATTTGTTTGGACTTTTACTAAACCAGGGACTTAGGGACTAGGACAGCACCAGGCTGATCCCAGTTGTTAGTTTAGGAAACCTGCATGTTTAGTCAGAGGTCAAACTGACCAGGATTTATTTTGTTTGTTTCTTTTTGGCTTTGCTGTGTTTTTGTCACTGTACATAGAGAAATAAACCGCACCTTTTGATTTTGAAAACCACAACCTCCGTCTGCTGGCCCTGTTTTTGTGTGGGGAGCCCAACCAGGGGGTCACACACACCCGCTACCGAGTTAACCCCCTCACAGTTGGTGGAGAATGCGGGCAGTTTTTTTTAAGCCAGCATGGAGGAGATACTGAAACAGCTGGCTCTAGCAAATGCCAATCAACAGCAGACAAATGCAGGTTTGCAAAGGAGCCTTGCAGCCCAGCAGCAAGCTCATCAACAAGCCCAGCAGCAATCTGAGGCCCGCTTCATAGACCTGTTACAGAAGCAAGAGCAGAGACTACAACAAATGGAAGCAGTAATGCAGCAACGTCCGCAGACCAGTGAGGAAAGCCGTCCCACTAATACCGCGTCCTTTGGGGTGAGTCGTTTATTGCCAAAAATGACTGGAGAGGATGATCCAGAGGTATTTTTGACCACATTTGAAAGGACTGCTGAAAGAGAAAAGTGGCCTGAGGAGCAGTGGGCTGGACTGGTGGCTCCTCTGTTAACTGGTGAATCGCAGAAGGCTTACTATGACCTAGAGCCTGACCAAGCAAAAGACTATGTGATGCTAAAAGCTGAAATATTGGCAAGGCTGGGTGTCACCCTGGCTGTCCGGGCTCAGCGTGTGCATAACTGGACTTTCCAGCTTGGAAAACCCCCCAGGTCTCAAATGTATGATCTCATTCACCTGAGCAGGAAGTGGCTACAGCCAGAGACTTTGTCCGCACCAGAGATTGTGGAACGTGTTGTAATGGATCGGTTTTTGAGAGCTCTTCCTACTGCCATCCAAAAGTGGGTAAGCCATGGAGACCCAGAGACGGCCGGTGGTCTTGTGGATCGTGTAGAGAAATACTTGGCTACAGAGAACCTGACGGCCTCTTCCAGAGACACTCGGACTTTCCACCCTAAGACCAGACCATCCCCAGGGGCGGATAAGAGGATTCCAAGGGGTGAGGGTGGAGAGAGTGAGAGGGTGGGAGCTCTACCCCAAGTTTGGCGAGAACAGCCTGGGAAATCAGCGGCTCAAGAGGCCGCAAGAAGGATCGTTTGCTACCGCTGCCGGCAAGCGGGACATATTGCAGCCAATTGCCCGGTTGTGGAGGAACCCATGCAGTGTGACTTTCTGACGGGCAGACGTCAGTCGCTGTGTGCGACAGTCGCATGCACTGCCATTCGAGGAACTGAGAAACATTTATGCAAAATGTGTATTAATGGTAGAAATGTTGTGGTATTACTGGATTCAGGTAGCCTTGTGACCCTGATAAAGGCTGAATTAGTTAAAACAGAGGTCTCTGGGAATAGCAAGGTAGCTGTTATTTGTGTGCATGGGGACACCCGAGAGTATCCAGTGACTACAGTGTGTTTCGAGACCCCCAAAGGTACTGTCATGGATATGCATTAATGTCTGTCTGCCATCTTACCTTCCTCCTCATGTGTTCATCTAGAGACCAGACCTCCTTCACCTGGCTTCCTTTATAATCTCCTCCCAGCCTGACTCCACCCCAGGCCCTATCACTGAACACTATATTAACCTGTGCACTGCAAGCCTGCTTTGCTGATCAACGTGTTTGTTAGGCATTGTGTGTTTGGGTTCCTGCCTGCCGTGTGCTACGTCTGTCTCTCTGTTACGTTATTGGCTTGTCCCCGACCATCCCTGTCTGCTCGTGACCCTTGACCTTCGGCTCGTTCTTCGTTATCCTTGTCTGCTTGTGGCCCCTGACCTTCGGCTTGTTATTCGGTTCTCTCTATCGTGTGCCGCTGCTTCCCCTTATCCTACGGGGCGTGAGCTAGGAAACTCCAGGGGCCGCGACCTGGTCCCAGCCTGCAGCGTAACATCCTCACCACTAGAGGCCCTGGAGAAGACCAGCTGGGTCTTAGACTCCGCGCCCTGGGGAATCTTGGCTCTCGCTTCCGTTGGGATCCCGGTTGTGCTCCTCTGGTCCCGCTTTCCACAACCACCCAGTTTCCTACCCACAGAAGCCAGCCATAGGGTTCACTACCTCGCGGTGCACTCCTGTCCCCCTACGGTGTGCATCTGTCACCTGGCCACAGGTGACCCTGACAGTTTGATCAGCCATGAACCCGGCTGACATCCCGCTTCCCGCGGATGATCCATTGCAGGGCATAGTTCGCAGACTTGAGACCCAGGAATCAAATCAGACCCAGGTGATGCGATTCCTCCAGGATCTGGCTTCTCGATTCGAGCAGCTTCAGGTCTCCTTGGGAACCCCGAATCCGCAACCCCAAGTACAACCAGCGGCTGTACCTATCGCACCAGTCGCAGCCTCACACTCACTAAGATTGCCAGCTCCGTTCCGTTTCTCTGGGGACTCCAAGGCCTGCAGGGGGTTTCTCAGCCAATGCACTATTCATTTTGAGCTTCAGCCTCAAAGCTTCCTATCTGACCGGGCTAAGGTAGCCTATATCATTTCCCTCCTCTCCGGTGAAGCTTTGGCCTGGGCTGCCCCCCTGTGGGAGAGGAACGATCCGGTGGTTTCCAGTCTGTCCGAATTCTTGAAGCTCTTTCGTAATATCTTCGAAGAGCCGGCTCGGGCTTCTTCAGCGGCTAGTGCTGTCTTACGTCTTCGCCAAGAATCTAGTTCAGTGGGGCAATATGCTCTTCAGTTCCGTATCCACAGAGCTGAATTGAGCTGGAATAATGAGGCCCTGGTCGCTACCTTTTTACATGGCCTCTCTGACCGAGTGAAAGACGAATTAGCGGGAAGAGCCATTCCCGTCGGTCTGGACGATGTAATTTCATTATGCAACCAGATCGACATTCGTTTTCAAGAGAGGTCCTTAGAAAAAAGACGCCAGCACTCTCTGGGTCCTAGCCAGTCTGAGCTCCCCTCCCTTCATTCCGTGGAGCATCCTCTACCTGCTGAAGAACCTATGCAGCTGGGCCGGACCAGACTAACCCCCGAAGAACGTGCTAGGCGCAGAACTCTGGGCTTGTGCCTCTATTGTGGGGGCAAGGGTCATTTTCGTGACTCCTGCTCGCTTCGTCCGGGAAACGCTCGGGTCTAATACATTTGGAAGGTGGAGTATTGGACCCAGAAACATCACCTTCTCGCCTGCTCTTGCCGGTGTCCCTTCATGTAGGCACTTCTCCTCAGTCAACCCTTGCATACCTGGATTCCGGGGCTGCCGGCAATTTCATGGATTGGAGAACTGCTTCTTCTATGAAGCTTACCCTTTCACCTCTCACTACCCCATTGGTAGTCTCGGCAATTGATGGCACTGTTCTCCCAGGGGGCCCTATTCGCTTCCAGACGCTACCCATTAGGATGTCGGTAGGGATTCTCCACCAGGAGTGGATATCCTTTCTTATTCTACCCAAGGCCTCTACCCCAGTTGTATTGGGCCTCCCTTGGCTACAGCTCCACTCTCCACATGTGGACTGGGTCTCTGGGCAGATCCTGGCCTGGGGTTCCTCATGTTTCTCGTCGTGTCTTCTCAAGGTGACCCCCAAGGAGAGTCTTCCGGTTGCTGCCACTTCTGTTTCTTCTGATCTTCCCGCCGCATACAGCGATTACCGGGATGTGTTCTGTAAAAAATCAGCTGAGGTGCTTCCTCCCCACAGGTCTTTTGACTGTGCTATTGATCTTGTCCCCGGAGCAACTCTACCCAGGGGTCGTACCTACCCTCTGTCCATCCCAGAGACCCAGGCCATGTCGGAGTATGTAGCAGAGAATCTGGAGAGAGGGTTCATCCGGAAATCCTCATCGCCTGCAGGGGCAGGGTTCTTTTTTGTTGCCAAAAAGGATGGTACCTTAAGACCCTGCATCGATTATCGGGGTTTAAATGCGGTTACTATTAAAAATCGATACCCCTTACCCTTAATATCTGAGCTATTCGATAGGTTGAAGGGTGCCTCCATTTTCACCAAGTTGGATCTCAGAGGCGCGTACAATCTCATTCGAATACGGGAGGGTGACGAATGGAAGACTGCATTTAACACTAGAGACGGGCATTACGAATATCTGGTGATGCCTTTTGGTCTGTGTAATGCTCCAGCCGTGTTTCAAAACTTTGTCAATGAAATCTTCAGAGATCTGCTGTACCAGTTTGTTGTCATCTATCTGGATGACATTCTGATCTTTTCTGAAAATCTGCTCGTCCACAGAAACCATGTCCGCACTGTACTTCAACGTCTTAGAGAGAACAATCTCTATGCCAAGCTGGAGAAATGTTCCTTTGAATGTTCTGAGGTCCTGTTTTTGGGGTGCTTTGTCTCATGTTCGGGGCTTCGTATGGACCCTGGGAAGGTCTTGGCTATCACCAACTGGCCTCTTCCTGCTAGCCTCAAGGCCACACAGCGCTTTCTTGGCTTCACTAATTATTATAGGCAGTTCATAAGGAATTACTCTTCCATTGCCGCGCCTATTATCGCTTTGACAAAGAAGGGTGTGAATGCCAGAGACTGGCCTCCCGAAGCTGTCTCTGCATTTCACAACCTGAAACAGGCCTTTGTTTCTGGCCCCCTCTTGAGGAGACCAAATCCTGGGAATGCATTTTTTATTGAAGTGGGCGCTTCCTCAATGGGGGTGGGAGCTGTGCTTCTTCAAATCTTTGAGAAGAGACGCCAACCATGTGCGTTCTTCTCCAAAAAATTTTCTCAGGCAGAGAGGAATTATGCCATCGGTGATCGGGAACTTCTCGCTATTAAATTGGCGTTAGAGGAGTGGCGTCATCTCTTGGAGGGTTCCCCTCACTCCATAACGATCTTTACCGATCACAAGAATTTACAGTATCTACAGAATGCTAAACGTCTGAATCCTAGACAGGCCAGGTGGAGTCTCTTCTTTGCCCGTTTTAATTTCACGATTACCTACAAACCTGGTTCCTGCAACGGTCGGGCTGATGCGCTCTCTAGGTCATTTGACACTTTGGACGAGGAGTCCGCCCCTGAACCTGAGCCGATCATTCCCACCTCATGCATTGTTGCCCACTCTACCACCCTGAAGTCTAAAATTCCGCCTGGTAAGACCTTTGTCCCCACTGAGCTAAGAGCTAAGATCCTTCGTTGGGGACATGATTCCAAGGTGGCAGGGCATTCTGGATTCCTCCGATCCTTCCTACTCATCAGTCGTCACTACTGGTGGCCTAATCTCCGCTCAGACGTCAAAGACTACGTTAAAGCTTGTCATGTCTGTGCTCAGTCCAAATCCTCCACACAAGCTCCTGCTGGTCTCCTCATGCCCTTGCCTATTCCTAAGGAACCCTGGGCCCATATTGCCATGGATTTTATCACCGATCTCCCACTGTCTGAGAATAATACAGTCATTTGGGTGGTAATCGATCGATTCTCCAAGATGGCTCATTTTGTTCCTCTTCCTGGTCTTCCTTCTGCCCCTGCCTTGGTTCCCATTTTCATTCGAGAAATTCTCCGCCTACATGGGGTCCCTTCTCATATTGTTTCCGACAGGGGAGTCCAATTCACGTCTCGTTTTTGGAGAGCCTTTTGCAAATCCCTCAATATTGTCTTGGATTTTTCTTCTTCTTACCATCCCCAATCCAATGGACAGACTGAGAGGGTTAATCAGGAGTTAGAGGTCTTTCTTCGCACCTTTGTGTCTTCTCACCATGACGATTGGTCCTCTCTACTCCCGTGGGCAGAATTCTCCCATAACAATCATGTGAATACCAGTTCGCAGAAGACACCCTTTTTCACAGTTTATGGAAAACACCCTCAACTTCCTCTTCCTATGATCTGTTCTCCAGACATTCCAGCTTTGGCTTTGGTTCAGGAGTCTCTCAATTCCGTTTGGGGTCACGTTCATGATTCCCTCCGGGCAGCTGCTGAAAAATTCAAAGGCTTTGCAGACCACCGCAGGCGTAAACCGCCTTCTCTTCAGCCAGGGGACAAAGTCTGGCTCTCTACCAGGAACATCAAGCTCCGAGTTCCTTCTCTGAAGTTTGCTCCACGATTCATCGGTCCATACACGGTAACTGCTAAACTGAATCCGGTTTGTTTCAAACTCCAGATTCCTAAGAGCCTTAAAATCACTAACTCCTTTCATGTTGCTCTTCTAAAGCCTTTAGTCCTCAATAAATTCTCTCGTCCTCTTCCTACCGTGGCGCCTGTCTCGGAGGATAATCAGGAGTACGAGATCAGTCAAATTCTGGACTCCCGACTCTGTAAAGGCGTTCTTCAGTACCTCGTTCATTGGAAAGGGTTTGGTCCTGAGGAGAGGTCTTGGATCACTGCATCTGAGGTCTTTGCACCTCGTCTGTTAAAGGAGTTTCATCTGAAGTTTCCCTCTAAACCTGGGCCCAGGCGGGGAAGGGGGAGGCCTCGTAAGAGGGAGGGTACTGTCATGGATATGCATTAATGTCTGTCTGCCATCTTACCTTCCTCCTCATGTGTTCATCTAGAGACCAGACCTCCTTCACCTGGCTTCCTTTATAATCTCCTCCCAGCCTGACTCCACCCCAGGCCCTATCACTGAACACTATATTAACCTGTGCACTGCAAGCCTGCTTTGCTGATCAACGTGTTTGTTAGGCATTGTGTGTTTGGGTTCCTGCCTGCCGTGTGCTACGTCTGTCTCTCTGTTACGTTATTGGCTTGTCCCCGACCATCCCTGTCTGCTCGTGACCCTTGACCTTCGGCTCGTTCTTCGTTATCCTTGTCTGCTTGTGGCCCCTGACCTTCGGCTTGTTATTCGGTTCTCTCTATCGTGTGCCGCTGCTTCCCCTTATCCTACGGGGCGTGAGCTAGGAAACTCCAGGGGCCGCGACCTGGTCCCAGCCTGCAGCGTAACATCCTCACCACTAGAGGCCCTGGAGAAGACCAGCTGGGTCTTAGACTCCGCGCCCTGGGGAATCTTGGCTCTCGCTTCCGTTGGGATCCCGGTTGTGCTCCTCTGGTCCCGCTTTCCACAACCACCCAGTTTCCTACCCACAGAAGCCAGCCATAGGGTTCACTACCTCGCGGTGCACTCCTGTCCCCCTACGGTGTGCATCTGTCACCTGGCCACAGGTGACCCTGACAGGTACCCTCTCTCATCCAGTGGGCTTAGTATCTCAGTTACCGCATGACGCCATTGTGGGAAGGGATTTTCCGAAGTTCTGGGAACTGTGGGATGATCCTGAGCCCCCCACTGGTGCCCCTATGTACCAGGAATGTGATAGCCAGAACTCCCCTGAGAGTGGTGAGGACTCTCCAGAATTTCCCTTGTCAGTATTTGCAGGGGAGACTCAAGAAACTGGAGAGGAGCCCACCTCCTCAGACGAAAACCTACCGTCTGTGGAGTTTTCTGATCTGGAGGTTCACAGGGAAAATTTTGCCACAGAACAGTTAAAAGACCCCGCCCTAATAAAGGCACGGGAAAACGTAGTGGAAATAGATGGCGAGTTAGTGAACCCAGATAATACCTGCACTTACCCATACTTCAGCGTAGAGAAGGACCTACTGTATCGGGTGGCAAAAAGGGCAGAAGAAACCGTTGAGCAGCTGGTGGTGCCCAAACCTTACAGGAAGTTGGTGTTGGAGTTGGCCCATGGGCACATTCTTGGAGGTCATCTGGGGACAGAGAAAACCCGAGAGAGGGTATTACAGAGATTCTATTGGCCTGGGGTGATGAAGGACATAGAAAATTATTGTTCCTCCTGCCCTGTGTGTCAGAGGTCGGCCCCGATGCCACATTTCCGTAGCCCGCTGGTCCCTCTACCCATCATTGAGGTCCCGTTTGAGAGAATCGCAATGGATTTGGTAGGTCCTATAATCAAGTCCGCTAGGGGGCACCAGTACATATTGGTTATAATGGACTATGCCACCCGTTATCCAGAAGCGATCCCTCTCAGAAATACCTCGGCCAAAACCATAGCCAAAGAGCTATCTCTTGTTTTTAGCCGGGTGGGTATTTGTAAAGAACTGCTTACGGACCAAGGTACACCCTTTATGTCCCGGGTTATGAAAGAGCTGTGTAAATTGCTCAAAGTGACGCAATTGCGTACATCTGTGTATCACCCCCAAACCGATGGGCTGGTTGAAAGATTCAACAAAACCCTAAAACAAATGTTGAAGAAAGTGGTGGATAGAGATGGAAAGGATTGGGACTGTCTACTTCCTTATTTGATGTTTGCTATTAGGGAGGTGCCCCAATCCTCTACGGGATTCTCCCCCTTTGAGTTACTGTATGGGAGACACCCAAGAGGGCTGTTGGATATTGCCAAGGAAACTTGGGAAAGTGAGAGTTCTCCCCACAGGAGTGTGATTGAGCATGTCGCCCTGATGCAAGATCGAATTGCACAGGTAATGCCCATCGTGAAGGAACATTTGGCCCAAGCGCAGTTGGCACAGCAGAGAGTGTACAACCGTGGAGCAAAGACCCGTACCTTTTCCCCGGGGGATAGGATATTGGTACTTGTCCCTACGGTTGAAAGTAAATTCCTTGCCAAATGGCAAGGCCCCTACGAGATAATGGAAAAAGTGAGCGAAGTGAATTACAAGGTCAGACAACCAGGAAGGCGAAAGCCCGAACAGATATATCACGTTAATCTGTTGAAAGCCTGGAGGGATAGAGAGTCCCTAGTCGCAGAAACTTGGTCACCAGCTCAAACTGGTTGCGTGATTCCGGAGGTTGGAATAGCAGCCACCTTGTCACAACCCCAACAACAGGAGGTTAAGGAGTTTGTGCTTCGCAACAAGGAGGTGTTCTCTGAGCTGCCGGGACAAACATCTGGGGTAGAGCATGATATTATTACCCCGCCCGGTGAAAGGGTGAAGTTAAAACCCTATCGGATCCCAGAGGCCCGACGGGAGGCAATACGGGAGGAAGTACAGAAAATGCTGAACTTAGGGGTGATAGAGGAGTCCCAAAGTGATTGGTCTAGTCCCATTGTGTTGGTGCCTAAACCGGATGGGAGCTGGCGATTTTGTAACGATTTTCGTCAGTTGAACAAAGTTACAAAATTTGACACCTACCCCATGCCACGTATAGATGAGTTGATCGACCGGCTGGGAACAGCCCGATACATGACGACTCTTGACCTCACAAAAGGGTATTGGCAAATTCCCCTGGCCAAGTCGGCCAAAGAGAAAACCGCATTTGTAACCCCAGACGGGGCGTTCCAATATAAGAGAATGCCGTTCGGGTTACAGAATGCGCCGGCCACATTCCAGCGGAAAATGGACCAGATACTGAGGCCCCATCGGAAGTATGCTGCGGCTTACCTGGATGACGTAATTGTCCATAGCACAGATTGGGCCTCACATCTGCCAAAAGTGCAAGCAGTCCTAGACTCTATCCGGGAAGCGGGGTTTACGGCTAACCCCAAGAAGTGTACCATTGGGCAGGAGGAGGCCAAATATCTTGGGTACACCATTGGCAGGGGAGTAATAAAACCCCAACTCAACAAAGTCGAGGCCATCCAGAGTTGGCCACGTCCCAACAGCAAGAAGCAGGTACGAGCCTTTCTGGGAATCGCGGGTTATTATCGGCGCTTCATTCCCCACTTTGCTTCTAAGGCTGTGCCCCTAACCAACCTGACGAAAGGGAAAGGGTCGGTCATGATTAAATGGACCCCCGAGGCTGAGGCAGCATTCCAATTCTTGAAACAAGCCTTATGTAGCCAGCCAGTGTTGTACTCACCCGACTTCTCTAAAGACTTTGTCGTACAAAGTGATGCGTCAGATGTGGGGTTAGGAGCAGTATTGTCCCAGGTCTGGAACGGGGAAGAGCACCCAGTCATTTACCTCAGCAGGAAGTTGAAGTCCCATGAGGTAAATTACGCCACGGTTGAAAAGGAGTGTTTAGCGGTGAAGTGGGCTCTAGATTCCCTTCGGTACTATCTGCTAGGTAGGCACTTTGACATGGTTACGGATCACGCTCCGTTAAAGTGGATGGCTCAAAACAAGGAGACAAATAGAAGAGTGAATAGGTGGTTCCTGGCCCTACAGGAATTCAACTTCACAGTAAAGCATCGCCCTGGCGTTCAAATGGGGAATGTGGATGCTTTGTCTCGAGTACATGAATGCCTGATTGCTGGTGTTCCAACCCCGAGGTTAAAACAAGAGGGGGGGGGTATGTGACAGCAGGAAGGTAAAGTCACCTGGTTGCATCCAGGGGGGTAGATATATTTCTCCCAGATTCAGGCTTTATGCCGACTTATACAACTAGGGAGTTGATGAAGCCCAGCTGAGTCTAGTGGGCTCATGAATGACTCATACCTCTAGGGAGAGTGCTGGGCGTCGTGAGACAGGGAGTTGATGAGACCAGCTGAAGCTTGTCAGCTCATTTAGGCCTCTATAAGAACTCCCAGCTTCATTAGATGTTAGCTCATGCCTGGAACCAGACCTGTGTGGACTGTCTAGGGAGAGTGAACCCCTGTGCGGTGAGGCAAAGCCTGTGTGGCTATTTGTTTGGACTTTTACTAAACCAGGGACTTAGGGACTAGGACAGCACCAGGCTGATCCCAGTTGTTAGTTTAGGAAACCTGCATGTTTAGTCAGAGGTCAAACTGACCAGGATTTATTTTGTTTGTTTCTTTTTGGCTTTGCTGTGTTTTTGTCACTGTACATAGAGAAATAAACCGCACCTTTTGATTTTGAAAACCACAACCTCCGTCTGCTGGCCCTGTTTTTGTGTGGGGAGCCCAACCAGGGGGTCACACACACCCGCTACCGAGTTAACCCCCTCACAATATATATATGACCATGGCTAAATAGGATATTAAACGTAATATATAATATAATATAATAATGTATATAAAACATAAAACGTAAAAAGTAATATGAGGTTTAAAAATGAGAGATACTAAAAGATAAGAGATTGGTCTGCAGCATAAATGAGGTTTCAAAGATATACATTACACAAGTAAAGAATGCGCATGAGTCCAAAATCACTGATATCCCATAGGTATACAATCAGATGGCGCATGTACAGTAGGTGTACAGTCAGTGGACATGGGGTCCAGGCTCCAAGAGTACGTAGGAGAGAAAGGGGAGGGGGGGGGTTGTAACAGGCTGAATGAACAATAATGGGAAAAGTCACATACACAATCTCAGGGCTGCCATTCAAAGAGAAACCGAAACCGTGTTCCAGGGTACTGTGAAGAAAAGCAAGGGAGAGGCGCCTCTGAGTGCAGATGTTTAAAAACAATTTAATAAAGGATAGTGCTACAAGCAACTCACATGTACATAGTAAAAACGGGCATTTGTACGAATTCCATTAGAAGAGGAAGATGTCATCAGGTCTGTCATGGGGTACCTTCTCCTGCTGGGGCGCTGTGCTGCTGGTTTTCAATTCACCGCTGTAGATGGTTTTCATACGGCCGGCAGCGGTGGGGAAATGCAGTGCAGGGCCTTGGTGATGGTTGCGAATGGCAGGCGAGGGCCGATGACGTTACTGGCGTGCAACGCGTTTCCTGAGCCGGTGTGCTGCGTGTAGTGGGGCAGTCGCGCTCCTTTGTCAAGCTAGTGAATGGGTTGGGGGAGCTAGTATTTGATGGACAGGACAGTGGGCGGAGAGGGGCGGAGGTTGATGAAGGGCGGAGCTGGGGCGGGGAAGGTTGGAAGTGTCAGCAGAGAGAGCTCTAGATATACGATGAAACCAGATAAGGATGGTAGTATGGGGACAAATTGAGCATAAGGAGAAGAGATGAGATGAAGTTGGAATATGTAATATAAATGAAAGAGGGGGAGAAAGCTGATAACTAGTTTGGATATAAAATGGTATAAATAGAGACTATTAATATACAGGACAGCGGGGACGGGCTAGATATAAATAAATAAATAAAGCTGATGGATATAGTAAATATAGTAAATATAATTATAATTATGGGGGGGGGGGGGTTTGGGGGGGTGGGGGAGAGAAAAGGGGGGGGCCTATTTTATAGGTATATATGTGTATGGGAAAAGGATATTATGTTATATTATGTTATATTAGTTTACACACATAATTATGTGTGGGGAAAGAGGATAGGAGGGGGGGAGTTTGAGGGGGGGCGGGTAGGGGGGGAAGGAGAGGAGATGGTGGATGTGGAACTGGATATGTATATTGGAGTGGATATTAGCATAGGGGAGGGAAAAAAAGGGGGGGGGGAGGAGGGGGAAAGGGCGGTGGTAGAAAAAGAAGGAAAAAGAAAACTAAAGTAAAAAGAAAAAGGTAAAAAAGAGAAAAAAAGAGGGGGAGATGCACACGCCTGTGTAAATACACAGAGACATGCACATCAGAGGGGGATGAGGTCAACACAGTGACCAGCAAGGGATAATGTATGTGCATATGGATGCATATACATACAGGTAAGAGAAAAGGAAGGGGGGGGGAAGGGGTTTATGGAATGGGATCGTAATGCTTAAAGGAGTGATATAAACAGTAACATATGATCATGGTGATGCATTGATATATGTATATATATACATGTAGCAGGATGTCCATATGTAAGAAGGAATCCGGCTCCCTCCGGTGGTATAAGTGTTACAATGCAACTAATGCACTTTGGGACAGATATCAGCTAGGAGAAAAGACTTTGTTGCTTTTAGTAAAAGACAGACTACATTACCCAGGGTGCATTGCAACACCGCAAAGCATTCTGGGCAGACTACTTAAACCAGGGGAGGGGCCAGCGTCTCTCTCTCTCTCTGGATCCAGCTCTCAATCAAGCAGGAAGTTGGCACGGAGGCCTGCTTCCTAAGGATTAGGCCAGAAGCCTGGGCCTAAATTACGGGAGTGCCTGAGTGATTTCCAGCAGAGGATCGTCCACAGCGTCCTGTGATTGCCCAGCAGAGACCGGAGTCGTCCATCACCATATGCTGTTAGTGACGGAGTCCGGAGACTGCAGCTGAAACAGAAGCGTGGAGATCGAGTGACCGGGACAAGCCAGAGGAGACTATCTGAAAGTCGGGCCTGTTTGGTGAGAAGGGCACCTGCCCAGAATTGACTACTACCTTAGAGGAAAGTGATTTAGTTAGTGCCAGCCACACTTCACCTATCACGCCACAGCTTGCGGCCTAGTGTATCTCACTGGAGACTATGTGATCAGAGATTGGTGCATCCGTCATTAGTGGGTGGCAGGCACACAAGTACTCAGGTATATTGCGGATAATTACAGCATCTTGTTGAAACCCTGTGGATTACAATTTAACTTGTGCACCGACGGTGGCTAGCGAAGACTTCATTGGAGAAAGGAACTTTGAGTGGGACGCAGATAGGCCTTGCTTACCTATTATAGGGAATGAACACGTGCAAGGTATTGCAACAAAGGGGGAGCTCGCGAGCAACCAGTTAGCCGTGCAGAGACACATATAGATACATGTACATATATATAGCTGATGTTATTTCCTGTTATTACCTAATCTCAGTGATACCTATCCTTATTGGTTTATTGACTCTGCAATGCGCATGCAGAGTCAACTGTGTGTATTAATGTGATTCTTTACCCTTCCCTTTTATACTGAGTAAAGGTACCTTTGATTAAGCATATAACTTGTGTGAAGTATCTCTGTCACTTTGCAGGACTAGTGACCAGCAAAGGTAATAACATTTACAGGTTATTGTGTGATGTATGCAGGATTGTGTCTCCTAATACTCAATAGGTCTCACACTCCTTATTCATATCAGTTGTGCTAAGGGAAGGTTTGAGCCACTTCCAGGGGTTGATAGGCAGGACGTAGACCCAAATTAAACAAACAGCAGCTCCTACGGGGGTAGTGCTACACGTGGGGGCTCGTCCGGGATATTCTACGGTTCTGCAATCAACTTTCCCCCTAGACAGAACCCTTACAGCACAGAAATGGACCCTGCTGCCGTAGCCCGGTGGTGCAGGGATGAAGGCATCCTACCCGGAAATGGCCTGGTGGTTGAAATCCAGAGAGAGGCCTGGGTAGAGGAGCAGCTAACTCCAGTCTTGAGAGCATTGTCCACAGACAGGAAGCCATGGGTGATTGACATAAAGACAGATACTGTAAATCCCCACACCTATGCATTATGTGAGTGGAGGAACGGAATCTCTGACTACTTCAAGGGTGCCAGCATAAAAACTACAAACCAAGTAGAACTCCTCCTGATACACCCAGAAGAGAATAAAGATGGCCCCACATCCACTACTTCAGGAGGCCCCAGCACAGGAGGGAGCGCCCAACAAAAGGGTCCCGGTTCACCACCATTGACCACCCTTAGCTCAGAATTGTGCGCTGTCCTGGGGGAGATTGTGACCATGTGTAAAAAGGACCCTCCAGACTACCTGATGTCAGGATACAGGAAACTCAGGACCTTTTCTGGGAAGAAACCTGTACCTTCAGTGGAAGATGGATTTGAAGAGTGGCTAGATGGCGCCACTCAGGCCCTAGAAGAATGGGAGGTGCCAGAACAACAAAAAAAACAACGGATTGTGGAAAGCTTAAAGGGGCCTGCTCTGGAGGCCATACGTAACCTCAAGTTAAGCAAGAAGGACTGCAATGCACAGGATTATCTGGATATTCTGCAGAATGTGTTCGGCGGGACGGAAAACGTCACTGAACTCACTTACCAGCTGGGGCATTGCTACCAAAAAGAGGGAGAGAAGCTGTCAGAATTCATAGGACGCCTGGATAAGATCCTGCATCGGATCCTACTGAAGAAAGGGATCGATCCAAGAAAAGTGGATGAGGCCCGTGCCCAGCAGGTGTTGAGGGGAGCTCAACCCTTGGACCCCATCGCATTATTGCTACGCACCCGGCGGGACGGGAGCAGCCTGGAGTACCCCGACTTGATCCGGATAGTCAGGGAGGAGGAGGCCATGTTGGAAGACAAAAGGAGGAGTCAACACACCGAACCAACTGCCCGAGTCAGAATGTTAAGTGCAGAAGAAGGTGATTCAGAAGTTGAACTCCTAAAGACCCAGGTGTCACAACTAGTAGAAATGGTGTCCATGCTGACTAGCCAGGCCTCTGTGCCACACAACAAGAACACGTCGGAGGAACCAAAAAAACCTCCTAGCTCCAATATGGAACTAGTACAGAAGCCTAAGAGATTGATAACATGCTTCAATTGTGGGGGAATCGGGCATGTTAGAGCAGTGTGTCCCAGCCCAGATGAAGTTACATCCAGATATCGCAAGCCGGCGGAAAACTTCAGAGGGCCCCGGTGAAGGAGTCAGCCCACCAGTTTCCACGAACTTCTTCAAGAAGTCCAATGATCCAAAACATCAGAGTCAGGGACCTAAACCTCTGCCAATTAGGCCCCGTCCCACAACTCAGGCTGCTGTTGAACAGTAGGCCAGTGCACACCAGACCCAGAAGGGACTGAGACCCACCGGAAACTCAAGAAAAAAAGAAGTGAGGGTACAGGTAACTGAACCCAGCAAGAAGTCTGTGTTGAAGGAGTTCCCTGCCAAGTTAGTGGGGCCTTCTCCAGTAGTCTCCATACAAGTAGAAGGGATCTACACCAAGGCTCTTCTTGACACTGGGGCTCAAGTGACTCTTCTGTATAGGGATTTCTATGATAAACATCTTAAACATCTGCCCCTACAGAAATTAGAGGAACTGGAAATATGGGGTATTGGAACTCAGAGCTTTCCCTATGACGGTTACCTGCCAATCAAGTTGACTTTTGATCCCTCAGTGGCTGGGGAGACAGAGACCTTCGATACTCTGGCAGTAGTGTGCCCTCGCCCACCAGGGGCCAGCAAGAGCTCACTCAGCATAGGGACCAACACTGATCTAGTCAGGCGACTGCTGACACCGTTGGCCCAACAGGAAGAAGCCCCGACCACAAGAGTCCACCCCATGTTAAGGCAAGCCTACCAGCGCCTGGTACTGGAGCAGAAGGCCCCGGCTGAGGGAGTTGGCAAGATTTGGAAGCTAGACAAGACGGAGAAGGTATTACAACCGGGAGAGGTGACTTGCCTGAGGGCTTCTGTCAAGCTCACATGGAAACAGCCAGGCCCCTTCATTGTCTTCGAACCAGGCCCACAGGAAAGACAGAAAGGGATTGAAGTAATCCCCGAAGTGATCCCATTGAAGGCCCTACAGAAAAGCCATGGGAGGGTTTCAGTGAGTATAAGGAACACTGCTAATACACCAGTGAAGGTGCCGGCCAGAATGCTGTTGGGCCAGGTGAATCCAGCCACCCCCATTGCCCCGTGTGAATTGAAGAAAGAAGAAAAGGGTGAAGTCACCATAGAGAAGCTCTGTTCTGAAGACACGGCCCTCCCACCAGAATGGAGAAAAAGGGCCAAAGCTCAACTTGCAAGGTGGGAAAAGATCTTCTCTAAAGATGAGTTCGATGTGGGGTGCGCAAGGAGTGCCACTCACAAGATACGCTTACAAGAAGATAAGCCCTTTAGAGAGAGAGTTTGACGGGTCCCACTGGGTGACTTAGAAGAATTGCGGGAATAGTTGGCTGAGCTGAAGAGGACGGGGATTATTCGAGAATCCAGGAGCCCTTACGCTTCTCCAATAGTGGTAGTCCGAAAGAAGAACGGGTCGCTGAGACTGTGTATCGACTACAGAACACTAAACAGAAGGACCGTCCCAGATCAATACACCACTCCCCGAATTGAAGACGCCCTGCAGAGTCTGTCAGGGGCCAAGTGGTTCAGTGTAATGGATCTAAAAAGTGGATATTACCAAATCCTCATGCACCCTGAGGATCGGGAGAAGACAGCCTTCATCACCCCTGTGGGGTTCTTTGAGTTCAACCGTATGCCTCAAGGGTTATCAGGAGCCCCCGCCACTTTCCAAAGGCTAATGGAGAGAACCGTCGGGGACATGAATCTAATAGAGGTACTGGTATATTTGGACGACGTCATCGTGTTCGGGAGAACCCTAGAAGAGCATGAAGAGAGACTGGAGAAGGTCCTGAAGAGGCTCAGTGAAGAGGGCCTGAAACTCTCCCCAGAGAAGTGTCAATTTTACCAGTCCTCAGTCCATTACCTGGGCCATATCGTTTCTGCAGAAGGGGTGGCCACGGACCCAGAGAAGCTGGATGCCGTCACCTCTTGGCCGAGACCTACCAATGTGACTGAGCTTCGGTCATTCCTGGGGTTCTGTTCTTACTACAGAAGATTTGTAGAAGGATTCGCCAAGATTGCCAGACCCCTGAACGAGTTACTCAGAAACGAAGGGGAAGATGATGTTCCAGAGCTGGTCAAACCAGTGAAACTCACCATGGGACCCCGAAGGCCCAAAGAGTCGATTCAAGACCAGTGGACAGGGGAGTGCGAGGAAGCCTTCCAGATGTTAAAGAAGAGTCTTACCACTGCACCAGTCCTGGCCTATGCTGATCCAAAGAAGCCTTATGAACTGCATGTAGATGCCAGCCGAGATGGGCTGGGTGGGGTGCTGTACCAGGAACATGATGGTTACCTAAGACCCGTCGCATATGTGAGCAGGAGTCTGATACCTGCTGAGAAGAATTACCCCACCCACAAGCTTGAATTCCTGGCCTTGAAATGGGCAGTGGTAGACAAACTGAGAGACTACCTATATGGGGCGGAGTTTGTGGTGAAGACAGATAATAACCCGCTCACCTACCTTCTGACCACTGCCAAGTTGGATGCAACGGGACACCGGTGGTTGGCTGCCCTTTCAAGCTTCACCTTCAGCTTGAAGTACCGACCCGGAGTGGGAAATAGGGATGCAGATGCCCTGTCCAGGAGGTCTCATGCCCCCACCGACCCTACCGAAGAATGGGCCCAACTAGACCCAGAGGGAGTGCGAGCCCTATATCAGGGGACAGAACTTCAAGCCAGAGGTGGGTCAAGAGCCGAAGAAATTGGGGTCTCAGCTGTTGGAGTACGGAAGTGCTATTGCAGTGTGACCCACGTCGAAGGGGAGGGCTTGCCCAAGCTGACAAAAAGGGATTTGAGAAAGGAGCAAGAAGAAGACTCTTTAGGGAAACTCCTGATAAAGGCCCTGGAAAGCCAGCGTCCCGAGATGCTTAAAACAGACTCCCCAGGAGAAGCCCGATTGTTGCGCAGGGAGTGGGATCGGCTACACATACGTCAAGGGGTGGTCTACCGAAGGGGCCCCTCTGACGACTCAGAAGAGAAGTGGCAGCTGTTTCTACCAGCCAAATATCGAGAAGCGGTCCTAGCTGCCCTCCATGACAACCATGGTCACCTAGGGTCCGAACGGACTTTTCACCTTGTACGGGATAGGTTCTATTGGCCCTGCATGCGGGCTGAAGTGGAAGGATATTGCCATTCCTGTGTCCGATGCATTCAAAGGAAGACCTTGCCACGTCAAGCAGCCCCAATGGGCCATCTGCAAAGTCAGGGACCTATGGAACTGGTGTGCATTGACTTCCTTTGCCTGGAGCCTGATCTGAGTGGTCAAGGGAATGTCTTGGTGATAACAGATCACTTTACCAGATATGCTCAAGCATTCCCAACAAAAGACCAGAAGGCCTCAACAGTAGCCAAAGTACTGGTAGAAAAATTCTTTGTGCACTATGGTCTACCCCAACGCCTTCATTCAGATCAGGGCAGAGACTTTGAAAGCAAATTAATAAAGAAGTTATTAGACCTAAAATGCAGCGCTTCAATAAGAAAAATCAGTCCATGTGTTTATAACAAAGGAAATACTGTAGATGTAGGAAATTGAAGAACTCCACCACCAAGAACTTCAGTGTGAACAGATAACACACCACCACATAAAACGTGCTCACTAACTGCTTACCAGAAAGTGAGCGTTCATAAGCATATAATAGAATGCAGGGAATCACAGGTGGATAAGGCTCTCCAATCTTGATAGGACAACACCCGAGGTATCTGATATCATCAACATCCAAGGAACTTCCAGGACTTTAGATCGCACTAATGCAGACCTCAGCAGTAGATGTTAAACCCATACAAAAAAGAAAGGCAGCATAGTGAAGCCCGTACGGTAAAATGTAGGTTTATTTAAAATTCTACTTACAGGGTAAAAGATCATCAAGGCAAAAAGATACAATCCGCGGTTCTTAGCGTGCTCACGTTGGACAACCTAACATGTTTCATCCCATAGGATATCATCAGAGGCGTGGCCTATACTGTGAGCACGCTCATTATATACAGGGAATAACAGTCACACTTCCCTGTGATAGGTCAGCAAAACTAAATACACAGCCTATCCTACCTGTCACCACCCACCCACGGAGCCGCGCATGCGCACCACCACCGCACCAGTGGTGCTGCCCATAGAAAAAACGAAAAATCCAAACATGGCTGCGCATGCGCAAACCGCCGTGCTATCCATGGAGACAGGAAGGAGAAACCACAGCGTCATTCTTACCTCCAGAAGGGGCGGGACAAGGATGCAACGCAAGGCGCGGCTACAGGCACTCAATAATGACATCTCTGAATGAGAATGTCAAGCGAGGTGATATCCTCCCTCAATGGGCGAAACGGCATTACCCGGAAGTAAAGCGCCACATCACAGGAAGTTCACCGCGATGTAAACATCCGGCTGGGAGAATAATCAAACCGGAAATGACACAGGTCCACAGTGAAACCAGGCCCTGCGTTCCAAATGCCAATACCGGAAATGGAAGAAAGAAATGACGCTGCTTGAAGCCAGCCAGGATGCCGACGAATTTCAATATATCAACAAAAGACCATATTAAAATACAAAATGAGATGATCATAAGTATACATAATGCAATTCGATACTAAAGTGAGGAAGAACGGGAGGCTCACATAAAGTAAAAAAGGCACAAAAAAGAAATGTTAAAAATATAAATGAACACTGCCCACTAGTGTCCAAATCGAGAAAGGCTAATATTTAATATATTAATAAAAAATGGCTACACACAGGGAGAAAGAAAATCTTCTCAACCTGTATGATGCACATATTTGGTGTAAAAACCTAATTAAGGATTCATTTAAAATAATCAAAGGAGAAAAATCAGCTGTTATTAATAAAACAATTTACATCCCATTCGACATTCATGCCGAACGGGGTATAACATTTTAAATCATATATCCAGCGAGTTTCCATCCTGGAAATTTCTCGTTTAGACAAACTTCCCCGCCAATGTGGGGTAAAACGATCAATAGCTAAAAAAGTAGTACCATTGGGATTTTTGTTATGACATTCTAAATAATGCCGGGATACTGTGTGCTTAGGGAAGCCTTTTCTTATATTAGTAATGTGTTCATTCACACGAACGTGCATAGCACGTGTTGTGCGGCCTACATATTGGAGACCGCAAGGACAAATTAGGAGATAGACGACATTAAGAGATGTGCACGTAATGAAAGTGTTAATGTCGAATATTCTTCCAGTACTGTGTGAACTGAATTGGCTGATTCTCCTACTTTTTTCTTTATTAACAATACACACATTACAATAATGGCAAGGGTAGTATCCTTTGGTTTTTTGGAAAAAGGAAACTCTATTGGGGGGTCTAAGATATTGGGAGCCACTTGCAGTTTCAGAGGGGGAACCCCTCTAAAAACCACTTGCGGCCTCTCAGGAAGAACTGGTCCCAAAATCTTGTCATTGCGTAAGACATTCCAATGTTTCATAAAGATTTTTTTGATGTCAGTATGTTGGGTTGAGAAAGTGGTCACCATGGCGAAATTATAGTTGGTCTTTGTAGAGGGCATTCTGTCCTTATTCCTAAGAACAAGAGTGCGATCAATATTTCCCACTTCTTCAATAACGGCATCAAGATCATCTGATATGTATCCCTTTTCAATGAACCTTTTTTTTAGCACATTGGCCTGTGTAAAAAAATCTCCCTTTAACGTACAGTTACGCCTTAAACGGATAAATTGGCTCTTTGGGATGGAATTCAGCCATGATGGATGATGACAGCTATCACGTCCTATGTATCCATTACGATCCGTGCTTTTAAAGAAGGTTGATATATTGAGAATACCATTCTTGATCCGTAAATCAAGATCCAAGAAGTGGATACCCTCAAAACTCATCTCGAACTGTAATACAATTCCTAATGAGTTATTATTGAGAGACTCCAAAAAGGTGACCAATGATGTCATGCTGCCATTCCACAGGAGGAGGATGTCATCTATATACCTACCCCAGAAGATCAATTCAGATCTCCTGTTGGCATAGATGACATCCTCCTCCCACTTGGCCATGAATAGGTTGGCCATACTGGGCGCAAATTTTGCGCCCATGGCAACCCCCCTATTTTGCAGGTAATGGGTTCCCCCAAACCAAAAGTAGTTATGGGTCATGGCGTAATTCATGGCGTAATTCAACAACTCAAGAACAAACTCCTGCTGAGACGAAATTTGCGCCCAGTATGGCCAACCTATTCATGGCCAAGTGGGAGGAGGATGTCATCTATGCCAACAGGAGATCTGAATTGATCTTCTGGGGTAGGTATATAGATGACATCCTCCTCCTGTGGAATGGCAGCATGACATCATTGGTCACCTTTTTGGAGTCTCTCAATAATAACTCATTAGGAATTGTATTACAGTTCGAGATGAGTTTTGAGGGTATCCACTTCTTGGATCTTGATTTACGGATCAAGAATGGTATTCTCAATATATCAACCTTCTTTAAAAGCACGGATCGTAATGGATACATAGGACGTGATAGCTGTCATCATCCATCATGGCTGAATTCCATCCCAAAGAGCCAATTTATCCGTTTAAGGCGTAACTGTACGTTAAAGGGAGATTTTTTTACACAGGCCAATGTGCTAAAAAAAGGTTCATTGAAAAGGGATACATATCAGATGATCTTGATGCCGTTATTGAAGAAGTGGGAAATATTGATCGCACTCTTGTTCTTAGGAATAAGGACAGAATGCCCTCTACAAAGACCAACTATAATTTCGCCATGGTGACCATTTTCTCAACCCAACATACTGACATCAAAAAAATCTTTATGAAACATTGTCTTGTCTTACGCAATGACAAGATTTTGGGACCAGTTCTTCCTGAGAGGCCGCAAGTGGTTTTTAGAGGGGTTCCCCCTCTGAAACTGCAAGTGGCTCCCAATATCTTAGACCCCCCTAATAGAGTTTCCTTTTTCCAAAAAACCAAAGGTTTGCCATTATTGTAATGTGTGTATTGTTAATAAAGAAAAAAGTAGGAGAATCAGCCAATTCAGTTCACACAGTACTGGAAGAATATTCGACATTAACACTTTCATTACGTGCACATCTCTTAATGTCGTCTATCTCCTAATTTGTCCTTGCGGTCTCCAATATGTAGGCCGCACAACACGTGCTATGCACGTTCGTGTGAATGAACACATTACTAATATAAGAAAAGGCTTCCCTAAGCACACAGTATCCCGGCATTATTTAGAATGTCATAACAAAAATCCCAATGGTACTACTTTTTTAGCTATTGATCGTTTTACCACACATTGGCGGGGAAGTTTGTCTAAACGAGAAATTTCCAGGATGGAAACTCGCTGGATATATGATTTAAAATGTTATACCCCGTTCGGCATGAATGTCGAATGGGATGTAAATTGTTTTATTAATAACAGCTGATTTTTCTCCTTTGATTATTTTAAATGAATCCTTAATTAGGTTTTTACACCAAATATGTGCATCATACAGGTTGAGAAGATTTTCTTTCTCCCTGTGTGTAGCCATTTTTTATTAATATATTAAATATTAGCCTTTCTCGATTTGGACACTAGTGGGCAGTGTTCATTTATATTTTTAACATTTCTTTTTTGTGCCTTTTTTACTTTATGTGAGCCTCCCGTTCTTCCTCACTTTAGTATCGAATTGCATTATGTATACTTATGATCATCTCATTTTGTATTTTAATATGGTCTTTTGTTGATATATTGAAATTCGTCGGCATCCTGGCTGGCTTCAAGCAGCGTCATTTCTTTCTTCCATTTCCGGTATTGGCATTTGGAACGCAGGGCCTGGTTTCACTGTGGACCTGTGTCATTTCCGGTTTGATTATTCTCCCAGCCGGATGTTTACATCGCGGTGAACTTCCTGTGATGTGGCGCTTTACTTCCGGGTAATGCCGTTTCGCCCATTGAGGGAGGATATCACCTCGCTTGACATTCTCATTCAGAGATGTCATTATTGAGTGCCTGTAGCCGCGCCTTGCATCCTTGTCCCGCCCCTTCTGGAGGTAAGAATGACGCTGTGGTTTCTCCTTCCTGTCTCCATGGATAGCACGGCGGTTTGCGCATGCGCAGCCATGTTTGGATTTTTAGTTTTTTCTATGGGCAGCACCACTGGTGCGGTGGTGGTGCGCATGCGCGGCTCCGTGGGTGGGTGGTGACAGGTAGGATAGGCTGTGTATTTAGTTTTGCTGACCTATCACAGGGAAGTGTGACTGTTATTCCCTGTATATAATGAGCGTGCTCACAGTATAGGCCACGCCTCTGATGATATCCTATGGGATGAAACATGTTAGTTTGTCCAACGTGAGCACGCTAAGAACCGCGGATTGTATCTTTTTGCCTTGATGATCTTTTACCCTGTAAGTAGAATTTTAAATAAACCTACATTTTACCGTACGGGCTTCACTATGCTGCCTTTCTTTTTTGTATGGGTTTAACATCTACTGCTGAGGTCTGCATTAGTGCTATCTAAAGTCCTGGAAGTTCCTTGGATGTTGATGATATCAGATACCTCGGGTGTTGTCCTATCAAGATTGGAGAGCCTTATCCACCTGTGATTCCCTGCATTCTATTATATGCTTATGAACGCTCACTTTCTGGTAAGCAGTTAGTGAGCACGTTTTATGTGGTGGTGTGTTATCTGTTCACACTGAAGTTCTTGGTGGTGGAGTTCTTCAATTTCCTACATCTACAGTATTTCCTTTGTTATAAACACATGGACTGATTTTTCTTATTGAAGCGCTGCATTTTTGGTTTTATATGTTTTCAAGTTTGCCTTTCACAGACTGTGCACGCTGCTTCTTACATTTATTATTTATTGTTTATTTTTGTTAGCGCAAGTATTGGTTCACCCTGTATACCATAAGTTATTAGACCTGTTAGGCATCCAGAAGACCAGGACAACCCCTTATCACCCACAAGGAGATGCTCAGCCTGAACGGTTTAACCGGACTCTCTTGGATATGTTGGGGACTCTGAGTTCAGAGAAAAAGCAGCATTGGAGCAAGCATGTAGCTGCCATAGTGCATGCCTACAATAGCACTGCCAGTGATGTCACCGGGTATTCCCCATACCGTTTGATGTTCGGGCGGGAGGCTCGGTTGCCAGTGGACTTGGCCTTTGGCATATCGCTGGATCATACCTCAGCAGCATCCCACAAGGGGTATGTAGACCGATTGAGAAAGAGTCTGAAGACAGCTTTTGAAAAGGCCCAAGCAGCATCTGACCAACGGGGGCTGAGAAATAAAAGAAACTTTGACCTAAGAGTCAGAATTCAAGATTTACAACCAGGAGATAGAGTGCTGTTGAGGAACTTGGGAATTCCGGGAAAACATAAGTTGGCTGACCGTTGGAAATCCCAACCTTATGTTATCTGCAAGAAGCTGGAAAACCTTCCTGTGTACCAAATTAGGCCAGAAGGAAGCGTGGGACCGTTAAAGACCTGGCACAGGAATCACTTGTTGCCCCTCTCCGAGGCAGTTCGCATGCCTCCTGCATCTGACTCACAAGAAACCCCTTCAACTTCTCAAGGTTCCAGACCCATCACCCGATCTCAAACAGTGCTTCCAGATGTGAGAGATGGAGACTCTGACAATGAAGGTCAAGAGGATGAAGAAGCAGAATCTGACTGGTTGTGGTCATCCCAATTGCCAGAACCCATGACCACCTCCCAAACCTCACCCAAAACAGTTGACAATGGAACTCTTCGGGCAGAAGCTCCTGAATTCGTGCCTTCAAACATTCTCATTGAGGAGGTAGCTGATGACTCAGACTCTTTGTCAATGGAAGACCCAGAAGAAGGGTCGTTGTCTCTATCTGAAGGAGAGCGGGACGCTCCTGAAGTTCTGGAGCCCAACATGCCTGAACTAGATGAGGAAGCCCCTGAAGAGCTTCTAGAAACAGCCAGCCCCAATGTCCTTGAGAATATGATACCTAAAGAGCAGAGGGAAAGAAGAGTAATTCACCCCCCAAAAAGACTGACGTACGACCAATTGGGTGAATGCTCTGAGGAGGCCATCATCACTTCTAAGAGAACCATTGATCAGTCTAGCTCTTCCACTCCAGATTCAGATTCAGTGGAAGACAACCCCAGCTCACTCCCTAGCACATCTGAAACAGACACCCAAGTGTCGGTGGTCCGTATACAGGACAACCTCCCTCCTTGTGATAATTGGTGGGAGGTTCCTCTGTCGGCTCTGTGTTATGATATGAGCTGTTTAAGTTTAAATCCTGCTTATGAAAAGGCAAGTTGTTTTTTGTCATGCATAAACTAACAAATTTCCCTGCAGGTATTGCCAAAGTATGTGTTAGGTTACATACTGTTGTCCTCTTTGGGGACCAAAGACTTTAAGTGGGGGGAGTGTGTAGCAGGATGTCCATATGTAAGAAGGAATCCGCCTCCCTCCGGTGGTATAAGTGTTACAATGCAACTAATGCACTTTGGGACAGATATCAGCTAGGAGAAAAGACTTTGTTGCTTTTAGTAAAAGACAGACTACATTACCCAGGGTGCATTGCAACACCGCAAAGCATTCTGGGCAGACTACTTAAACCAGGGGAGGGGCCAGCGTCTCTCTCTCTCTCTGGATCCAGCTCTCAATCAAGCAGGAAGTTGGCACGGAGGCCTGCTTCCTAAGGATTAGGCCAGAAGCCTGGGCCTAAATTACGGGAGTGCCTGAGTGATTTCCAGCAGAGGATCGTCCACAGCGTCCTGTGATTGCCCAGCAGAGACCGGAGTCGTCCATCACCATATGCTGTTAGTGACGGAGTCCGGAGACTGCAGCTGAAACAGAAGCGTGGAGATCGAGTGACCGGGACAAGCCAGAGGAGACTATCTGAAAGTCGGGCCTGTTTGGTGAGAAGGGCACCTGCCCAGAATTGACTACTACCTTAGAGGAAAGTGATTTAGTTAGTGCCAGCCACACTTCACCTATCACGCCACAGCTTGCGGCCTAGTGTATCTCACTGGAGACTATGTGATCAGAGTTTGGTGCATCCGTCATTAGTGGGTGGCAGGCACACGAGTACTCAGGTATATTGCGGATAATTACAGCATCTTGTTGAAACCCCGTGGATTACAATTTAACTTGTGCACCGACGGTGGCTAGCGAAGACTTCATTGGAGAAAGGAACTTTGAGTGGGACGCAGATAGGCCTTGCTTACCTATTATAGGGAATGAACACGTGCAAGGTATTGCAACAAAGGGGGAGCTCGCGAGCAACCAGTTAGCCGTGCAGAGACACATATAGATACATGTACATATATATAGCTGATGTTATTTCCTGTTATTACCTAATCTCAGTGATACCTATCCTTATTGGTTTATTGACTCTGCAATGCGCATGCAGAGTCAACTGTGTGTATTAATGTGATTCTTTACCCTTCCCTTTTATACTGAGTAAAGGTACCTTTGATTAAGCATATAACTTGTGTGAAGTATCTCTGTCACTTAGCAGGACTAGTGACCAGCAAAGGTAATAACATTTACAGGTTATTGTGTGATGTATGCAGGATTGTGTCTCCTAATACTCAATAGGTCTCACACTCCTTATTCATATCAGTTGTGCTAAGGGAAGGTTTGAGCCACTTCCAGGGGTTGATAGGCAGGACGTAGACCCAAATCAAACAAACAGCAGCTCCTACGGGGGTAGTGCTAGATACACACACGCGCATTCTTTACTTGTGTAATGTATATCTTTGAAACCTCATTTATGCTGCAGACCAATCTCTTATCTTTTAGTATCTCTCATTTTTAAACCTCACATTACTTTTTACGTTTTACGTTTTATATACATTATTATATTATATATTACGTTTAATATCCTATTTACCCATGGTCATATATATATGTACAGATAAGACACTATCCTGCTCACCATCCATCCCACGGGATAATCATTATTATATAACCATTTCATCATCATCATCCACATTCAGCTACTATGGATATTATTTCCACTGTTGAGAGCCATAGATACATGGTCTTAGAACAGATATATTCTACACTATCCACCATTACTTTCTCTATAAACGCCAGACTCACTGGGAAAATACGCCACAACTTATGTGGCAAATTTAAACAATTAGAAAGAATTACCCAGACCACCAATCAACAGTGGTGGGACAAATTCTTCCTATCTCAATATATTGACACTAAGATCTCGCCCAGAGGCCTACGTGTAATGAAAGAATGTCCTATGTTCCTAGATACCAGCAACTCCAATGAATGGACTAACATTGCAGAATTCTGCACAGCAAAATGGATGGGAATACTCATCTCCCACAGGAACACTAGATATAATTATTTCAAAGACCAACTCAAAACCATCATAGAGGATATTTCCAACCAATCAGTGCCTATCCCCTCCAGTTGGCTTGAGACCCTCAAACATAACACCCAAAAAGATGAGGATTATATTGTTAGTACAAAAATGGGTAAATTCAAACGTGATCTTGATGATTACAACTCAAATAGGGTCTTCTCTTGGAATAAAAACATTCCTCATTCCGATGTAACCACATCCACTACCCATGCTAACCTATCCACTCCGCACATACGTTCACAGATACCTCCCCCCTCCTCACCTCCCAAGCCCCTGATGGACATTCAGTTCCACAACTATCCACTGCTGGGTAGACAACCTGAGAAACTTCCCTCTTCTCGTATCACAAAACCACCACCCCTCTGGACCAACACCAATACTTCCAGAAGTCACTCATATCAGAACAAAAATAAAATACACATAAAATACAATTACAATAAGAAGGATGGTCTCATTACCGCCCTGAACTTGTTCTACAACAGATCATCCAATTTACGATCCACCACAGCTTCCATTGCTGTGAACCTAAACCATAGCCATGAAAATGATCAGGAATTCAATACTGGCACCCCTACTACCATCTCGGATCATCTTCACACAACAAGTATAGTGGATATACTAGCCACCTCCACTAGTATGGCCACCAGCTGCACACCACCAATGCCCGTGGAACCAGCAGACACACATATTCAATCTTCCAGTACATCCACCTCTACACCCCCTCCTATTGAAGATCCTACACTATCTTTTTTAGTGTCCAGTCCTCCTCTGCCCCCAGCCTCAAGAAAAAGGAAACTTACAGGAGAGGCTGTAGAGGAGGAAGAGGAAAACAACTATCCACAAATTCAAAAATACCAGAAACGGTAAAAATATTCAATCTTTCTTCTCACACTCTATCTACTGCCGACACTTCTCTTCTTAGCCATGGATTGAACTTCGCTCCTATCAACAAACCCAACCCATTTCTTC